>OZ010786.1:176923159-178153836 GCA_963932465.1 Maratus speciosus
CCTTGGAAAATTTTTGTAAGGGAAATAGAAACGTTTGGAATTTTCTTTATAACAGGATTTCAAGCATTTTATGCTAAGATATGGCCAACTTCGTGTCTGTAATCAACATTATATGATACACCAATGAATATTATATTTACTAAAAAGCAAAAATATGCAGTTTCAAAATTATTTTGCATTGGCAATTTAACATGGTACTTATTTTCGGCTTCATATTTAATTATGAATTTTGAAATATTTCTAAGAGGCATCCAGAACTCGTTAAAATGTCTTTGTATATCAAGCAATTATGATTCGGAATTACATAATGTGGATGTTTAATGAATTAATTAAAATATGTGATATTACTTTCACTCTATTATGTATGGAAATATTCAACAAGTAAACTTTTCTGTTCAACGAAGTATTTGTATTTTAATTACAATTCAAGGGGAATTTTTTTTTAAATAGCAGCTTTACGTTTTTTTCAGTCTAAACTTAGTGATAAATTTCAAACTTAATTATAGTTTGAATGATCATCATTGTCTCCAGAAATTTATAAAATGCTTTAAAATAATAATTACGTTTCCATGTGCTGACATTTAGGAACTTGATAAATCTAAACTTTAATTAGTTTTCTTAATATATGAGGCGTTAGATTTAAACGATTACACATGTAATGAATTAATTAAGTATATGGACAAAATGTTTGTTTATGTAATGCAAGTTCTTTAAGAATAGGCATTTCCCGCTACATTATATGAAATACGGCATTAGTAGCTATAATCATAAGAATAATTTTCATAAGCGTAATAAATTACTATAAAAATTAAAGCAATTTTAATTTTATTTCATTTTTAAATTACAAAAAATTCGGTTTACAGCTAAGATTGCGACAAAATTTGTAAAATTATTCAACCATACAAAGGTAATTAAAACAAGTGTTAAATAAACCGGCAGTTTAAGATTAGATTACCATTCATCAGGAGGAAAAGTAGCTTAACTTTGCGGCTTTCTTTTCATAGAAAGAATAAATCAACACGAAAAGTGAATTTACGAACCTAAAGTATTCACTGTAAAAAAAAAAAAAAAAAAAAAAAAAAAAAAGACTAAAATACGAAAATTGTACTGGCACTCTAGAAGCCAGTACAATTTCTGCATTTTAACGGACATTTTCCACGTAAAGTCCAGAAAAACGTAATTTTTCTGTAATTTATGGGGGAAATTTTCCGTTTACCGTAGAGCTAAAAAGCTGATAATTAAGAATATTTTATCTAGACGAACAAAAAACGGGCTAAAATACAGAAATTATACTGGCACTCGAGACGCCAGTACAATTTCCGTATTTTAATGGAAATTTTCCTCGTAAATTCCAGAAAAACGTTAATTTTTCTGTAATTTAAGGGGGGGGGGAAATTTCCGTTTTCCGTAGAGCTAAAAAGCTGATAATTAAGAATATTTTACAAAGACGAATAAAAAAAGGCGAGTAAACAAATTACATGACTGCGAGTTAAAATTGAAGATACGGTTCCGGTTAATTCTGGCATTCCCCGTCGTTGTTTGGAAACCATTGAAACAGAAAAAAGTATTGAGTCTTCTAGACTTGAGAGCGCTAGATAGGAGTATGCTCCAACAAGCGCGACACGCGATATCATACATTTAAGCGCTTTGTTAGGGAAATATGCAAAGGATTGGAGATGGGAGAAAAATGAATATATAATTTAGGCTTCGTTTATTTAAAAACGCAGTACATTGAAAATAAATTTAAGATAATTATGACATTCAAAATTTATTTCTTCAATAGAATGGAAGATTTTGTTTATGTTAATTTCAACTTTCAATGTAAATTAAACTCTGCATTC
Source organism: Maratus speciosus (assembly GCA_963932465.1). Taxonomy (NCBI): domain Eukaryota; kingdom Metazoa; phylum Arthropoda; class Arachnida; order Araneae; family Salticidae; genus Maratus; species Maratus speciosus. The sequence continues at coordinate 176,925,001 of OZ010786.1, forward strand.
TTTCGGAGATTAGGATCTCATTAAAGGATATGAAAAAAAAAAATTCAGATTGTAGCTGACATACATAGGAATATTTAAGAGAAGAATCAAACAAAATAGCTTCTGACAGTATTAATAAAACCTACAGGCATATTTTATAGTTCTATCACATATAGAGAGCGGAAGTTCGGGTACTATGGAATGTTCGGACAATATGGAACACTTCAATAGTTGGCGCACACGGTGTTGCAGCGAAGCGTAAATCTGTCATAAGACTCCCTAGTACATGAGGTACTTTGTTCAGTACTGTTTGGACACACCTGTTGTTGGAGCAACGCGATAAAATAAAATCTTATTCTGAATTTTTGCAGTTTTTTGAAAGTAAATTTTATAAAATTCGTATTAATTATAAAACTGCATTGTCAGTGATGTTGATCAAGTTCAGTATAAAGATGAACAGTTATATTTATTGCTGAGTTAGTCAGTTTTCCTCTTGGCAAAGTTGTTGACGAGTGAAGAGATTTTGTTTTTCAACATCGTATTTCTGGTAGTATGGAATATCAGCTAGACAGCTGTTTCAAAACGAGTCTAAAAATTAAAACAATGTTTCAATCAATCTGATGATTTATAGATGATATACTGAAGTTTAATCATTAAATAATTTTGGTTATTCTTTGAAATCGTGGTTTTTCTTGCAGTTTTAATATCCCTTATAACAGTATTCCATATTCCCCGTCTGGTTGCGATTACCCGAAAAGTGTAATAAAAAAAAGCTAAATAATGCTATGTATATTTCCTTCCCATTAAAAATGCGTTAAGAAATAGTCAAAGTTTGTTCTTTATTAACTTTTAAAGTATCTCAATTTTTTTTATCTTGACTTACAAATATATATATATATACCGGGTGTCCCAAAAAGGACTGACTGATTTTAAAATTCAATAACTTCCAAACGGTGATAGATATTAAAAAAATTCTTGCAGGAGGGTTATGCACAAAGTCAAAAGTTTTTTTACAGTGTTTTTCGATTTTAGTTCGAATTACAAACAATAGATGGCGCTGCGATCAATAGAGGCTAAATTCAGGCTCGATTTTTGGTACTTCGTGGCCCGGATAATACATTTCCGTCTCCTTTTTCTGCATGGAACAACAGAAAGGACCAAAAATCGAGCCTGTATTTAGCGACTATTGCTTACAGCGCCATCTATTGTTTGTAATTCGAACTAAAATCGAAAATCACTGCAATAAAACTTTTGACTTTATGCATAACCCTCCTGAAAGAATTTTTTTAACATCTGTCACCGTTTGGAAGTTATTGAATTTTAAAATCCGTCAGTCCTTTTTGGGACACCCGGTATATATATATATATATATATATATATGGGATGTGGCACTATTTATAATTCATAACTCACTTTTAGGACGAGCACTGACATTTATTGAGACGAACACACAAACAAAAATACAGATAAAAAAAACACTCTTCTTGTTCTTTAGTTAACTTAAAAGCTATAATTCAGGCTTCATTTATTACGTCGTTGAATATTTCCAGCATTTCTACACGTCGTTTAAACCTTCCGTTTTGTAGCGTCGAAAGTATTCTGATTCTTTTACAAAATCAACATCGTCGAAATTTTTTCTCGTTCCATTCCTTCCACTGCGTTTCTACTTCACACAGCTTCGTTGGTTTACGTTTCCTTTTTTAATCTCGAAGCAGAGATATGGAGTCGGGGTCATTCGGTCTAATGCAGGTATTCCTACGAAATTCCCACATATATAAATATATATATAATGGTTTTCCATAATACCCGAACTTCCTCTATAATAATTATATTTTATATTTACCATGTTTCGTTTTTTATTCATCGGACTCACTTTTATGGTATAATGATATTAAAAATAATTCTAACAAGCAGATTTTGGAAATCCTAAAAAAAAAAAAAATTATGTTTCAAAATTTCTATAGTATGGTTGACAACATAGGCTTTTTAAAAAACCTGAAATTTCTTATTCAAATGTAATTTTTCAAAGAGTAGGCTAATTCAGAAATTAAACACAACAAAAAATTTCTCATTTCATATATTTCATTAATGTTAATGATGTCTAATTTCAGCTGAAGTTCACAGAAGCATAGCTCTGGTGCGTGATTTTTTTTTTGTGTGCGTGTGTGTGAGACTATTTAAATATTAGTCTGAACACTGCGCACCGAAGGCCAACAGAACAGTTCTGTGTGTTGTGTTTTTCTAGTTGATGTAAAGAAATACGTTGCTAGTTGATATAAAGAAAGTGATACATTATGGTTGATATTACTAAAGAAAGTTTGAACAGTGGTATTTTTGATGGCATTTAAGCCTTGGCATGATTTGTTGTTCGTACGGGTAAGATATATGTGTCACTTATCAGATGCACAATGTTTGAATTCTATGCGCATGCACAATTCTATTTGAAAGGAAAAGGCATAAAAATAATTTAATATTCTTACTGTATTTGAAAACAGTCAGACAGAGTTAGACGAACCGCAAACTGATAGGCGAACCAAGCTGATAAAGACTTTCAACTATGTCGGAAATTTTTAACGACTATGTTGGACAGGATTAAAAACTATATGTATGCTTGAAATATATGTTTTAGCAGGCAAAGTGAGATAAGGCATACTAAGATAAACAAGTTGGAAATCGCTCGTCAAACGTGGCAAATGAGGTGCGTTCGTACTATAAATAGTTTTATGAATATATATTGCACTGCATATTATACTGAATGTATATTTTGTGCATATCAATTTCATTCTGTTTGAAAGGCTGTAACATCATTGAAATGCACTTGAAATATTTTTTCCCATTGGCCTTAACGTAACGGAGAATATTTGACTGTTCCTGTAGTTAAACTATACACCCGATTTTCATAAAATTTGAAATGACTCGACAAAGTTTTGCAACAATTACATATTTAAAATTTCAGATTCGGAAGCCTGTAACATCACTAAAATGCACTTGCAATAATTTTTTCCATTGGCCGTAATGTAATGGAAAACTTTTGACTGTGCATGTAATTAAACTATACATCCGATTTTCATGAAATTTGAAATGACTCGACAAAATTTTGCAACAATTATATATTTAAAATTTCAGACCATTCGGTTGGGTAGTTTTTGCTCTTTTATATGCGGACAGACAGACGGACTGAACGACAACTATAGGTGCCACGTATTTATATAATTACGAAAGCACCTAAAAAGGATGTGTTAACGAAAATGCCAGATTGTGAGGTGGGTGACCATAAAATTCGAAAAGTACAATTTTTCACCTTTAATTTGACAACATTATTTGAAAGGATCACTAAAAATCAAACACTAAATCTTACTCCATTCGCGGTATTCACAAAGATATCTAATGGCAAGACATTTTCATTGTAATATGCTAATCAAGTTCTATTTATTGCAGGCTTTTCCCTGGATGAACTAACGAGTTTTTACTTGGTACTGAGAGAACGGGCGTCACCCTCTTTACATAAACCTAGCATCGACATAAGAGTGGAGGCATTCAATGCATAAGGCTGCGTAGAGATGCTTATTTTGCCATCCTTCTGCAGTTTACCTGGAAATCTTTTGTTTTGGACCCTTCTGCGGTTTATTCACAAAAGGATGAGGGAAATCACCAATGGGTCAGGAGATAAGGAGCTCAACTCTTCTTGATATAAAGGTTCCTCTTTTGCAGGACATCAGTCACTTCCATTTAAATTGATTAAAGAACAAAAACACCGCACGGCCACAAGAAAAGATGTCGATACTGATAACAGTTAGAAGGATGGTGTGTTTTCAAACTAACATTTGACTGTTTGAGACGATTCTGGAGAAAGGTTAATCACCAAACATCTTGGTGATTCAGCCATTATCGCTAAGCTGATTTATAATCGAACTCGGCCAGGAATAGAACATGCCTTCGTTTTCATCATTCGGACAAAAGCGTCTGTCTAAGCACAATCTCAGCATTGTATGTCGTAACTCTCATAAAGAGGCATAGTCGCCACTATCATAGAGTGGTAACCTACGTAAATCGCACCAAGGTAGGGGTTGGTAGATTATCATATTTCGCATCTTCCTGTAGTGAACTATGGCGCCAGGTTTATTACATTTGGTTGCAACATGCACTTCCCAGTCGCTGAAATTATTCGTGCGCACAAATTTATCGTGGTGAGCATCCTATTAAAAGTTTTGAATTACGATGGTGTAGGTATAAAAAGGTAAAATACAAGGATTAGATTTTTATGCATTATTTTCGGTATCTTAATGTATACACTATAAAGAATTGAACTTATCTTGCAGAAAACTTACTCTATCCTCTGCAAGTTATCTGATTAATACTTTTTAATAAAAACGTTGTTTTGTCTCTTATGTTCCTGGGATTTCTGTGCTCATTTTGCGATTTTTACTAGTAAGGAAGCAGTTATCCGCTGTATCACAACGGTCATAGTAATTTTACTAATGGATGTATCACTTGTAGAATTGTAGATCTTTTTATTTATTAGCTATAAAAATTGTATATATATACTATATGCTACATTACCTCCATATAATTTTATTTTAAAATGTTATATTTACAAAAAGAAAAGATTTTTGTCAAAAGTAAGTACTAAACTTAAATTCTTTACAAAAATATAATGAAAATAATATCAAAATAATCAGTCACGTCTTTGTATTCAACGTAGATATCGGTATCTTTTATATATTATTAAGTAATAAACAAAATCACGTTTCCAGTTGCATATCTTTGTAGCTGAATACATAATATGTGAAAATATTTCGCATAATATTTTGATGTATTATTTGATTAGCGAGCGTAAAGCCATGCTAATTAACTGATTCTTGTTATCTCTAAAGCATAATTTTAGCTGTTTAATATATAGCCAGAAGATAATAATTATTGATTAAATACATTAAGTGAGATGCATATTTAAGAACAAAGCTGCTTTATACATAGAGATAAATTATAACCCGATATAAGTTTATAAGCTTTTGAACATATTCATAACCGAATACGTATATTTAATGAAATTGAATAAACTGTTATATGTTACTTGAATTATTAAGCATTTGTAAACATTTTGTAATCTGTTAAAATACTTCAAACAACAACTAATTGAAACTATACAATGTATAAAGTGTGGTCATTGTCAGAAGGAAGGAAATTATTCATAATATATTGTATTTCTAAATCTAAAACAATGCGTAATTGTTTTTTTTTGTTGTTGTTGTTTTATAAAAACAATTCTAATACATTAAAAACACTATTAGAAACACTTTTCTATGTTTAAATCAAAAATATTTGAAAATATTATAAATTATTAAAGGTTAACGTATATCATCTTACAAATTGCAAAATTCAACATTTCTTTTACATTTCATACTAGTTCTTTTGATTGAATAAAGCTATAGGGGAGAGTAGCCAAATTTGAAAAAGGCTGTCCTAAAATTTTCGTAATAATGAAATATGATTAATAAAATAAATATTTTGTAGTATACCCGCATGGGCCTGGTGTAATAGCTTTAAATGTACCTGAAATCAGTGTTTATTTCAAAGAACTTTTCTTCATCTGAGATTTCTATAGCTCCGTGGGAATTAAGGGCTGGAATTAAGGGCTTGGTACGGCTAAAATAACTTCACCGTTTCCTGGGATTATTTTAAATCTATCTCGTAGCGCTAGTCAGTTTTTTCAAACGAACATATTGTGATGCCGTTCTAAAGCTTCCGATCTCGAGTTTACATACATCATCGTAGTAACGGGTTTTGGAGATAAATTAGTTATTTGGGAAAACAATGTGGGAATTTTTTCCTCTCTTTCTTCTGTGCGTTTCAGGGGGGAAATTCATGATCCTACTTTCTTTAAGAATAAGAATATTATTTCTCTAAAAAACTATTTCAGATTGATAACGATATTTTAATTGATTCCCAAACATCTGCTCTATACCGTAGTACAAAATGATTGGATGGATAAAGATCAAATAGAAATTTGTTGCTAAGAAGCAAATCAAGACAAAAACAAATTACCGGGAAATTCAAAAAATGCTGTATGAATTCCGAATAAACTTTATTAAACGAGGTCAAAATTTACTATATCGGACAAAAAGCTGAATTAATATAGTTTGGGTTAAAATAGCCGGCGAAGATAGATCAAGGAAAACTGCGTATTGCTTCCTTGAACATAAAATAACAAAAAAGTTTAATAAAAAAAAAAAATACATAATCTGAGCCTTAGGAGTATTTACGCCTGCCTTCGTCTATCCAAAATCAAATTTACTTTCCTCTACGTGCGAAAGATTTCCCTTGCCTTTGACAACAAAGAAACAGGCAGACCCTCACACCCGCATGCACAGACAATAACTGCCTTTTAGTAATATAGATTTAAGCAATATTATGAAAGCACCAGTATGAATATAACACATTTCATTTAATGATCTTTTTCATGTAAAGCAAGCACTTTGTTTCCTAAAAGTATGCAAAGTTATAATATCTTTAGTTTAGATTAATTGCTCACTTTTTTATATAGAATCTGCATGTGCGAAAAATTTTATAAAATGCAAAGTTAAAATTAACGCTTGTTAAGGAAGCGTAGAATTGAATATTATTCATTTACCATTTCTCTGGCTACACTCAACTAGCAATAAAGTCTTCGGACACTAAACAAAATTTAAATGCAGTAATGAAGGAAAAGTACATGATATTCCATATTTCTACGCAATGTGGGTTTTTTTTTAAATCTTTTATTTATTTTTAATTTTTTTTATTTAAATAAAAGGAAAATAATTGATAGAGGCAAAAGAAAAAAAAATGTTCAATAACGTAATACTATTTAAGGAGTCTCAGGATACTCAAAACTTCAAAATTTTCGAAATTTTAATTTTGTTAGATGTTAAATTCCTATCTTTTCTGAACATTCTGATATAATTATTTACTTGAAATTTTCATTAGAACAGAAGTTATTGCTTTCAGAATTAAACCGCTGAATAGCTGAAGCGGTGTCTCGGACACTTTGAAGTCATTTTGCTCCAAATGACGTTTTTGAGAATAATGCATAGGATATCTTAAAAAGGCCTACATGTTTTTTCATGAAAATTTCAAAACCTATGTTTCATGTTAGTCCCCATAAACAGAACCTAAAATCTTGTTTTTATTCTTCAAAAGATTATTTCTTTTAGGTGATTATAATGTTGAAATTTTCAAATTTTTGTATTAGGTAAATACAAGTTTCTATTAAATATATAAAAATGCTTTAAATACAAATTTATTTAGGCTCAGGGTAATCGCTACAATCTGAACTATAAGTTGGCACAAAACGTTTCACTCTAGTTGCAAAATTTATTTTGTAATCCTGCACGTAAGCCATTATGCTAATTTTCTGCTCGTCAGTTGTCTGTTAGCTTGGAGCCTCCTATAAATGCTAATTATGCATGTTGCAATTTTTTAAATACATGAAATCAAAAAACATACATATATCTATTAAAATAATAAAGCTTTGTAAAAAAATCACCATAAAATAAAACAAAGCATAGTACGCGTTTCGAGCTAAATATATTAACAGCTCGTCAACAACTACAATAAACACGTGTCCATAAGGGGACAATATCAAAAATGAACGCTATGTTCATTTTTGACCTTGTCCCCTTGTCCCCTTAAATGAATTTTATAACGAGTTATTTTAATGGTACTTATAAGAACCGTCAATATAGAAAGGGCTAAAGTAATTGCACAATAATTAGAATCCGCACAAATAATAATTGTTGAAAATTCGTTTTACCCTTGTTTTACTTATTATTCTATGATTAATATTTTTAATATAACCTGAATCAAATGAATTAAAATTTAAAAAATAATAATATAGTAAGTTTTTTTTTTTTTTTACAGTTCTAGGGAATCTTTTTAAAATGACATTTCGTAATTTTACTTTACAGTAAAAATATTTCCATTAACGTTTAATTAGTTTTCATTACTAAGCGTCAATTTTCGTATCTAATAATGCAAAATAATTAATATTCCTAGAAAATTACGTATAATATTATATTCAAAACCTTGAAATTTTTATAAAAAGTCGATATTTTAATGCTATCATTTTAACTGGAATTAAAAGTTTATTATTTGTTTTAGCAAATTGCGATTTTCTATCTGAGTTTAGATTTCGAAATTCCAGTTGCTAAGATTACATGAAAATATAATTCAGCTTTAAATAAAAATCGATCTTTGCATATTAGCTAATGCTATTTATATTGATATCATAAGTAATTTTTATATATCGTTATAATTTCCCCTTTGAAATTAAAAAATCAATAACTTTAACTGTAAAAATATTATATTTCAATTTCAAAGTTAAATTTGAGAAGTACTATATTCTAATAAAATATGTAAATCTTATATTTCATATGCATTCAACTAGCATTTGTAAAATCAAGAATTTTCTCAACAATGATGATTTTTAAAAACATATTTATGCATATTTTGAAGTTTTGCTTATCTATTCACGTATAATGCGTAAGAGATTTCTATTATTCAATTTCCATTCAGCGCTGCAAATCCTGATTTTGCTTCCGGTTCATGAACATAATAACCCAAGGGATTTCAGTGTGAATGGCGGTCTGAAACTATCTTACACGAAATTTTGCGTATTTCATTAGTGAATGTTGATTAATTCTAACTTCGTACTCACAAAACATATAGAATCCTTGAATAATATACATTTATGCAGTCTTTATTTCCTCGATAGATTCTAAAATAAAAGTTTCCTAAGCCTAAATAAATATAGTTTTGATTCTTGGAAAAAAGAAAAGAAATAAGATGCACATTCATGAAAAACCCTTAATGTAATCACTTTCTCTTGTAAAAGACATGCATTCACCATATACAGCCCGTAAGGCATGGTGACGTCACGGCGACGTCGTTATGAAGTCACACTGTGATTTTGTGACCGTCGATGTGACGTCACGTGACGTCGATGTGACGTCATAGTGACTAGAATGCGAGGTCGTTATGGCCGTTTTAGAGGTCCTTTGTGACGTCACATTGTGACCACTCTGTGAAGTCACGGTGTGACAAATTTGTGAAAAGTGTGTCATTTGTGACTATTTTGGCATTAACTTTGTGACGAACCTGTGACGAAAGCGACAATGCTTTGAAGTCACACTGTGACCAATTTGTGAAATATGTGTCATTTGTGACGAACTTGTCATAAACACTGTGATTTCAAATGAAAATCAAATTTCAAATTAATTGCTTAAAAGACGCAAATAGTGAAAATGATTCCATGCTGGGACTCGAACCCGGGCCATCAGTACAGTGCACTGACATTCTACCGACTAAATCACATGGAACGATACCCAGGCCGAAAAATTTCTCACTATTACATGTTGGCAAGGCTACAAACGCAGCACAAGATGGAATATTTAGCGTGAGCCACCAACATGATGCAAACACGAAACTTAATTAAATCCAGCATCGATTGAAATTACATTAATAATTGGAAATTTTTCCAGGGAGAAACATTCGCCTTGCATACAACATTTCAAATTAAAATTGACTTTTAAGCAATTAATTTGAAATTTGATTTTCATTTGAAATATTGTATGCAAGGCGAATGGTTCTCGCTGGAAAAATTTCCAAGTATTAATATAATTTCAATCAATGCTGGATTTAATTAAGTTTCGTGTTTGCATCATGTTGGTGGCTCACGCTAAATATTCCATCTTGTGCTGCGTTTGTAGCCTTGCCAACATGTAATAGTGAGAAATTTTACAGGCTGGGCGTCGTTCCATGTGGTTTAGTCGGTAGAATGTCAGTGTGCTATACTGATGGCCCGGGTTCGAGTCCCGGCATGGAATCTTTTTCACTCCTTTGCGCCTTTTAAGCAATTAATTTGATATTTGATTTTCATTTGAAACATTGTATATAAGGCGAATGATTCTCTCTGGAAAAATTTCTAAGTATTAATACAGCGATGAATTTTAAAATAAACTTTTGCTGTAAATATAAAATCTTATCTTTTTACCGTACATTTTAGCAAAATATCGCTATTTTGGAGTCCTATTCTTCTAAAACATTTTAAATTTTTGCACTCAAAAAACAATGCTTATCAACTGCCATATTTTTTTATTAAGTTCTATGCTTGATATTGAGTTCAAGCTTGATATTTAGAATGTGTAAGTTTTATTAATTTGTTGTTATTTGTCATTGCTTTATTAAATATGAACATGGAGACTAACTGATATTAATACAACTATTATTTATAGAGCGGCATGATAAGCGATATTTATTTAAATTTTTTATTCCCGTGTATATTGTATTTTGTGAATATGAGCTAAATAGATTTGGTATGTTTTATAGGAAAAGACTGATCTAGGAAATAGAAAAAAAAACGAGTAAGAAAAATCATGCGTTAAGTATAGATTATAAAATACTTTCCAACACTTTCTGAATGCTTTAACAAGACATCGTAATTTAGGGAAATGACGTAAATAAGATAACTAAGTAAACATTTCAGAAAACGCATAAAACATTTAAAAAACTGATTTCAACAGTTACTGTCCATAGCCAAATATGTTTTCCAATTCTTTTGAACAGCCCTGTATTTGATCTGTAGGTTTATACACTGAAAAAAATGAAGTACTCAAAAATGAGTAATATCGAATTGAATATTTTTGGATCATAAATGAACCTATGCTTTCGCTATTTTGAAACATCACATGTTATAAAACCCAAACAAACGAATAGTTTTGTACCCTGTAATGGTTCATTTCATTTATAGCGGCATAAATGATGTTTATTAATGTAAATATTAAATTATGCACAGCATTTTAAAAATAATTTAAAAGTGCTTGGAAATAATGCTCTTGTCATAAAAATATTCGATTTGAGTATCTTGTTAAGAATTTTGCTATTTTTCTTAATAAATAATCAATTAAACATTTCTTGTTAAGAACTTTGAACGGGAAATAAATGTCAGTACATTTTTACTTTAAATTTTGGGGGGGGTTTTTTTTTGGGGGGGGGCAGTGCATAACGATTCATATTTGATCACAACCATGGAATAAAAAATAAATACATGTGTTTCTCAACTTTGAGTACATTTAGATTGGAGCTATTTTGAGTATGTGACGCATTTAAAATTGAGTACTTCTTACTCAATTTTGAGTACCCATTTTTTCAAGTGTATATATACTATATAATGGGAAAATTTAGTTTAGCAAGAAAACGCCTAACAGGTTGAAATTCTTTTTCAGCAATTCATACTAATGTAAGGAAAGATACTTGAATACTTTTGTACAACCCTGTAGTTTACCTAGAATCTTTATTACACGCCCCTATTTAGTTAAAATTTAATTCAAACTAAGACACTCTTAAAACTGCTGAAATCACATTTCCAGAAATTATCATTTATAGACGGCCATGTATCCATTTCCTTGCGTGACCCTGTGTATCATTTTATCCATATTCTACAAACATTTATTGGTAAATTAAATGCAGTTCAGCGAAAAAAAACATAACTCATTTAAAAACCACCTTTAAGCAATTTGCGCCCATACCCAGTAATCCTTACGAATACTTTTGTGTAGCCTTGTATAGGAATTATAGCATTTATATACACGATACTATGCATAAATATAGTGAATCATAAAAGCGCATATCATAATTAAAAATACATTTCCAGCAATCATCGCTAATGAACAGTACTTCGGATACAATATAGTATCTGAAATATTTTGGGTGTCCCTGTAAATGCTATATACGTATTATTCGTATTATACATGAAATAATTTATAGTATGTAAACCTAAGCGACATACATCAATTTCATTATATATGAAATAGATTAACATAATTAAAGTATGCTGCAAACAATTCCCTCCACCCCTATATCATTATGTATTTGAATTCCTTTTTTAGCCCTGTAAATGAACAATAGTTATTCTGTGCATCGCATAGTCAACAGAATGCATATTTTAGTGCCCTTCATAAATGCATATAAATTTTATTATGTTTGAAAGCGTGCGTAAAATCATTAAAAATCATTTGAAACGATTTTTTCCCATAGGCCGTAATGTACCGGAAAACTTTTGGCTGGCCCTGTAAATGAACAAAGCATGCTACAAACTTCATTACAAATAGGTACCGTACTATGGTAAACGTCAATAACATCCAAAAATTTCAGGGCAATCCGAGTATATTTTCGGGAGTTAGAGTGCGGACAGACTGCTAGACGGACAGACGGAGAGACAAACCTAAGTCATAAGCACTTTTCAACTTATGTCCTATATTATGTATCCTGTATTATATGAAATTTTAAAAAATATATACTAAAGCAGTTTAATCTATAACTTCCTCTCAGGCATGAAAAACACTTTATTTCAATGCTTAAATATCATATTTTACTTTTTAGTGCCAATAATTACGCGTATCATAAACGTAGAAAATGAATTTACAATAGAAGAAAATTTAATAACCGATTCAGAATGTCTATAATTAAATGTTTGATTAAAATCACAAGCAGAAAAAATGCTTACATACAATTTAAAAAAATAAATATACCAATTTGAAAAACACTAAAAATAATAATTAGTATTTATAATTGTACTATTAAACAACAGCAAAATACAATAAATAAATTAAATGCACTATTAGATTTAACAATATCTCAAAAATATTTCCGTATGGTATAAGGAATTACTATTATTTTATAATTTGGCAAATGTTAAATCTGAAAACATTGGTTTGAAGATTTAGGATTTTAAAAGATAATTTAAAATATTATTAGCACTAAAAGAAAATTCTTTCAAATGTTTCACTACTGTAATATGTAAAAATATATTTTCCCAGTATAATGTTAATTTCTAATCTGAAACAGTTTCGTAATCTCATGATAATCGAACATCATATTTAACCCCAAAATAATAATAACTATAAATGTTAGTAATCAAAAAATAGTAAGAAGCCGATAAAATAATTCCAAATCATTGTCGTTCCATACATTTTCAATCTCAAGTAAGAGTAAATTAATGTTTATATTAATTCCAGTATCAACTTAAGCCTGAATCAGTCTCTGCGCAGATTTTTTTTTTTTTTTTCAAGCGATGGCAGATTAAGATATTTTTCTTTACAGTTATCGAATTGAAAAATATCGCTTCTGACAGTTAAAGATCAGTCTCTTACAAATATAACATAAAACTATTTAACTCATAATATACAAATCAGGAACAAAATATTTAAATTAAATAACACTTACATATACGTTCCATTAATATCCGTGTATCCTAAAATGGTCATTTCCTTATCTTAAAGTGTTGTAGACTTGGTGATGTTCTAAAAACAGTGAACAATTTCCCGCGTCTTCTCATATTTATTTTTCTGTGGGCAGACGATTTTCAAGCAGATGTTCTGTTACAGATTATTTGTTTTTGTATACAAGAAATATTGAACTTGAATGCGCAGTAATTTTCTGAAAGTATCGTTAATTAAAATTTTGTATTTGAAGACATGTCCAATATATTTAACCTTTTCTTTTTATCCGTACCAAATAATTCAAGTTAAATGTATTGTAAAGTTCCTTTTTTCTAAATAATTATAATAATAATATTCATAATTAGAGTTTATTAGATAAAACATTGTTTAAATTTTTAAAAGGTGTAAAAATAAATTTAATGGTAATAACGACCCCCCCCCCCCCCCCCCATTTATCTTCTTTTTTTTTTAAAGTAAAGTTTGTTTTGCACAAATTTTGTATATTTCTTTTATTTTCGGAAAATGCTAATTTTATTTAAAAAGTCTGAAAGAAGTAGAATTTATGACTTGAATATAAATTATAAAAATATTCTAAAGCAAGAAATGCATAGATGACTAAACTCTAAGGACTCTTTCTACGTGCTCATTAAAAGGTGAAGATTTAACTGTAATAGAAAATTTTTAGTTTGAAACCACAGAAGTGTTTCGAATAATCCTGGTCGGTAAAAAAAAGAAAGAAAGAAAGAAATTTCCTCCCAGCAAACTAAATATGTAAAGTGTATAAATTTAATAATCCTAATTCTAAATATATTATCCAAATGCTAGATAAAATTGAAATCATGAAAAAGTATACATTCACTGTCTTAGATATCAAATGGATAAAATATAGCCTGAAAATTTAGTTTATTAATGCTTGTATCGTACACTTTATTTATTATGCCCCCCCCCCTCCCCTTTAGTGACAGAATTTACCATTTGCTATCCACAAATTTTCATTCCTTATGCCGCTATAACTCGTGACTGCTTAAAATATTTCTCTTCATTTTCAAAGATTTTTGAAGTTCATATTTTTGTCACACTGTGACTTACAATATAGTGGTTTTTTTTGTCACATATGTGACGTGACGTACGTTACATAGCAGTGACATAACAGTGACGTCACATTTTTTTTTAATTGCCAGAAAAATATAATTTTACACTAAATAACATGTTTTAACGAATTTTCGTAATTTTTTAAAGTTTTCTAAGAAGTTCACATCTCAGTCACAATGTGACATCACTGAGTGGTGGCATTTTGGTCACAGATGTGACGTGACCACAGTGACTTACAGTGACGTCACAACGACGTCACCGTGACCATGCATGCTATGAGGGAGTAACCTCTCACTTATACGACTCTCTCAGTTATACGCCGAATTCTCTTGGTCCCGTCCGCGCTTTATGGGAAATAGTGCTAAAGTTCTCTCAGTTATACGACTGCTTCTCTCACTTATACGACGCGTTAAAAGGTTCAGGTGATTTTACATTTCTAACTCAAGAATTCATTTTTATAATCTTTAAAGTACAGATCATTCATGTTTTAATACCTTTATCCTCTCACTATTGTTAAAGCGTTTATCAATAATGATGACGTGAGCGAGGAGGATGACGAAGATGGGAGCAATGTTCCTGCTGCTATAAATTTTTCAGAAGCAAGTGCTGCTTTAAATACATTAAAAAATTATATCCATCAAAATGATTATTCCCAAAATAGCTTAAAAGCTTATTTTGGGAATAATCATTTTGATGGACATTATTAGACTTAGGAAAAGACGTTTTCTCTTTTCGTCGACGAGAGAGACAAACTAATATCACTTCATTTTTTGAGAAAATCTGATTAAAAAAACATAGTGGTAAATGAACTATTTTGTGAGCTTTTTTAAATATATTTTATGTTTTATTTTTTAATATATTTTATAAATTTTGTTAAAATATATTCTTAGAATTCAAAACGTATCGTATTTAATGTAAGTAAAATAATCAATGCATATGAAGTTTGAAACATGTATAATAAAGCGGTCTCACACTTATATGACTCTCTCAGTTATACAACTTTTATCTACGGTCCCCTGAAAGTCGTATAAGCGAGAGGTCACTGTATTCCTTTTGAATATGAGGTCATACGTGAATTAACATATATTATTCACAACTAAAAAGAAATGGTGCATCTAGTATTTGTCAAAAAATAAATGAAAACCTAGCACTCCTGACATCATAATTCCCTTTTATATTTTAACAGAATAATAAGGCTACTATAATTTTTGACTCGCGCTATAGCCAATATACACGTCTGGACACATTGCCGTTATCATTAGTTTTTTGTATGCGTGAACGTTTTGCTATGGTACTCCATTGTCAAATTTGGTAATTTTTAAAATTCAATGCTTGAAAAACGACATAATCATTGAAATTTTTATTTAAAATCATTGGAAATTTATATCAAGAAAAATGCAATTATTTATCTTTCAACGCAGTTTATCTAACAATTTTCTGACAAATACTTTTTATTGGCAAATACTCTCTGGAAAAATTTCCAAGTATTAAAAGGGGTCTCAGGACTCTTAAAGCTCTAAAATTTTCGAAATTTTAATTTTTTTAGATGTTAGACTTCTATGTTTTCTGAACATTTTGATGTAATTGTTATCTTGAAATTCCCATTAGAACAGAAGTTATGGCATTTAGAATTATACTCGCTCAATAGCTGAAGCGGTGTTTCTAAAACTTTGAAGTCATTTTTCTCCAAATGACGTTTTGGGACATAACGCGCACGATATCTCAAAAACTTCTGAGTATTTTTTCATGAAATTTTCAAAACCTATTTTTCATGTTAGTCTGTATAAACTGAACCTAAAATTTCCTTTTTATTGTAAAAAGAAAATATTTTTTAAGGGGTTTATATTGTTGAAATTTTTTTTTAATTTTGCATTAGCTAAATACAACTTTGTATTAAACATATGAAAATGCTTTAAATACAAATTTTCTTAGGTTCAGTGTAATTATTATAATCTGAGGTATAAGTAGGCACCAAAAGTTTTATTCTAGCTGCAAAATTTATTTTGTAATCGTGCGCGTAAGCTGCTATGCCGATTTTCTGCTCGTCAAATCTCTGACAGTTTTGAGCACCCTGTAAATGCTAATTCTGCATCTTGCAATTTTTCAAATATTGGAAATGAAAGAACATACTAGTATCTTTCATTCCCATTTAAAATTGTGTCTTAATATCAAATACATTTTAAGATATTAAATGTTAAAAATGGTCCTTTTTTTTTCATTTTTTCCAATTTTAAGAGTCCTGAGACCTCTTAATATTTTTGGAGCTTTTAATTTTTTCAGTAACTTCAAATGTTTCATTTTCCGAGATTAATCTGTGGCAACGATTAGCGAAAAAGCCAGTCGTCAGCAACGCGTATCTTTTTATGAAAGAGGATTGTGTGAATAAAACTTATAGTTCCTTTATAGGGACACACTAAACGATTCTGTTACAGTACTGTCTATGGGCATGAGCAATACTGGCTGGAAACGCGTTTTTAATTGTAGTATGTGGTTTTAAACTAATGTTTTTCTGCATATTACGTAGTGTATATAAATTTTATAGATCATATGCAAGATAGCACAAACGAATTCGCGTATATTTTCTCTCAATAACGGAAATTGCAGAATTTCGGACAATTTCAGAAAAAGGGGGGCGGGGAGAGGGCAATCCGAACTCTAAGCTGTGAGCCTGATGGCTGTGTTCCTACGGACGGCCAAAATGCATTTGTTAATCCATCCTTTTGACGGCAGTTTTTAAAAAGATTGGTCAATGTTTATATTTAAGCATTAGTATCTCAAAAACACTGTAAGATTCTCAATATAGCTGCCTGGTCTAAAACATGACTATTTACTATAAATACAAAATATTAGTAACAAACACACTACTTGCAATAACTATAATACGAATAATAATAAGAAAAAAAATCAATAATAATAATAATAATAATAATAATAATAATGATAATAATTAATGAATATATATGAAAACTATTTACAATGGAAACAAAAGAGATAACAAAAAAAAAATAATTTCAACTGTGTTATAACTTTCCTAATTTGACGACATTTTTCATACCATTTACCATATATACAAATCTATAGTCAATATACATGGCTAAAGAAAAGAATTCAATTATCTTCTGACTATATGTGATAATTCCTGAAATTGGTTTTTCAAATGTGTTACGTGTTTTCCAAATTTTTAAGTTAGCCATCATCTTTCACCTTATTAAACAGCGCAATTTTGTTCCACTATTCTGAGTACGTTTCAAAATATTTACCTAATCATCTATTCATCAAGCATGATTTTACTTTCTTGGTCAATTGCGTACCAATTTCCCACTTAACTATATTTAGTTAATGTATAGAAAGCTATGTTTTTATATAAATAAATTCGTATACAAGGCTACGCAAAACAACTAAATATATTACTGCCTATGAAATTTAAAATTAAATTTTTTTTAATTAAAAGATAGAATAATTTAGAAACGGAAAATACATTTCTGCGGAGTTAGCCGGAATTTTCCCCGCTAAATCATAACAGACATCCTTTGCATGGAATAGTAGCAACTCCTACAGCACAATCAATAAGATTTTCATCTTCAACCTAGGACTCAGGATTAAATCACGGGCTGGATTGAAATAAATCAAAATTAAATGGTACAGCAGTTCAATTTCCCTCGAAATATTCTGATTCTTCGAAGTTCAAAAATTTACTAATAATAATTAAATTTGGTTTGAAGATTAGAATAATTTAGGAAGGGAAAATTCATTTCTGCAGAGTTAGCCGGGATTTCCCCCTGCTAAATCACATAACAGACATCCTTTGCATGCAATAGTAACAGATTATGTAGCACAATCAGTAATATCTTCAACCTAGGACTCAGGATCAAATCACGGGCTGGATTGAAATAAATGTAAATTAAATGGTACAACAGATCAAAAATTCCATCGAAAAATTCTGATTCTTCGAAGTTCAAAAATTTACTGAAAATTAAATTATCATTAAAAAAAGACTAAATAAATTTACAGAGCGTTGTGTATTTTTATCGATGTAAATTTACAGTACAAATAATTTCTCTGATATTTAACAGAATCTCTGTTTTTTCTAATCTCTGTAATGTTAAATAAGATATAATAATGGAGTACCACTATCAGGAGATTCTCTGTAATTTCACAGAAAGTTTTTTAAGTTTACTTAAAATTTTTCGAATATCTTATCGACTGTAGAGTCTAATTTCTGAAATTAGGTGTTCAACTATGTATGCGTTTTCTATGGGTTTTTTTTTATTGTCTTTTTAATCCTTTAAGCGTCTAGAAGGATTTTTCATGTGTGTTTAAAGATTCATAAAATTATAGTCATGAAAAGCATTTGTATGAGGATTTGAATTTAATCATCATATTAATTATTGTATATTTATTTCATGCATTGGAAAACATTAACCTATGTATCAAATTTTTATTAAATCAGCCTTTGAATTCAAAAATCGAGTTAGGGAGAAAGACGCTTAGGACGACAATTGTTACTTTAATTGTTGTAATCGAAATTTATCTGTGGTAAAAGTAATCTTAATTTCAACTTACATTATTTGACTTAACTCATTTTAAATAAAGAAAGCAATAAGGTGGGATTTCCCTCTACTAGGCCGAATAAAGGGTGTTTGTTAGCATTTTTTTTTCTGGAATAGGAATAAAGATTTTAACTATGGATTTTTTGCATGTTATTAATTATCATTTGAAGAACATTTCAAAAATTTTTAATACAAAAATTAAAATGTGGTTTGAGTTGCGTGGGTACATGTCCTACCGTGTGCGCAGTAGTCGTTTGTAATTGAATTTTTGTTACGGATTATGAAAATAGATACTATTTTCTGCATTCAATCACACTGAGGTCGAAAAGTTGAAAACCAACAATGTGGCAGGCTCTATTCTAAAAAAAAGTAACTACCGCTGTCACCGCCGCCGCCGTCGGTTTTGAATTTTTTGTGACCGGAGGTCTTTCTTCGTTAATATTAAGCAAGATATTGCATACAAAAATATTATTAATGGAATTATACAGAAATGTTTTGTAAACACGCTGATGCAGACAGTTTTCAAATCGAAGAAATATTTAAAGAGATATTTAATGCTAAATTTGGACAAAATCGTTCCATTAAAAAAATTTTATAGGAGCAAAAACTGTACATCGGAATTTAATCATTTTTAGATCATTTTATGCATCAGAATTTCCCGGTGTGCAGACTGCACTTATTTTATTAATTTGACTCATTTTTTGAGGTTTTATTTCTATTTTAAATTCAAATTTTCAGCATTTCGAGAGATATTTTTTTTACACATTTTAGAAAATTGTATTAATTTAAACTGTTGCCAACTGTATAAACAGCGCAAATAATAATATTTGCTTCAAATTAAAAATTTATTTTACACCTGACTATTATAAACAAGAAAATATAAAAAGCAGGAACTCATTGAGAGTTATCATAAAAACCATATTACATGTGAATTTTAAAAGTGAAAGAATGTTGTAAAATAATAAATTCATTAACATGCGTTAGAAGTCTTAAATAGGAGAAATTACGTCACATTACACATTACGTAAAATGAACAAAAAATAATATTGCAAAACAGTTTAAATTTAAAAATTGCGCGAGAGATTTATGTAATATTTTAAGATGATATTTTCAACTATTTTTATTAGGATAGCACAAATAATATTTCATTTCTAACTAAATTATTTTCACGTGAATAGTAAAAGGAGAAAGAAAAGTTTAGTGAAAATTACGTCAGATTAAAAACGATACACTTAAAGTGTCATTAAAAAAAACACCTTTCTTTTCGCTTAGCTAAAAAATACCGGGAGGCAAAGACTCTGTTTATTTAATTCGTTTTATATTAGCTTATTTTGAATGATTTTATTTAATCAAAGACGGAAACAGCCATTGTATCATTTAACAGCCGCTAATTTGGCTTTAAAATTTCCTAATCAAAGAGAAATGAATAGAAACCCGTTTATAGGGTTATCGCCACTGTTTTTAAACTTATAATTCAATCTTCCGAAATATTTTTTAAGCCGATCAAATTAGCGTGCTTTTTGAGTCTGCGGTGTCTGAACGGGGGTTGACGAGCTTAGCTCGTAGGGGGCAGCGCCCCCTAGTTTGAAAAAAAAGTTTCTATTTCTAACACCCTTTTTAGCACTTTTGCGTGTTTCAATATATATATATATAGTCAATAAAAAATGCTGAAGTGCTCCAAGGTCCAATAAATTATGTTTACTTTATTTAAAAACATTAACAAGATCGGTTTAATAATTTTTTCAATCTGATCTCGCCCAGTTTGAAAAAAGTCATTTTGCGTAAAAGGCCTTTAAAGTGCTCCAAAACAGTGTAAGCCTATGGACGTGTTGAGCTAAAGTACTAACTAGCTACGAAAGAACTTTGAATTCGGACCAATTGTTTCACAGGGATAATCCCCCTCCCACCCCTTAAGAGATATTTTCTTTCACAGCATGCCATTATTTTATGATTGAACAAAATGTGCATATTTTTGCAAAAGCGGATTGGAAACAGAGCATATTACTTAGCCTTGGAGATTCATGGTATTTAAACATTCAAAAGAATAGCAAAAATGTTTAATATTATTCAAATGTTTAATATTATTCAAATGTTTAATATTTCTTAGATGTTTTATAACTCTCAATTTAAAATATAAATAAATTTCAGAGTTATTAATTGTGTAAATTAATTTATGTACATATATAACTATAGTTTACCGTTTTACATATAATTCGATTAAGAGTACATAACTGGAGTATTACTCAATTTGGACTCAACGTAGCAAACCCTGATTTTGTCTCTGGTTTACCAAGGGATAATTTTAAACTTGGTACCCAAGAGATTTTAGCTCACATGGTGGTGTGGAAGCATTCTACGGGCAGATTTGTGTATTTTATTAGTGAATGTTGAATAATGATTCGTATTCATAAAGCATACAAATATCCTAAATGATGTGCAGCCGTGGAAAAAAAAAAAGTAAACAGCCCCTACTAACTCCTCAACAAATTATCGTAGAAGAAAGTTACTGGTACCGAACGATTGGAAATAAATTCTACTTTTAAATGGTGTACATAAAATTTGCTTAGGGGCCCATCTACACATTAAAACGAACCCAAACTTAATGTTTTTTCAATTGCAATACGCAATTTTAACGAGTTATTTCAAATCTTCGGTTGAAACTATGCCTAGACACCAAATTTCCAGTTATTTGAATGATGAGTTTTTGAATTATAAACATTCAATATTTAGTGCTTCTAATGTTAAATTACATTTTTATATTTTCATTAATATCTCCTGAAATTATACTCCTAATGTGCTAATTTTTTGTGTAGCAATAATATTAAAATACCCAAACATAATTACGTTGAATTTGCAATTTTTATAATTTTATGATATGAATTATGAAATTAATATTTGAAAAAATTATGCATTGCAACCTACAATTTTTTTTATGTATTTAGATTTATTACTTCCTGCTTTATGGAAATCTAAAATTTCACGTTTTTCTTCCAAGTAGATTTCAAATTATGTTTAAAAAACGGCAAAATGATGGTTTAAGAGGCCGTCTGGGATAGAAGTAACTAGATACATTGAAATTTCTTCTGCTATCCTGTAACCTAGCAGTTTTCAATGGCTGCTTGAGTTGCGCTTAAGATGCCTTGACCAAGAAGGTGGTCTCTTGGTCAACAATCGAGTGCCCAACTTCAATTTGGGTATAGTCCTTGAAATACGTTCATTTTAAAACAATATATTTCTCGGAAACATATCGTAGTAATTGCATAAAAAATTGTTTTTAGGCTAATTGAAAGGTGTAGAGTTCATTTATGCTGTCAGAATTGTGTACTGCTATTGATAAAAACAAAGTTATGTTTAGTTTTAATATGTAGATGGGCCCTAAGCAAATTTTGCATACATCACTTAAAAATACACTTTATTACCAATCGTGAGGTGGCAGTAATTTTTTTCTATGATAGTTTTTTGCAAAGTTAGTATGGGGTGTTTACTTTTTTTTTCCACGACTGTACAATCTGATACCCATATATCCTTCATTAAGTCATAAACTAAAAAATTACATGAGATTAAAAATAATTAGAATTTTTCTGCACAATTTTCTCTTTGCTGCTCCATACACATTTCACTAATGTTTGCAATAATAAATATATAGAAAATTTTTCTATACATGAATTATTCATGAATTTAATATATAAAATATGTAATTCAAATGTCCGATATTTCACCAGAAAGGCTGATATAAACGCAACATACTCTTTGAAAATCATATAATTTTTTTTATTAAACACGAAAGTATCAGTATGAATGAAATATATAGTTACATATTAATTCTTAAATTAATTAAAACTAATATCCATTAATGATTCTTTGAAACTATATCTTCTTGTGCGTGTAGAATATCAGTGTGTATATTTGCATATAAATCAAGTAAGCTATCGATGTTATTTAATTGGACTCAGAGAAGTGTGATTTTGCCCTTTGGTTGATAAACACATAATTCGAATTTCAGTATCCAAGAAATTTTAGCGAAAAATCGGTGTAGAAACATTCAGCAAAACATTTTATGTATTTCATTATTGAACTTTGATAACAAACACTTAGTATTTTTGGTTCTATGAATCCCTTTAATTTCAAAAATTATATTTTAGAATTAAGCTTTCTTGACGATAAAATAAAAAAGAATAAAATTAAAATTTCCAAACCTTATATAGGAATAGGAAGATCAATACTTGGGTGACCTATTCTTTTCCGAATTATTTAAAAATTTATTCCCTGCTCGGCAACACGAAACTTTGTGATACATTTTCTCACTCTTTACTAAAGTCAAAGGCATAAGATTAGCAGCCTGACTATTGAAGCCATTAGGAATCAAATTATGCTTTCCAAATAAATTACTTATCGAGTCATAAGTTATTGTTGTCACGTAACGACTGGGTTTTCCTCATTTCTTTCAGATATTTTTCCCGGTAATTCAGTTCAAAACACTCGCTTTGACAGTATTTTTTAAATTATTTTCTTCCTTAAACAAAAAATAAACAAGTTGGAAATTGCAAGTCAAACGTGACAAATGAAGTGTGTTCGTACTATAACTATAAATATTTTTTGTACCGCATATTGTACTGAATGTATATTTTAGTGCATTTCGAAAGTTCATATCAATTGCATTCTGTTTGAAATGCTCTAACATCATTAATATGCTCTTGAAATATTTTTTCCCCGTTGGCCGTGATGTAACGGAAAACTTTTGACTGTCCCTGCAATTAAACTATACATCCGATTTTCATAAAAGCTGAAATGACTCGACAAAATGTTGCAACAATTATATATTTAAAATTTCTGTTCGGTTGGATACTTTTTGCTCTGTTACACGCGGACGGACAGGCAGACGGACCGATCGACGAATATAGGTGCTACGCATTTTTATAATTACGAACGCACCTAAAAACACCATACGATTACATAGTTTCTGGGTAAGAACACAAATGTTTATGTCCTTTCGATCAAAAATGAATTAAAAATACATCATATAGTATCTCCTTCTGTTTGAGTTTGGTTTGGTTTGTGTTTATGACGGCCGATTATCAACACGTGGGATATAGGCCCTGGGGGGTGGGGGTGCCCTTCGTGGGGGTCTTTCTAAGGGAACCTAACCCGTATTTACGCATGGGAATCCACGGTTTCGAAGAAAACCACGAAAACTCCGAAACGGTTAGGCCGACGGGCGTGATTGTGTTCGAACCCAGCAACTCCATTCTACCAGCTTCGAGAGCAGAACCTCTCAGCCACTGGTGGGCCCCTTCTGTTTGAGAACAACCTTAAACGAAAACTAAATTTCATTTCTTTTGAAAAAAAAAATATGTAGTTAATATTTCTTAAGTTAAAGCTAATTCTTAGCGATGATACTTAAATATACATATCCATGTGTATTTTGAATATCAGTTTATCATTTCGCTTACAGCACCAGAAAGGGATTTCTATAAGTCAATTTCGATTCAACGTGTTGTAAATTCCGGTTTTGCCTGCGGTTCACGGAAGTGTGATTGAAAACTTTGTAGAACAGAGATTTTATTATAAATGGCTAACACAGTTCTACAGAAACTTTTGTGAATTTCATTAGTGAACATTGATTAATTGACTTAATATTCATAAAGAGTTTAAATGTTCATTTCCAATGTTCAGTCTGGTGCACATATTTAATCATTAAGATAAGATCTAAAAAAATACACTGGTTTTAAACAAATTCAGATTTTTTTAATAGTAAATTCACAATTTATTTTTTTAATCACAAATTCTTTTTGTCTTTTTGTCAGAATGTAGATCAATAATATTCAAATTCTACAAAGTGTCCGAAAATAATATATATAACAATTAAGATAGAAGTTGGTCTGTGTGTCTCTATGTTTGACTGCTGTATTCTGAAGTTTATTTTTTTATTACATAGATTTTTTTTACGTTACGGCAATTTTCCACATCATTAAAATTAAACGGGTTTCAATCTTTTAGTCCAATATAGTATATTTTTTACGGAAGTTTATTTGGAATTCGTAAACCAATTTTGCGATTTCCAGAGTATTTTAGCGTTTCGTGGCGATTTTTCTGCATTCGTAAAAAAAAATTCGTTTCAGACTTTTAGTCGAATATAGTTAAAGCTTTACCTCTGTGAATTTTAATTTTATAGCAAAATATTAATGCGACTTTCAGTGCGATTTTCAGGTTTTTTTTTTTTTTTTTTTTTTTTTTTTTTTTGAGAAAAATTTTAACGTTCGCAAAAGGAACTCGGTTTCAATATTTTAGCGTATAATAGTAAATTTTGTCCTTTTTGTTGTTAAGCTTTTTCGGAATTCGTGCAGCTATTTTTTATTTTTTCGTGATGTTTAGAGATTTTTCGCGTCTCGTGCGATTTTTTAAAGAGTCCGGGCAACGCCGCCCAGGTCAGCTAGTATACAAATAAAATGATTATAACATATTTCTTTTTCTTAATGTATTCTCCATTTGAAATTGTGAAGTGGAACTAGAATAACGATCTTTTCAGGAAATTAACGCATGTGTTCAAACTGATGACCATTATCGTCGAGACGCTGCTCATGCTCATACCCTTAAAATATCGAATCGCAAGCTATGTACAGTCGTGGAGAAAGAAAAGTAAACATCCCCGACTAACTCCTCAACAAATTATCGTAGACGCAAGTTACTGGTACCGAACGATTGGAAATAAAGTCTACTTTTAAATGATGTATATAAAATTTGCTTAGGGGGCCATCTACACATTAAAACGAATCCAAACTTCATTTTTTTCAATGGCAATACCCAATTCTGACGAGATATTTCAAATCTTTGGTTCAAACTATGGTTCAAGACACCAAATTTCAAGACATTCAAATGATAAGTTTTTGAATTATAAACATTCAAAATTTAGTGCTTCTAATGTTAAATTATATTTTCATATTTTTATTTATAACTTCTGAAATTATTATCCTAATGTTCTAATTTTTTGTGTAGCAATAATAGTAATATACCCAAACATAAATACGTTGAATTTGCAATTTTTATAATTTTCTGATATGAATTATGAATTATAAAATTAATATAAAAAAAATTATGAATTGCAACCTACAATTGTTTTGAAAGATTCAGATTTATTCAGTCCTCCTTTATAGAAATCCAAAATTTCACATTTTTCTTCCAAGTAGTTTTCAAATATGCTTAAAAAACGGCAAAATGATGGTTTAAGGGGGAGTCTATTATAGAGCTGACTAGATGTTTTGCAATTTGTTATGCTGTCCTATAATCTAGCAGATTTCATTGACTGTTTGAGTGACGCTTAAGGTGCCTTGATCAAGAAGGCTCTCTCGGGTAACAACTGAGTACGGAACTTCAATTTGGATGCAGCCCTTAAAATACGCTCGTTTTAAAATATTTAATTTCTCGGAAATTTATGGTACGAATTGCATAAAAATTTGTTTTTAGACTAATTGAAGGGTGTAGAATTCATTTATGCTGTCAGAATTGTGTACTGCTGTTGAAAAAAACAAAGTTATGGTTCGTTTTAATATGTAGATGGCCCCTAAACAAATTTTATATGCATCATTTTAATGTAGACTTTATTTCCAATCGTTCGGTACCAGTAACTTTCTTCTACGATAATTTGTTGAGGGGTTTGTAGGGGATGTTTACTTTTTTTTTTCCACGTCTGTACATACCAACCTCTCTTCATTTGCGTGATTTGTTGAAAAACCGCGATTTTTTCGAACTTATCTATGAAAATTTTGAGCAGTTCTGCATGCCTAAAACTTATCTATAATTCTAGCAATTGTAAGTCGCATAGTGGGTTAGATACTCTCTGTTCGAAATTTTTTTCTTGAACTTCCTCTGCTTTTCAAATATGTTTACAATATATGAATAGTAACAAATGTTATGACAAATTTCAGGTGCTCAAAGTTTATTCTGATTTCAAACGTTATTTCAGCAATTTAAACCTTAAAAGGAAAGGAAAACATGCTAGTTATTAGCGAATAAGTTGTTTATAAATTGTATTGGAGCGACTTTGCATCTATGTTCAAGGAAATTTAAAAAAAAATGATTAAAGTAGGGAACAATTCTTAGTAATGATGCTTAAAACTAAATGCATTATACATTTTAATTTTCAGATTTTCTATTCCAGCATAATTAGGGCAAAATAATTTATGTATATGTTGTATGTATTATGCATATATTATGGATATATTATGGATATATTATGTATTCATTGAGTTTCAACGCATAGTAGCAAACCAGGATCTGGCGCATTAGAAACTTGGTACTTAAAACGTTTAGCGTAATTGGTGGGTTGAAAATATTCTAAAGCATACTTTTCTTACTTAGAAAAATCTGACTGCTATCCATGATGTCTGATCACTAATTCACGCCGTCAATGCACGTGGATTAATATTGGTTTAAAGTTAACAAGCCTAACAATTTCCTTTAATAATGTGAAGTCTGTAGCCAATAGTTTTTTTTTTTTCTTAATTTTATAAATTGATATCTTACACAAGTTTCTAATAAAACAAAATGTGTACTGACAGATTCATTGGTATAGATCAATATTATTCAATAGATGCTTTAAAAATTAAATATTTATTTAGTTGTTATTTATTTAGTTAAATTATAAATAATCCTCAGTGATGATTATTAAAAGATGCATGTTTAAACATTTTGAAGCATCGCATACATATTCGCACATATCGCGAGTAACAAGTTTCTATTATTCAATTTCGACTCAAAATAGTAAATCCTGATTTTGCCTGCGGTTCATGAAGGTATAATTCAGAAATTGGTACCCAAGAGATTGTTAACGATAATAGAAGTCTAAAAGCACTCTAAAATATCTGAATATTTCAATCATGAATGCTCGCATTCTGCTTCGTATTCATAAAGCGTATAATTATTTTTTGGTGATGAGTAATCGGACAAACAAAATTAGAACAATCAAAGAATTATAATTGTGCCCAGAAAAATTGGAAACAGCTATTATACTGAAAATAATGTCTTCATTTAATCTGTGTTAACATATTAACTTAAGGAGATCGTCTTCATACTAAAATTGTATTGAATTGTGGAATTTTCAATACAAATGCCTAATTTGGGCACAATATTTTGATTTTTTTCTGTGAATTTGCTTTTGAATACAAAATGGAAAGTCATTAGGACAAGTAAGGGAAATGCATCTATAGTGGGCCACTAATATTTAAAGTTTAGGGGGCCTCGGGAGTCTTACTTTTTACCTGGCGGTGCAATTTAGCAACATGTTACATTTAATTTTTTTTTTGTCAGAATCTATAAAACATAAATGCATAAAATTTTTAATATAGACAACCTAATATTTCTTCTATGAAAAATAATTTTTTTAATATTCTATACTGAAATTTTATTTTATTTTTTTAATGTTTAATTTTGATAAAATATTTAAAATTGTTTTTTGACTTGCATGCACTGCGCGCAATATTTTTCACAAACTAATAAAGCAATTTGCATGAAACTTGGTAAATATCTTCATTTTAAGGTAAAGAATAACTTATACTTCAAATTTAGTATTATGATTGCATCGATTATTGGAAATTGTTCAATAAAATAAGGACTTTTTTCAAAATTTTATAATTTAAATTTAAATTTCAAATAAAATAAATAAAGAAATTGCTTACCAATGAAGTATACGTTCAAGATACATTAGTTTTATATCATTACCAATATTTTGGGGGGCTCTTGAACCAATAGTTTTGCTACAGTTTTGCGCGCAGTGCATCCAAATCAAAAAACAATTTAAATTTTTTTGTGAACATTTAGCATAAAAAAAATCAATATAGAATATGAAATAAATTATTTTAAATAGAAGAGACATTAGGTTGTCTGTATTAAAAATTTTATGCATTTATGTTTTATAGAGACTGAGAAAAAAAAAAAAAAACGTGACATGTTGCTAAATTTCATCGCCAAGTAAAAAGTAAGACCTCTGAGACCCCTTAAAAACAAGCCCAAAATGCATTTCTGAAAAACGATTGACAGAAATCTGATTCACAAACATCTTTAAATGTTAACTTTACATAAACTGTTTGGAATAATAGTTTTTTTTTCTGCTGGTAAGGGAGACCAGGGCTAGTAGGCGCAGTTTTTAGTTATTGATTTTTATAAATTTTTTGTTTAAATTTTATAACAAACTTTAACTGCACTTTAAAGAACAAACATTTGGCTATTAATACACGGAGTTTTGAGTTTATAGCTCTTGTAGTTTATTTTTAGCCGAAGCCTAAAATAAAAAAAAAATTGTGCGCCAACCTACCCCGTCACGGGGCAAGTTGCTTATACCTATGTGGTAAGTTGGCACACGCTTTATAAAAATTTAAATGAAACTCAAATAAGGCACGCAGTTAAGAGAAATCAATTTCATTATTACCAGTAAGTTTAAACAAATGTGTTATCGCGGTACAATGCAAATTCTAGATTATACAGACATAAAAATAATGAATAAAACATTAAAATTGAGTAACTTCTATCCTACTCGACATCATCGTCAGAGTTACAGTTGTCACAAATAAAAAATCGAGTGTCTCCGTTTAGACAAGCTCCATGTGCCCAAAATCTTGCATTACAACCACTTTTCCCTGTATTTGTTGTATTTCAACCTACCAGTACACACCAGACGCCGAGCGAACTTACACTGTGTTCAATGCGCCTACTAGCTCCATAATAAATTTCTTTACAAAAGGGGAACGTAACCTTCTAAGCATTAATAATTCAAGTAAATCATATATAGGGTAGGTACAGTGAATCATACTCTAAGAATAACTTCACAAGTTAAATCGCAATTATTAAGATAAGTATTAGAAATTAGAAAAAGAATGAAGCAACAAAACATTACTTATCAGTGCAAAAAACAGAAAAATCGTAATAAATGTCCACTACACGTAGGTAACACTGCAAAACTACAATGAGTATTGTAAAAAGCAAGAAGAAAGGTACTCTGTGACTGGTTGCGCAATCTACCCACAAACAGGCGATTTATGAGGACTGCGCCAACTTAGCCCTCTAGCCAACTAGCCCCGGTCTCCCCTACATTTGTTTATTTTCTATATTGTCTTCAAAAACAGATTTTTTTTTTCAAATTCTTAGATATTTCATTAAGAGATAATTTTTTATTTAAAACATTGTTTCTTTAACATTATGTTTTATTTTAAATTTAACTACTGCTGATAAACTCTATTACATTGTAAATAATTTGTTGGATAAACCGAAAACTTAAAGATTGATGCACCAGAAATTTACTAGGCCAAACTACTAGAGCAAAGAATAAGGTAACATTTTTTTTTTTTTTTTTTTTGTCGAAAAACTGTATTTTGAAACTTTGAATGTCTATCCTGATACAAAAAGATTAGGATTAAGATAAAATATGTATATATCTTGAAATTGCTAAACTTTTATAATAATTAGATAAATAATTTTAAGTGGTCCACTGCTGGTGCGTTTTCCTTAGTTTGGGAATTAAGAAAGGTTGTAGTTTGGAACTCTTAATATTTAATTTAACTTGCAAACGTTGCAAAGTAGATTGCAATGCTAGTAGATAAATCAAGAACTTCTTAACAGAATGAATAGTAACTATTGATTTGTATATTTTAAGCTACTAACAATCGATTTCTGTTTTTTTCTTTTTTTTAGTGTAGGTTGCCCAATTTATAATTTTTTTCGAAAAGATATATGTTTTGATGTTCCTATGAGAATTTCAGAGTTCGATACAATTTTAATAAGTCCCCTAATCTTATTTTATTAACATGCAATTAAAAAAGACATAATATCAAGTCGAATGGGTATTACTCTTTTGTGTGTGCGTGTGTGAAAATTTAGGAATTAAACTTTATTAGATGTCAAATTT
The DNA here is from genome assembly GCA_963932465.1 of Maratus speciosus. Lineage (NCBI taxonomy): Eukaryota > Metazoa > Arthropoda > Arachnida > Araneae > Salticidae > Maratus > Maratus speciosus. Next base: position 176,955,768 of record OZ010786.1, read on the forward strand.
TACACAAACTAAATAGTGTCCGTCAAGATTTGACAATAAATAACTTGAATGTTTCATTAGAAAAATTCTTGAATTTTTAATTAGTTGCTTTTGAATTAATTCTAGAAATCGTGACAAATTTCTATATTACACATGTGATTCCTATTTCTTTAAGGTGGTCGAGGGCCAAGCCTATACAATGAATTAAATTCATATAAACAGTACAAATATCTGTCACATGGTGCATGTATTCAGGTGCATGTAAAGTGGGGGTCAAAAGTTTCCGGCCAGCGTAAAATTTTTGGTTAATTTGTAAGTATACCCATATGAAGAGGAAACTCAAAGTGATACTTAAAAACTTTATTGACATAACAGTTAAAAACTTATTTATGGAAAAAAAATAAATATTAATAAATTTAATTGACACAATTAATTGCAAAAGAAAACGCATGTTCTCAAAAGTTTCCGGCCACCTCAGCAAGTTTATAAAAAAATGATGTTATAACCGAAAATAACAGTGATCAACAACATTTACAGTTAGTATTTTGAATTAATCCATTTACCAATAAGTACTGCAGCGCAGCAACGTGGAATTGATTCAGCGAACGGCTGTAAATCGTCAAAGTTAAGTTTTTTCCACTGTTCTTGCAATTTTTGTAAAAATGCTGCTGAATTGGAATATTTATAATTCCACACACGTTTTCGAGTTAGTTTCTAAGATTTTCTATTGATTTCAGATCGGATGATTGAGCTGTCCATTTCAATGCGGAATTTTTTTGTGTGAAAGCCACTGCTTGACGAGCTTGCATTTATGTTTTTGGTCGTTATCAAGAGGAAACAAATAGTTGCGACCACATTTTTTCCTCCAATAAGGCATAAAATGATCTTTCAAGATATCCTTATGCATTGCACTATTCATCTTGCCGTGAATTTCAAATAACGGACGGGCACATTTTCCAGAAAATGTCCCCACAGCATAACGAGTCTCCCTCCATGGTTCATGGTGAGAATAACATATCTCGAATCTTATCTTTTATTTTTAGGTCGTCGGTAGTAGTGTCAGATATCACTTCCAAAAAGATTGAACGTCGATTCAGCGGAAAATAGTACTTTTTTCCACTTTTCACTTGACTAATCTTTGTATTCCTTGGCAACCGCCAGACGGGCCCTCTGATTTTTTTTTTTTTTTTTTTTTTTTTTTTTTTTTTTTTTTTTTTTTTTACTTATAAAAGGCTTTTTAACACCGACTGTTCCATAAAGTCATATGTCATGTAAGCGTCTTGAAACGGTAGACAGACTTATTTCAGCAATATTTGAACACCGTAAATCGCGGGTAATTGCAGCGGCATTTTTATGCGGGTAATCAACTGCTTTTCTCCTGATATTTCTGTCCAAAAAAAAGTCGTTTTCTGGGGTCCCCGGGACCGTGGCAAGTTCCGAAGACCATGACCGTCTTTATATTTTTTTTTAATCTCGTTCACAGCAATTTTTCCGATCGACATGTTTGCCGCAACATCAGGAGAGGATTGTCCCTTTAGCGACAAACAAATCACTCGTTTAGGAACAATAAATTGTTCAACATTTCATTTTTTAATTTCAAATACGTTATTCACGTTGATTAATTAAAAAACACGGCCAAAAAGACACTTTACCGATAGCGAAATTAATGGATGAGGAATGGTCGGAAACTTTTGCACACGCGAATTTCAAATTCCTCCCCTTTGCATCAAGTACCTTCAGTATCCAATCAAAATGATCTGGTTGTCAGAGATAATTTGCTTATTCCTAACTTTTGGAGCAATTGTGCTTCTTCTTCGCTGAAATTGTCAGTCAAACAAATCAAAGAAACTAACTGGCCAGAAACTTTTGACCGCCACTGTATATAATTTATAAGTATTTAAAATACATCAATATATCTTAAAATATATTAGAAAAGGCCGTCGTCAATGAGATTTAAATATTATTTTCTTTGTGCTTATTTGAGAATTGCCTAGAAGAAAATTATTTCAATTTAAAAGTTGTACGTCAGGTGAGATGCCAGATAAATTTATTCAAATATTCAACAAAAGGAGCTTTCCTTTATGATGCAGCAAATTTCTCTATACTCCGTCGATATCGCACGATAGTGCATCGTTACAAGCTGTATCTTTATTGGTGATTATTTCAATTGATTCTCTTATAATAGCTTTCAGGTAATTATTTGTGCGGAATATAATTTTCGATTTATTAAAATTTATTTTTATAGGATGAGTTTGAAATAATCTTGATAAAGCAGTATGGGGTCTATAAAAATAGATTTTTAATAAGTCGAAGATTATATTCAGCACAAATAATTGCCAGGAAGGTATTATAGTAAGAGAATCAATCGAAATAATCTCAAATAAAGATACAGCTTGTAACGATGCACTATCGTACGATATCCATGGAGTATGGAGAAATTTGGTGCATCATAAATGAAAGCTCGTTTTGTTGAAAATTTTAATAACTTTATCTGGCATCTCACCTGACATATGTCTTTTAAATTGAAATCATTTCCTTCTAGACAATTCTCGAATAAGCTCAAAGAAAATAATAACATTTAAATCCCACTGACGACGGTCTTGTGAAGGTTGGAAACATTCTGTTTTTGTTTTTTTCTTTCCTAATGTATTTTAAAATATTTTGAAGTATTTTAAATACTTATAAATTATATATATATGCACTTGAAAGTAATTCTTGTACAGGTATTTGTACTGTTTATATGAATTTAATTATTTAACTCAAGGTGAATTGAAACTAGAATTTAACTTCCATGTATACAATGAAGTCAATGAATTTTACGTTTATAATTTACAACTAATTATGCTTGCTTTTTATCAGAAATGTACCTAAAAATAACGGGTAGAGAATTTATTTTTACTTACTACTACTACCCCCTACGACCTACGCTCGCCAACCCCCGTTCAGGCACACCAAAATCCAAAAAGCACGCTAATTTGATCGGCTTTAAAAATACAGTAAACTCCCGACTATCCCGCCCTCGACTATCTGGCCCTCCGTACTATCCGGCCTAGTAAAAATTAGATGAATGCAACAATTTCCCTAGAAAAGCTTTGCTAATTCTTGACAACGCATCTTCGCATCCGTCCATTGATGAACTCGCTGATCGAGACATCAAATTTGAATTTTTACCACCCGATGTGACGGTTATTTGACAGCCGATGAACCAGGGAGTACTTGAAATGATAAAGAAAAAATATCCCCGGCGTCTTCTTCGTTCGTCGATATCAGCGATTGAGAATAATGAAGACTACATAACCACTCTGAAAAAGATTGACACGCTAGATGTCGTAAGATGGCTGGCAGAAGCATGGGGAGAAATTCCAAACACAGTAATTGTAAGGTTTTGGAGCATTCTTTTGGGCTATAAAGATGAACATAAACCCGTGTAGGAAACTGAAGTAGAAGATGAGAACGATAAGCTTCTTTCGTTGCTGAAAAATATACCGGGCTCTGACGATGTCAATGTAGAGGACATTACAAAATGGATGGCAAACAACGAAGTTAATGAATTATTTGACAACGATATAGTCGAAATGGTGGCACAAGGAGAAGTAACAGAAGAAAAAGAGGAAGAGGATGGCAGGAAAAATCTCATCCCACATTGGGAAAGGTTCGAGACGATTGAGGCAGCACTACATTACATTAGTCAACAGGAGCAAGCGACGTCAGCTGATATATCATCTACTTACCTAAATGGGTGACGTCGCGTCGCGGAAGAGGGCTAACAGGAAGAAGCAATTATCTATCAAGGACTTTTTCAAAACTAAAAACTGGAAGTTTTGACTCTTATGCATAACTTTTCATATTTGTGCAATCATTTATTAATGAACCGTAAAATAAGATTTACTCATTTTTTTACGAATTAGGTATTTTGAAACTGTATGTACTGCATATATAAAATTTATCTTAAAATGTGTAACATTTGTTTTTAATATCATGGGGGGAGGGGGGGAGGCATGAAGTTAGTAAATATTTATAGAACTCCGGACTATCCGGCCTACACTTCCGCCACATTAGGCCGGATAGTCCGGAGTATTGAATTAAAAAAAAAAAAAAAAAAAAAAAAAAAAACAGTAGCGATCTCTCTGTAAACGGGTTTCCATTCGTCTTCCTTGGATTGGGGATTTTTAAGGCCAAATCTGCTGCTGTTAAGAGATACAATGGCTGTTTTCGTATTTAATTAAAAAAATTAGTTAAACATTTGAAAATAAGCTAATGTAAAATGAATTAAGTAAACAGTGTCATTGTCTTCCGGTATTTTTTAACAGCGCTATAAGATAGTTCTTTTAAATAATTCATTTTAAATGTATCGTTTCAAATCTGACGTAATTTACACCAATGTTTTATTTCTCTTATTAATAATCACGTGAAAATACTTTTGTTTTTAGAAGGAAATATTATTTGCGATGTCTTTGAATTCACGATAATAGTTGAAAAGATTATCTCAAAATATCTCGCGCAAATATATTTTGCAATTTAAATTGTTTTGCTACATTTTTTGCCATTTTAAATATGACGTAATTTTCTCAAATTACAAGTTTTAACGCATAATAATGATTTTTCAACCATTTGGAAAAATGGTTATTGTTCTCGTCAGGATGGGAAATCAAAAGCATATCTGAAGGTTTTCATTGGTTTAATCTGCAATTTATTCGTTTTCTGATTGGTCTATACAGTAATCTGTATTTCCCTTTAATTTCAACAACGATGGATACTTTATGTTGCCACTATGACAAAAAAGTAATAAAAACTACAAAAAAAAAATTAATAACTCAGAAACAAATTGAGATACAGCTTTCAAACAAATTGCATTTAAAAGTAGATTTTTTTCTCTATCCGACGGTGTAAAAAGTAATGTTGTCGTATGTTTAGAAGTTTAAGAATGAAATTTCATTTAAAATTGGCCGTCAGATTTCTTGGAAATCTGACGATGGAAAAGCCTTTTCCCGAACAGCCGATGAAATGCTTGGATATTTACGTAAGTTTCAGGTGGATAATACTTAAGTTTCATGAAATCTGACGGGTCGCAGGCGATATTTTTGGCTTGCAATTTTTACGTGTAATAACACTATTAATGTTTAATTCATGGCGTACGTAATGGATAATCAACTCCGTGCAATTTTTTATGTCTTAAATTTTAGTCTTAAAAAAAATCGTTTTCCAAATGGTCGTTGTAATTTGATAAATTGCTTTTTTTTTATTTTAAGATTTTGTTTCTCTTTTAAAATTCAAGTGTAAAGATGGTTCGGCACAGATGTCATATACGCCCCATATTGACGCAATTTTTTTCTGACGCCAATTTTATATACGCAACGGGTACTTAACTGGTGCTAAAGTGTCGTTATTTTGCTTGATATGGTAACCCGGATGTTTTTGTTTATGCTATTGATGTTTTCGCCAAATTGGTGCCGGAAAAAAATTGCGCCAATATGGGGCGTATATGACATCTGTGCCTGTGGTTCTTATGACGTAATTTTCCTTCTTTTAACATGTAATCATTTAATTCTAATTTTAAAGTTTTTTTTTCCGTTTGTAATAGTGACGTGTAAATAAATTTTTAATTTGAAGTAAAAATTATTGTTTGCGCAGTTTATGCAACTGGCAACAGTTTAAATTAATAATATTTTCTAAAATTTGTAAAAAATATCTTTCGAAATGCTAAAAATTCGAATTTAAAAATGAAATAAAACCACAAAAAATGAGTTAAATAAGAAAAATAAATGCAATCTGCACATCGGGAACTTATAACGTATAAAATGATCTAAAAATGATTAAATTCTCATGAATATTTTTAGTTCCAATAAAACTTTTTTAATGGAACGATTTTGTCCAACTTTAGCATTAAATATCTCTTAAAATAATTCTTTGATTTGAAAACTGTCTGTATCAGCGTATTTATCAAACATTTCTCTATAATACCACCGATTTTCATATTTTTGTATGCAACAGTTTTTTTAATATTAACGATGAAAGGCCATGCTCAAGCATTCAAATAGGATGCCGATCTGCCCGGAATATCTACGCAAATTTTCATTTGTCCATTTCCAAATCAAAACTTTTTTTTATATATAAAAGAATGGCCTTTTTTTTTTTTGAAAAAAATCACAATATTTCTTTTCCTTTATCTCTTTTTTAATCTACACGGCCATTCAAAGCTGCCATGAGCTTTATTTTCATTTGTATCATTCTGAAAGTCCTAAATTTTAAACTTGATAACGATTTGAGCTAACGATTTATAATATATACTTTTTATTACTTGAATTTTATTTTACATTTTTTAAATATCAAACCTGAATATCAAGGTAATTTCTTTTATAGCTTATATACGAATATTTTTCTTTCTTTCCGTTCTATTTTTTACGCAAATGAATGACAAACTTTTCTTTCTGACACACACACATATATATTTTTGATTAATGGTCAGAAAATATAACGAAAATTGTAGATCAGCTAAGCTCAATTTATTTAATTGATAATTACATGCAAAATATTTTAGCTTAAATATTTTAAATATAAAATCATTATTTTTTCAAAACATTATTCAGTGTTAATTTTATTAAATTCTAAAGCATTCAAATAATAATAATAATAATAAAATAAAAATCCTGTAACTTCTCTTCCTAATAAAATATTTCATTATCTAAAAATATATTACACATTTTGCCAGGCGTTGGCTCGAGCCTGTGTCCTCTACAAACATTCAGAACTTTAAACTGCTGCTTTAACCCGCTACGCTAGCAGGAACTCGTTTTACTTCCTTCTAAATTGAAGAGGTTCAAAAAACAGTTGACGCGTACGCAGTTGTCTTGAATTTGAGCTCTGATCTTACAGAAATAGTTTTTGCGTTTTAGTATTTATGATACCTTATTTTTTCAAAAAAGCAGTTACAACTTAACATGCTAGTTTTCCAATCTTCGTGTGTAACTATTAGCAATTCATAAAACTGATGGATCACCAGCCATAAATTTTAGCCTCAAATCACTGTGTCTCTCTTTTGTGCGTAATATGTCTAAAACAATATGACACCCCCGAAATAAACCGTATCTAGCTCTTAATATCGGCACAATAAATTTTTGAATAGTTAATTATGCTAAAAGAGCCAAATAATATTAACTTTGTGAAAGAAAGAAGAGCTTGTTTACAGTAAGATCGAATAGCAGACGAACTTAAAACAACTTCTACCTGTGATGTGATAGTTCAACTGAGCGAGCATCTTTGAGCATGTGCAGCGCATCACTCCAAAGGCAGACCTGTACTTATATACTGCGCATGCTCAACTGTAGAATTTTAATTTAAAATTACGGCTAATTAATAAAATATTTGAACAAACGAATGTACGATAACAAATCTGTGGCCAAATATCTTTCATTAAAAAAAAAAAAAAAAAAAAAAAAAAAAAAAAAAAAAAAAGATTGATGTAATTCCATGCAGTAGTTTCTTCTCACGGACTGTCGAAAGAAAACGCTTAGCGTTTTAAAAATATAGACATCTAAATAAATACATTTTTTTGTAAATTTGTCCTTTTATAAAACTATAGTACAAAGTAACCTGAATAATATCAGGGAGAATTTGGGATGTATTTAATTTATCCATTTAAAACTACAAAGTGTCTATCACCAAGCTGAACCCGGAATTTCAGTCATAGCTCAAATAATGATTAGATTTAAACAATATGTTTAGCAGCTTCATTTTTCTTTGTGTGAATCGTGGTAACATAGAATAAGTGGTTTAATTCACAGAAAGGGAAATAAGAATCGATTCGTTGAACGTCGCGTCGTTCATACGCGGATGATGGCCACTTAACAAATTATCTTAATATTCTCATATTTCAATCAAAGCTCGGTAAATCTATACAGAGTTTTGTAACCTTCAAGCATTTCCCTTAAAATGTGGAATCCAGGAAGTATTAATAATATTTCGCGTGTCCTGGTATTATTATATATATTCACTTCGAAGAAAGTTGGGTGCCAAAAGGGTTAACTATAGAATAAGAAGAAAAATGAAGTGTTTACTATGCATTACAGAAATGTTGGCATTCTTACCACCGTATAAATTAAACAACTAAGTGCCATTACAGATAATCCGGTTCCCAAAACTCGCAAATTAGCCATATTTCACATTTTTAATTCATTTTATATTATTTTTCAAAACATTAATAGATATTCCTGAGATTACAGCGCTGTTTTTACAATTGTAAAATATAAGTATCATCCATTTAAAAATGTTTTTACTTGGTTTAGCTATTTTAATATCTAAAAATAAGATGTAAAATAATCTTAAATTATTTTAACTTAATGGATTTATAAAACATTCCCATAGCTAAAATGTCATGTGGTTTAGTTTTTTTTTTATGTTATTATTTTTTTCTTATTTTTCTTATTCTTTTGATTGTGTACATTTTTTCAGAATGCGAAAACCACGAGACATTGTTATTCAGAACACTCTTGCTGAAAAAAAAAACTTTTATTATTACAATAAATCACTTGCTTTGAATAAGCACTTAAATTTAAATGCATCATACTTTTTGTAATGAACACGCAAACCAATTTCCATAAATTCTTGTATTAAACACACCGTCTACAATTTAAATAGAACTTTGTATTAGAATAATTGCTGTGTGTTATAAATGGGTTTTGTATATATTAAGCAACAATTCGGGTGAAGTAATTGTAGTAAAATGTATCCTTTACCACTAAATATGTGCAAAAATATATAGAACATATATATAACATAATAATAAAACACTATTTGTTACCGTTTTAAATATGCTAATATTTTTTATAATGTTTTTGTTTTCCGTTCAAATTAATTATGCGTATCTGGGCGCCATTTGAGAAGTTTGTTTTATTAAAGAAAATTTTTTAACACTTTCCAACATAGTTTTCAAGAATTTCCAACATAGTTGAAAAGTGTTTATGAATTCGGTTTGCCTGGCCGTCTGTCTGTCTGTGCTCTAAATAATATCGGATGTGTACATGTACTCGAATTGCCATATAATTGCTATATGTTTTTGAGGTTTAACACGACATTTTCGCTTTTAAAAAGGAAGTGTGTAGTATTTACAGTTTCTTTATAGGGAGACTAAAAACAATTCGGTTACTTTGTGATCTACGGAGAAAGATCGTTTGTAATGCAGTTTAATAATGTCATACTACTGCAAAAATATTGAAATTGAAATACATAACTGAGATGCATTACAAAATCTTCACTATTGAAAATGGTGTGCACTTATCACTCCACACTGTAAAAAAAAAGGGAATAAAATACGAAAATAATACTGGCAATCGAGACGACAGTACTATTTCCGTATTTTAACGGAACTTTTTCCCTGTAAATTACTGAAATATTTCCGTTTCTTGGCGTTTACGGGTGAAACATTCCGTTAAAATACGAAAATAGTACTGGCGTCTCGATTGTCTGTAGTATTTCCGAATTTTAGTCCTTCTTTTTTACAGCACATTTCCAGGAACACACAAAATTATCCGGTTACAATACTGTCAATGATCGATAATTGCTGAAGGTAATGGTTTCTGTTGCATATGTGTTTTTAAAATTAACTATTTGATTTTTTCACATTACTTTACCTGTGTATAAATTCCATAGATCTAATACATGGCTGCACAAAACAATTCGAGCACATTTCCGTTTATTGACGCTAACTAGTACTGGATTTACAAGGTATATTTTCTACTATGTTATTATTTTACTAATTGAACTCAGTATGCTATGTGGTATATACAGAAATGAATAGATCATACAGATGGTTGTACTTAAGAATTCGAATAACATTCTAACTGTAGTTGGTATTTTCTGAAATTGGGTTTTCAAATGTGTTATACGTGTTTCAAACTATTTATTTATATATCGCTTTTCAATTTATTAAACGATGAAGTTACGGTATTCTGAATATGTTGGAAAATGTTTAATAATGTATGTTTAACACATGATTTTCTTTCTTCTTTCATATATATTTTTTTGAAAATATATGCAATGATCGGGGTAAAATTCAAGTTCCAGAATAAATAAATAAATATCTGTAGCGTGGATTGCGCCGGGGTCCCTTTGTGCAACTGTCAACCACTAACCATCTCTATATTTAATCCGGTGCGAAGAGTGGTAAACTAGGGCAGAAGGTTTGAAGAGAAATCAGATTTGCTGCCCGAGGGTCACTGTCCGCAGAGGAACGTCAATATACATCCTTTCAATCAACTTCTTCTCCTTGAGCTGGTGCATTTTTTGCTTATTACTACACCAGTATAACTAAATCGCTTTTTCTTAAAATTTTAAATTGTATCCATTCCCATCCATTCTATTTATTTCGGTATTTTTGTCAGAATCAAGTCTTATCTCTATTTTCTCCATACCGTAGAACATTTCGGTTTTCAAATCTCTAATATTATTTATATTTGTTGTTTAATTTCTGTTATATAATTATACTAACACTACTAAGTCAATTAGTTAACTGACATTTAGTATCAAACCTTACATTGTTTCTGTTATTATAATATTTTAATAATAAATTTTAATATGTCTGTTTCTGTATGTATTTACATATGTATGCATGCATATATATTCCCATGCATAAGACAGTGTGAATGTGTGTAAGATTGTTAGTATGGAAGTATGCATGTATTATAATGTGTTTTTAATATAATGTTTGTGCCTAACAAACGTCCTGTTAAAGTATCCATTTATTAGTTTATGGTTTAGTAGTTTCTTATCAAATGTAGGCTAATTAATCTTAATTTACATTTATTAATTGGTAAAGTCTACTAACCCATGTACAGTCGTAGAAAAAAAAAGTAAACACCCCAACAAATTACCGTGAAGAAAGTTACTGGTACCGAACGATTGGAAATAAAGTCTACATTAAAATGATGTATATAAAATTTGCTTAAAGGGCCATCTACTTATTAAACGAATCACAACTTTGTTTTTTTCAATGGCAGTACACAATTCTGACAACATAAATGAATTCTACACCATTTAATTAGCCTAAAAAATATTTATGCAATTCGTGCCATAATTTACAGGGAAATTAATCATTTTAAAACGAGCGTATTTTAAGGGCTGTATCCAAATCGAAGTTCGGTACTCGATTCTTAACCGAGAGAGCCCCCTTCTTGATCAAGGCACCTTAAGCGTCACTCAAACAGTCAATGAAATCTGCTAGATTAGAGGACAGCTTAAGAAATTTCAAAATATATAGTCAGTTCTATCATTGACGTACCCTTAAACCATCATTTTGCCGTTTTTTTAAAGCATAATTTGAAAACTACTTGGAAGAAAAATGTGAAATTTTGGATTTCCATAAAGCAGGACTTAATAAATCAAAATATATCAAAACAATTGTAGGTGGCAATTCATATTTTTTTTCAAATACTTATAGTATTTATTATTCACATCATAAAATTATAAAAATTGCGAATTAAACGTATTTATGTTTGGGTACATTACTATTATTGCTACACAAAAAATTAGCACATTAAGAGCATAATTTCAGGAGATATAAATAAAAATATGGAAATGTAATTTAACATTAGAAGCACTAAATTTTGAATGTTTATAATTCGAAAATTTATTCAAATGACTTGAAATTTGATGTCTAGGCATAGTTTGAACCGAAAATTTGAAATATTTCGTTAAAATCGGGTATTGCCGTTGAAAAAAATTAAGTTTGGATTCGTTTTAATATGTTGATGGCCTCCTGAGCAAATTTTATATACATCATTTAAAAGTTGTCTTTATTTCCAATCGTTCGATAATAGTCACCTTCGTCTACCTAAATTTGTTGAGCAGTTAGTAGGGGGTGTTTACTTTTTTTTTTCCACGACTGTACTAACGTTATCTGTAAACCTATTTTTTCAAAGTTTCCACTCAGACTTTTAAGTACGAGTTCTGCCGGCTGATCCAGTCGATTCATACGAGTGTTGTGTAAGAGTGGGGTTCTCAGCCTCCCCCCCCCCCCCCCCATCCAACCACATCCAATTTTCCTTTTGCTGTTGTTTTCTTTTTTTTTTTCGCAAAACAACAACCTTAAATAGCAGGGATGACAGGGATGACCGTCCCGGGAACCCAGCTTTCGCTTTAGAGTATAGGTGCAATCCCGGGGGAGGCACCTTAAATAGCAACTAAGAATCGGGAAACTCAGAAAACTAAATTAAGTCTAAAAGAGCTGCAGCATTGTCGACAAAATGCTTCTCAGTTGAATCACCGCCATGCGGAGAATAGGCAAGTTTCCCCACAACCAGTCAAACTACGCATTCAGCTGCAGCATGTAGAAAAAATAATGTAGAAATCAGAATGCAACCACTGATAAAAATTTGTATCCCTTAATTTCGCAACTATTCTGAAATTCGAAGAGTCGATCGCTGTGACATCTGTGGAATATTTTCAAATTTCAATGTAAACATTGTATTATTACAGCGTCAGACTAGCAATCGTCTTGTAGTTTTAGAAAATATCTTGCATACGTCATTGCGACCGACTCTTCGGATTTGAGCATCGTTGAACTTTTAAGAGATTCAAAAATTTACCTCTCTTTTAAGTATTACTGTAAACGCTGATTTCCACGCTATTTATTGTAGACGCTACACCGGAAGATAAGGGCCTGGTCAGTGGTAATTTTTTTTTAATTAAGTTTCAAAAATTGGTTGTATACGTATGACTTTAATTTTTTTTCTTCTGTTGTCGAAGAAATTTGTTAAAAAATAGATTTACGCATATCTAAAGTAGGCAAACACTTACTTTTTTCAAAAGACGGCTCACGTGTAACAAATTATTTTGTTGGGCATATTGAAGAAGGTTCTTCTTTATAAAGTAAAGAAGTTTGTTGCTGCCTGAAAAAATACAATACAATCACTTATTTACATGAATATGTCCTTGAAATTCTTCAACGGAGTTTAAATTGTAAAATTTACTATTTTACATTATTTTATTATATTTTTTTTCCATTGAATGGTCTTTTTTTACGTTCAAGTACGTTTATAATTTTTTTTTTAAAATCATTTTTATATTTCTTTTGATTTCATCCGAAATTGACTTTTAGGTAAAATGATATTTATCAGAAAATGTTAATAACAGTTTTCTAATGTCTATCAACTTAAATAAAAAAATATCAAAGGTTTTCTTCTTAAAACCATATTATGTTTACTTTCATTGTTTTAAAAAATATTTTACATTATTATATATTCATATATTATAAACTTCTTACATGTAACTAAACACATACATAAGATCCTGAATTTAATATTTAGAAAAATTTAAAAAAAAATGAAAATTAGTTGTTAAAATTAATTTTATTAAAGCGAAATAATTTTTAAATAAAGAAATTATCAATCATAAAACATTTTAATCATAATGTATACGTTAAATTCAAACTAAAATCATGTATGTATTGTTGTTCCGAATTTGTAAAGCACTCATCGATTAATGTGAAATATTTTATTAATTTGTAAAATTACGCAAATTCCAAAATGAAATAGTTTCATAAGCTAGAATACAAGCAATTTAGGTTGCATAAGCATGATTCTTGTTGGTAAAAATTGTCAGTGACTGATATTAATAAAAATCAAATTGGAAACGAAGCAATAATTATCAGTGATTGGTAATAATTAACTCAAAAAGAAATACTAAAGAAATCTGTTCCATTCATTGAATAAGATAATAAAATGCATTATGTCTTTTTTGATGATTAAGGTATAATGATTCTTGAGAATTAAGCCTTTTTCTTGCAATTAGAAGCTTCTTTGAATCATTCATTTAAAGTGTAAAACTGTGAATATATTTCAGTACAGTTTTACGAAATTTCTGGATAAAAAATGTGAAATATGATGCATAGTAAGTATTATAAATGTAGAACACCTTTCTTGTTTTGTAGCAAATATGTTTCACTAATGAATGTAGCAAAACTATTTAACATATTTAAAAAGATCGAAAGGATAAACATCATATAATCTGCTTTTCTTTATATAATAAATCTCGTTTTTATGAAACAAACAATGTTTAAAGGCATAGGAAATGTTTTCTGGTGAATAAATTTGTACTTTGTTTGTGATAAATATATAATTATAGTATATTAGTTTTTTTCATCTAAATTTAAACTTCCCCATGTATGCCAATTTAACGCTCTTCCATTTGCAAGATCTGTGTCTTAGCCAATATCAATCTCTCGCCAAAAAACTGTATGAATTAAAAATGCGAAAACTCTTGGCTTGCATTTCATGATGTAAAGATAACACTTGATTTTGGTGTGTTCGGAGGGTCACTCTAAAGACACCCGTGTGTCATTTCTTTTCTCCATTAAAATCTACTTTTTGAGCTACAAGTATTTTTGATCTTCTGATTCTGTGTTATTGTGCATGAGACTTTGCACAGAAACCTCAGTTTTATTTAAAAATGCAAAAAGCATTTTTTCATCTCTTTTTTTATCTGAAGTTCCAGAAAAACAAAAACATTACAAGAATCACAATTATACCAATACATGCTACATTATACAAAAAAATCTCTTTACAAATATTACATAATACATTATACAGATAATTACAGTATTTGATTTAATAGTTTGATAGTTGTAATTTCTAAAATAGTACGGGTGTCTCAAAAAGGACTGACTGATTTTAAAATTCAATAACTTGCAAACGGTGACAGATATTTAAAAAATTCTTGCAGGAGGGTTATGCATAAGGTCAAAAGTTTTTTTACAGTGATTTTTAATTTTAGTTCGAATTACAAATAATAGATGGCGCTGCGATCAATAGACGCTAAATTCAGGCTCGATTTTTGGTACTTCGTGGCCCGGATAATACATTTCCATCTCCTTTTTCTGCATGGAACAAGATAAAGGAGCGAAAATCGAGCCTGTATTTAGCGACTACAGCGCCATCTATTGTTTGTAAATCGAACTAAAATTGAAAATCACTGTAATAAAACTTTTGACCTTATGCATAACCCTCCTGCAAGAATTTTTTTTAATATCTGTCACCGTTTGCAAGTTATTGAATTTTAAAATCAGTCAGTCCTTTTTGGGACACCCGGTAGAATACATGTAACAAGTAGTAAATAATATCAGCAGCAGATACCGGGTGTCCCAAAAAGGACTGACTGATTTTAAAATTCAATAACTTGCAAACGGTGACAGATATTTAAAAAATTCTTGCAGGAGGGTTATGCATAAGGTCAAAAGTTTTATTACAGTGATTTTCGATTTTAGTTCGAATTACAAACAATAGATGGCGCTGTAAGCAATAGTCGCTAAATACAGGCTCGATTTCTAGTCCTTTCTCTTGTTCCATGCTGAAAAAGGAGATGGAAATGTATTATCCGGGCCACGAAGTACCAAAAATCGAGCCTGAATTCAGCGTCTATTGATCGCAGCGCCATCTATTGTTTGTAATTCGAACTAAAATTGAAAATCACTGTAAAAAAACTTTTGACCTTATGCATAACCCTCCTGCAAGAATTTTTTAAATATCTGTCACCGTTTGGAAGTTATTGAATTTTAAAATCAGTCAGTCCTTTTTGGGACACCCGGTATATATTTTAAAAAATGAGATTTGTTACATATTGCAATCACGTAATGTTTAAAAAAAATGTATAATACTTAAAACAGATGTCATTTTCGTTTAAAGTAAGTTAATGGGAAAGCGTTTCTATATTTTCCCTTTCGGAATTTCAAATTCAATAAAAAACGTTCTTTTAACTGGCTATAAAACAACGAAATTACACTCGTCAGATTTTAATTATGCAGGTTATCTCAATGTGATGTTAAAACTTTTTCTAAAAGGGTTAATGAACTTTGAATTACATATAATTTAAAAAATTATAAATTGCGTAAAAATGTACTTCAAATTAAATAAAATATAGTATATATTGTAAACAAAATTCCAGTTTAAGGAACGTGCATATACTTTCTTGTCGGATTAAATTAATTTCATTCGTAGGGGTGTAGAGTCCGGACTGAGAGGGCTGGGAGAGTGGAGTAACATTAATTTAGCTATAAAAAATTGTATTTACACATGAATATTAAAAATAAATATATAAATAATGAATTCATTAATATGTGTTCAAAGCAGTAAATGTGGGGAGGGGGGGGGGGATTACGTCATATTTTTAATGGTCAAATAATAACATTGACAAACACTTTAAATTTAAAAATATATGTACACGAGAAATTTATTTCATATTTAGAGATAATCTTTTAACTATTGTTGCCAATTCTAAGACAGCGCAAATAATATTCCCTTCTTTAACAATACAAGTATTTCCATTATTTTCAATATTTTCAATTAACAATAAAAATATTTTCATCTAACCGCTATTATTTATTTTCATATCTACAAAAGCTGTAGTATCAATAAATCGATTTACAGATTCTAGTTTCCAAACTTTTGTAGTAGAAAAGCCAATTTTTAAAGACCAAAGTGACTATTAATTATAATAAGTAAATTCTGGACTTATTCATTATATTAGAAAAAGTTTGATTTTGATACTTAGTGAACTCGTAAAAAAAAAAATTGTTAAATTTCGACCAAATTTCATATATCTCGTGCTTACAAGTGAATAATTAAGTTAATTGAAAAAAACAAAAAAAACAGTATGATTAACGTGATAAGCCATATGCTATATGTATTATCTGGAGGAGGAAAGTAATACTGAGCGAGATGGGGAGGGGGGTGGGGGAGTCTCATGGGGCGTGTTCGTCTCTTTCTTGGGTGTTCCTGAATAGCTGCAAGTATTTAATTTCATAAATTAAAATATACTTTTATAATATTGAATAATTTTTGTAATAAATGATGAAAATTCGAAAATGAATTCACTTCATTCTTTTGATACATAAAAAGGGAATTTTCCAACTACATATGTTTTCTTTTAATCTCTTAGCACAAATTGTGTTAAACATATAGTTGTAGGTAAATACAAATCATGAATTTCATTTAACTTACTTAGATCTGCGAAAGCATAATATTCTTTACAATGAATATTCCATATTTTTTCCATCTAATTAAGTATATAACCCACTCCTCTTGCAATTGAAGGAGGAGTGGGGCAAATGTTTCACAATTATTAAATAACCTGGAAAATAAAAATTTAAAACAATTTGACTTATCTTTTATTATTTTACTTTGGGATAACACTAAGCATTATTATACCGTAATTTTGAAAAAAAAAATACATCGAGTAAGAAATGATTTTATAAAAATTATACTATTCCTGCCTTTTATTCTGTAAATGTTAAAAACACCTCAATAGTAACTATTTTTTAAAGATTAATTTCAACATTTGTTGACTTTATAACGCCAAAACTTCGGAAAGTTTTTGATACTTTGCTACTTCGCAGGATTTGTTTGTTTGAGTTAAATAAAACTATTTAAAAAAATATCCACCTCTCCGCATTCATTCTCTAGTCTAATTTCGTAAATAATATGTAGATACAAAATAACTTTGAAACACGAAAGCAAATAGAAATATATAAAATAACAAAAAAATTGCCCTTTCATTTTAAATATTAACCCGTTCTATAAACAAACATAAGATAAAACAAATTTTGTCATATTTTGTTTTATGTATATGTAAACTTTTTGAGCAAATATTTGCAAGCTTAATTTAGAAATAAAATGTATCATATAAAATATATTTCATTTTTGCGCTAATATTTGAAAAACAGATTTCAGAGCAAATTACACTTCTTTTATGGCAGAACAAGGGTTTATGTTGCATTTATTTTAGCTAATAAATAAATGTAATGATTTGTTTTAGGATTTAAAATTTCATCATAATAATAACCTTTGTTTTCAAAATATTTTATTTCCAACTAGCTGAGCAACCCGGTGCTGCCTGGGCCTGTCAAAATATAGTGCGAATCGCAAAAAATCTCTAAAAATCGTTACACAAAATAACAACACGAATTCCGCATAAACCTTATTTAAAACAGAACGAAATTTACTATATTAGGCAAAATAATTGAGACCAGATTAATTTTACTTCTGTTGTAAAATAGTAGCAGATCCCGAGAAAACGCTAAAAGTTACATAAAAAATTACTAAAATTTTAAAAATCGCAGGGGGCAACATTTCCTACTGTTGGCTAAAAAAATTGTAACCGCAGTTCTTTCACGAATATCAAAAAACTGAAGAAAAACGCAATACACTCTAAAAATCGCATTGAAAATCGCAAAAACACAAAATGTACAAGATTAGGTTAAATGTTTAAATCCTTTAGCGAATATCATAAAATTTCCTCGGATTGAAAAATAAGCTAACAATTGCGTTTAAAAACTCAAAAATGGAGGACACAATTTAGTATATTAATCTAAAAGTTTTAAACATGATTCTTCTTACAAATGCCAATATATTGATGAACAATCAAGACGAACAAATTAAAAAGGAAGAAAATCAAATTAAAAATTTCTATAAAAATTATGAAGGGCAAAATTTTCTATTTTAAGTTAAAGAGTTAACTTACTTATCCTTTTACGAATCTCAAAAAAATCATCGAGGAACACGAAAAAACGCTAAAAATCTCTTAAATTCAAAAGTCGTAGAGAACAAAATTTACAATAGTGAACTAAAATGCTGTAGGGAATTCTTTCGATAAAACCTTAAAAAATCGCCGCGGAACACGAAAAATCAATAAAAAACCGCGCATTAATAATCGCTAACAATTAAAAAATCGGGGGGGGGGGCAAAATTTACTATATTAGGCCTAAACTTTGAATTCGAATTCATCTTAACCAATGTAACACAAATCGTCGCACAATGCGAAAAAACTCGGAACAAAACGTAAAAAAAAAAAAAAAAAAAAAAAAAATGACAAAAAAGTTAAAAATCGCTTTGCGAATTTCGAACAAATTTATTGAAAATAGAAAAAAATTAGTACGGTTGAAATATTAAAACAGGATTGCTTTTACTAATGTGAAAAAAATGCCGCTGAATTTTAAAAAATGATGGAAATCGCATAAAAATTTAAGTAAAAAAAATCTAACAACAACAAAAAAAAAAACTAGAATCGGTCTTAAAGGTGCATATACAGTCGAACCCGGTTAAGACGCTCACGGTTAATACGCGATCCCGCTCAATACGCGTATTTTGTTCGATCCCCTGAACATCGCCCATAAGGATAATGTAAAAAGATCACGTTTAATACGCGAACGGTTATGACGCGATCCCGCTTAATACGCGATAAATTTTCTCTTCTTCGAGGGAAAAAAATCACGCTTAAGACGCGAATTCTTTGATCAAGATGCGAATTCCTTCTTTCTTCTCGAGTGTTACCAATGTAGTGGATTTTTATTATTCAGATTTTTAAAAAAACACTGTTTTCTAATAGTATTTAATTTATTTAACAACAGATTAATTAAGGCGAAAATTACTAAACGGAAATAGTGGTAGACATTTGAATTAAAAAAAATCCCTCTAAATTAGCAAAACTTGAATTCTTCTTTGATCCCACCTCCTAGCATTCTTCGTCTCTCGCTTCGTGTATGTATTTTCTATAGTAGAGAGAAATAGACGAATTCAGATTACTCAGATGCGTCATAAAAATTATTGCAATTAGAGATGTTCATACCTATTGTTAGAGAGAATTTAAATGTACTTTATATCCCTACTTTTATAATGCATATTATAGACAGCAAAAATGGAATCTCGTAAAGATTAAATACGACTCCGATTGGATAATTCTTTTATGTATACTTTACTTTTAGCTATAACAATATTTTATAAGGATAGTTTTTCTTATTATATTAATAATGAAGAGCATATTATAATGGTACTCATTATTACAAGTACTAAATATGAATTTAAAAACTGGGTTGTGCTTCAAAAATTTAAAAAAATTAATATTTTTTTCTCTCTGTTAAAAAAATGAGTGTAGTAGGAAAATTATTTTTGGTTGCAACGTATTAATTGACAATAAAGTCATGTTGGAACCCATATTTATTTTCCGTTATTATTCCAGTTTGTCCTATAAAAAGAAATAACGAGTTAAAGTGGAATACAATTAAATTTCATTCGGAAGATATGTAAAAGACACAATTTTTGACCGTAAACGTATAAATGAAAGCTCTGAAGTTCATTTAGACGATTATCTGTGTAAATAAGCCGATTTCCTGCAACATTATACAAATCACGTTTAATACGCGATCCCGCTTAATACGCGACTTTTGGCCACTCCCTTGAAACGCGTCTTAACCGGGTTCCACTGTATACAGATACAAATGCCTCGCGTAACGGTTTCTTCAGAACACATTCACACACGCGCAGTTACACTCACAAATAGTGTTGCCAGCTATCCCGCTTAAACCAGGGCTCCTAATGCTCTGGACAGCACTAATTTCTTACAGTTTATTTCACCATCTTTAATCGAGGATAATTCTGACATCGGATAAGGCGAAGGAAATTACTTTAAAATACTAGGGTGACTGCTCTAGTATAGTTGATATCCCTCCAGTAGTTGATCAATTTTTTTAAATATTGCACCATTTCAGGCGGAAAGGATTTTTACTACTTTCACTAGATATATTATTTTTGTCTAATGTTAGAGCACCTGTTGTCACATTGTTGTCAACTGCATGCTATAAGAGAAGACATTTTATGATTTTTTTTAAAATTAGAAATCTAAAAATTTAGTTTTCGATTAGTAGGAAACCATTACACTAAGTTAAAATAATCCATTTCCGTCTTGCTTATTTCAAATAATAGTTTTATATGAATTATTGTTAATCACAGCTTAAGCATGATATTTTAAAGATTAATTTTTGAATTTTTGACTGATTTATTCGATTGATCAACTACTGGGTAAATGGCAATTAAAGAAACTATTTGCTTATAATTTTGTTGCTATTTAATTTCAGAGCATTTCACTTTTGCCCATCATAAGACATTCATTAAGGGTGTAGCAATCATGTTAGTTTACTTCTAAAATTTAAAAGGAAGGAAATATTATAAAAACCCCGTAGCACCGCCCTTATTTGATCAACTACTGGATCAGTCACCCTAGTGTCCAGGACATTTGAAGATCCGATTTACAGTGGGACAGCTGTCAACACTACTCACAAAACAACTTATCACCTTATTATTATACAGTGAAATACGTTTAATACGAAAACGCTTAACATGAAAAATCGGTTAACAAGAAATGATATAGCGATCCGGGCAGTATTCTATGCAATTTAATACATTTTTATTTCTTTTAACACGAAACAAAAATCGTTTAACACGAAAAAATTCGCTTTCGATCCAGTTAGCTTAAGTTGAAATTGGTGAATTTTGTGCTCAACCCACTCAATTTTGGGTGAAAATCAGTGAATTTTTATTTATTTTTTTTTTTTTGTAAATTAGCTTATGGTATGAGCACAATGGTTGAGAAATCGGGCGAAAATAAACTGCTATTTCGCTTCAAATGAAGATGAAGCTGCTTAATGCAGTTGATGAAAAAGACGGACGAAAACAAGAATCTGCAAAGATTTTAGCATTGCCAATTCTACTTTATCAACTATAATAAAAAACAGGGATCCCACTACGTTAAAGTTTGGGCGCAGTATGTTTAATCCAGAGAAAACGTATGAGAACCGCTAAGCACGAAGATTTAGAGACGGTTTGCTTATTTGATTCAAACAAGCTAGATCTCAGGATGCTCAAAAATATACTTAAAAAAAATATCCCCAAAAAACCCTTTTTTTACTTGTTTTTTATTCTAATGGATGCAACCTACTAGTAGTTTAACAGGAAATCGAAATAAAATTTGACGACGTCCAAAATATTTGAGTTTTGTTCTTTTTTTTACCAATCTTTTAACGCGAAATTTTTATAACACGTTATAAAAATTCGACACCCTCAATTTCGTGTTAAACGTATTTCACTGTACATACTTTTCAAGGTGTTAGATGTTTCATTGGAATAAATAACTTTAAAGTGTTCTTATTGAACAAATTAGTAACCGTCAAAATTCCATGACGTGATGATAAGCGAATGTACAACTACATGAATAATGGGAAAACGTGACTCTTGTAACAAAAAATAATAATCATGCAAAGGGCACAGCTTTATGTTAACACTAGAAAAACGGAGAATTTTTCTCAAATTTTATAAAAAATATTTCCCACCAGAGTTTTTACTTATTTACTTAATTAAATTATTACTTAATTTAACTATTAACTTATTTATTTAACGAGTTTTTTTCTTTATTAGCTTTTAAGCTAGTTTTATAAAGAAATTTCTGGTTTGAACCGAAATATATTCATTTGGTAGCGGTCAAAATGATTGTTCAAAGTCTTTCTAGTGTTAAAGAAACAGCACATACAGGTAGAAAAATGTCCATGACAAATGAAGAGCTAAGTGGAAGAACATGTTAAGTAACAAACATTACATTTGAAGAAATTTGATGTGAAAGTTTTTGTTGCCAATTTCAAAGATTTATTTTCTGTTTGATACCATGTGTTTAAAATATTAACAGTTGTGGTACTAAACTCTATAAAAAAAAACTTATTCATATTTAATTTTTAAGTATTAAAAAATATTAATATTATTTGCATTATTAAATATTAAAATACTAAATATTAATGAATAATGTCTTGAATCTTCAAGGGTAAATAGAACTTCGGTATTTTATCTTTACCATGTGATAGAATACTTCATAACGCCTTCATCCAAAAGATAAAATACTTTTGAAGAAAATATAGTATAACATGTTCTTCCACTCAGCTCTTAAAATAATAAATTAGTTATCACACATTAGCTTACGAAGAATACAATCCGCGCCGTAATAAACATATTCATTGTCATAACTTTAGTTTACTTAGACCCCAGAAGTGTCATTTTTATACTTTCATTACCAAACTATAGCTTAAAAATATTTATGATTCATAGTTTTATCCTATATTAATACCAAAGCGTTAAAACACCTAACACATTCTCATTATCGACAAAATCTTCCCGAAATTAACTTCAACGTTCATAGCGATCTAAAGAAATTAATAAAGCATTACCCATCTGAAGGAAACATCATATATTTACTTCAAAATATTTCCCAGCCGCGGCGGAACAGTTAATGTACTCGGTCCATGACAGTAAAACGCTTGGTTCAACGCCAAGGTCAACCATTTTTATTTTATCCCCACATTCATGAATTGTCTCATATTTTACCTCCTGTAACGGAGAAAAATAAATAAACCGAGATTCTTCAAATAACGGAAATATTCCGGTATCACTACTGCCTGTACAATTTCCGTGAACTGAAGAAAGTATTTCTGAGAATGTAGGCAATATCAGATATTTCCTCATAAACAGGACTTTCATGAGAAAAACTTCCAAAAACGCACTATATGATTGTTTACTTCCGTTAAAAACTAACTCATTCCTGTTTGTATCTCCTACAATAGATATCAGCATGAATTCTACCAACAAGAACATGCTAAGTATAGTTATTTTCAGTTCTTAGGCTTTGAACTACTATATAAAAAAAATTAACAGCGATTACTCGCCAAATATTTCGTGGGTTGCTTATGATTGCATGTTCTGTTCAACCTTGAACATATTCCTACATGTAGCCAAAACAAGAAGCAATATCATATACCCCAAATCGTATAATACAGATTCTAAAAACTTAAAGCATTGTAAGTAAGTAAGTAATTGTAAGTAAGTACGAGATGAATCACGAGTTGAAAAGTTATTTCTGACAATCTAAATTTTAATATTGCTCAATTTAAAAATATCATCTGCGACGGAATTACTTAATAACTGCGCTAGCTTATTCTCGAAAGTAGAACTAACTGTCAAATAGGAAAGGTACTTTGAGTGAAAATACTCTTCCATAATTCTAATAGCATTGGATTCCTCAAAGTAAAGTTTTTATATATATTAACTTTACTAATTTAAAGGAAATTTCAACATGTATTAAGGTTAACTTTTATCGTGCGAAAACTGAATATATAAATAGAAAAATTATATTTGTAAAAAAGAAAATAAATTAAATATTATAATTTATAATTTAAATGTTGAATATATCATCAAAAAGTAGGAAGTGTGATAAATAAAACAACAATTCAATTATACTTAATTTACAAACCAAGAGAAAACATATTTGCAATTATTATGGTTCGTAGAAATTTGATGAATTAATTATATATTTAAAACATATATTAAAGCTTTAGTAGACATTCAGTTTCTCATTAGTTTCTGATCAGTTTCTGATATTTACTTTATTGATTTATAGCACACTAAGTCTTTTAGTTATAAGTATCAATAAGTACAGTTACCCAAGAATTGTTGTTAATTTTGTATTTTACTCTTAAAATAATGCTCTAAATGCAAAAACACGATTTTTTGTTTAAGTCAGAAATTTTTAAATGTATGTAATGTCATTTGACGCACTTTGATTCTTTAAGAGAAGAATAGAGTCCACATTCCGTAAAATCGCGATTATAAGATGTATTTTCAAAAGCACTTAAGTTTAGAAGAAGGCTTATAAACGAGAGTATTTTTTAAACATCAAAAGACTTTTTATGGTTAATTTAAAATTAAAAAGATAAACACAGATATGATAATCTTCAGTGTTCCGACAGATTTGCGCTTAATAAACAAAGAATCACCTAAACCACTTTAAATTTTTGTCCAACCACCTAGAACACAAAATTGATAATAATATTTAAAGAAAAATCGGTGAATTGATTGTTATTTTACTGTATCAATGAATAATCAATCGTATAAATTCCCCTCCCCAAATTACCCCTCCGCCTCCCTTTGTTCTTGGGTACCAAGAGCGCATAGTTGAATATTTTTAATTCTTTAATTAGAAGACAAATTCTGACTTATTTAATAGTCTGTGGAAACAATCTGTCGTCTAAATTTATCCCTCCTCCTAAATTTTGGTTTCACTCTCTTCGTGGTTGTGAAATTAAAGTATTATATATTGTGTTAATTTACATTTTTGTTTATATTTATAAATGTCTTACAAAAGGAAAAGTTAACTGATATAATTATTTTAATTTGCGTATTGAAAAAAAAACTTTATATGTACATAATTTACAACTTGAACTTACCTCATAGATCTCTTCCAAATCAAAGACGGCTTCTGATATTTTACTGTTTCACTTCCGTTAGTTTGGATAACTCATCCATCACCAGAATTATTGGCTGATTCTTTAGTAGCCTCATTTTCAGCTTCAGAATAATCTTCCTAAATTTTATAACATTAAAATCTTGATCACTAGAATCACTAGAATCACTAAAATCAAGATCAGAATCATCCCCATTTGCTATAAGTTCTAATTCGTTTAATGCTGTTAATCTTTTGGTTAAAATAAAATACAAAAATATATAATATTGCTGTTTCTTTTTTTAAAAGTAAATAAAACATTGCAGAGAGATTAAATAAACATCAAATACTTGGAAATCTAGCACATGATTAAAACCATAACTAATGCTAACTTTACTCAAGTAAAACTCAACATCCATTTTAATGGATTATTTAAATTGAGCCTTAAAACAATAAAATCTCAAAATTATAGTTAAAAACTAGCTAGAGTACTACAAAAACATTAAATTTAACTTATAATATCTAAAACATGCTTCGTATATATATATTATATATATCCAAAAACCAAACCAAAAATTCGAAACTACGGAACTGATCCAACAATAAATAAACTAAACCGAATGACAACAACAAAATAACTAAAAACAACTAACTTCAAAAACAACATACTTTAAAAACGGCAAACTTTAAAAACATTCAAACTAAAACCAGAAGAAATTGAATCCATGGAGACAGGCGGCATGCACTTGCGACATGCAACTGCGGGGTTAAAACCAGTTTTTATGTGCACAACGCTCCCCAACCAACCTGTCAAGACCAAAAAGAAAAAACTAACAAATCGAATGAGCTGCCTAGACCCATCGAAAACCAACAACTGAACATGAAACCCCAAACAATCGTGCACGCAAACCCTGAACAGTCAAAGCCACAGTTACTCCTCTCTTCGCATCCACATTAACTCTAAATCTCTGCGATAAGTCTTACACTTTACGAAATTCCGTAGCAGACTCTTCAAAAATCTCTCAGGATAGCCATGGTGCAATGCCAGAATATACCATTTGTAAAGTTCTTCAATTTTTTCTCCAGTATTTATATATACATATATATATATATATATATATATATATATGTGTGTGTGTGTGTGTGTGTAAAAAGATTTGAAACTTACTATTAACTTACTACTTACAAATACCACGGTGACTCACCTTCTTCGCCATATTACAAACAATCGAGAAGCAGTCGCAAAATTCTAAAAATTTAAAAGTAATCTTTGAAGTGTATGTTATATTAGAGCATCAATACTTGCTTCCAAAGAAATATTTAATGTGATTAGTAGGTTGATCCAAAATATCCATTTTAAAGGATACAGACTTTCAGGAGGATAATGTGGAATATTTTGCAACCCTCTCTCGCGGGCCTCTCTTAGCCAGGCGGGCGCCGCGAAGGATCACGTGACATTAGAGAGAATTGATGTTTAAAAAACATTTTTTCTTTCTTGTTCTTTTTTTTTAGTTTAGTTTTATTGTGAATGGGAATCTTGAACGCAGCAGGTAATAAGCGGCGTATAGGTTTTTTGTCATAGTCTTTATACGAGAAATGGTTTTGATTTTGAAAAGGAAAATTTATTTTCGAATATTAAATCATGCTATTTTCTTGGCTTCTTTTTAGAAGAACATAATTGCTGATATTTTAATATATTTATCATGGATTCCCAGCGAGGAATAACAAATATTATCCAAATGTTTTCATTGTAAATATTGTAAATATTTAAAAGTGTAAATAGAATTTTCAAGTTTTTTATCATTATGTGCTCTTTTATTGAACAACACCTGCGCCACTTTCAACGGGAAATATGCTTGATTATTTTAATGTGATATTACATGAATCGTGAAGTTTTCATTTAAGCTCTCCCAACTTTGATTTAAATTAAGAACAACATGAAACTCCTGAAATTCATGAAGATTATTCTTTAGATAATGCACAAAAATACAAGTAAGTTATATCATGGTAATTTGTGTAATTTACCTTTTTGGCGAATACGCAAATTTTACAGCAAACTTGATATTTTTTAAGTAGTTCATAAATATGTGTCTACCTGACGATTTCTGATCTATTTCAGAATTCATTAATTTCCTTTGAGATAAATCCGGTTTCTCTGATTTTGAATGCAGTTTTGTATGTCTCTCAGAAAATTTGTAATAACACGCTTTTCTTACAAATATATCTATAAATTAATTATTTCCCATTTTAAAGATTTATTTCTGCAATAATATAACTAATATTTGTTACACTGAGTTATTATTTTATCGAAAAATATACAGTACAAAATTTGAAATTATAACTTAAAGCTAGAAAACATGTAATATTTTGTGTAGTATATAAATCTGAAAAAAGACGGCATATATCTTCTAATGACTTTGCTTTTATTAGTTTTCATTTTTTTTAATATTTCTTTCAATATTATATTAAAGAAGTAAGATTTTATTTTTTAAATCAGAGATTCTAAATGTATTTTACATAGTTTTTATTTAAATAAATAATTTTAAAAGTATGATATTATGCAAGAAACATATTATAAGATAGATAGATTTTGAAAGATTTTTTATCTAATAAAATGGATATTATGGAAAAAAGCTCCATATGAAATAAAATCCATTTCTTATTTGTACCTATATTTATTTTATAACCAATATGAAAAAGAACATTATTATTTTTTTAAGTATATTTAATTAATTTGTTATACATGTATTTTTCATGATTTTCTAAACCTAAATAAAATATATTTAACACAAAAAATGTGGCATTTGAACATTTTTAAGACACATATAAGGATTTTAGAAACTCTCAAACGACAGTCTTGAATTTTAATAAGTAAATATTTATCTTTCTGAATTTTTTAAAATAACTATTGCGTTAAATCTTCAACCTGAAGGTCCGAAACATCCAATAAAAATTAACAAAAGAATGTAAACAACTTTTTAAAGAAAGGCTATAAAAAAGGATATGTAAACATTTACAAGTAATAAATATTTACGCTTCAATTTTATATTGTTTCGTCAACTTAATGTTATAAATTTTAAACAACAGGTATTGTTTTGATATTTTGTAAAATAATTGGCATGAATATTCATTATATTTAATAAAAATATTCCGTGCAAACATTGTTAATAGTCGAAATGTCTACCAGAGTCTGATGCTATGCATTAAATTTGTTAATTTTATTATTACTTTAAAATTAACTTGAAATTTATTGAAAAAAGACTATAATTAAAAGAAAAACATGATTTGAAAAACACACAATTGTTATAGTACTATAACAATTTCTAAACATTTGTATTTGACACATACTACATGATTTGTTTAAAAACTCTTCCGATATTCAAAAATATAACCAAAAACTGACTATTTAAAATTATAGAGGTTTAAACAAAAAATTTTTGGTAAAAAAAAGAGAAAAAAAAATACTGGGCGATAAGTTTTCTCTGCACACCGCGTAAGCTCAAACAAAATTAAAGGGGTAATTTTGAAAAAAATCATATTTTTTATATTCTTAAAGTTTAGACCTTTAACAATATATCCCTTGAGAAAATTTCAAAAATCCAATAATTTATGGAGTCGTCATCAATTAAATTATGTGTAAATCATTTAAGTCAACATTATGCTTGACATCTTGACATCAAACATTTATTTCTCTCACGACACTACATGCGTTTTTCTGAAAACTACCTTTTTCAACATGGCTGACATGATAGCTAAAGTTTTATTGAGCCAGTTTATTTCAAATTTTCTACCAATAACCTTCAATGTATAACTTTCTATCGCCTCAACCATTTTTGTACCAAAATTATTATTATTATTATTATTATTTACTATTTTGAAAAATTAAAACTTATGAAAAAATGAGTCGAAAAAAGGCTTTTTTTAAACAGTCCACATTTTTCAAAATTTTATTCTCGTTTCTCTTAGGTAGGTTCAATACCATTAAATTATTACTTATTAAGAATCTTTCCTTTTTTTTTTTTTTTTTTTTTTTTTTTTTTCAGATGACCAGAAGGGTTGCAATCGTGTCAACCAGCATTACCCCTTTTTTATTCCCAACTTTTCGAGCTTATAACTTACTTAACTTTCTTTTTTCCCGTTTCAGATGTTTGTGTATGTTTTCAAACTAACACTAAAAACGGTAAAAATATTTTTCTTTCACTCTAGCTCCATAAAACGCCCAAAATTTATGCCTCCAGACCACAATACGCCCTTAACAATCTGTGGTATCGTACTGCGGTTTGAACCATAATACCTGTGAAAGTATCTGATGTTTTATGGAAAATAAAAAAAAAAGTTACTAAATGAAAATATATATGCATTTTATTATTTTATATTACAAAACTTTTGACACCATTTGCAACGTATCCTAGTGCAAAACACACTGCGATGTTAAATTTAGCTGAGTTTCTGAAATATAAACAGACTTATGGGATACACTATAAACTTTATACATTTACTCTATTAAAATTTAAAATATATATTGAGGATGCCTTTCTCATAAAATTCAATGCTGTATAAAATAATTCCAAACGCAAAAAGAAAAAAAAGAAAATAAAACGCGTTGTCTGATAAAAATATCTTTTAAATATAGAGTACGCAAAAAGAAAATGAAGAAAACTTGTCTACTAAAGTAACTAATGAGTGAATCTAAAAGAAACAAAAAACGTATTTTCCATTCTGGGGTAATTCATCGACTTTTAGTATTGATTGTCACATATCATGGAAATACTTAAGTGTTTAAGTAATATTTTGTAGTTTATATTTTAGTTCAAATTAAAAATTTCTTTCTTTATTTGTATTAATAAATTCCATCAAACCAGCAGAAAATCCTCTCAATTTTATCGAAATATTACCTTTAAGGGGCTGTTCAAATATTACGTAAGCATGTTTTTGACAATTTTTGACCCCCCCCCCCGCCCCCCTTGTCAGCAAAAATAAGCAAATCGCAACCCCCCCCCCTGAATAATTACGTAAGCAAATTGCACCCCCCCCCCACTTTAAAAAAAATTAGGACACAATACAAATTTTAAAAAAAATTGTACTCGACGAAAAAAAAAAAAAAAAAAAAAAAATGCTTGTTTTATTTCCTTACAATTCTATTTAAGAAAATTTCTTAGATCACAATTTTAGAAGAACTTAACCACTTCAAAAATTTAAATTTGAACATGCCCATATCTATTCCGGTGCTTTCCACGGCTGCTTAAGCCATTTTTCCATATCTGTTATGATATTGGTTTCCAGTTTTACTTGATTATCTTCATCACTTTCTTTCTGGATGCAATCTTGATCAACTTCATCTTCATTGATCCACTCAACATCTTCCGCGATTTTTACGAAGCACATAAGTTCATTTGCTCGACGAGCAGCAATTCTCAATGGTCGTATAAGGCAGACCTTCTCGCTTTTTTCACTGTGTTGAATTTTTTTGTGTCTGTTTGCTTACTTCTGAGATGCATGATATTGGTCACAACTTCCACAAGTTCTTGCGGATAATTGCAACTTAATAATTTAACAACTGCGGATAAGAGCACAAAAAATAATACAGCATCTTTAAAAATCCCTTTGCTGTCATATTCAGATTTAAGGCCAGACGGAGACTTAAATCTATAAATTTCCCCTCCTCACTTGTAATGATGTCATTTGACGATTGTATCATTTTAATTGGAGGAGGAATGAATCATCTTTTTAGTATACGAAATAATCCACTACGTGCAGGAGAGCAACAATTCTTTTCTTCGGATTTATTTACAATTTTCAGCAAGTATTGACTTTCTTGTACGTGCTTCGAATACCAATCCAAGTCATAACCAAGAGAGTCTGGTTCGCCTGAATCATCATATGAGGCAGTAACAGAATAACCGTCAATGCTTAATGAGTTCCAGATATCTGTGAGAGTTTTACCAGCATATGCAAAGTTATTTTGCTCCATTTCTTCATCAATAGTGCGGCTGTTCTCATCGAGATGGGAACCATAATGGTCATGAGGGTGTATAAGACCAGGCAATTCTCGACTGAGTGGTGCCATTCGCTTTTCTTCTCAATTATATGCACTTCTTCCAGGAGCACCGCACGCTATGAAAATTCCACCCAAATCATGCTTTTTGGAATGGTTATAGCAAACGATATTGGTAGCGAGGATTCTCGTCTGGACCTCCATCAACCGTAACTATGATTACAGATTTGATGAAACCCTCTTCTGTTTTCACTAATTTTTCAAAGTCTTTGAGTATTAATAGAGTTTTAAAATCCTGAGCACGAGTATTTGCTGTGGAAGAACTGTGTTTCCCACTTCTTATAGCTATAAACGTTGGAGCAGAATAACCTATGGCTTTACTTTGAGCTGCCATACCAGGAGCAATCACAATACCAGCGTAAACAGATGGGATAAGTTTGTGGCGTTCAGCAATGACCCAGTCGTGGTCGAGTAAGGATACACGATACTCCATATGCATCGGTATCAGAGCCTGTTTATTGGCTTCTGTAATTCAAAAAGGTACATGCGCTTTGTCATCCTATGAAAGAAGAAACACTTGCATTGGTCCAAGAATTGAAGCTAAAGTTTCTAAATAGCGGATGGATGTTACTGCACATTGGGTATCAATGTGAGATCGGTGATATCAGCCTGAATCCAAGAAAGTTTTATCAGCACTGTGGTGACATGGCTTCGACCCTCGATGTTTGAGGAACTTTTTGGATGCAAACGAAGATATGTTCTGCTTATTGCAAAACCAATCTTTTTCAGTTCTGCAGTCAAGTCATTGAGAGTTTTGACACTTCGTATCGACTCGCTTCTTCTTTTTGCATCTGCAGTGCTTCCAATAATAGCTATGTCTGCTATTGCCTTAAGCAATATTGGTTGATCTACATTTAAACTTGGTCTTCCTACTGTTTCCCTCAAAGCTACTATTTTTTAATGTCTGGATTATCATAGCAGATTTCTCCAAGCTTTGTTCGTTTGGTGGTTCGATGTTTTCTTTGGTATTCAGCATTTTTTCGTTTCCTTTTTAAGGATTCTTTTTCTTAGATCACTGGAAACCTTATTTATCTGTTTTCGAATTTGAGATACATTGGTTTCAATTCAATTGGATTGCATTTCATTTTTAGTGAGGTACAAAATTTGAAAACAGTTAGAAGGTTATCTGCTACAAAATTTACATATTTTTAAATTTTTTTCCCCATGGATGCATTAATTTTCGAGTTATTTGAAAATAAAAAATAAGATTTAGCTTGGCTAC
The DNA here is from genome assembly GCA_963932465.1 of Maratus speciosus. Lineage (NCBI taxonomy): Eukaryota > Metazoa > Arthropoda > Arachnida > Araneae > Salticidae > Maratus > Maratus speciosus. The sequence goes on from OZ010786.1 coordinate 176,988,098, forward strand.
GCCATATTTAAAAATTAATAGCTCATTTTTTGACATTTCTTTGGCCTTTATTTATTCCCATACTGACCATGTTTCGCCAAGGCTACACGGTCATTTTATTTTATCTTTTTTCCAAATTTTACACGTAATTACGTAAACTTAAAGTTATGATAAAATATATTTAAAATTTTAAGAATAAATTGATTATAATCACCTTTATAAAATAATCCAGAAATACTGATTTCTTTTTTATTGCCTTACGCAGTTCGCCCTCAATTCTTTTTAGCACCAATACCTCTAACTCTTTGTCAGTTTTAGAAGACTTTTTGTACTGCTGTCACACATCATTAGTTTTACATTGGATATCCTTCAAAGGTTTATCTGGTGGAGACATTTTTAAACTTTCAAAAAGTTTTTTATACAAGATTTCTCGAAATGAAGACATATTTCTGATTTTATTTATTTTAAACACCACTACACTACACTACAGTACTCAGAGGTTTTCAAAACTCACGAGACACTAGACAGTAGAGCAGTCAATCACTATGGTTATAGGGTTCAACCACTTGACAAAGGAGGGGTGGGAACAAAAAAGAGGAAATTTTACTTACGTTTTGGAAGCTTTCCCGGAAAACTTATATTGTCACAATACAACATATCGCATCGGTCAATTCAATTCTATTCTATTCTCACAATTGGAAATAGTAGTAAGTTCTCAGAGATAATAAGCCCACAAGCATCAAACATGAACAGTCACCTCTAGATAAGAGATCGTTTATATTATCCTTGTGCAGTCAAAATAGCTGCCATCAGAACTTCAAGTTTAATATCCTTTTGCTATTTCTTTTTTTCAATTTGAAGTTTTTAATATTTTTTTTTTTTTACAAGTTAAGAGATTTTGAAAATGTCTTACGTAAGCATCATTCAAATCCCCCCTCCCCCCTTGTCAGCAAAAATAAGCAAATCGCTAACCCCCTCCCCCCCCTTATGTGCTTACGTAATATTTGAACGGCCCCTAACTAGGACTTCTCTCAGAGGGATTAGTTTGAGCGATATTGCTGAGAACATAGATTTAATAATAATAACATATGGAAGCAAAGAAAATGATATGTTACTTTTAATTGTCCGTATAATTGAAATTATGAAAATATGCTAATCCTAGAATTACAAAATCTGATATATAAATTCGTATACACTGTCTAAAAATTAGGAAATGATCCATGCAAGACAGCCATGCATGGATATAAAATTGGAAGTACGCAATATATTAAAATTAAAACAGAAAATAAAGTACTAAATTATCTTATATCGGAATTTTAACTGTTTGAAATGATGTCAAGAGCATAATCAGACACTCCGCACCGATTTGAGTAACTCTAAATGAGAAAAAAATATGATGTTTAAGAGAATGGACTATATTTTATATGGTGTGTGCTCCCCCGGAATAGTTAATATTGTACACTATCTGTTTTCCATCGATGCAATAAGGTTGTCGATAAGAGTTAAGGAATTCTCTTTTCAAAAACTGATACAGTATGAAAGTACCGAACGCATCAACAGTGGCATGTAATGTGTCGTTAGAGTGTGTTTTAGATATGCTCGATTGGATTTAAATGATGGGCGTATGCTGGTCACTACATACGCTGTATTGTTTTGTTTTCAAAACTGTTCTGTATAAGTTGAGGTGTATTTAGCATGTATTAAATAAAAGAAATCGGCAATGATTGTAGCATAAAGTAAGACAAAAGATCGAAATATATCGTCTGCATAACCCATAGCTGTCAAAGTGTGATTTGAAAACTTTATAATATACTTATAACTACTTAAAAGGTGACAAAAACATATAAAAACATATAAAAATATTATTTAATGTAACCCGAGATCTTTCAAACACACACGCGTTCATTTTCAAAGGGATAAAAGATGATTGACTGAATAGAAATACATTTAAAAACAAAAACAAAAATAGTACGCATGCGCAAGCGGAGTTCACTCAAAGTTCAGTTCAGGAAACTTGGCGCGAGAGAGAAAAGTCTAAGATAAACTTCGAAAAAGCTAAAATTATCATTTCAACGTCTAACCACTACTCATCAATAATCCGTGAATCCATTGAAATTTTACTTAGAAGTAATAATGTTTGTAACGACGTCCTTTCCTATAATATTCCCGCAATTTGGTACAATATCCTAAATATTTCACGACCTCCAGATAATATGAACTGATCTTTTCACCCCTCTGGAGAGAAATGGACTGAACTCCGCGTGCGCATGCGTACTATTTTTGTTTTTGTTTTTAAATGTATTTCTATTCAGTCAATCATCTTTTATCCCTTTGAAAATGAACGCGTGTGTGTTCGAAATATCTCGGGTTACATTAAATAAAATTTTTATATGTTTTTATATGTTTTTGTCACCTTTTAAGTAGTTATAAGTATATTATAAAGTTTATTAATAACAAGGTGAAAATTTCCTTCACGACACTAGTGTTTAAAACAGTGTTTTGATTCTATTGTGTGATTTGAAGTAATTTACAAATCCGTACATATATTTTGAGCAAATCATGCAAGCTAAAATACGCTAATATGAACCCGATTATAAAATTTCACCAGAAAACGTTAATATATAAAAAATCTGCTAATGATAATTGTGAATATGAACTCATGATAAAAGATCTAAAAAAGTGAATTAGGAAAAAAAAATTCATATCAAATTTAAAACGCCTCTTCCCTCTGTTAGTGGCCTTGGCGAGAGAGAGAGAAGTCTAAAGAAGGAGCACTTTAACAAGTACTTTCGTGCAACCTACTCACTGTTCCATAAAGGCCTTTATTCAATATTTAAACAATTTTTAATGCTATGTGGGTATCTATCCGTTTTGTCCCATTTAAATTGCATGTTTTGTGGAGGAAATACTGTATTATAAAATATTTAAAGTTTCTATACCTAATAATTCCAAAATAATAATAATTGAGAACGCTTTCCGTTCATTTTATCTTTTTAAATTTTAAACTTTTTAGAAACCATTTATAGAGACAATTTCATATTTTAAAACTGACCTGCAGCAAAATTTCAAGTTTTTCCGCTCAGCAGTAACACAGAAATAGAAAATGTTCGAAAATGTTTTGTTCCTGCACTGTTTTATATAGTGACATTTTTAGAAATTGTTCTACTGCGAGAATTTACGTCATGAAAAATACAGCCACGTCATTTTTATGTTTATATTCCTGAAAATTCCATGCACTTCGTTACTAAGATTTTCTTTAGATCTTTTTCAGCTTTCTTTAGTCTTTCGGTTTTTTAGATTTATTTCTATAACGAGCATTTATATCTTATAAATTACTGCCATGCCAAAGTTCTAGCTTCTAACTGCAACAGTACTCCAGAAATTGCAGTATTCCAAATAAATCATAATTTAGAATCTTTCTAAATTTTCCTTAATTGGATTTTCGAACCTTTTAGTGAGATCGATACGATATAACGATATACGATATACGATCATAACGATTATTTTCATCTTAAAAGTAACCACCACACCGAATTTACAGTTTCTAGCCAAATCAATATCCCAGAAATCGCAATTTTAGAACTTTTTTGCTCCTGCACCGATGAAGGTTGTTGCACCGACATAAAATATAATATAAAAATAGCAAATAAAGCAAAAAAATAATTCTCACTCTTTAGTCAATGACTTATCTAGTACTCCAGATTTTCCAAGTATTTGGAAAGTGTTAATTTAATTCCCCTTTTTTGGTTTCTTTTCTCTACTTCTCCGGTAGATGTCGCTACTTGTCCACCCAGTCATTTCCACTGCTTCTCTCTCATTGGTTGTTTCGGCGCCTTCGCCACCCGCATAGGGTATAAAAGCCAGCGCGTCTCTGTCTATGATTTTGCTCAGCCTTGCTTTTTCTAGCACGCTGTTCCTTTTGCACTGAAGAAGAATCTCGCTAGTAGATTCGAAACAGCTGTTTGCTGCTTTTCATATATTATTTGTGCATTTTAAACGTTGGTTTTTCTGCTTTTTAATATTGTTGCACATAGGCTTTATTTGCTATTTTTATGTATTTGGCGTTAACGGGCCTTTATTCTTCTGTAATTTTTTTTCCGCAATGTCTCAAATCAATAGGTTTTGTAATTTACGATTAAAAAAGTACAGGTTTTTGGAACACTTACATTTCCTACTTGATTGTAGGCGTAAGAAGGTTATTCCTAAATTCATTTCCATTCGTTGTAATTTATTTTCTTCAAATAGGATTGAGAAGGTCTTATTTCGTTCTAAATTAGCTCTTTTAAGAGCTTTGATTCAAGAGACTCGCCACAAAATTGCTCATATAGAGCGCGAGTTATATTCTTTACATATCAGCCTCGCTAATTCTACTCCTGATTTTCAGTCCATTGACAGAAGGTCATGGAGCAGAGTTCTCACAGCTCCCTCTGTTCATTGTTCGGTTTTAAAGAAGAAATTTAATGTGCTTTGTGGAAGTTCTGTCGCTAATAACTGCAGTAATTTGCCTCTTGTTAACCATAATGCTGTTTTCAATCTTTCTAGTGTTCCATTAAGTAACAATCAGCTCGATGCTCTCAAATTGAATAACAATTTTTCTGTCTCTGCTATTCCTTCTTTACCTAATCTTATTGCTCCTATTGAAAGAGCGTTTAAGCATAGCGCTCTATCTTCTTCTCAAAAAGAGTCTATTAGGCATCTCATTGCCAATACTGTTGATTTCAGTTCTAATGTTTATAAACCCAATCTTAAACATCCTGTTAAACAATGTCTGAAAAATTTGCGTTCTGATCCAAACTTAATTATTACTAAGGCCGACAAAGGTGGTCAGATTGTTCTTCTCGACAAATCTACGTATTTGGAAAAAACCCATAAATTAATTAATGATGGTCGGTATGTGGATATCCGCAAAGACCCTTCCACTGGTGAAATTAACTCTGTTAAGTCTGCCATTAAATCTTCTTCCATTATTCCTGCTAACTTTAAGAAGTCCCTTATTCCGTCTATTGCGCATTGTGCCAGGTTTTATGCTTTACCTAAGGTCCATAAACCTGACATTCCTTTTAGACCTATTGTCTCTAGTATCGGTACAGCTTCTTATAAGCTTGCCAAATATTTAGTTTCTGTTTTTTCCCCACTTTTGAGCAGTAACTGTTTCACTGTTAAGAATTCTTTTGATTTTGTTAAAAAACTTCATAATTTTAAGCCGCAGTGTCACATGATGGTTTCTTTTGATGTTAAATCATTATTTACAAACGTTCCGGTTGAGGGGGCTTTAGATTGCCTCAAGAAAAGGCTTTGTGAATTCCATTTCTCTTATTTTGAAATCGAGGAACTTATACTTCTCACTCGCGCTTGCTTGTCGCAAAATACTTTTGTTTTCAATGGTAATTTCTTTCGTATGATTGACGGTTTGGCTATGGGTAATCCTCTTAGTCCAATTTTATGCGATATTTATATGCACTACTTTGAGGTCAAGCTTTTTGAAATCTTAAAATTTCCGTTCTATGTTCGTTATGTTGATGATGTTTATGTCCTGATTGAAATGAATTCGGATATTAATCATATTCTCTCTATTATGAATTCCATTGATCCCTGCATTCAATTTACCTCTGAAATTGAGACCAATAACTGTCTTTCTTTCCTGGATGTCCTTGTTATTCGTTGTGAAAATGGCTTTCAGACTACCGTCTTTCGTAAACCTTTTGCTGTCAGTCTCCCACCTCACAGGTATTCTTCTCGTCCCCCTAACCAGAAATTCGCTGCTTTCAATACTTTTGTTTTTCGGTCTACTAATATTTGTTCCACTCCTCAGTTACTTAGTGCTGAACTTAATTACCTCAAAGCTATTGCTGTCGATCGTGGTTATTCCTCTAATATCATCGATTCTATTTATAAGAAATTGACGAAATCCGACCATTCTGAAAAGCATTCTAATTCCAACTCTAATACTTCAGTTGTATTACCATTTTTTCCTAAAATCAGTCAGCAAGTTGCTAAAATCCTAAGAAGGTTTGATTTTAAAGTTATTTTTTCTCCTGTTAATAAAATCCCTTTTTCAAATCTCAAACACCCCGTTGATCGCCTAGATAATTGGGGCATTTACCAGATCTCTTGTCAGTGTGGTCTTTCTTATATTGGTCAGACTAAACGTGCTCTTAGATTTCGTTTAAAAGAGCATGAAGGTTATGTTAAAAATCAGGAGCTCAAACGTTCTTCTATTGCTCAACATTCTTGGTCTTCTCAACATAGGTTCGATTTTTCCTCAGCCATCATTATCCAAAAATGTTCTTCTAACCTTGATCTTGATTTTTGGGAAGCTTACCATATCATTAAAAATTCTCACTCTTTAGTCAATGACTTATCTAGTACTCCAGATTTTCCAAGTATTTGGAAAGCGTTAATTTAATTCCCCTTTTTGGTTTCTTTTCTCTACTTCTCCGGTAGATGTCGCTACTTGTCCACCCAGTCATTTCCACTGCTTCTCTCTCATTGGTTGTTTCGGCGCCTTCGCCACCCGCATAGGGTATAAAAGCCAGCGCGTCTCTGTCTATGATTTTGCTCAGCCTTGCTTTTTCTAGCACGCTGTTCCTTTTGCGCTGAAGAAGAATCTCGCTAGTAGATTCGAAACAGCTGTTTGCTGCTTTTCATATATTATTTGTGCATTTTTAACGTTGGTTTTTCTGGTTTTTAATAAAATATAATATTTTTTCCAACATTTTTTTAAATCGGCTATGTAGTTTCAGAGATAACACCTCACAAATGCACAAACATTAATAATGTTATACACTTTATAATATTATAACACTTTATATTATTAGCATAGATGTACAGATGCAGAAGACATTTATCTGTTACTAACTAAAGTGCTCGGCCTTGCCTGGAACTTGAAGAATGTTTTTTCTGAAAAATAAATTTCAAAATTTAACATAAAACAATCAGTCAAACAAACAGAAAAAACAGTCAATTTATTGTACAGATGAATCAAATGAAAACACAATATAAAAACGTATAAATTTATATAACAGACGCAAAAGAATACAGCTATAATTGAACTTATTTTGATTTATCATTGGAGTAATAATGTTAAAATGCGCCAGTATTTCCATAATCGTGTTTTTATCATGCTTCAATATGTTTTTTCACACTCATATGACGTTATACTATATTCATCACGTCCTTTATATTTCCAATATGACGTAATATTCCTTTTTTTTTTAGATTCGTCAAACTATTTATTTCATTTTCATTTTTCACGTGAAAACCTTGAAATAGAAAAGTTATGACGTAATATTCACTTTCATTTAAATTCGTCAAACTATTTCATTTTCATTTTTCACGTTAATATCTTGCAATAGAAAAGTTATGACGTAATATTCATATATATATATTTTTTAATTTGGCAAACTGTTTATTTTTCCTTTTTCACGTTAAAATCTTGCAGTGGAAAATTAATTGTTGTAGTAAGAATTTTATTCTGGATTTTATTTGTTGGCAACTGCTATGATGACGAACAATGTTTAAATTTGATAGGCTATTGCTGTTTAATTGGTGGTTTTTTATTAATTAAAAATTAACTATAAATTATTTCGATTCCGGATTAATTTGAATACAAATAAAACGTCGAAATAAAAATCACTTGCTGAAATACGCGTAACTTGCTTAAAGTTAAGTGAATGTGACATTTACGATCAACCATTATTGGCATTTAACCTTATAGTTTGGTGATAGATTTTTGGTCGATGGGATAACAAAGTAGTACCAAATACTCTACTGCATTTTTTTAAAACTTCTAAGCATCGCACATTTTCAATTTTGATACTGTCGCATTGGGGGAAAAAGTACTTTTAAATGCAATTTGTGTGAAAACTGCATCTCCATTTATTTTTGAAATATTAATTTTTTTTTGTAGTTTTTAGCGCCATTGGTTTAATTTTGGCAACTCAAGTACTCCATTTCTTCAGAAAGTAGGAGAAAAATAGTTGGAAAATAGTAATATATCTTTTTTTTTTTTTTTTTTTTTTTTGCCTTTTTCCCATAACAACTTTAAATAAAGGTAATTAAAATACGTGCTATTTTGAAAAAATATAAATCAAAGATTTCTGATAAAACATGAAGCTATTATAAAAAAAATAATAATAATAATTTTAAAAATATATATATTAATGTTGCAAACAAATAAAGGCATATGAATCATGAGATAGCCGATTTATTTATTTATTTATTTATTTATTTATTTATTTATTTTTTGTAGTGTTTCTTGAATGACGACATCTCTTTTTATGGATTTGTGTATTATTCAGCGATAGTGACGTCCTATGCGTGGTTTACTGTAGATGTTGTTTATGACTGAATCGTAAATGAAGAATTCTTCAGCTGATGCGGATGAAGTCATTTTATATAAAATAAAAGGGTGTGCTTTAAGTCTTAAAACTGAAATATGTTTTGTGCTATCTATATTTATAGATATTTATATATTTTTTCATGGGGGGGGGGGGGTGACACTAAATTCTGAAAAAGCAAACTTCCCGTTTTCTAGTTTTTTTTTTTTTTTGTTTTAAGTGTGTATGTGTGCAGTTTTGTCCTCAAAAAGTAAGATTTGTTGCAAAAAGATATGAACAGGTAGGAAAACAAACCTAATGAACGTTTATATGCTTATTTTTACAAGTAAATATGGCACAATGTCATATGTGTACCGATGTACCTAATTGGAACCAAAATGGCGTTACTTTGCTTGACAGGGTAACTATATATAATGCTATTATAAATTGTTTTGTTCTAGAATTATATCATTTATTGATTGTTATATCCTTTTAAAAATAGTAGAAAATGTTTTGTTTATCATTTTATTTTATTTTCATATTGAAATGAAATATAACGTGCTATTATAGGACGCTATACGTAACTAGTATTCGAAAAAGAAGTTTTTTCCAAATTGGCATAAAATAATCACGTCAAACCCGATGCATATATGGCATCTGTGCCATAAATATAAACGTTTTATTTATTTATAATAATATCAATATTTTTATATACAATTTACTTTTGTCTGTATATAAAATTATGTAAGTTGCTTGCTTACACAAAATAAATTGTATAAATCTTTAAAAATTGTTTGAGTATATGAATCAACGAATAGGTTGCCATGAAATATGCATGAAAAGCTTACTTATCTCGCCAAACCCATTTTCTCTACCTCGCCAAGGACCTTATACTGGAAAAGTACCAATTTCATTTTAAAGACTAAAAAGAAATTAATATAAATGGATTTTTTTATAAAATCATGCTTTCATTAAAATTCACAAAAACTTAGAAAATATGTATGTTTTTTAAATGCACTAAATAGTAGAAAATTCTTTTAAAAAAAACCTTAAATGCACGGAGTTTAAATTAAATTCGGTGAGTTCAATTATGGAAGATAAATGGATTTAAACAGATAAACGGATTTGCCAAATTAGCAAGTTTTCAAGTTGTCTTCATATATAGAAACTTCTTTGTCGCTAAATTTGGTGATATTTCGCCACGTTGCTACAGTTTGGCTATATTATGGTAACCCTGTCATTAGTACTTTTAAGCAAATACAAATTGTTGAAGCTAATGCTCATTTCTCTATAGAAAATCAAACGTAGTCATTAAGTAATTTACTCGCCCCCCACCGTTGCCCCCTTAGGGATCTAATTTTAAAAAATCAATGGCCAATTCATGTATTGCCCTCAGAAATACATATATATTGCAAGTTTCAAAACTCTATGTCAACAGGAAGTGGGTGAAAAATGAATGACAAGATTTGAGCGTCACAGACAAACATAATTGTAAGTTAAAAGAAAGCATGTAAAAAAATAAATAAAAGAAGAAGAAAATGATGCTATAAATCAAAATATTTTACTAAACATCATGTAATTCTTTATAATTTTCGCACGCGAAATATAAAAGATGCTTTTGGCGATTAAAAAATACCATTGAGTGATTATCTCAAAATCTCAAATCTAAGTTTTTATGCCTTTTTTCTTTTAAATAGAAAAACAATCAGATTTCTTTTCCATTTCGATTAAATTTAAATATGTTTTATTGCGATTCAATATTACAGCGTGCGCATTTTTATTTTTATTATTATTATTATTATTTGCTCCATGTGTTCTTATCCGGTTGTCTAAGAAAACTTCCACCCGTGAAAATGACGCACACCAAATTTCTGTGACGTATGCAGATAATTAGCGTCTTTTTATCAGTTTTTTTATATAATTTTTAAACGATTTGTAACTTATTTTTCATAGTAGGTGCATTCAGTAGGCGACCCTTATAGGTACCTTCTGGTGCAACCAGAACCGAAATCCGACAAATATTTTTTGAGTTATGCTTGACGAAAGGTTCTTTAGGGTTTTTTTTCTTTAGTAGGTCATGGCTTAAATATCCATTGTAGCTGTATGCGGCCGGAAAGCAATACTGCGCTGTGTATTAGCCCACGCTTCGCTCCGCCAGTTAAACTAAATATATTTTGAAAGTATCTGATGTTTTATGAGAAATAAAAGACGAGTTACTGAATTAAAAAATAATATATATATATTATTTTCTTTTACAAAAATTTTGACCAATTGCGAAGTCTCTTTGTACAAAGCACACACCGATGTTAAATTCGGCCGAGTTTCTGAAATGTAAACAGATTTATGTGACACCCTATACACCTTAAGCATTTACACTGTTAAAATTTAAATATATATTGATGATGCCTTTCTCATAAAATTAAATGAACTCGAAAAAAAAAATGTCCGTTGATAATAAAAATATCTTTCAAGTGAAGAGTACGCAAAAAGAAAATGAGGAAATGTATCTGCTAAAAAAACTAATGAGTGAAAATAATAGAAAAAAAACGTATTTTTCATCTTGGGATACTTTATCAATTTTTAGTATCGATTGTCACATATCATGGAAATATTTAGGTGTTTATGTAATATTTTGTAGTTTATATTTTAGTTAAAATTTGAATTTTCTTTCCTTATTTATATTAATAAATTGCATCAAACCAGCTAAAAATTCTGTCACTTTTATCGAAATACTATCTCTAATAAAACGAAATATATTTTGAAAGTACCTGATGTTTTATGGGAAATAAAAAAAGAGTTACTAAATATATATATATATATATATTATTTCCTTTTACAAAAATTTTGACCATTTGCAAAGTCTCCTTGTACAAAGCACACACCGATGTTAAATTTGGCCGAGTTTCTGAAATATAAATAGATTTATGTGACTCCCTATACTCCTTATGCATTCACACTGTTAAAATTTAAATATATATAATAATTATATTTTGAAATTATCTGATGTTTTATGAGAAATAAAAAAGAAGTTACTAAATATAAATATATACACTATATGGCCAAATGTGACCGGTCACTTGCGATTTTAGACGTTTTCTTAAATATCTAGAAAAATACATGAGGAATTATCTTGAAACTCCAGGTGTGTAAACAAAATAGAATAGATCATATATTTCCACGAAGATATTTTCCCGAAACCCTTTAGGGGACCGTCAACAAATTGAAAAAACGAATATCTTTTGGACAACCCTGTAAAAACTAACGTAGTAAAAGCGTTCAACACAGTAGATTATGATTAAGTGCTTTATTCCAATAAACTGTGTTCATTTTAATAAGAATAGCATGTATATTCGTAGAGAAATTTTGCCAAGTTTTTTGCTTATAATTTGTAGAGTTCTTAATATAAGAAAAAGTTCTTTTCAGAAAATATGACTAACAGTATCGTACATAATACCCTGCAATCAGAATTAAAAAATAAAAAAAAATTGGATGAAAATGAGTAGGTTTACTAAAAAATGTTTCACTGCGCATGCACAAATGCAATCTAAATATAATGTGCATAATGTATTAGCTAAGTGTATAGGGCAACTTTTGTGAAAGTCACAAAAACATAGCTTGAAAATTCTGAAAATGATCGTTGATAATATAAGCTCGACATCCGTTGTTCCTAAACTGAAGCAAAAAGATGAGGGGTTGTATCCATATATCCATTAATTAGAGCCAATACAGCATACACAATATTGCACGCACTACTGTACTTGGATACAGCACCTCATCTTTTTGCTTCATTTTAGAAACAACGAATTTCGAGCTTATTCTATCAACGATCATTTTCAGAATTTTCAATCTATGTTTTTGAGACTTACACAAAAGTTGCTCTATACACTTAGCTAATACATTATGCACATTATATTTTGATTGCATTCGCGCATGCGCAGTGAAAAATTTTTTAGTAAACCTGCTCATTTTTCATCCAATTTTTATTATTTTTTAATTCTGATTGCAGGGTATTGTTTGTCATATTTTCCAAAAATAACTTTATTTTTTATATTAAGAACTCTACAAATTATAAACAAAAAACTTAGCAAAATTTGGGACTCTTTTTATAAAAACTTTAATTTCTCTACAAGTATATATGCTATTCTCATAAAAATGAACCTAATTTATTGTAAAAAGGCACTTAATCATAATCTATTGTGTTGAATGCTTTTGCTACGCTAGTTTTAACAGGGTTATCCAAAAGATATTCGTTATTTTTCAATTTGTTGACGATCCCCTATGGGGTTTCGGAAAAAATCTTCACGGAAATATATGACCTGTGATATTCTGCTTACCCACCTGGAGTTTCAAGATAATTCCTCATGTTCATTTAAGAAAACGTCTAAAATGTGACCGGTCACCTTTGGCCATATAGTGTATATGTATATATATATATTGTTTTATTTTACAAAGATTTTGACCATTTGCAAAGTCTCCTTGCACAAAGCACGCACCGATGTTAAATTTGGCACCTTATGCATTTACAATGTTAAAATTTAAATATATATTGAGGATGCCTTTCTAAATAAAATTGAATGTTGGACAAAAACCTCGAAAACGAAAATAAAAAGCGCGTTTATAATAAAAATATCTTTTAAGCGAAGAGTACGCAAAATGAAAATGAGGAAATGTATCTGCTAAAATAATTAATGAGTAAATAATAGAAAATAAATAATAGAAAAAAAAAACGTATTTTTCATCCTGGGATAATTTATCAACTTTTAGTATTGATTGCCACATTAAAGGAATAATTAGGTGTTTAAGTAATATTTTGTAGTTTATATTTTAGTTAAAATTAGAATTTTCTTTCCTTATTTATATTAATAAATTCCATCAACCAGCAGAAAATTCTATCACTTTTATCGAAATATTACCTTTAATTAAACAAAATATATGCTGAAAGTATCTGTTGTTTTATGGGAAATAAATAAAAAAAGAGTTACTAAATGAAAAAAGAAGTTATTATTCTTTTATTTTCCAAAAATTTGACCATTTGCAAAGTCTTTTTGTATAAAGCTCACTCCGATGCTAAGTTTTACTGAGTTTCTGAAATGTAAACAGACTTATGTGATACACTATATACCTTATACATTGACATTGTTAAAATTTAAATATATATTGAGGATGTCTTTCTCATAGAATTAAATATTGGTTAAAAATATTCCAAATGAAAAAAAATACGCGTTGTTGATAAATATATGTTTTAATTGAAGAGTTACTCAAAGTGAAAATGAAGAAAATTTATCGACTAAAATAACTAATGAGTGAAGATAATTTAAAAAAAAACGTATTTTTCTTCCTGGGATAATTTATCAACTTTAAGTATTGATTGTCACATATCAGGGAAATAACTAGTTCTTTAAGTAATATTTAGTATTTTATCTTTCTGCTAAAATTAGAATTTTCTTCCATTATTTATATTAATATATTTCATCGAACCAACAGAAAATTCTCTCACTTTTATCGAAATATCACCCCTAATTAAACGAAATATAATTTTAATTAAAAATAAAACTTTTCATGTTATAAAAAGATAAGTACTTCAAAACAGTATTTCAAAGAATGATTAAAAAAGTGCTAATCCTCGTTAATTAAAGAGCATTAATTCATGCTCACTATATGAAACCTTTAATTGAGGTAATAATTTAAAAATTGCATTTCCGAGAATTTTTAATGGAAATATATTTAAAATAAAAAATAAGAGCTGAAAATGATTTTATTTTAAATTTTCGATTACTCCATAAATGGAAAAACATTACAAATAGTTATTTCAAATAAATTCCCGAATAAATATTTAACTTAGTAAATTATGGAATTAGCTTTTGGGGGTAGGGTGATGCCACTTTGAAACTATAAAAAAATCATTTTTCTTTCTCCTTTCTCATAGATAGTGTCTAAACTGTATCCTAAAAACGATATTTGATATTCGAATTATTACGAAATAAAAACGACAATTATGATGTTATAACTAATTGCCGCTGAAACAAACTTAAATCCTTTTTCTAAACCTGCGCTTAGATTGTTGCATGGAATTCTGTATGGGCCGACGTAGGACATTTTCGATAATTTTATTTCTCGATTTTTACAAGCATTTTTTAAATTTTAAATGGAACTAAATTGGTTTTTAGATCTACGTATCTCAAAAGGAAAAGACGAAAGTCGTATATAAATTTGCTTCCGTCTGTCTGATAGATTATAGTGTCTAAAATGTATTCGAAGAACGGTATCTTGATATTCCAATTATTACAGAAATAAAAGCGACAACTATGATGCTACAACTAATTGCCTCTAAAACAAATTTTAAACGCATTTTCTAAACAATATATATATATATATATATATATATATATATATAACCCGGCCACTTTGATTGCTGCATGGAATTCTGTATGGGGCTAGGTAGGACATTTTTTTTTTTCATTTTTTGATTTTTTTACAAGATTTTTTAAAATTTTATAAGCAACTAAATTGATTTTTAGGCTTAGGTATCTCAAAAGTAAAAATTAGAACTCTTATACGATTACTTTGTTTCCGTCAACCAGCTGAGATTATTTTTATATTTCAGGAACGGCTGAAGTTTTCAAGTTGAAATAAATGTCAAATAATAAGGTCTATGAATTTATTGATTTCTTAAAATTTTGAGCTTTTAACTCTAATGCATTTATCTCTTTATTTAAACTGATTGCGTTATTTAAATAACGTTTGTTAAAAAAAAAAAAAAAAAAAAAAAAAAAACGTTCTCTGAAAACCTGTAGAAGTTTCTTGTTGACATAGAATCTTGACATTTGGCAAGGAAGGTTTTGCTGAACACGTAAAGGAAATGTTTCGAAAACTATTACTTTATAATTCTATGTCTATTTATTACCTCACAAAAGCATCTGACCGTCTATTTGTGACAGAATGGTACTGAATTTTCAGTACCTAGCGAGGTGCGAGTCCTACTTTCATTTTTACAGTTTTTCTTTTCGAAAATGGTGCCATTTTAACACTTATTAAAACTTTTGAAAAAGTCCTAAGCTATTCCAAAACAATTAAACTAAAATTTTATTACATTAAAATTATTCTTTATCACCTATTTAAATTTTGAAAAACTCCTAAGCTATTCCAAAATAATTAAACGAAAATTTAATCGCATTAAAATTATTCTTTATTTTTATGTTTTAGGAATGCTGGGTGCAAGTTCCCAGCTGACCTTGTATTTTTCGAAACACTCGTTTAGACGGATACCAAGTACGAAGATAGATTTTTGAACAATTTACGAAACACTCTCCAAACACAATAAATACATAAAAAAAACACCCAGTAGTGTGCGTTGTTTTTGAAACCACAAAATAGTCCTAAACTTTGAAATTTTCTTTGAAGTTGAAAATGACCTTTCACCCATTTTATGGCAATCCTTTAAACAAACCTTTTTTTTTTAGATTTAAATTATTTTAGATGTTTAGATATAAATAAATAATAGATTTTTATAATACTAAAAATTTATATATTGAAGATGTCCTAGCAATTTCAGTAACTTAATTTCCTTTACATTCAGATTAAATTAAAAATAAAGTAAAATTTATACAGTTAATGTTTAGCCATTGCATTCTTTGAAGCAGAAAATTCCCTTCCACCCGTTTTACGGCAATCCTTTAAACAAAACTTTATTTAGATTTAAAATATTTTAGATGTTCAGATATAAATAAATAATAGATTTTTTTTTCAGTACTAAAAATATAAATATTGAAAATGTCCTAGCAATTTTAGTAGCTTAAGTTCCGTTACATTAAGATTAAATTTAAATATATATATATATATATATAATTTATTCAGTTGATGTTTAGCCATTGGAAAAAAAAATAAAATAAAAAAAATAAATAAAATAAAACAAGAAAAAATATATAAATTTGACATTTCATTTTGAACATAAATTACAAATATACTTTTGTATATATCAATGAAAACATTTTAAAGCTTTGTATTATTTTAAAATAATAATAATAATAGTGATAATATGGTATCTAAGAGTGCTTATTTTTCTCTACCACTACTTCTGAACTATAATATTTATCTTATTTAATGTGAAAAATTATTTGAATATATAAAGCTAGTATTAAGATTCGTAAATAGTGGTATTCAAAAGTAAGATCCACAGTAATTTTTGTATATGGAATTGATATTCTGTTTTTACTAATCTGTATAAAAAAGGAGGGGGCGGGGACGCAAAATATTATTTCCTTACAGTGTTCTAAACGCATTTCGGTATGTATATTTCTACGTAATTTATGAGTTTTAATTTTAATGTTTTAACGAAACATTTATTGAAATGTCTTACACATATTTAAAAAAATGTATTTTTATTAAATTTCTATAGTAAAATTAATTAACAAATAACAAAATTTTAAATTTTGTATATACTACATTTCTAAACTATTAACACTATTTCTACCTGTGTCAAATGATACCTTTTGAAGTTTTTGATTTATAGTTATTTAATTTGTAATCCCAATCACAAATACTTTTTAATACATTAAAGACTTGTTTTAATACTTACAACCATAAATAAACACTGCAATGCATTTTATACAACATTTATCTAACCGAGATCGAATTATAACAAATCCACTATACCACATACAGACAAGATTTTTGATTTAATAAGAAAACACCTTTGTTTCAACACCTTTTATTTGACTAATCGGAAGGTAGCCAGGATATCTTACTCCAAGATACCCTCCAAGAACCCTCATTTTCTTCCATAACTGTTACAATAATGTAAGTTTTTTTACGGATCCATGAAGAGAATAACTTTTCTTTTTATGAAATGCCATTACACCAGGACAAATGGAATCCACTATAGTTTGACCAGTGACACAATATGGAGTGGCACCTACTTTACGAGAATTTGGCTGATTCGTGTCCGAACATGCATAACAGCCAATAATAATAATAGCTTAATAGCCTTCAGTAGCATAATAGCTATTCCAAACTTCGAATATTTTTTCATGTCAAATAAACGTGTTTCAATCCAGAGAAAATATTTTATAAAATGTATCTTCTTCCTACGTGTTATTTATTCGATTACATCTACTATTCTCCAAGAATGTGTCACAGTTGGCCACAGGCTCCTTGGTTTCTAGTTGAGAACCTATAATTTTTATTTGGAGAAAGAAGGAGGTTTTCAGCTACATGTCCTGTGTTTTATTTACAATTATTATTATTATTATTACTAGCATTATCGGCGGATCTATTTAGTAGTGCAGCGATATCGCTGTCCGTTAGTTCGCCACTTTCGATCTCGAAGTTTTTTATTCATAAACAATCGTTTTTTTTTTTTTTTTTTCTCTCCCGGCAGTTGGAAGTGTAAAAAAAAAGAAGGGATGGGCGGAGGTGATGTGTCTTTGATGCCAGATTTTTTAATTTGCTTGCTTTAACAATCCGATGCACACTGATCACAAAAAAGGCATTTTATGAAAGTAAGATAGTGAACAAAGACCGGGAGGAAAAAAGACTGAAGCTAGTGAAGACTGAAAAAATGAGACCTACAGTTTCAAAATTCTTTTATGTTTGTGCATTATTTTGCCATGCTAACACAATTTTTTTAAACAAAGATTAACAAGGATAGTTTTTTTCTTATTATATAACTCACTAAGGTTACCCATTATTGCAAGTACTAAATAAGGTTTTAATAATTCAATTTTTCTGCAAGAAATTTAATACTTTTGTTTTGTGTTTAAAAAAAAAAAGTCTCGCAGGAAAATAATTATTATTTATTTTTATGTATTTATTTATTTATTTTGTAACGCATTAATCAACAATAAAGTCATATTTGAATCTATATTTATTTTTAGTTATTTTTCCCGTCTGTCCTATACAAACAAACATTTAATACAGTTAAACCTGAATACTGTTAAATTTTAATTTTTATATACATAACAGGTACATACACGAAAACTCTAAAGTTCATTTAAATGATTTGATATGCAAATAAGCACAGTTCCTACAGCATTATACAGATCGCCTTTAATATGCGGCTTTTGCCCAGAGCCTTGAAGTACATCTTAACCGTGTTCGACTGTATGATAAACTACAATATTCCAATTTTTTCAAAACCTTTCATTATTCAATATTGATAAAATATATATATATATATTAGGTCAATTTTGAAAATTACTTATGCAATGATGAATTAATATTATACATTATTGAACAAGTAGACTGTGACCTGCTTTTCTATACAAAAATGGTGTGTGTGTGTGTATGTAATCTTTACAATCCTGTAGGTTGCATAATGGAAATTTTAATTTTTGAAATGTATCAAAGGCAATAATAATTAATGTAAGAATCCTTAGCTTTAACAATAAATAACTTTCAAAACATTGTTTCTTAGCTTAATATTGTTCGATTGATATTTATAAAATGCATTTCACCAATCTTCTGAAAATACTCGATCAATGCGTAGTCTATGAGTTTATATTATTGAGGGTTATTTAATATTAAGTGGCATTAATCATAATTAAATATCCTTAAAAAATAACACACTTCAATTCTTGAAATTTTACAGATACTTTGATGCCTAAGATCAATTTCAATTACTGTAGTATGATAATAAATATTTTGTTTCTATTTAATGTTCTATTAAAGAGGCAAACTTTTGTACAACTTCTATTGGAACATGCTTTATTTTCTGAAACATATGTATTGAGGTATAAACATTACTGTACTAATATTTGACATGAGCCTCTTTAAGCTTTCGGAAATCTATTTAAATTTAAATATGGAACATAAATTACAAATATTTTACAAAACTCGAACTTTTACTTAATCCAAAAAACAAAATGAAAATTCCATGATGAAAATTCCCCATACGAAAAAGTATTGTAAAAAGATTTTTTTTCCTATTTTTATGCTGTCACATATCACATAGAATTCTTTCTAAAAATGAATATTATACTTCTACAAACAAAATTACATTCTCATGAAATTTTCCAGTCGAAGGGAAAATAAATAAAACTATCGATTCTGCAAAATATTACATTTCTTAAATTCAGAATCCTATGAATAAAAATAATAAGAATAGAGTCTTATGAATAAAAAGAAGTTCTGTTGTTACAAGTATTCATAAAGTGTCATTTCAGTTTGCGGTGCAATTTGTTTAAAAGATATTTATTGTGAAAGCCCAAAGAAGTTTTATGTGTTAAATACATTAAAAAATAAAAGCGGAATACGAACATTTATTATTACATATAAAAATATAAATTACATATATAATCCCATTTTTTATTATTAATTAAAAATGCAAATGTAAAGTTACCGATACCTTATTAACTTATATAAAATTGGGTGCAATAATACTTTAGATTTTAGGTTTCGAAATCATTCAGATCATATAGACAGAATGCTGTAGAAAGATTTCATTTTGAAAGAAAGTTAAAAGCGTTATTGCATATCTGTAAGAAAAACTACATTCAAAACGTAATGATTATAGCATGTTGAAAACATCTCCATAAGCATATTGTAAACCTATTAGTATTTTGTAAGTTATATGTTTTATGAATCCAAACCTCACATAGAAATATTGGCGAAAATAAATATTAAATTCGTATAAACAATATTATACTTCATTAAGTTTCCAAGACCATAAGAAAATCAAATAACGTTATTGATTGAACAGTGTGTTATATTTTGCAAATTTAGGCTTTAATAACTAATGAAATTTTGAAAAACTAAAAAAAAAGGCTACGTGTCAAAAATATTTAAAGATGAAATATGAATATAAACAATAGAAATTGTTGTTACACATTTAATACATAATTATAAATATTAGATTCTTTTACACATATGTATTTTCCGATGTATTGTTATACGTGGTATGACATATTTTATTATCATAGAATTATACTATTTGAACATATTCATATATATACATCAAGTAGTATATTACAGTATTATAGTGTTGTAGCAAATTATACGTTTAACATAAAATATCATAGTATATTATGTATACAGTATCAATATGTTACAGTTATTCATGTATAATTAGAATTACATTTATTCACTTATCTAGAATTTCGTGCACTTATATTTTAGATTTTTTATTATAAATTATTATGCTTAGGAATACACACAAAACAACACAAAAAATATATATACCATTGAGGAAACGCGTCAAATACATCGTTTTAAATTTTTAAGATCATCTATATCCAAACAATGGAGATTATAATATAGTGGCAACTTCTTCAAACATCTAAATTTTTGTGTCGATCTTATTTTTTTCAGCTGTCATTTTTGATTCTTCACACATCATATAATGTTTCTTCAAAATTAAATATTATACCTTTAGAAAATTACATTTTCAAGATATTTTCCAGACCGAGTAGAGATCAAATAAACCAATCGATTCAGCGAAATATTACTTTTGATAGATTTAATCTTTCACAAATAAAAAATGAATTCCTATTGTGTTACAAATATTCATAAAGTGTCATTTCTGCTTGCAGTGCAAATTGTAAAAAAAAAAAAAAAAAAAAAAAAAAAAAAAAAAAATGTAAAAGCTTATAAAGGATTTATACATTAAATAAATTTAAATTAAAATTTAAATGAATATCCATCATTTTGTTTTTGAAATTACTTTTAATGAATGCTTTTTCCAGTTTTACCAAAATTTCCATATAAACGGATTAATAATGACACTAACAATTAACATTTTACGGAATAGTGCAAAATTGTATTGCAATACTAGAATATTTAATTATTGAAGACATTTGTAACAGAATGCACCAGCTTTGTGTTTAACGTTCTTTCTTTATCTCATACACCAGGGTGAAAAATAATAAGAACGATAAAAAGAAAAAAACCAATAAATCAGTTTGCACCTGTTATGCAAATACGCAAATGTTTGTGTTGCAATGAAATACGTTGTATTTCATTTAATATGAAAACAATCGTTTCGGAATGTTGTATCTATTTTTTTAATTTATTTTCAAAATGAATTTTCTTAAATCTGCGCTGGAGCAAAATGATAAGCACCCAAAGAGGCCTAATTCTGGCCTATAATAACATCTCACTTCAAAGTATTTTTGAATTAATATAATTAAATATTGTACGGCTGAACGCACTGTAAGGCCAATAAGGCTTTCGAAATGATCCGAAAATTTGCTTGATCGCATGGTCGTAAGCAAAAGGGTGATAGCAAAGGAAATTGGAAGCCAAGTCAGTATCAGTATGTTCTATGAGAAGAACAATAAAAAGATCGGGAATCCTTAAATATGTAAAATTCTGTTGTTGTCCGCTTTTAGCACCTGACTACAAAAAAGACCGCATTCAGTTTTCAGAGATACATCTGAAGCATGAAGCTAATTGGTCTAATATTGTTTTCAGTAGTGAAAAGAAGTTTAATTTTGATGGTTCGGATGGTATCCATTCATACTGGCCTGACCTTAGAAAGGAAAAGAACATATTTTCTACACTCCAATTAGGATGATGGCCCCTAATGATCTAGTCTGCTTATTTTCTCAGGAGGAAAGTTTCAAATTGCTTTTGTAAAAGAACGACAAAATGGACATACCTATATTTACATTTAGAATGCCATTTTTTGATCTAGGATGAAAATATAGACCGTTTAAACTGTATTTTTCAAGAAGACAATGTCTCAGTTCACTCTGAAAAAGACATAAAGAAGTGTTTTGAAGATAATAAGATTACACACTGGTCAATAGTTCGGACCTAAATTCTACGGAGAACGTTTGAGGCATTAAAGTGCTTAATATCTACATAAATGCCAAATTATCCAGAAAAGCAGTCGCCCAAAAGCAGAATTAAAAATGTTATTTGCAGGCATTGTGTGTTTTTTTTCACTTCGAAAAGGTAGAAAGCTTCTAAACTCTATGCCACACGCCGCATTGAAATGTTGAAACACGGGGAAAGGAAATTTATAATATTTCGATAGTTTAGAAAAATCTGCTCCATTCTTATCATTTTGTTTCTACTCCTTATTCAGCAAAAATGCAACTTATGACATTGTACTTATAACAATTGATTTCTTTATTTTTATAGTGCTTATTTAGTTTGATAAAATCAATGTATATGGTTCATATATGTATTAAACTAATTATATATTTTTTTTATTTAGTCAATTAAATGATCGTTCCTATCATTTTGCACACGGGTATATGTCGTATTAGCCATATTATTTCAATGTAAGTGTATTAAATCCAGCCAGTCTAGGAAAAACTTTTCAAAGCATAAATTAACATATTTTTCTGTTTTGTTGATATCGCCTCCGAGAAGCAGCTGTCTTCATAACACCAAAGCCGTATTCTTGAGCTTATTTTGTTACACTCACACCCGATTCTACACGTTTTATGATTTGAATTTTTCCTTTTATACTTAAAATAATGCGTTATCTTTTTATACACATGATAAAAATTAAATTTTTTACTCTACTAAAAATCTCGTACGGGAGCTCAAGTTAATTCAAAGGAATTCTAAGAAACGGGATCCAAAATATTTATTTGTACTCGTGTTTGGAAAGGACCACTTGCATAGGAGGAATGTGATAGTAAAGAAAAAGCTTTTAAAATGAATTTCGGCTAAAAGAGGTTCTACTGTATTGCAATAGACTTGCAACGATGATGATACATGTGCCATTAGAAACTAATTTTGTATGGAACACTAGAGTTGTAATCCAGTTATTAATCAAAATTAGAAGAGATCTTACACCGAAACAAAACAGTTTTTAACTTTAGAGTGATAGAGATATTTTAATGAAATTGACAAACTAATATCATTCATTTGTGAGAATTTCAAAGTAATCATGAAAAGGGCTGAGAAGTATTATTCAATTTGTTCACCTTCACTGTATTTACGTTCAGCTACATTCCTATATATGATCGCCTATTTCAAAACTGTCTGGATGCAAAAGGTGGTATTTTTTCGCGTTTATCGTAATGTGATAGCGTTCCATAAGCGACAAAGGGAGACTTCTGAAAGTATCGTTACAATATCTCTAATGATATAAAAATGATAAACAAAAATTTTCCCTTCGCGTGGAATAGGATATTTTGTATTTATAATTAAATAAACAGATTTTGGCGTTTGTTTCTTGTATAAAAGTTTTGTTTTTACATATATTATCACCACTGATGATCCTTATAATCACCCACTTATTACATTATCTTGGAAACTCCCTGTACAGTTTTTTTATTTATAAATATATATAAGCACGTATTTCTATAATAATTTATATGCAATTGATTGTGCACCTGTGTTAATTGTTTTCATAACAGTAGAGTTTCGTATAACTCACTTCATATTTCAAAACTTCATTAAATAAAACTTCATTCTTAAAAAAGCTTCACAGACTGTCGTTTTGGATTGCATTTTGTACCACATCACATATCAAAGATTGAAATTTTTTGTGATAGAAGAAAGGAAATTTTTAAAGAGATACATAAGCAATTTCAAATCTCAGATATTCAAGAAAATGCAACACATTGTCGTACCAGAGTCCGGTTTCTACTGTGACACTTGTTAAATAGGATGATGTACACATAAAAAAAAACTCAAACAGTTAACCCAGTGGTTAGGAGGTTGAATTCGGAATTAATTAGGGGAAAGCTGGAAATTGTTTTAATCGCTTCAGTTTAGGCCTAGAATGAATATGCTATGTTTTCCTCCTCGTACTAGGTGAGCGTCAGGAAATATGTATAGATTTATGGTCAAAAAACATGTTTTTTTACATACCATAACAGTATTTAAAAACAGCTAACTCTGCCAAAAACATTGTCAATACAAATGTTGTATAGCTTAAAATTCTGAGTAGAATGAGTACTTACACTTAATATTTTTGTTGAACATTAAGGTCAGAATTCTACTTTAAAATTTTAGACCCGTGGTCAGGGGGTTGAACTCAGAATTAATTAGAAGAAAACTGGAAATTGTTTTAATCCCTTCAGTTTAGGTCTAAAATGAACGTAGAATGTTTTCTTCCTCGTACTTGGGTGAATGTTAGAAAATATGCACATATTTATTTTCGAAAAACACTTTTTTAAAATTACCTTAACAATATCTCAAAACAGCTAACTCTATAAAAAACATTGCCAATAAAAATGTTGTAGAGCTTAAAATTCTGAATAAAATGAGTACCATCATTAATATTTTTGCTCAACATTAAGGTCGCAATTCTGCTTCAAAATTTTGCCTTAATCGCTAATCAAGAACTTGAAGTCGGGAGAGACCAAGTTAACTTAACAATATCTCAAAACAGCTAACTCTATCAAAAACATATTCAATGCAAAAGTTGTAGAGCCTAAAATTCTGAGTAAAATGAATACCTACACTAAATATTTTTGTTCAATATTAAGACCGCAATTTTGAGATATTGTTAAGTTAAATTGGTCTCTCCCGGCTTCAAACTCTTGATTAAAAAATTTTTGAAATAGAATTGCGTTGAACAAAAATATTAATGATGGTTACTCATTTTATTCAGTATTATATGCTCTACAACAGTTGTATTGACAATGTTTTTTGTAGAGTTAGCTGTTTTGAGATATTGTTAAGGTAATTAAAAAAAACGTGTTTTACGAAAATAAATATGTACATATTTTCTAACATTCACTCAAATACGAGGAAGAAAACATAGTACGTTAATTTTTAGACCTAAACTTAAGGGATTAAAACAATTTCCAGTTATCTCCTAATTAATTCTGAGTTCAACCCCCTAACCACGGGTCTAAAATTTTAAAGTAGAATTGTGACCTTAATGTTTAACAAAAATATTAAGTGTAATTACTCATTTTACTCAGAATTTTAAGCTCTACAACTTTTGTATTGACAATATTTTTGACAGAGATAGCTGTTTTGAGATAGTGTTATGGTATCTAAAAAAATGCGTTTTTTGACTATAAATCTGTACATATTTTCTAACGCTCTCCTACTACGAGGGGGAAAACTTAGCATATTCATTCTAGACCTAAACTAAATGAATTAAAACAATTTCCAGCTTTGCCCTAATTAATTCCGTATTCGGCCTTTTTTTCTCCCGTACCACTGGGCTAGTCTCGCAAATCCGCTTATATTTCAAAAATTCAGAAAACTCTATCAAATTGCCATATCGGAGTGTAAGTTGGACTAGAAGACTTATAATGCCGACGGAATTTTTGTGGCAAAAATTATTTAAAATAAAACTTACTATTATTACTATTACTATGAACTATTATTTTTCCTTTGCTACAAAATTATAACACTTTCGGAAGTACATAGGATTTTCCGATTCAAAGTATCCTCTTTTTTTTTCACACGGAAACTTTATTGCTAAAAAAACACATCATGGCATCATGAACTATAATGTACCATGGACTATGTTTCAACATAATCGTCACCGACATTGAGACACTTAGCGTGCAGTCAGTTTAAAGAAGCTCGGTGTCATGAGACGCAAGGAATTGTCACACAGCCTACTCCACCTCAGTATTGTTTGGAAGTGACGTCCCGAGAGTGCGGCTTTTAATGCAGGGAATAGGTGATTGTCCGATGGACATTAACGGGTCTGTAGGCCGGGTGATGCAATCTCTCCCATCGGAAGCGACGAATCGGATCTTGTGTGAGCCTTGCTGTGTGCCCATCGGACTTCCACCTGTTCCCTGTATTAAAAGTCGCACTATCGAGACGCCACGTCACTTTCAAAACAATGCTGAGGTGCAGCAGGCTGTGCGATAATTCCTTCCATCGCAGAGCACCGAGTTTTACCAGAGTGGTTTCTTAAAACTGATTTCACACTAAGACAAATGTCGCAATGGCGGTGACGACTATTTCGAAAAATAGTGTATGGTGTATAGTTCATGATACCATGGTGTATATATATATTTTTTGCAATAAAGTTCCGTGTGATAACAAATGACGAAATTTAGATTCGGAACGTCCCCAGTATTATGGTGTAAACCGCACCCCAATTCGGCAAAGAGTTAGTTTTGTATGATTTTTTTTAAATTTTAACGGACTGGTGACACACACTGTAAATCAGATAATTCCTTATTTTCCGTTTTAAAAAATGTTTATTTTTCTAGTAATGAAAAAGTTTTCCCTTTTTTAAAGTAATCTAACTTTTATGATTATCAAGAACTTGCAATTTCTTACTGTGTCAGACTCTGCGTTTAAATTCCCTTTTACTTAAATAAAGTCTCCAAGAAGAAAGGAGTTCTCTAGTTTATATTACTATGCCAGAAAAGTTTTAAATAATGCTGAATTGTTTTTCTTTGAAATTCCGAGCAAAATAAATACTTCTATTATATTGAGATTGGCTTTTATCCAATCTGAATAATTAGTGCAAATGAATTCTTTGCGATAACTTTTTAAAGAAGAATATTTAAAAAGTAGTAATCTTAAATATAAAATAACTTTTCGTTATTTGTTTGCTTATTAAGTTAAAAATGTTCTCTAGATATAAGTTATAAAAGCAAATATTTTCCTTATTAGGCTAAAAATTCAAGTACCCACATTCATGTATTATGTATAAAATCAGGATATGCATAAATCATTATATCAATAATATGAAAAGCTATTTTGGAGAATTGTAATCCTTACTCGTTTCCTATGTAACAATGCTTTGTCTTGACACATATTATTGCATATCAAAGTTTGTGACTATGTTTTGATACTTCATGGACAAAGCTTTATTTATGAAAATACGCAAGCTTGAATTTGCACACGTACATATATATAAGTGTGATATATTATATGCACATGTAGTGTCACGATTTCGATTAGCGGAGATGAGAACTACTGCTAACTGTTCAAAAATTATTCGGTATGGCCGTAAGGTAGAATTTGGCGACACGGCCGCTATAGGATTAGCAGAAGAGATCTTATGCGGAATATCGAGGATAATCATTCTCCAGTCATAATGGCTATTAGCTAAGGATGAATCAAGTTGTTTACGAGGAAAAAAGGAAGACAAAATTTCTACATCCTCAGCCAAAAAGTGTCGGTATATTATCCATTAATCTATCATATTTTAACATCGTGTAATGGCTAAGAAATGTGATAATAACATCCTCACAAATGGTTTAATTATCGAATTTACATTCCATTTAAGAGCCGGCTACTACGTACATCATTGGCTATTAGGTTTATGTATGAAAGGGATGTCTTTCCATAGCTATGATGTCAACAGATATTATATATTTTACTTTTTCTGTATTCTTTATGCATGCATTTGAACGTATACATACATTCGTTCATTCATAACTGAATGAGAGAATAACATCCGTTAGTTTTAGTAAAAGAAAATATTTTTTTTTTTCGTTCTTTTAAATAAGTGTTTTATTATTATTAAGAAGCTGCGTATTATTTACTGCATCAGATTTTCCCTGCACTTTAAATTTCCTTTTACGTAAATAAAGTTTTAAATAAGAAAGATAAGCTGTAGTTTATACCACTATGCGAGGAAAATTTTAAATAATGCTGAAGTGTTTTTTATTTAAAATACTGAGTAAAATAAATAATTCTATTATACTAAGCTTGACTTTTACCCATTCTGAATAAAAGGTGCATTAGAATTCTTCTGGAGTGTTTTCAAAGAATAACATTTAAATGCGAAGTATATTAGAAAACTAACGAATTTTATCTCATTTTTTAAAAATACTTATTAAATATAATATGGAGAATTAATCTGTAAAATCATGCACTGTTCTATGTTCTAAGTTAATCTCGTTTTATGGCGAAAAAAGGTGATAATAAGATCTTGATGATGCTTTTCTATACTAAACTTAAATAAAAACTCCAAACTGTTTTGCCTGTGATGCATAATTCCGCTTTCATGATCACGATTTATGGGTTTCATATATGTTACATATCTTAGTCAAATTATCAGCCTGTCGTTGATCTTCTAGGACAGGGGTTCTCAAACTATGGTACGCGTACCAGTACTAATACGCAAAACCCCTGCTACTGTTACGCAAATGTTCAGTACTGCTACGTGAAATTACACAATATAGTATGATAATATGTAATCAAAAACAACATGAATTTATCGTTCTGGAAATTTTGAAAAATTTTCGAATGCAATTTAGGGATTGTAAATGTTGTTTGCCTTCTTTCTATCTTTTATTCTTTGTCCTTCTTGTTACGAAAAACTTTGTTCACTGGAAGATTCTATGGAATCCGAAAATTATGCTTAATATAATATCAGTTTTCCAGTTTTAAAAGTATATAACAAATCGATTTATATATATAAAAAATACTTTTTGTAAATTAAGACCCAAAATTAAAATTAATCAATTAAACATGTTTAAATGATAGGATAACCGTCTTTAAACATGTTTTTCATTGAATTATCTGAAGATAAAATCTGGATGCTTGGAAATACGAGGAAAATTGAGTGAATTTGAGGAGTTAAAGTGAAAAGTTTTCCAAGTGTAATTTTGAACCGTTTTTATTTTCCGAGAATGGAAACACTCCACACATTATTTGTGTGTGTATAGCTGTGAGTAAAAACAATAACAACAAGTACAGGAATAAAGTAAACATCGAATCTGACTTACGACTAAATTAATTAATATTGAACCAGCATGACGAAACTGTGCTTGATTCTTCTCATTAACAATAAAACTATGAATTAATGCAATTAACACATTGCCGACGAGCAATTTTTATCAAATCTGAATTTTAAAACAGTAGAAGCTCCTCCCTGTTCTAAAAGTCTTTTTCAAATTGTTGTTCTAGATAGGTTTCCCAAGTTTACGCATCGGTAAATATCTTTCAGTGTTCGAATTTAATGTAAAATGTCTTACAATCTAAAAAAAAATACGTACAATATGATATACATGCATTTTCTGTAAGGTATGAGCCACACCCTTAGTCAATGATGCTTTTTGGATGAAAACAAGAATTCCCGTTTCCGGTCGTTAATGTGTTAACCTACTATATGTGAATGAGTGTACGCGAATATGTCATTAGATTTTCATTTTTCTAAAAAACAATGTATGTATTACATAATAATTATAATAACGATACTATTTTTTATTTTAATTTTAATATAAAGAGGTAAATCTAAGTAAAAATTTAGTAAATAAAACATTTTTAAATATAGTAAAACCTACTACGACATAAGTGCAATGAAATAGAGAAATGTTCCGTTTTTGACAGGCTTTTATGTATTAGCTTAATGTTTGTTATCTGGTGGTACGCAGAGACATGAACTTCGATTTAGTGGTACGTCCGCCTAAAAGTTTGGGAACGCCTGTTCTAGGGTTTAGTTCTTGAGGTACTCATTTTATACTATTAAAAAAAAAAGACAAATACTTCTTAATGTAGGTCACACCATTCTTAAATTTTACAAAAATTCTATATAACATCTTCTGAGAAACATCAGAAACGTATAGATTTCAGAAATTTAAAGATGAATTCCTGAAACGCGTTTTTTTTCTTACCTGAATTCGGAAACGTTTCGGAGTAGTTTTACAGCATATTAAATAGATTTCTGAAACCGAAATATTCGTTTTTATAGTGCTATCAGACCTTAAGAAAAAATTTTAATGTTCCACAAGCATGACAAACTAACATCACTAACTTTAGCATTAAAGTTAATAGCATTAAATTTAACATTAATATTAGCACTATTTTATTGCTCATTAATATTCTGTTATGCAGCTAAAAATATTTATTTGCGAATTGATAGTATCTGAAAAACTACTATTCTGGGTAGAGAAATGTGATTAATGCACTGCAAATGCTACACTAAAACGTTTCTGAAATACTGTCAGTAAAATAAAAATTTGTTTCAATAATGCTTTGTAAAATCTAGAAATCTATTGGTTTTGGAGACTTTTAAAGATAAGGGAATGTCTTTCGGAGTCGCGGATAACTAAGAAGATGTTATCATATGTTTTCGTAAATAATAAGAAAGATAAATGGTAAATTAAGAAACATTTGTCTTTTTATACAGTGCTTTGAAGCCGAAGGAATAAAGCTTGAGCGAACTTTGCCTAAATTCTGAGAGGAACCTCGAACCTGTTGTGTAAAAGCGCAATGAGCCAACCACGCATTTACCGGCTGTCAATTTCGAAACTTACATGAAATTTAATAATCAAGAACTACAACGTGCAAAATTTGCTTAGTGGTTTTACTATAACGCAAATACGAGGGGGTATCAATAAGTTTTTTAGTCATATAGAAATAATTGAGTAAAATTTATGAACATCTACATTGTATTATTCCTTTTCTATATAGTCAGCGTTCACAGTAACACATTTCTGCAAACGGTATTTCAAAAAGAGGGGGGAGGATGTATTCCAGGAGGCGCGATAGTAGACCCAAAAAGGGACATTTTTCTAACTTTTTACGACCCCACATGTGACATATTGTTGGAAAGGCCTGTGACCACTTATTTATGTTATGCACCCCCCCCCCCCCCCACCCGAGCCCTTCCCTTGAAATTTGTCCGTAAAGGGGCATGAATGGTGTCCACAAAATTTAGAAAAGTGCCCCCCCCCCTTAAGGGCAAATTGGGTAGAGGGGCACAGGATGTGCATGACATGAATAAGTGGTCACAGGCCTTTCGGACAATATGTCACATGTGGGGGTCGGTAAAAGTTAGAAAAATGACCCCCTTTGAGTCTACTATCCTTGCCTCCGTGAATACATCCCCCACCCCTCTTTTTTAAATATCGTTTGCAAAAGTGTGTTACTGTACACGATGACTATATAGAAAAGGACTAATACAATGTAGCAATTTCATAAATTTTACTCATTTATTTCTATGTGAGGGCAAAAGCTTATTGATACTCCCTCGTATCTTACCATATTATGAGTATCTTCTGATAACAACTATAAAAAATTTCAAACGATACGCAATGTTTAATATTTATAAAAACTGAAGACTCTCGGTGTTTATCTTCTTTAGATTGGTTCGAATATTTATTAAAAATAAAGCTAATATAAATTAGAAAAACATGTTTAAATATTCTCTAGAATATTCCTTAGATAATTAAAAAAAATAATAATAAAAGAAATTTTGTTTCTTTTTTATCGGCAGAGCAAGAGAAACAAAATTACCTATTTTTTTTTTTTCATTAAACTAAACAGCTTTATTTGTTTCCCCTTAATAATCCATGCATACTAATATCTGCAATTTGTCCGGTAAAATCGTTTTTCTTATCTTCTAAAATTTTCACTTTGTATAAATTCCCAATAATTACTTCTGAAATTAACATATAATTTTTCTCTACATAGTATCTGCCATAGTCTAGCATTCGTATTGTTTCAGTATTAAAAAAAATTAAACAATTTAAAAGATCTAAAAAGATTTTTTAAA
Organism: Maratus speciosus; assembly: GCA_963932465.1. NCBI lineage: Eukaryota > Metazoa > Arthropoda > Arachnida > Araneae > Salticidae > Maratus > Maratus speciosus. The sequence continues at coordinate 177,019,730 of OZ010786.1, forward strand.
ATAAGATTTCTTAAAATCCATATAAAAATAAATAAATGCATTTTCTTACTGTTAGGGCATTTAATATTATCATATTTCATATTTACAAAACATGTAAAAAGGAAAAAAAAAAAGATTGAAATGTATTACATAACACATACTGCATAGTACCACGTATATCATAAGCAGAAAACAAAATATTAATGGAGACATAAACTACTTTTATGCATTCCTATTAATAAAGAGTTCCGTTAATTATTCTAATTTATTTTAGCCCATACCGATCTTCTTTAAAAGCAGTGAATGCAAAGCACTTAGAACATAATTATAAGGGATTATTTAATTAGTAAAGTTAATGAGTTGACTAAAATATGAAACCTTAATTTTACAAGATTACTCATGGAAATAATTAATTAAATTATGAGAACAATTATCATTTCATCTGAGGAAGCTTCCTTTTTTAAATGAATATTAATTGTTTGGCCATCCAAAAAGGACGAAATTATTTAATTAAAAAAATTTTGATAAAACGTTTTTCAGGAGCAGGTTATTGTAGAAGTTAAATAATAAAGGCAAATATATTTTATTAGTTGTGTTTGGTACTATTTTAATCCTTTATGTGCTGAATTATGAATTCGTGAAAATTTTATCTTCTAAAACACTTTTCGTGAATTTTTGAAACTACATTAGAAGTTTTACATAATCATTTAATAAATCTTAGAAGGATTTTAGGAGAATTGAACGATTTAGAATGATTAATTAAATTTGAATTTATAAGGATTTTGAACTTTAATGAAATTATAGAAAATTTAACGCAAAAAAGGATGAATAACAAAATGTATATACAAATGTGTATATAAATGTATTCGATTTATATGTGGCTGTAAAATCACTCGATATTTTTTAAAATTCAAATTAATACTATTAAAAGATTTTTTAAAGCTTTAATTTTATTTAAAAATACATTAAAAAGGGAATAAATAAAGAAAAGGAAAATACGAAAAATTGGAAAGTGGAAGAAATAATTATGTTATGTAAATTATATTTTTAACATTAATTCTGAAAATATATATTAAATTTGTATTAAACGATGAATGTAATAGTTCATTTTTATAGATATTTCTGGAGAAAACAAACAAACATAAATATAAGTAATGTTCGTAATCATAGTTTATAAATACGATTTTGAGCTTTAATTTTATTTATAAAAGAAAATAATTTAATATTAATTTGACTTAACATAATGGAATTTACTAAGCATATTTACACTATCACTCCACCTAAATTTGTTTAAGACCTTTTTTAATAATGATTTGAACCTCATATTTCACGTGATCATCATCATCATCTTGAGGTCCTTTGACTTCCCTTTGTTAAAACATGGGAAAATGTGTCTGGACGGAGTTGATGCATAAAGAATAAGGAAGCACGCTAACTTTGAGCATGATTAAGTTTACAAAACTCTTTTTTAGTAAAAGTTGCACGATTACATTTCATATGTGAGGTCAAGAAGATTTTTGCTCTTCAACCTAACTTTAAAAGTTGAATCGTGAGGAACTAATGATGCCAGTATTGGAAAAAGATTTTAAGGGCCTTTTCGAGGACAACAAATTGATTTTTTTTTCTTTGTTAATTTAAAAGTATATTATTTTAAGAATAAAATTTTTCTCTTTTTAAAAAAGCTTTTAAATGGTAGTAGAAAAGGAAGTAGAAGAACTTATGTCTATGCAAATGCGCGCACTTATAGGCAAAGCCGCGATGAGGAGAGTGTTAGACGTTCGTACAGACAATCTTCTGAACAATGCTAAAATATCAAAATAACCCAAGCGAAACAAGAAAAAGGCAAAATGAACGAAACAAGGAAGTAGAAGACTGCTTATATAATACTCGAGATGGTGGATTAATATTTAAATAATTTCTTCGACTCAGTAGGCTAAAAATGGTTTTAAGGGCCTTTTCGAGGCCAAAAAATCGATTTTTTTTGTTAATTTAAATCTCTTATGTTTAATCTCTCTTTTAAAAAAAGCTATTAAATGGAAGTAGAAAAGCAAGTAGAATTACTTATGTCCGTACAAATGCGCACTTTTATATGCAAAGCCGTGATGAGGAGAGTGTCAAACATTCGTACAGACGATCTTCGAAAAAGTGCTAAAAAGACAGAATAGCCCAAATGAAACAAAAAAAAAAAAAAAAAAAAAAAGGCAAAATGAACAAAGTAATGAAGTAGAAGACTGCTTGTACAATACTCGGGATAGTGGATTAATGTATGTAAATACTTTTTTCGACTCAGTAGGTTAGAAATGGTTTTAAGGGCCCTTTCGAGGCCAACAAATCGATTTTTTTTCTTTGTTAATTTAAAGTATATTATTTCAAGAATAAAATTTCCCTCTTTTTTAAAAGTTTTTCAATGGAAGTAGAAGAACTTTTGCTCATGGAAATGCGCACACGTCTGTGCAAAGCCGCGATGAGGAGAGTGTTAGATGTTCGTAAAAGCGATCTTCTGAACAGTGCTAAAAAAATCAGAATAGCCCAGATGAAGCTAGAAAAAGGCAAAAGGAACAAAGCAATGAAGTCGATGATTGCTTGTACAATATTCGGAATAGTGGACTAATATTTAAGTACTTTTTATCGACTCAGTAGGTTAGAAATTGAATAGAAATATTAACCACATTTTTCAAATAATACTTTTTCAAACTGTCGACCATGCTATCTCAGAAAATTTTCGACCGATTTCTTTCCAACTAAATTCAAAATAAAGCTAAAACTCTTACGTATTTTTGTTACTACGATCATATTTGCGAATATAAATTAACATGACATTTATGTGGACAAAATTTCGAAAAAAGTGTTAAAAAATCGATATATGTGTGTCAAACGATGTAAAATTCTGAAATATGATAATAGATTTTCCATTTTAGTAATGTCTACTACATAGTTTAACAGATTATTTTCTTTTTTGACTAAAGTTGAGCAATCGTCCCTCACACGTAGTCACATAGGACGTATTTACGGAACATCTAATCTCTTTATATCTGTTATTACTAGATCGTTTTGCTATTTTCTGGGATCTTGGGGCAAGGAAATTATTCTTGAAAAGATTATAAATAAAATGAAAAAGAGACTACTTATTTCATTCTATTCTTTTCTTTTGATCCATTGATACAACTACAGTAAAAATAAGCCAAAAAAAAAAACCCCTCCTTAAATAACCATCTTAGATTATTTTGTTTGATTACGCGATAATGCAGAGTGTTGAAGAAGTTACCTGATATGCTTCGTTTTCATTTTTAATAGATGGGCATTTTGAACTTGTTCAGATTATCACTTCTTGCTATGTTCATATACTTTTTATTTGATTAAATGTTTCTCATCGTTCAAAGTACAGTATCAGTATTCAATCATTTGGTGAACAAGTTACTATTTCTTTTTATTTTAACTTTTCACATTTGCGTCACAAACGTTTTACTACATTTGCGTTTTTGCGTTTCACATTCCATTTTTTTTCACATTTGTGTAACAAAATGTTTAACTTTTCGAACTAACTAGTCTTTTGTTTTTAACATAAAAGTAACAATAAAACGCATATTATTTTTTTTTCGCACGAAATCATGAACACGACATTCCAATTTATATAAATACAAATAAATGGACAAATAAAATAACAAATTCTGTCATTAGTTTCAAAATTAAATATATTGAACTCCATACAGGAGCTTAACGGATAGCAAATAAATATTATGCACTCCTTTATCCATTTATTCTTTAGCTTTTACTTCTTTGAGGCTGCGTGTGAGACAAATTGTTAAAAAAATATTCCGCAAAATAGCACAATTTTTTTTTTTATTTATCTGCGATAGATTTTGTTAATCAACATAAATTTTATCTTTCTAAAATCAATTTATTAATTTACAATAAAACATTAACATATTTTTTTAGTTACAATATGAAGTGACATAAATTTGAAACAATAAAGCTTATTTGTATAAGAAAATTTATTTTTATAAGAAAAAAAAATAGTTTTCAAATATGTTTGCTAATGAATATAAATATTCTAATATCATTCAAAAACTGTTGCACATCACTAGATTTATTTATATTAGATGAATTCATTACATTTATAACAAACAAATGTTATGTCATTTGAATAAATTTTCTTTATTGAGCTATTTTTTCAGACATATTTTTTCCTATAGTTTTGCATAAAATCTTATCACGAATTTTAACGAAATATAAGAACTCCAATTCTTTGTGGGAAATTTTAAGCTGTTTTCAAAAGAAAATTCATCGTAATGATATAAGAAATGACGATAAAACAATGATAAAATGATGTTTTAAAAAATAACATATATGGAAAACATAAGATTTTGTTTTAAACTTCTGTATTTTATATAAATTTCAATAAAATTATAGGAGCTGTTCATTTTGAAATTACGGCATGTCCATTTTATGTTATAGGTCAATATATTTAATGGTTTGCATTTGAATGGGTTAAACAAATTTTCGCAATCAGTAACAGACTTATTTTGCTTTATTTTTTGTGATTGTATTTCTTTTAAATTTAGTATGCAACAATGGTAATCCGTGTTAACTGAAAAAAAATCTTGGAATTGGTATGTGTTCCTGGACTTGACTCACATTCAAAAGCAGTGAGTTTTTGGAAACGTTTATTTTCTTTCAATGAAATATAATTACAATAACAAAAAATGAACATTTTATTTATTTATTTATTCATTTTGTTTTTATACTTTATTCTAATTTAGAAAAACTATAATAAAACAAAAAATCAATATTAAATACAAAATAAAACAAAAATCAATATTTTATTGGAATAATCGGGAAAAAATATTAAGTAGTAATTTTTATGCATATAATTCATCGTTCAAAAGACGCCGGGATTAACCCACAGATAGCGCCAATTATAAAAAAAGGGGGTGGGGGCTGGGAGACCGCCGCAGGCTTCGCGGAGCGCGGCATTCGAGTGTCCGTCGGAATTCCGTAACCCGATCGCCGCTTCAACGCAGGAAATTCGTTCTTTTTATTGTTATAAAAATATCAAACGCAGCGTCATTAAAACTACTCTGTCTCGATAAGTAACGGTTGAAATGTCATGAAATTATGACACATTGCTTTGGAAGGGTAGTAATATCTAACACACATATGAATTTTTAATTTTTGGCGCCATCGGATGTTTACAGCTGGGATTTTTTGACCGATTTGTGTTAGTTATATTGCCGAATTTAAATAGTTACGATTTTAATATAATCTATGTTGAAATTCTGATTATTTTTGCTGTAATACTACGCAATATAAAAAAAAATAATAATAATTCTATTCAAACCTCACTTTTATAATTATCGCATTTGAAATATTATTGACCGACGTTATGAAACTTCGGACAACTTCACTATCAGGAACTCATGACTTATTTTGAGTTTATTGGTATTTAAATGTCAGTTCGCTAACACGATGATTCAGCCCCAAACACCCCCCCCCACACACACACACACACACCCAACTCGTTAGAATTGCATTTGTGATCCTGCATTGCTATGCGATTCCGACTAGTCTATGCGTACCGCACCCCACATAGAAGTTTAGGATCACCCTGTATAATACCGATATTTAAAAAAAAAATATATCATTTAAATTTATTGGATATCTATTTTACCCGTTCGGATATACTATCCTAATAATATATATGTATTTTATATAAAGACCATGCCTTTGCATTCAAGATTATTTTTATCAACGATTATTTTTGTTATTAAATGTATGTATCAATGATAGTTTATGCTTAGACATGCACTATTAGATTCAATTAATGCTTTAGCATCTAGTAATAAAACAAAAGTAAACGTTTGTTTAAAACTCTTTACGTGATTGGTGATACTTTAATTCAAACATCTTAAAACATGGCCTACATGCCCGATCCAGGAAATAGCACAATTTCTGGAAATTTAGAGCTTAAAATTAAGTTAAAAATAGGGTGTTCAGGAGTCCCCCTTCCCTTTTAGAAATCTACTTTTCATTCTGATAAAATTATAAGAATAAGCAGTTAAAAAAATATCTTTGCAAAAAACCGTGTTTAACTGCATATATGTAGCACAGAGATGAATATGCTGATTTAATAAAATACTGTAGAATGAAACAGTTAACATTCAACAAATGATTTATTTTGACATCTGATAAATTTTATACATCTGATAAATTTTACAGTAAAGTGTTCTATAAAGTTAATTGCGCTGCCATAGAATTAGTTATATTAAAATTAACATGTAAGTGTCCTTTTTTAACGAAATGATTATTCTTTAAATATTTGCTTTGTTGTTAACACAAAATGTAGGAAAACATTTTTATAACATTGCAGAATTAGTTTTATATGTCAAACAGTTACAAATTTTGTGGCCTAAACTGGTTCTTCATGATAGGGATTTTTTAAGTTTATCAATTTTACGGATGTGTCTAAAACATTTAGTTTCTTTTAACAACTTAAAACTCTTGATTTATGGCTTTCTTAGTGACAATATATTTTATTGCAAATTTCAGTTCTATGAGTCTTTCTAAACTTTAAAGTGTTACTAACAGTTACAAGTAACAACTTTCGCATCGTGAATTCTGCAATTCAAGAAGGCGAAGTTTTAAATTGGAAAGTGTTAGTAATATTAACTTAAAAGTTGACAGGTATGTATTTTGAATAACGTCCTATGCTATATGTCGAAACCGATTTTGCATATATAGATTCTGTTGCATGGCTGACAACAGAGACTGTTAAATGGTTAATTTATGATAGATAAGATGTCATTGGCATGTTTGACGTTAACTGAAACTTCTGTTCTACAAATAAAACTTTATAATTCCAATGTTAATCAGTGGTTGAAGTACACAAAAAAGATGCAGTTTTAGGCTGTAAATTCGCTCACTCTGTCTGGTTATGGGCGTACTGATATTTAAAAGAACAGAAAAAAATCTGATAAGCCAACCTTGTTCTGTAGCATTTTCAACTACAACTCTAATCGACTAGGTGACAAAATCATAAAGCTTTCATTACATTTTTTTTTCGAATGTCTGAGTTTTCCGTTCCAATCACTTTTCAAAGACTTGTATAGCAAAGAATATAAAATTAACAGAATAAATATTTAGGAATATAATAGATAACTCTTGGATTAACACCCACTAACTACATGTTCTGGACAGAGCCGAACATTGTGTAATATCCTGTTAACAATCCTGATATATCGGCTGCTTATATAACGTCCGCTATATAAGCATCCGGTATGATTTTTGCAACAGAATATGCATCCGGTGTGATTTTTGCATAAGTTCATACATCCGTTGTGGTTTTTGCATCAGTACATATTTGGTTTCAGAGAAAATATTTTACCCCAGAGGGAAGCAGTTTTGAATGCAAATAAAGCAGAGAATGGTTGTGAAAATTCTTGCAATGAGGATATTCCAGATGTATCTATTGCAATATAGATAGTCATTTCAATTAGGAACATTGCAAGAGATGACTTTTACTTTAACCTCGAAATAATGCAGTTAAATCTTTATGTAATTAGAAATTGATTAATAATACAAAGATGAAGAATTATTTTGGTAATTTAGTTTAGTCGGAGTCTACAACTACAAAAAAATTATCACTAAACAAGCATTATGTACACTGCAAATAAAGGAGTCTTAAAATAAGACAGAAAAACGACTGAAAAAGCATTTAAGACACGTAAATGTCTTAATATAGAGCTTAGACATAATAGATACCTTAATTTAAGATACTTGTGTGTCTTAATGGGCCGGTAGTAGAAATGAACTAATATAAACTGCCTTAATGTGGTGAAACGTCTTAAATTAAGATATCCAATTACAGACATTCACTGCACTGTGTTATCACCGCAGCCATATTTGTTTGTTGTATGCCGTGCGCGCATCGAAAATTAACTCCTTCTATGAATGTCAAAAAATCACTGTGAAATTCGAGTAAATGAACAGTGGACAAACATTTCAGTCTCTATTGTCAAGACTTTGCAGGTGAAAATGCAATGCTTCCCCCCTGACCGCTCGATAATCCTCTGTGGAATGAAGTGCACGTGTAAAAGAAACGCTATGTGAATTGTGTACCTCGTGGTGTGGTGATTCTGACTTCAGTCTAATAGAGTTTTCTATTATAACTGGGTACTTTAAATGGTATATATATTAATCAGTTATATAGAAATCTTTGTTGGATATAAAAAAATATTTCCTCCATCTAAACAAAGTAATATCCTAGAAAATGTATGCCATGAAAAGGGTAAGTGACTTATAAAATATAATACTCCATTTTGTCAGGCATTCAAAGTATATATATATAGTCTAAGATTTTAAATTAATATTAATCCATATTTACGCTATTCTTTACTGTGGGTTTTTTTTTTTTTTCGTACTATAAAATGCAATACAGTATTGTTTAACTTGGTGTTTTTACGCAGTTTTTCTACATAGAAAAAACTAACTTTAATCATATTTATTTATTTATTTATTTTTGTGTAAAAAAATAATGGTCTCGTTTTTAACTATATGTATTATTGCAATATTTAAACATTTATTTTATTGTTGAAACACATGGAATTAAGTAAGCTTTTTTTTTTCTTTCCAATGGAAACATGAATAAATTAACATATAAATTTTTGACAACTTTAATTATTAAATGCTCTTATATGTTAAATTGAAGCAAAAAGACATATGCAATGTTTTCAGATTTTTCTAATTATCTGATGGAAAATATTTATATATGAACGGTGAATTTAATAATAATTTGAAATGACGTGTAAAATTATTTAAAATATTTACTCCTGTTTAACAATAATATTTTTAACTGCTGTATCATAAAATGATTCCTTAAGTGATTTTAATATTTTACAGCAAGATAATTTTGAATAATAAAATCATACGTAAATGATGATGTTAATTTCACCTCACAAAAAAAAAAAAAAAAAAAAAAAAAGAATAAATAAATAAATAAATAAATAATAATAATAAATAAACAAACAGTGTTATCAGAAATTTTAAATATGCTTCAAATGTTTGTTTATGAAAATGTGCCTAGATTTATGTTTGTGTACATTTTCCTTGAATTACAAATGAAATATAAAAACTTGTTATGATTTACCTCATGAAGCATAGAAAAATTTCATAAAGAGGAGGGGGGATTTGTCGATTGGAAAATAACATCATATTTATTTTGTCTACAATGTTGAAGGGGTAGGGAATTTCGTTTTTTAATTATATTGAAAAAATAACATACATGATAATCCCAGATATGGTTTGTATGTATGTCTAATAATTTAAATTGACTAAATGATTAATAAACTTCTTCGATTATTTTCTAAAGTAAACAAAGAAAAATGAATATTTTTAAATACTTGAAAATGGATTAATATATCTTGGCATCGAATCTGTTGAATGTAAAATAATAATAATAATAATAATAATAGTAATAAAATGCATAAATAAATAAAAATAAATAATGCAGTCTATTGTAGTCTTCCATAATTGGCAAACATTTGTTTTGCTTTGTAGCTTGTAAGTTTAAGTTTTACCTTGCTGTCAATGAGACAGTGTAAATGAGAGAAAAAAAAAACTCTTCTAAGATGCTACGAGTGTCTTAAAAGACCTCATTTTACATGTTCAAATTTCTAAAAAATGGCGGCTTTTTAAGACGTTCCAAGGGTTTTAAAAATGGCACCATTTTAGATGTTTCGAATGTGTAAAAAATGGCGGCTTTTTAAGACATTTCAAGTGTTTTAAAAATGGCTGAGTTTTAAGACGTTTCAATGTGTTAGCTTCAAATGCAAAAAGGTGTCTTAAAAAGTAAGACACGTTTTTTTCACTTAAAATGTGACCATCCAGCTAAGACACTTTTTAAACTGAATTTCAGACGTTTGCGTTTACAGTGTACCTAATTATCATTCAATACAAGTACAGTGTTAATATGGATTCAAAAAGTAAAGATTTATGCAGTGTTTGTTTAAAATAAAATTTGCAGATGACAGCACTAATATATGAGATAAAATATATTTTGTAAATCCCTGCGTGCATTGTTACAAGAACTACTGACATTGCAGGTTTTTAAAGGCTCAGAGTGTAGTTAGTTTTGTATGTTACTCTGTATACTTCAGGATAATAAATGTTTGTTTGTTACTTACATCAGTGTACTAATTTTATTGAAGTAACGCTATCTTTATTAGTGATGGTCGATTCTCGAGAATTCGACAATCGAGAAAAATCGTCATCGTAAAAAATCACAATCGATACAGCCATCGATTAATTCCTAGAATCTACAATCGAGATGTTTTACAATCGATTATAACGAGAAAAGCTAAAAACAGTTATTGGAAAACTTAGCTATTATTCTGGCCGACAATTTCATAGTAGTGATAGGGCTTAGTGATGGGCGATTCTCTAAAATTTACCAATCGAAAAAAATCGTTATCGTAAAATACACAATCGATACAGTCATCGGTTATTTTCGAGAATCTGCAAAGGAGATGTTCTACAATCGATTATTGAAATCATTGTTTTTACATATATATAAAGCAGATTTTATTAAATATAGGGTAACTGAAAACAGATGGAATAAAAAAACAACAAACCAAAGGGAGGCTATAAAGGAGCCATAAGACTGGAAAAGTCTTGTAAGGGTGCCCCCTGGTTGAAAAAAGCTGAAAAAACGCGAGTAGCTATGAAGCGGTAAGGGAAGTTTAAGTATCAAAAATTAGAATTTTTCGGCAATTAGCACCAAAATGGCCAAAGAAATAAGAATCAAAAGTACCCCTTAGTGGCAAAAACATGAACTAAAGGATGATAAAAGGGATCAAAATTTTTTATTGATTTTTCTACGTCATTTGAGATTGGATCTTCAATTTCCCCATTTTTAGAAAGACTTCGACTGGAACACATTAAACGAACCCCCGCGGGGAGCAAAGTAGGGGGCAGGGGCAAGGAAAGTGCATAATATGAATAAGTGGTCACAGGACTTTCCAACGATATGTCACATGAGGGGTGTCGGCTAAATTTAGAAAAGTGCCCCCGCGCGGGGCAAAGTAAGGGGAGGGGCGCGGGCGATATATAAAATGAAATAGTAGTCACAGAGCTTTCCAATGATATATAACATGAGGGGTATCAGCAAAAGATAGAAAAGAGTCCCAACTCCCTGGATTCCATATCGTGCCCCCGAAATATACCCTGCCCATCCTTCTCTTTGAAATTTTCATATATTAAAAATTATTTATCGGAGGGCTCCGTAAAAAAATCCGATCTAAAATGTTTAAAAACGCTACGATTTCAAAAAAGTTCGAAAAGTGCCTCTCTCGGGGCGTCAAACTAGGGAGGGAAGAATAAAGGTTCATAATATGAAAGAGTAACTTTCCGATGATAACCGAAAACTTTCCGATGATATATCAAATGACTGGTCCAAAAAAAGTTTGAAATCTACCCCTCCCACGTGGGTTCCCTCTTTTATCTCAGAATATACCCGGAAATCACGCAGCCCCACTTTTCACCCACAGCACCCCCCACGCAGCCACCAAAATTTTATATTTAATAAATAATATTTATCGGAGAGCTCCATTAAAAAACCTCATTTAATGATATTTATTGTAGAAATCTCTACAATTAAAAAAAAATCACCCCCGCACCGCTCCCCCCCCCCCCCGCCCCCTTCCGGAATTCAAGTCTGGGAGGAGAAAGGTTCATAATATGAAAGAGTGGTGAAAGGACTTTCCGATGGAGAGGTTTGGTAAAAGTTTGAAAATTACCCGCCCCCCCCCCCTCTTTGTCCACTCTATTTAATAAATAGTATTTATATGAGTCTCCAGGTATAAGGCAGCTTGGCAGAGCTAAAATAAGAGAAACATTGAAAATTCGGGGCAAAGTGACACTAAATTTAACAGTAAAGTTTGAAACTAGGACTATACAGAACTGAATACATAAACCACTATGCTTCATAACCCACATCGGTTAATAGCAATAAAAAGATAAGTGCCAGTTAAACTAATGGCATTGAGCTCACAGGTTATTCACATTAATTGTCTATTATACTCTTATTTCAAAGAATAATGTCCCTCAAAAAATAAATGAAGGGAAATATACCTCGTTTGCCCCTTTTATACTTAACCAATGAACCTCCAAATCAAATCAGGGAAACTCTTTAACTATAATAAATCAGTATATCAAATTTGAAGAAAATCAGATAATTCTGCATGAAAAAAAGAAACATATCGCTAAATTAAGGGTGGTCTAACCCCTTTAACCCTTTTATACTTAAATAATGAACCTCCAAATCTAATCAGGAAAGCTCCTTATCAGAACGAACATAGAAAAAAAAAATAAATTAAAGTAAATTGAATAATTCTCCATGAAAATCCATTTATCTAAATTAAGGGGAGGGGACTTGCCCCCTTTTCGCCCTTGTATACTTAACCAATGAACCTCCAAATCTAATGAAGGAAGCGCCATATCGGAATAAATCGGTATATTAAATTTGAAGCAAATCGAATAATTCTGCATGAAAAACCCTTTTATCTAAATTAAGGGGGAGGCCAGCCCCTCCCCTTTATACTTAACCCATAAAACTTCAAATCTAATCAAGGCAGCTTCTTAACATAATAAACCGGTATCCCAAATTTGGAGCAAATCGAATAATTCTGCATGAAAAACCCATTTATCTACATTAAGGAGGAGGTCTACCCCCCTTTCCCCCCTTTATACTTAAGTAATGAACCTCCAAGTTTAATCAGGGAAGCTCATTAACATAATAAACCGGTATACTAAATTTGGAACAAATCGAGTAATTCTGCATGAAAAACCCAATTATCTAAATTAAGTGGGGGACCAGCCCCCTTCTCCCCCTTTATCCTTAACCAATGAACTTCCAAGTTTAATCAGGGAAGCTCCTTAACATAATAAACCGGTATACCAAATTTGGAGCAAATCGAATAATTCTGCATGAAAAACCCATTTATCTAAATTAAGGAGGGGGTCTACCTCCCTTTCCCCTCTTCATACATAACTAATGAACCTCCAAGTTTAATCAGGGAAGCTCCTTAACATAATAAACCGGTATACCGAATTTGGAGCAAATCGAATAATTCTGCATGAAAAACCTATTTATCGAAATTAAGGAGGGGGGGGGACCAGCCCCCCTTCTCTCCCTTTATCCTTAACACTAGAACGGCGGCAAGGGGTCATTTTGACCCCTGCCAAACGAATACATGTCGATTCGAACCAGAAAACTTTTTATAATTTAAAATTAATATATGCTGCACAAAAATAACTTAAATAAATAAGTTAAATAGTTTTAAGTAAAAATTCTGATGTGAAATATTTTTATAAAACTTGAGTAAAATTTCCCGCCGTTCTAGTGTTAACCAATGAACCGTCAAAACTAATCAGCGGAACGCCTTATCAGAATAAACATAAAAAAAATTGAAGCAAATCATATATTTTAATCAAGAGTTATCGCGTTACGTACATACGTACGTACGTACGTACATGCATACACACAGAACCGACGGGTACATTAGCTCTCAGGCTTAGATAGCCTGTGAGCTAAAAAGAGATTGGATAAGCAGATGGACTCCTTTGAGAAATAATGACTTAAACCAACCGGTAAGTTTGACTCTAAAAGCTTCATTTCCATCTCGCATTTCGGCAAATCTCATCTCGATGATTTTTCCAGCATTTCGACGCTTCCAGGTGGGAAGCTGCTCGATGGTTTGTTCTCTCGCGGTTTTAAACCTTTCGGAATGGGAAGTCTCTCGAGAGTGTCTCTCGCCCTTTTCAACCTTTCCCGATGGGATGCCTCTCGCTGGTTTCTCTCGTTCTTTTCGAAATCTCCCAACGAAAAGCCTTTCGAGGATTTCGCTCGCGCTTTTCAACATTTCGCTATGAGAAGCTTTTCGAGGATTTCTCTCGTCCTCGGCAGAGAAGAAAAGTAAGAAAATTTATCGAGAGTACCAAGGGACGAGATAGAGAAAGAGGCATGACAATGAGCTGTGAAATGAAGCCCTAATTGTCAAAGTTTCTCTTATTTTAGCCCTACCAAGATGTCACATACCTGGAGCCCTCCGATAAAAATTATTTATTAAATATAAAAATTTCAAAGAGGAAGGTGGGTCGGGTGATTTCGAGGAAGGTGGACGTGAGAGTGGAATCATGCGGGGTGCAATTTTAAAAATTTTACCGAACCCTTCCTGTGGCATATAATCAAAAAGCCCTTTGACCACTCTTTCATACTATGAAACTTTTTTCGCCCAAAGGGGGATGGGGAAGGGGCGAACAAATTTTTAAAACCGTAGCCGATTTCTATAATAAATTTAAATATCACTTTAGATGTGGGTTTTTTATGCAGTCTTCCGGTAAATATTAATTATTGAAGATAAAAATTTTAAAGTGGCGGCTGTGTGAATTCCGGGGCGAAAGAGTGGGCTCACGGGAGGTGGGAGGGAGAGCAATTTTCAAACTTTTTTTGGACCAGTCATGTGATATGTCATCGGTAAGCTCTCGAATGACTCTTTCATATTATGAGACTTTCTTTCTCCCCTCCCCAATTTGGCCCCCACTGCGAGGGTAGTTTTTTCCGTTTTTATCATTTTAGATCAGATTTTTTTATGGAGCCCTCCGCTAAATATTATTTATAATATATGAAATTTCAGGACACTTTTCCAAATTTAGCCAAGACCCCTCATGTGACATATCGTTGGAAAGGTTTGTGACTACTTATTGATGCTATGCACTTCCGGTGCCCCCCCCCACTTCCCCCACCGGAGGACACTTTTCCAAATTTAGTCAATACCCCTCTTGTGAGATATCGTTGAAAAAGTCTGTGACCACTTATTGATGTTATGCACTTCCGGTGACAGTCCCCCCCACTCTTTGACCCCCCCCCCGGGGGACACTTTTTCAAATTTAGTCAAGACCCCTAGTGTCAGATATCGTTGGAAAGGTCTGTGACTACTTATTGATGTTATGTACCTACGGTGTCCCCACCACCACTTTGCCCCCCCCCGGGGGCACTTTTCCAAATTTAGCCAAGACCCCACATGTGAGATATCGTTGAAAAAGTCTGTGACCACTTATTGATGTTATGCACTTCCGGTGACAGTCCCCCCCACTCTTTGACCCCCCCCCGGGGGACACTTTTTCAAATTTAGTCAAGACCCCTAGTGTGAGATATCGTTGGAAAGGTCTGTGACTACTTATTGATGTTATGTACCTACGGTGTCCCCACCACCACTTTGCCCCCCCCCCCGGGGGCACTTTTCCAAATTTAGCCAAGACCCCACATGTGAGATATCGTTGGAAAGGTCTGTGACTATTTATTGATGTTATGCACCTCCGGTGACAGTCTCCCCCAATTTTCCCCTCCCGGGGGACACTTTTTCAAATTTAGCCAAGACCCCTCATGTGAGATATCGTTGGAAAGGTCTGTGACTACTTATTGATGTTATGCTCCTCCGGTGCCCATCCCCCCATTTTGCACCCCCCCCCGGGGGACACTTTTCCAAATTTTGCCAAGACCCCACATGTGAGATATCGTTGGAAAGGTCTGTGACTACTTATTGATGTAATGCACCTCCGGTGACCGGCCCCCCCACTTTTCCCCCCACGGGGTGTTTTTCTAAATTTATCCGGGACCCTTCATGTGACATATTGTTGGAAAGGCTTATGACCACTTACTCTTGTTATCCACCTCCCGCACCCCTCCCCCCCCTTTGCCCCCACGGGGAGGGCTTTTTTATAAATTCAGATCCAGACTTCTCATGTGACATATGGTTGGAAAGGCCTAAAGACCTGTGACGACTTAATCATATTATGCAGCTGCTGTGTCCCACCGCTCGCTTTGACCCCTCCCCCAAGAGATCTGGTCCGAGGTTCATTCGTTTCGATATTATATTTTTTACAAGATTTTGTAGTGCGTGCACACCACACCCGCCTGCTATCATATATCAGTGCCGTATATAGCGGGTAACCTGTTCGTGATTTCATATTACAAGATTACGTATAAATTAGGGCCCCCGATTAAAGGAGGGGCCCGCTAGCGGTCGAAGTCACCTAGTCTTTATTAACATCGACGCATTCCAGTTCACCCGCAGACGATTCTTGATAAATGTATGACGTATATAATACATAATATATGATTTATAAAAGAAATTTGCAAACTGCAGTCATCGAGAAAAAATTTACACAATCGAAAATTATCGAGATGTCCATACAATCGAGAAAATCGAGAAAAACATCTCGTTATCGCCCATCACTAATCTTTATTTAAGTTTCTAATATAAATTTTGATGTTTATCATATAGCGTAATACTTTCAATATCTTTCTCATTAGTTGAAAACAGTGAGTGCGAATTTAGAGTATATCCTGCCAGATTTTGCATGTCCATTTCGTAAACTTACTGAACCGTCCTGCAGGCTAAACTATAAATCGGCGACCCATGTTTTAGAATGTGTAAAATACAACGATTTAACGTAAAAAAAAAAAAAAAAAAAAAAAAAAAAAGAAAAAAAAAAAGACCACCATTGCAGTATACATAAGTACGTTTTAAAATCTGTTCATTTTCCGTATAAAATCTGGATAAAAAAGTTTTCTTAAAATAAACAATAAATACAATTTCAAAAAGATCACTAACAAGCCCTTATTTGCTTTTTAAACAATTGATAAAATTCTGACATTGATAAAACTATATCTTTGATGTATTTTAGAAAAAAAAAATGCGACAAAATTAAAATTTTATTGTAACCGTATTTCTCCTACTATCACACTTGTTGGACTAGTTTATGTAGTATTTATGTACGATAATGTATGGTAACAGAATCTTACCCTCTGGAGCCTGCCGTTCATACAAATAATTGAATATTTGAAATGCTGCATTGTCATCGACTTTGAAGTGCGTGCAGTATTTCAGGCAAATTCGCTTTTCAGATTTTTATTAAAAAATTATTCATAATTTAACCAGTTACGAGGACGAAGAAGATAAAAAATAGTTAATAACAAACAATAGTTAATAAACTAGTTATAATAAATGAAGTTAAAAAATAGTGTAAAAAATTATTCTTGAAGAATTGATTTTTAAGAACAAACGTGTATAATTTATATTTATTCTAAATTAAGAATATTATTGTAAATGCAATTTTACTTACATATTAAAACACATTTATATATTATAATACGCAATATACAAAAATTCATTTTAATTTAAAACTTATAATTGGAAATTTAACGAAATAAAACTTTTTAAAAAGTTAATATATTTATTATTTTAAAGGTTAAAACATAAAAGCTAAAAGTAAATTTGTTACAATTTTCACTCAGTAAAACAAAGGAAAGAATGAAATAGCGCATCGCCCACATCAGATGTAATGATTAAAATATTGAATTAAAAATGTATCTGGACAAAAAAGATCGATTACGTTATACTATTCAAGATTTTAAAATATTTAATGCGTATAACTGAAAACAATGTGACTGAAAACGTTGCATCAAAATTTCTTCTGCAATTCATTTGCCATTAAAATGCGAAATGTATACACATTATTTTCATTTCAATAGCGCATTAAAAATCTAGATTTCACTATTGCTTAGTGACGATACAATTTTTAATTTACGTTCCCTAAAAGTTTTCTTTTAAATACTGGGAGGAAACAGTTGACGTATTTCCATTAGTAAATGATGATTAAATCTAATTTCATTTTCGTAAATTTACTTCTTTATTTAATAACATTTAGTTTGTTATTATCTGACATAAGTTAAAATAAATAACAGAAAAATGGAGGGTATGTGTACACAATTTTAATGTCCTTTTACAATATAGCTGAATATTAACAAGTTTCGTTATAAAGAGAAAAATCCCGATATTATTAATGTGAAATAAAATCATTTAATATAAAATATAATGCGGTGTATCTTGAGACGAGATGAATATTTTGGAATTTATTATTCTCATTTTTACTTTTAATTGTCACCCTTGAACGATTTTTCTACATATTAAAAGAATTTAAAGAAGATGTAAAAGTTCGAAAGTTTTTTTCTTTGAAGAAATATTCAAGTGAAAAGCTTTCTTTATAACAAAATAGTAGCTCTTTAAATGTTAGAAAATATGGCTTATGAGCATGAGGTTACATATTATCATATAATTAACGTGGGTGCAATGAACATACATGTAAAATAAACTTTCTTACTAAAAACATTATATCACTTCCATACGATGCATAATAATAATTAACAAGATAAAATCCAGAGCAAATAAAAAAATACTAATAAAAATTCTTAACTATATTTTCCTGTTTTAACATTATACTTTACTGAATTTATCCACGTGTATAATGCATCCTTATCAAAATACCTTAAAATTAAGACTTCTCCAAATTCTGTTTTCCTCATCCTGATAAAAAGAAGTATGAATGATAAACAATCATCTAATAAATGAACTGTTTGTTTGTTTTTATGCTAATTGTAGAAGTAATTTCAGATAAGTGGATAAAAAAAATTACCGGCGTAGCAATCTGTTTTCGAACGATTACAAATTAAGTTAACATTAGGAGTTCGAAATTTTAAACATTCATAAGTCCTAAACTACTCGGTCGAATTATTTTCTGTTTGGTATCGAAAAGTAAAATATACCGAAAAAGGCAAATAAGATGCCAAAATTAAGTGCCCGTATAGAAAATTTCAGAGTTTGATACTTTTTCACTATGAAGACGACACCCTAAGCTTATTCTTATAATATAAAGTAAAAAAGATATTTCTTGTAGAATGGTTATTTTTCTTTTTGTCTGTGGCACTTTAAAGTTAAAATGTACGGAATTTTGTATTTTTTCGTTCGAAAATGCATCCTACTAACGTCTTCCAACTGTGTGTTACATATAGCTAAAACCATATACAAACGGTACTCAACTTCCTTCCACTCGTTGAATCTCACACGCAGAATAGATACAGTTTTCACCGACATCTAAAACTGTATATCAGTTTTGGATTTGTCCGACATCGCTATTTTAACGATCGTGACACTCAAAATTCGGCAGAAAACTCCTTGATCATGTGCAAACTATTGTGCTATTTCTGAAGGCGAACCGCATTAAAAACAGACATCAAATTGAACATTTATAATCTTAGTTGTGTTACAAACTCTAATAAGTTATTGAAAAAAATATTGACACTATTTCAGCACCCCGTGTTGGTAGCAAATTTAAATATTCTTGTAATAAAACTCTTATTATAAAAGAATCCTATGCCTCTTTGCGTGTTTCATAAAAGCCATGCTATACTTTTCAAAATGTTTAATTTTTAGTTTAGTTGTTACTATTCAACCATTCGGTACAATAATGAACAAAATTAACAGTCTTCGTAAAATTGTAAACTTCCAAGTAGCTTTAAAGCAGATAATTATTTCTATTGATAAATATTATTTCCACGAGATTAAATTAATGGTTATTAGACGGTTGCATGACTCTCAAAAATTGCAAATGCTTTACAAAACATTGGAACCTAAATTAAGGTATTATCATCTATTCCCACAATTTCTTTATACAGAATATCCAAGAATAAAATTACTGTTATTTACAAAAAGTTATAATTTACTGATATAAAGAATTACAATGTTCAAAAGGTTTAGGTTTGATGATAAAATTTTAAGCTACTTTTGTAGAAAAGGCAGATAAAATATTATAATAATGAATTACCTCTTTTACTCTAAGAAAATGTGCAAAAGATGAATATCGCAAAAAATGATTAATAGCGTTCTTTGAAAATGTACTCATATATTATTATGATTTTGTAGCAAAATTTTCAGAAGATTCATTTCATTAAATAAACATATTTAAAAAGTTCTTTTTAAAGGGAAAGGATAATGTGTTTTATTTATTTTTCGGAAATTAAAATTGAAGTTTCACAGAATTAGAAATTACTGTCTAACTTTTAAAACATTCATAAATATTTAAAGAATATAATTGATCCCAAAAGCCGGATGTTCTGATTAATTACATATATACATGGTGTTGCTGAATTCGACAGACAGATTCAGTGGGGCAATAGTAGGTATCAAGAGAATGAAAAATGGCCATAGAAGTTGGGGTCTCAAACCACTTATTTAATCATAAATACGGGGTTTTTCATCCTAACCGAACTTAGATTGACGGTAATAATTTTGAGAAAAATAAACATTACGATGAAAATGCAACGATATGTACAGTCGTGGAAAAAAAAAAAAGTAAACACCCCCTACTAACTCCTCAACAAATTATCGTAGAAGAAAGTGACTGGTGCAGAACGATTGGAAATAAAGTCTACTTTTAAATGATGTATATAAAATTTGCTTAGGGGGCCACCTACATATTAAAACGAACCCTAACTTTGTTTTTTCCAATAGCAGTACCCAATTCTGACAGCATAAATGAACTCTACACCCTTCAATTAGCCAAAAAAACGAATTTTTATGCAATTCGTACCACAAGTTTCCAAAAAATTAATTATTTTAAAACGAGCGTATTTTAAGGGCTGTATCCAAATTGAAGTTCCGTACTGGATTGTTAACCGAGAGAGCCGCTTCCTTGATCAAGGCACCTTAAGCGCCACTTAAGGAGTCAATGAAGCTATGTTAGATTACAGTACGGCAGAATAAATTTCAAAATGTCTACTCACTTCCATCATAGACGGCCCCTTAAACCATCATTTTGCCGTTTTTTAAGCATAATTTGAAAACTATTTGGAAGAAAAATGTGAAATTTTTGAATTTCCATAAAGCAGGGCTTAATAAATCTAAATCCATCAAAAAAATTGTAGGTTGCAATTCATAATTTTTTCGAATATTAATTTCATAATTCATAATTCATATCATAAAATTATAAAAATGGCAAATTCAGCTTATTTATGTTTGGGTATATTAGTATTATTACCACAAAAAAAATTAGCACATTAGGAGCATAATTTTGGGAGATATAAATAAAAATATGAAAATATAATTTAACATTAGAAGCACTAAATTTTGAATGTTTATAATTCAAAAACTTATCATTCAAATGACTTGAAATTTGGTTTCTAGGCATAGTTTGAACCGAAGATTTGAAATATCTCGTTAAAATTGGGCATTGCTATTGAAATAAATGAATTTAGGATTCGTTTTAATATGTAGATGACCCCCTAAGAAAATTTTATATACATCATTTAAAAGTAGACTTTATTTTCAATCGTTCGGTACCAGTAACGTTCTTCTATGATGATTTGTTGAGGAGTTAGTAGGGGGTGTTTACTTTTTTTTTCCACGACTGTACCTTGTTTTGTGTGAAATGTTATAACACAACGCAAAGTTCTGGAAAAACAGGGTGCACTGTAAAAAAATCCGAGGAGTTTTCCTGTAGGAATCGGAAAAATAGTTGCCCTTATTGTACCGGAAAATTTCTGACCCATCTCGGAATAAAATCCGTAAAAAAAGGAAACATTCGTTAAAACGGTATTTTTTAAATTTTATTCCGATTTTACGGATTTTATTCCGAGCTGGGTAGGAAAATTTTCCAGTACGATAAGGGCAACTATTTTTCCGATTCCTACAGGAAAGCTAGTCGGATTTTTTTTACAGTGTGCTCAAGTAATCGCTAATACCGTACGAACCTGTAATTATAGTTCAAAACGTCGACCGGCAAGTGCTGGCGCGTATAATGGAAATTTCTACCATTTAAAAAAAAATTATCATATTTGCAACAAAGGCGAGCATGTCTATTAAAAATTTTGTGATCACCCTGTATTTTTATTAAATACGTGGTCTGCGTCCCCATGTTATATGGGGTTTTTTTATATTCTTAATGTCTACTATCGACTCTCTGAATTTCTCGGGGGAATTTGACAACACCCTGTTTATCAAATTATATTTATTACAATTTTTTAAGTAACTTTAATGCGGAAATAGAGTTTTATTTTTCTTTTCTCTTATTGGGCATAACTGTTTCAAAATAAACTTTATAAGATAGCGTAATAGTCTATTTTCTATATTTAAATATCTTTAATATATTGCAAATTATTTGTGGGATATTCGAAAAAAGTTCTCAGAAGATTATAAAAATTAAAATTAATATTTAGATAACTAAAACTGCTTCCTTTCCATAAGCAGATATTTTTGAAAATACCCCCAATACAGAGCGAGAAAATATTGTTCAATTTATTATCGCTGACATTAAGAATGGTAAGTTTGAACAAAACCAGTGGATCGTTCGGCTATTCAAAATCTACAGAGCTATACGACTGATCAAATAAATCATTAACAAGAAAGAAAAATTATGTGTCAAGCGTATGTTATAAAATTCTTCCAGTAATTATAGACTATTGCAGCGAAACATCATTATAAAAAAAGGCGAAAGATTATGTCTAAATAAACAACTAATAAAACGTAAAATATATTTGAACATCAGTATCAGCATTTACTTTCTATAGCCGGAAACATATTCGTATTACTTTGTCACTTCCTGTACATGATCTATAGATCTGTATATACTCTGCAGATAATCAATTGGCGACTTCAGAATAATCGTCTGCTACTGATTAAGTAAAATAATGCTATAAAAAGTGATAAAATATCTTTATTAAGATTGACGATCGTTTCGTCGCACCAACGACGACATTTTCAAAATCATTTATGATAGAAAATATTTTCACATAATTTAAAAACAATAAACATAGTAAACAATCTCACGAGACATGATGCATAATGAAAAACATTGCAAACATTAAATTAAATTAAAATTAAATTAGCTATTTGCGAGCGTGGATTAATTTTCATATAATTTAACAAAACACTAAATTGGTAAACAATGTCACGAGTCAACATGCAAAATGAAAAACATTGAAAAACATAAAATAAAAATAAAATTACCTTGGCTATTTGCAAGTGTGGATTAATTTTTACTATTGTTATTAAAATTACATGCATCTTTTTCCAAATTTTAGGTAAATCAAGGGACACTGAATCATTGCAAATATTCTTGTTGCGTAAAAATATCTCTATTGATTCTCGGATTATGGATGGTAATTATGGATAGTTTGGATGGTAGTTGTACATATCGTCTGCTACTGTTATCGTTTGGTTGTAATATAAAATGAAAGATTTATTTTGAAAACGGCTACTAAAATTGATAGATGGCTCGAAGATTACGTAGTTGCCCTTTCCGAGGATAAATATTCGTATCAACAAATTATAACGTGGTGTGAGTATCGCGGTTATTGCATTTCAAAAAAGTTATTAATAATACATTAAATTTGAAAGGAAAAAAATTCTAGGTGAAAATAAAAATAAAAACATTAGCGCGAAACCTCATCCTAAGAATATTCGACAGCAGGTTAATATCAAGAAAGTGAAGTCTATGATCCTAAAAGAAAATCCGCCTACTCAAAGATCCATTGCATCGAAACTAGGAATGTCTTCTGTGTCTGTAAGTAAAACTATTCATTGAAATTAAAAAGATGTTTAAACCTAGGGTTATTCTGCTTTTGCAAAAGCATATTGCTGAAAGAAAAGCAAATTGTCGAAAATTTTATGGAAAATACCCAGCTGCTGAAAAATGGAAATTTGTGGAAACACTCGATGAGGTATGGGTTGGGTATATTTAAGTGACTGTGATAAAAAAAAGATCTATTTTCTATTGCTCAACAGACGGGAATGACCGTACGAAATGGCTTCGTCAGTGTAAAGAAAAGCTCCCACGGTTTTTATGGCAGTTTTAGGATTTTGTTAGAACGGCAAATGAAAAAAAAAAAAGTCTGAAGTAAAGCTAACCTTAATTCACCCTATTATCAGCAGAATATTTTAGAACGATTTTTTGAAGAAGAAATTCCAGACTTGCATGGAAAGGACATTGATAAAGTTGAGTTTCATATGGACAAAGCCTCCTATTAAGAAGCCTAAATCAACTGCTGCTTATTTAACAGAATTAAACAGAAACAGGAATAAAGTATATCCCATTTAATGAAGTACCTGTAAAATCACCTGATGCTTTTGTCCTTCCGATTTATTAAAGAGATCCGTAGGTAAACGACATCCAAGAACACTGAACAGTCTTTGGAAAACGGTCCAAGAAGAAGGGGGTAAAACTGACATCACAATACTAAGAAAAATCTTGCATAGAATGAAACTTCGAGCTAGAGCTAGTCTCAAGAAATGTGGCTATCAGATAGAAGTAAATCACCACAAAAAATACGGCAATTCTACGGAAAACTTAACTATCAAAATTGTTTCCACAAAGTGCGAACGACCTTCTGTATATTGTGTGCTAAAATATAGCGTAGTCAGAATACACATAGCATGGTTGAACATTCACGGCATTTCCGTCAATAGGCAGAAATTCAGTCAGGTAATCTTGTATATTACAATAAATTTTTATACATTCCTCATATTAAATAAAAAAATAAATTTGAAAAAAAACGTGTAACAAAACTAAAAACGTTACATCAGAATTTACTATACATTGACGTTAATGTACCCAGTTCGTTGTGTAGCCCTGTATATAAATTTATTTATATTCTTTGAAAGATCTTTTAGAATAATATATACAAATAGCTGGAAATGATAACTCAATTAAATACATACTTGAGAAATTCGAGATATTTTATTAGTGACCAATTGTTACAATAAAAAAAATATTTTGCAGTGAATATGTATAATTCTTATATTTTAAGTAATTTATTACAAACGTAAACCCAATAAACATTTTATCTCATTTTATTAAATGATAGTTTGTGGAAACATAGTATTATTAATTAAAATTTGATAGTCATAACACAGTATTATGAAGTAATAAATCATACTTAAAATTTAAAGGGTTATCAGAATCTCTGAAATACTTCTTTAACAAACTTCAAATACTAAAGATTTCACCTACACATCTTTCATTTTTAAGATTTATAAATATCAATGAGGTATTACCGTGCGATATAGATATGAAAACTTAAGAAGTGAATTCTTGTTAAATTAGCGACATAGTTTCTTTGAAATATTTGTAAATTCATAGAAGCTCTTAATCAACATTTCTTCTTCTACTCATATTTTCATTTTTGGCGAAAGAAAAATGCTGGTATATTTCTCGAAAACATTGAAACTTAGCACTTAATTCTCCTTCTATCGAATATTTTAAAACTAATCCACATGTCTCTCTCAAACACTTATTTTAATTTATTGAACTTGTAGATGCATTAAAAAATAAGCAAATGGAATAGATAAAATTAGAATGATAGTTTGAAGCAAATTTATTGCTGAGAGGTATATCGGCTAGATTGAAATGTTCAAGGTACTTTAATTGTTTTTTCCTGTACATTCACGCACTTAATGGGACGCAAAATGTATTAAAATTTGATCTTTTCGAGATTTAATGGAATCAAAAGAGCACGAATAGTTGCTTTGATAAATGATTACTTTGAAGTTGAAAATGAAATGATTATTTTAATTTTGAAAATATCTAATAGATAAAAGGTATTGTACAAAGCATATGTACGAAAGGACTTGAATAGGATGACAAATTACAGATATCTTTAAAATATGTCAAAATATTTATTATACAATTATGAACAAGTATTAGGTGCTTCACAAGGTAAGATAAAGATTCTTCAAAGAATCAATAATTAAAATAAATTAATAAATTTTAAATGAAGAATATTTTCGTTTTAATTTCAAAATATTACTTTATAAAAAATACCAATAAACAAGTTATACACATGTTCTAAAAGTCAGTATAACACAAGTTAAAAGATTAGTTTATTAAAATATCTTTGAGGAAAACCGTAGTTTACAGAAGTTTACCATAACCCATTTGAGTTGTAATATGGAAATCGGTATTACTACACTTGTTACCAATCAGTTAAGCTCTTCGATAGTTTTTTTTTTTTATTGATCTTACTTTAAAGCAAACTTTTTTTAAGAAATCAAATGGTGTTGAGTTAGAGCTAATAGGGGAAAGTTGTTGATCAAAAAGAATCTACAGGGGCTGCATTTCAACTGTAGGCTGTTTTCTAAGTTCAGAAGATACCGTTGCTTTTAAAAAAGAAGTCGTTGCACTTAGAAAGAAACGCTGTAATCCAAATGCAACGACTTGATGGAAATAAAACGAATTAGTCAAGACTGCGTAGAGTTACTACTCATATATAGTACATAGACTTCTTTTGAACGCAACGGGGAAATCAAGGTAGTCACTAAATGATTTATGAGCATTTCCAAGATGTTATTTGATGAGTTGTTATACTCTCCTTTTCAAATGAAACAATGTGCCTTGGTACATACATTTATACCAGTATTATTAATAGGCATAAGGGATGCTCAGGCCTGAAGAACACCTGCTTAGCGATATCTTTTGACAATTGTGATGACCACTGAATTTATTCTTGAGTTATGAATAGTTTTCGAACATAAAATGTTTTACAGAGACAACATGGTATTTATTTGAATATTAGTGTATTTTGAACAAGCCAAGTTTCTGTAAAAGACTCCACAGATTTAATTTAGGCTTCTGCGCATGGGTCAAAATGTTTCACACATTTTCTGAATTTTCATAAATTTATAAGTCATTAAACTAACAAATTAGAGATAAAAATTGAAGAACCCTGTAAATAATCTAAGACTAAAAATATTTTACTATAGAATGAAATATGTGTGCAGCTATTTTTATTATTATTTTAATGTTTTATAAGATAATTCTTTTATAAAAATATTACTGTATTCTAAACTATTCTTTCTTCTTTTTCTAGGTACGTTAAATGGATAATTTTAGTAGGGTAAGTAAATTTTAGTTTATGATAAATCGAGTATTTATAGTCAGAGTTTTTCCTGCATTAGCAAATGCTAATGATTGATTTTTTATGAAAAACATTTCCGTAAATTATACGCAATTTATTATTCAGTATTTACAATTTGTATGTTTCTGTACAATTAAGACTGATACAAAATATATTAAAAATGTATTACAAAATTTAGCGAGGAATATATAGCTATACACAGTACTTAAAGCAAAAATATTGATGTTAAAATGTTAGATTTCTTAATTACAATAAAGACTAGAATAAAAGGTCTATAATAAAGATTGATTTTTAACATAATAAATCAATCTTTTAATAATATTTTGTAATTTATAAAAATTGTAATTTTATAAAATAATCGTTAAAAAGAAACAAATTTAAAACAAGTGTCATCTGATTTAAAATAAGTCATCTGTGCACCAAAATATAATAATATGTTCAAGAGCTGGTATTTTCAATAATTAAAGACTCAGAATTAATTCGTGTGTATTCTAGAAAATCTCCTATTATGAAAACAATAAAAAATATTTTAAAAAATCATAGTTTTTAATCGTCTTTTGATCAATTTGTTGTTTTCGTTTTTGATCAAAAGAAACATACACCGTAAAAAAATCCATGGAATTTATTTTTGTACAACCAACTAAAAATCTACACTTACTGTTTTATAAAACATTTTCCAGAATTAAATACGAGTTATATTGAGAGATTTCTGGTTTATTTTTTTCTTACTTTTTGGTGAGAATTTTTGCGATGGTGATGCTAACGCATATTTACATTTAAAACAGATAATGACTATCTGCAGAACAGTAATTTCCAAAACTAAATATAGATACTCTGCCCCAATAATAATAGAAATCCTACAAAAATGTGCAATTTGAAAATAACGAAATATCCGCTATTATTTTTTAAGCAGATAGTTCGCCTTGGATCACAAATCATTTTCATCAGCGTCTTTAAACACTGTTTATTTCAATAACATGATAGTGAATTTATTCTACATGCCTACAGAGAGTTCTGAAGAATATACACATATATGCATCTTCACTTTAGTGAATAAGAATTCTTGTAAAATAACTTTACAAGAATTATTATTCAGCAAAGTGAAAATGCGTTTATATTTTTATTTTGCATACTCTCTGATGGTCTCAGATTTCCACGATTTAAAAAAATAATAATAAAAAGAAAGGGACTCTGATGACATTGGGTTCACAGGCTATTCACACTAATTGTATATTATACTCTTATTTCAAAGAATAATGCACGTCGAAAAAAAAAAAAAAAGCTAAATTAAGAGAGGGGATTAGCTCCCCATTTCTACACTTTATACTTAACGAATGAACCTCCAAATCTCAAATCTAATCAAAGAAGCGCGTTATCAGAATAAACCCGTATACAAAATCTGAAGCACATCGGGTAATTCTGCATGAAAAAAACATTTATCTAAAGTACGGAGGAATTAGCCCCCTTCTCCCACTTTATACTTAACCAATGGACCACCAAAACTGATCAGGAAACGCTTTAGCAGAATGAATGTATATCCAAAATTTGAAGGAAATCAGATATTTTTATCAAGAGTTATCGCGTTACGGACGTACGTACATACATACATATAGAACATGCGGGCACATTAGCTCACAGTCTTTGATAGCCTGTGAGCTAAAAAGTGTTAACGCTATTGAGAATATATTGCATTCTACCACGATACATCTGTTTTTGAATAAAAATAGTTTCGTCAAGTGAAAGAATTTCGTCAACGTCCAATCTCTCACTTACATAGGATTGTAAAAAAAATTCGGAATTTTGCACTTTTCAAATTTTACTGCTTATCTTATTAAAATGCAGAAAACATTGCATTTAAACAGGGAATCGAAGTTGATATCAGTATTAACCATAATGAAAATGATAAACTTGAAACTTTTATTTACGACACATTTAATTAAATAAAAAAATCGTAAGTTCAAAAAAGAATTTGTGAAAAGTATTGTTAGAATATTTTAGAGATTTTTACTGCAACTAAAAGTTCATAATATATAAAGAATATTTTCTTGAACAAGACTACAAGAGCAAGTAAGCAGTCAATGGCAACATATGTTTTAAAGCTGGTCGAAAATTCCGTAATTCTATATTTGGAGAAAATACTGAAAAACTTTATTATTCCAATTAATATTCAATTTATAGAGGCTTCGTAGAAATAAAAGAAAGTTAAGCTTTTCTGTAAATAATTATATACTTACTTTTTTATATAAATTCATTTTTTTATAGTCATACTTAAATTATGAAAAATATATCTCTCTTTTGATCCAAATGGTATATGTTCCAAATACTGACTTTCTTTAAATCAATTACGAAATAATAATAAAAAAGTAACTGCAATGTTCTGTCGAATAACTCGCTAAAATATTCCATTAAAATTTTGTGCATTTGTAACGCTGGCTTCGTATTTGTAAAGCATACTAATAATCGTTAATAATGCCCCATCTTTCAGCTATATTTTCTCATTAAAATTCTCCGCATGCCTTGCATATTTTTCTAACTAAATATTCAAATAGTTTTCCATTTTGGTTATTAAAATATACAGGAAGCGATGAAAATATTTAGATAGGTATTAATTCTCTAAATTATAGTAATGAAAAAATCCATAGAACACCTTTTAATTAAACCACTACATTAGACACCCGAGTTTAAATAAGATATAAATGAGAATATTACTGCTTGTTTCAAACTATCTATAAAAAGGTAATTTAATTCAGTAAAGTGAAAATACCTTTATATTTATATTTTGCATAACTCTCTGAAGGCCTTAGATTTCTATGATTTTAAAAGAATAATAAAAAGTCCTTCCGGCCAGTGCCGGGAGGAAGAGGTAGCTTTCATATTCCTTATTTTAAAAAAGCCGACTTATATCATTCAAACACACGAAGCTCAATGTAGTGGAAACCGAATATAGGAGATTCAATACTAATTTTTATCAATATAATGAATGAGAATTTCGCGAAATTAGTCAGCTTTATCCAAGCTGCTTTTCTTTAAAGTAGCTTATATTTGGCTGCCAAATTCGGCGATTTCTTAAAGTGCCTGCCATTTTAAGACAACATGGTGGATGAGGCTAACCAGTGAACTTGGTCGAGACCTTAGTAATTGCTGTGCACATGCTCACTCACATCGGAATCGGTTGATATATACGAGTGCTGTCGCATGCAAAAAATCAGATTTTTCAAAATGTCACCCACAATAGAAATTGAAACTGTTATATCTGAGCCATTTTTTAAGGTAAAGACAAACAAAAAATGCTCCTGAATCCTTTTCAAGGTCAAATACTTAAGAAAGAAACCTTTTTCAATTTCTAATTTTTTTGCACCTCACTTTAAATATATATATTTTTCTTAATTTAATGGCCGCCATTTTGAAACAAGATGGCTGATGAATCTGGCCAGCGAACTTGGTCGAGGTATTGATGTATACTATCCACATGCCTTCTTACATCGAAATAGGCGAATGCGTGTATTATCGCGTGACAAATGCAAGATCGTTTCAAAATGTTAGCCATGCTAGAAATTCAAAGCGCTATAATTCAACCATTTTTTAAGATATAAACAAAAAAACAAAATTTCAGAAACAAAAACTGCTCCGGTATCTTTGTATCAAGGCCAAACACATAAAAAAAATCTTTTTCATTTTCCAATTTTTTAATACCTCATTTTAAATTTTAAATTAAATTTTTTTTAATGGCAACCCTTTTGAAACAAGATGGCGAATGAAGCTGGCCAACGAACTCGGTCGAGACATTGGTATGTACTATGTACAGACCAAGTTACATCCAAATCGGTTCATAAATACGCCTGTTATCGAGTGACAAAAATCAGGTCGTTTTAAAATGTCAGCCACAATAGAAATTCAAAATGCTATTACTCAGCCACTTTTTTAGATATAGACGAAACAAAAACTGTTCCGAAATCTTTGTATTAAGGTCAAACACATACGAAAAAATATTTTTCATTTTCCAATTTTTTGGTATCTCATTTTAATTTTTTTATTTTTTTATTTTTTTTTTAAATGGCCGCCAATTTGAAACAAGATGGCGGATGAAGCTGGCCAACGAACTCGGTCGAGACATTAGTATGTACTATGTATAAACGAAGTTACATCCAAATCGGTTCATAAATACGCCTTTTATCGCGTGACAAAATTCAGGACGTTTCAAAATGTCAGCCACGCTAGAAATTCAAAATGCTGCAACTCAGCCATTTTTTAAGATATAGACGAAACAAAAACTGCTCCGAAATCTTTGTATAAAGGTCAAATACATAAGAAAAAAATAGTTTTCCATTTTCAATTTTTTGGTACCATATTTCAAATTTTAAATTTTTAAAAATTTTTTAAATGGCCGCCATTTTGAAACAAAATGGCGGATGAAGTTGGCCAACGAACTCGGTCGAGACATTGGTATGTACTATGTACACACCGAATTATATCGAAATCGGTTCATAAATACGCCTTGTATCGCGTGACAAAATTCAGGACGTTTCAAAATGTCAGCCACGCTAGAAATTCAAAATGCTATAACTCAGCCATTTTTTAAGATATAGACGAAACAAAAACTGCTCCGGAATCTTTGTATAAAGGTCAAATACATAACAAAATGATATTTTTCTATTTTTAATTTTTTGGTACCACATTTCAAATTTAAAATTTTTTTAAAAATTTTAAATGGCCGCCATTTTGAAACAAAACGGCGGATGAAGCTGGCCAACGAACTCAGTCGAGACATTGGTATGTACTATGTACACACCGAATTACATCGAAATCGGTTCATAATTACGAGAGTTACAGTGTGACATACGTCATATATATATATATGGATATATATATATATATATATATATATATATATAAATATTGAACGGAGGGTGGTTTCGTGGTCTGGGGGTCATGATCGATGAAAATATACCAAAATTTTTTGAAATCGCTTTCCTCCGAACGGCTCCAATAGGTAGCTTTTTGTAATGAAAGCTACCTAAAAGAAAGGTGCTCATGTAAATTGATGGAGTTGAGCTCACAGGTTATTCACACTAATGTTGTACAATTGCTTTTTACATTTTACAATTCTGAGAAAAAATAATGGAATATTTTATGCTTAACAAAAATTTCCTCATGACAAAAGTGACAAATTACTATTTTTCTTTTACCATGAATATGAAAATTTTATTGCCTAGAATTTAATGAACAACACAGTTAAGCCATAAAATAACAACTTTCAGGTTCCATTTAAAATTTTACTTTCGTGATTTTTCTTATATCAAGCATTTAAACCAAGTACTTGATTCAGTTATTTGATATAAGCTCATAGCGGTTAATGAGACGCGATTCCCCACAGTTTTTTGCATTTAGGGTATATTTGGTGTTTTATTAAATAACTTTATTTCCAAAGCTCTAAATGTGACGATGCATTTTATACATGCCAACTCATCTGAAAATATCCATTTAACCCTTAACTACTGTGACAGAAATTGTCGCATGGCTACTGTGAACGGTCTCCACTAAGGACTCTCTTCTAAAGACCTTATGTTGCTTATACGGTAAACCTTGTAAAATCTCAAATATCTGATAATTCGAACTTGTGAAAGAAGATATAAATTCATCAAAAGTCATTCTACGCGCGGATATATCTTTTTTTTTTTTTTTTTCATTACTTTAGATGTTCTTAGAAGTCAAGATATTTAAGCATAGAATTTCTTAACAACTCTCTTTTCCGACAAAAGTAATTTAATATCATACGCAGTGATCAAAGAAACCAATGAAACTCATGAAAATTTGAAAACTCTTTAACTCCTTGAAGGGTGATGGTTCATTTTTGGACCACTTAATTTTAATCTCTAAACGCCACACAGGCACCGGAAATTTGGAATGAAAATTTTCCTTTTTTAAGTGCGCGAAGTAAAACTTTTAGACATTTTCAAATAAATTTGTTTGCAAATTCCGGTGTCATTCAATAATTTCAGCATTTTATGAATAGCAGTACTTTGCTCCTGAAAGAATTAAAATTCTAAATACATGAAAAATACGAAAGCATAATATTGAGGACCCCAGAAGCCAAGGGGTATAAGTGACAAAATTGAAAAAATATGAACTAATTGCTCAGACGACCTGGAAATATGCTTTTTTATTTTCAGGTAAAGGAATATAAGTGATTTTCTAATTATGTGTTGTGTTTTAGTGATCAACCACTTTTGCCGAAAAATGATCAATATTGATTAATTATAAATTTAATGAAAATTGCACTCTACTTTTTTCGCATTTATTAAAATAAGAGCTCAAAGACCACTGTGAAACAAGGAGCAGTTTCCTATTTCAATTCACTCAATCATTATCGATTTTCAAATTTAACGTCAGTTTTCTTTGAACTCAATTTACTCCAAATCGAAATTTTGTCACTTGTACCCCTTGGCTTCTGATGTCCTTATATATAAATACATTTGAATGTTCCTACAGCAAAGTAGGCAGTTAAAATATGTTTTCTAATAATTTCTCGATTTTATACATTATTTTTTTAAAGCACAATACTTTGTATCTCAATTGCTAAAAACATAAGTTTAGTAACAAAATGTTATATACATATATTAGCTTCACTGTGCATTTATATTATTCTAACTTCCGTGGCATTTAATGGAAGTTTGAAACATCATTAGGATTTAATGCAAGTCTAGGATATTATGCTTTTTAGAAATAATGTATTCGAATCACAATAAATTTACGAAAATATGCAGCAATTCAAAAGCTATCAATCAATTTTTAAAACCTCAATATATTATGAAGATAAACAAACTCACTGACTTCCAGATAATGATAGAGTCATTTTTTTGGTTAAATTAGAAAGTTGTTCAATATTTATCAGTATTTTAGGGAAGTTGTGGTAATGTCACGAGATTCAACTTAAATATTCTCAAACGTTTTTTTTTATTACAATTTAAATATGACGTATGAGACGGCCGTCGTTTTCACATTTGCCGTTTGATAATAATATTTTTTTTATTTCTATGGGACGTACAATGTATTTAAAAAAATTTCGATAGACTTACAACGATGATGATACATGTGCCATACAAAACTATTTTTGTATAGAATACAAGAGTTGTAATACAGTTATTAATAAAAATTAGAAGATATCATACCCTGAAACAAAACAGTTTATAACTTGAGGGTGAAACGAAATAGTCAAATTAATAACATTCATTACTGCGAAAAAAATGTAATAAAGGTGATAGGAATTATAAAATAATTCGTTTACTGTCACTATATTTACAGTCAGCTACATTTCTAAACATTACCATCTATTTCAAAAATGTCTGGAGGCAATTTGACGCGTTTCTGGTAATGCTATCATGTGCCACAAGCGGCAAAGTGAGGCTTTTGAAAACATCGCCACAATATCTTTAAAGCTGTAAAAATGCTGAACAAAAATTTGGCCTTATCGTGAAATAAGATACTTTATATTTATGATTCAATAAATAGATCGTGGCGCTTGTTTCTTGCATTTTTTTCATTTATTATCACACTTGATGATTTTATTACATTATCTTAGAAATTCCCTGTACAGATATTTATTTATAAATATATATAATCGCGTATTTCTATATCAATTTATCAGCAATTTATTCTGCACATGTGTTCCTTTTTTCATGACAACAGGATTTCACATAGCTCACTTCGCATTTCAAAACTTCTTTAAATAATCTTTATTCTTAAAAAAAAATCACAGATTGTCATTTCGGATTGCGTTTTGCACCACACGACTTTTCAAAGAAAATTTTTTAAAGAGATCCATAAGTAATTTCATATCTGAAATATTCATGAAAATGTAACACATTGTCGTACCAGAGTCTGTTTTGCACTATAAAACTTGTTAATGTAAAGGATTTGTCGTACATATATAAAAAAACATTGCAAAGGGTCTCATAAGTCCATTTATATTTCGAAAATTCATAAAAAAAACATAGAAAACTGTCATATTGGAATGTAGGTTGCTCTATAAGTATTATCTAATCGGCGGAATTTTTGTGGTAACAATTAATTAAAAAAAGAATTTGTTTTTCCATTTCTACAAAAATACAGCACTTTGGGATGCATTAACGTGCAAACTGCACTCCGATCCGGCAAAAAGTTAATTTTGTATGCGTTTTTGAAATTTTAGCGGACGTACGACACACACTATAAATCAGATAATTCTTTTTTTCCGTTTTAAAATTTCTTTCTTTTTATAGTACTAGGGGGCTCGGCCCCCTACGAGCTACGCTCGCCAACCCCCGTCCAGACACCGCAGACTCTAAATGCACGCTAATTTGATCTGTTTTAAAGATATTTCGAAAGATTGAATTATAATTTAAAAAACAGTGGCGATCTCCCTATAAACGAATTTCTATTCATTTCTCTTTGATTGGGGAATTTTAACGCCAAATCCGCTGCGGTACTACTTGATTATCCTGTCGACCAATTTCGCCAAATTTATAAATCGCCAAACCACTCGCCAAATTATACAAATTGATGTAATTTTTATTTTAAATAACGAAAGAACAAATAAATTCGTACAACATTAATAAAAACACAAATAAAACGTCGAAATAAAAATAACTTGATGACGTATACACCTGTAACAACATTTCAAAATAAGCTAATATAAAAGGAATTAAGTAAAGAGAGTCTTTGTCTCCTGGTATTTTTTAACAAAGCGAAAAGAAAGTTCTTTTAAATGAGACATTTTAAATTAATTTTCAAAATATCAAATAAATGTCTAGCGCAATTTCTAAATTTAAACTTTTTTGAAATATTATTTTGTGTTCATTTTATGTAATAACTATAATGTGACGTAAATATGACGTAATTTCTCCTAAGACTTCTAACGCATGTTAATGAATTTATTATTTTACAATATCCTTTCTCCTATAAAATTCACGTGTATACTTTTTATGACGTAATTTTTAATAAGTTCCTGCTTTTTATACGTAATTATTTAATACTAATTTGAAAGTTTTTTTACTGTTTATAATAGTCACGTGTAAATAAATTTTTAATTTGAAGCAAACATTATTGCTTGCGCTTTTTATACAGATGGCAACATTTTAAATTAGTACAATTTTCTGAAATCTGTAAAAAATATCTCTAGAAATGCTGAAAATTTGAATTTAAAATAGAAATAAAACCTGAAAAAATGAGTCAAAATAAAAAAATTAATGCAATCTGCACTCCGGCAAATTCTAACGCATAAAATGATCTAAAAATGATTACACTGCCCTGTATAGTTTTTGCTGCTATAAAACTTTTTTAGTGGAACGATTTTGTCCAACGTTAGCATTAAATAACTCTTAAAATAATTCTTCGATTTGAAAACTGTCTGCATCAGCGTGTTTATCAAACATTTCTGTATAAAACCACCGATTTTCATGTTTTTGTATGCATTATTTTTGTTAATATTAACGAAGAAAGGCCTCCGGTCACAAAAAAATCAAAACCGGCGGCGGCGGCGGCGGCGGCGGTGACAGCGGGAGTTACTTTTTTTTAGAATAGAGAGAAAGAAGAAGTTTTGGGGACTATTTAAGTAAGTTACCTTTTACGATTATTAAGAAGCTGCAACTTCTTACTGTGTCCGATTATGGGTATATTTTGAATTCCCTTTTACTTAAATAAAATCTTAAAGAAGGAAGAAGATCCTTAGTTTATATCACTGTGCCAGAAAAGTTTTAAATAACTAGGGGGCTCGGCCCCCTGCGAGCTACGCTCGCCAACCCCCGTCCAGACACCGCAGACTCTAAATGCACGCTAATTTGATCGGCTTTAAAAAGATTTCGAAAGATTGAATTATAATTTAAAAAACAGTGTCGATCTCCCTATAAACGGATTTCTATTCATTTTTCTTTGATTGGGGAATTTTAACGCCAAATCCGCTGCGGTACTACTTGATTATCCCGTCGACCCATTTCGCCAAATTATATAAATCGCCAAATTATAGAAATTGACATAATTTTTATTTTAAATACCGAAAGAACAAATAAATTTGTACAACATTAATAAAAATACAAATAAAACGTCGAAATAAAAATAACTTGATGACGTAGACACGTGTAACAACATTTCAAAATAAGCTAATATAAAAGGAATTAAGTAAACAGTCTTTGTCTCCTGGTATTTATTAACAAAGCGAAAAGTAAGTTCTTTTAAATGAGACATTTTAAATTAATCGTTTTTAATCTGACGTAATTTTGACCAAGCTATTCTTTCTCAATTCAATTTCCTTTCTCTCTTAAAGTTCACGTGTATACTTTTTATGACGTAATTTTTAATAAGTTCCTGCTTCTTGTACATAATTATTTAATTCTAATTCCAAATGACTTTTTCTGTTTATAATAGTCACGTGTAAATAATTTTTTAATTTGAAGCAAACATTATTGTTTGCGCTGTTTATACTTTTGGCATCAGTATAAATTAATACCATTTTCCAAAATAATGTAAAAAATATCCCTCGAAATGCTGAAAATTTGAATTTAAAATAGAAATAAAACCTCAAAAAATGTGTCAAATCAAAAAACTAAAAGCAATCTGCACACCGGGAAATTCTGACGCATAAAATGATCTAAAAATGATTAAATTCCTATGTACAGTTTTTGCTCCTATAAAACTTTTTTAATGGAACGATTTTGTCCAACTTTGGCATTAAATATCTCTTAAAATAATACTTCGATTTGAAAACTGTCTGCATCAACGTGTTTATCAAACATTTCTGTATAATACTACCGATTTTCACATTTTTGTATGCATTATTTTTCTTAATATTAACGAAGAAAGACCTCCAGTCACAGAAAATTCAAAACCGGCGGCGGCGGCGGCGGCGGCGGCGGTGACAGCGGTAGTTACTTTTTTTTAGAATAGTTTTAGAATAGAGAGATGCTAAAGTATTTTTCTTTGAAATTCCGAGCAGAATAAATACATTCTATTGAGCTTGGCTTTTATGCAAACTGAATAATAGTTGCAATAGAATTCTTTGCGATAATTTTTGAAAGAAGAATATTTATAAAGTAGTAATTTTAAATATAAAATATTTTTTCGTTATTTATTTGCTTTATTAAGTTAAACATGTTTTGCATTTATCAAACCAAATTTTTTCCTTATAATACTAAAAATCCAAGTACCCACATTCATGTATTATGTATCATGTATTATGTACAGGATATGCCAAAATACAGATCATTTAATCAAAACGAGGGTTGCCTTTTATGTTTTTACAAACGACCAATAGAAGGCGCTACTGAAATTTGTCTTCAAGATATTCGTAAAACTCACATTTGTTTATCTTGGAATCAATAGCAGTTTAGAAATCGTCTGCGAATTTTGTTTACAGTAAGTGTTCTAAAGAAACAAGTGAGTGGGAAAAAAATGGAAATAACTCGTGAAGGTTTCCGTTGGATGATTTTTTATGATTTTAAGAAAGGCCTCACTCTACAAAAATACTTAGTATCGCTTCGTGAAACTTTTGGTAATGAAGCATTACCAAAAAAGACTGTTTTCAATTGGTTTGCAGAATTTCGTCCTGGTTGTGCTTCCGTCAGTGACGAATCTCGTGAAGGACGACAATAATCGGTAGTGATTCCAAACAACATTGATGCTGTGAGCAAGATGATTGAGCAAGATCGTCATGTCACGTATCGTGAGATAGAAGCATCTTTTGGCATATCACAGACTGCAATATATTCGATTTTGCACAAACATGTAGCAGTTAAAAAGATTTGTTCCAGATAGATTCCGCACAATTTCACAGAAGCTCAAAAAGAGTCTCGTGCAATGGTGTAAGGTAACGCTAAAAAAATTCAAATTTGGAACCGTAAAATCCGTATACAACATCATTACAGGTGACGGAACTTGGGTATATTCGTACAATCCACTGTTTGGGTGTTTCCAGATGAACCGAATCCTGCGAAAGTTGTTCGTTCACGAAGAACTTCCAAGAAAATGATTGCTTATTTATTTGGCCGTACAGAACATATCACAACCATTCCTTTTGAGGATCGAAAAACTGTTAACGCTAAATGGTATATAGAAATTGTTTTCCAAAAGTCATCAACGAAATCAGGAAAAACAAAAAAAAAAAGAACGCCGTATCATTCTTTATCACGACAACGCCAGCTCCTACACAGCACGTGAAACAATTGCAGAGTGAAAAAATTTGAAGGATAAAAACATCAAATTAATATCTTATTGGCCCTATTATCCTGATTTGTCGCCTAACAACTTTTTCTTGTTCCCTTATTTCAAACAAAAAATGCGTAGGCAGTGATTTTCATCACCTCAAGAAGCTGTTGATGTCTTCCAAAACTATGTTTCTGAGATATCAACTTCAGAGTGGAAAAACTGTTTCAAGAATTGGTTTGAACGGATGGAAAAGTGTATAAATCTTAAAGGCGAATATTTTGAAAAGCAATAAAACAGTTTGTTCCCAAAAAATACTTTTACTTCCTACTTTTTGTAAAAACTTAAAAGGCAGCCCTCGTAATATAAAAAGCTATTTTGGAGGATTGTAATCCCTTCTGTTTTCCTGTGTAACAATTCTTTCTCTTGCACGTATTATTGCATATAAAAGTTGGTGAGTATGTTTATACTTCGTGGACAAATCTTTATTTATACAAACACGCAAGCGTGAATTTTCACACATACACATATGTAGTGTTTTATACATTTATATATATATATATATATATATATATATATATATGTGTGTGTGTGTGTGTGTGTGTGTGTGTGTGTGTGTAGTGTCACGATTCCGATTATTGGAAATGAGATCTGCTTTAAGACATCGGTTGAAAAATGATTCAGTATGGCCGCAAGGTGGAATTTGGCTACATGGTTGCTATAGGATTAGCCGTCGATATCGTATGAGAAATATCGACGATAAATCATCATTTCCAGTTATAATGGGAATCAAGCAGTTCTAAGGATGAATCGAGTAGTTTACGGGGAAACAGGAAGACAAAATTTCTACATCCATGACTCATCCAAACTTTGTCATTATATTATCCGCTAATATATCATATTTTACCATCGTGTAATGGCGAAGAAATGGCATAATAAGATCCTCATAAATGGTTTATTTATGAAATTTAGATACCATTTAAAAGCCGGCTACTACGTACAATCTTTGCCTATTAAGTTTATGTATAAATGGAATGTCTTACATAGCTATGATATCAAAAGATATTTTCTTTTTTCTTTTCCTGTATCTCTATTTAAATGCATTTTAATGTTATGCATACGCCCGTTCATTCATAACTAAAATTAAAAAAAAAAAATCTTAATTTTAGTAAAAGAAAAGATTTTTTTCCTTCTTATAAATAAGTATTTTTTATTATTAAGAAGTTGTGTATTACTTACTGCGTCAGATTTTTCCTACACTTTAAATTTCCTTTTACGTAAATAAAGTTTTAAATAAGAAAGATAAGCTATAGTTTATATCTCTATGCCAGGAAAGATTTAAATAATGCTGAAGTGTTTTTTCTTTAACATTCTGAGTAAAATAAATATATCTATTATACTGAGCTTGGCTTTTATCCATTCTGAATAAAAGGTGCATCAAAATTCTTTGGGACTGTTTTCGAAGTATAATGTTTAAATGCAAAGTATATTAGAAAACTAACGAATTTTATATCATTTTAAAAAAAATTCTTATTAAATATAATATGTAGAATTAAACTGTAAAATCACACACTGCTCTTATTATATCCTAAGTTAACCTCGTTTTATGACGAAAAAATCTGATAATAAGATATTGATGATACTTTTCTTTATTAAAATTAAACTTAAAAAATTCCTCGTACTGCAACTATCTTGCGTGTGATGCATAATTCCACTTTCGTGATCATGATTTATGGGTTTCATATATGTCACATGTCTTGGTCAAATTGTCAGTTTGTCGCTGATCTTCTAGGGTTTAGTTCTCATTTTACACTATTAAAAAAAGACAAATGCGTTTTAATATAAGTCACACCATTGTTAAAGTTTAAAAAAATACAATATAATATCTTCCGAGAAACATCAGAAACCTATAGATTTCAGAAATTTCAAGACGAATTTCTGAATCATGTTTCTTTTTCTTCCCTTAATTTTCGGAAACTTCTCCTAGTAGTTTTATATTGTATTAAATAGCGTTTTCTCAAATCTAAATATTCGTTTTTATAATATTATCAATTCTTTAGAAAATGTTTTCATGTTCAAAAAGCATGATAAATTAACAGCATTAACATTGACGTTAATAGCAACATTATTTTGTTACACTTTGATGTATAAATTTTGTTATGGAGCTAAGAATTTTTACTTTAGAATCGATAGTATCCAAAAAAAGGGAAATTCTAAAAAGAGAATTGTTACTAATTCGCTATAAATTCTACTCTAAAATGTTTCCAAAAAATACTGGCAATAAAATAAAATTTTGTTCCAATAATGCTTCTTTAAGGAGATCCGGGACACAAAATCCTATTTTTTTAATTTATAGATATTTTTGAATTTTTTTTTTTTTGAAATATGTGTTTATATAATGTGTATGGACACTGTGCATGTGAAAAAATACTGAAAACTTTAAAACATTTTAGAAAATAAAATATCAAAATTTAAGTCTATATGCTATAATTCTTGAACCAATTGCCTGATTTCCATAATTTTTGCCCTCTTGAGTACAGAAAATGTGTAAATTTAATTTGTGTTTATAACTCTTAAAAACATTAATTATAACCTTCATAATAAATTTTAAAGCGAAAAAAATTAAGCTTTTTCATTAGTGACTTCAGTATTAGTGTATTTTTAGAAGAGTCACCAAAAATTAAAAATACTTAAGACAATCTATCCTTATAATATTATAAATTCGAAAGCATATTTGAAAGTTAACAAAATGGACAGTTATTGAAAAACAGGATGCTCAAACAATTGATGATACCTTATGAACTGGTAATCGCAGTCAAATTGTGGAGCGGGAAGAGCATACTGATTGCGCGTATTATAGAATATTCTCCTACTTTTTTTATATTATCACATTTAAAACAAAGGTGAGAATGCCTATTTAAAGTTTTATTATAATATACTTCGGTTTTCGGAAAGTTATTACTGGCTACTGAAATCGAATTAGGGTAGAACACGCTATACTTTTTATTAAATACACTGTTAAAAAAAAAAAAAAAAAAAAAAAAAAAAAAAAAAAAAATCTGTCAAACTGACAGGAAAAAACTGTCAATTTTGGCGCCAGTAAAAAACCGTTTAATTTACAGAAAAAAGTTGTAATTTTTCATTAAAGCAGTTTTTTTTCTGTAAAAAATAGAGATTTGTTCTGCGAAAATTACAAAATTCAGTTTCTTTTACAGAAAAAAACTGCTTTTGTTCAAAACAGTTTTTTTCTGTAGAAACTATACAATTCTTTTCTGTAAAAATTACAGGTTTTTTTTACAGTGTACCTGGTTTGCAACACCATGTTCTATGTTAATTATTCATCTTCTTGATGCCTTTTATCTTCTCTCTTAATTTGTCGGTCGAATTTTGGAACACCCTGTATACTATTATCTGCATTTTGTCGAGGAAAATCGCTTGCATATCTTCAAAATTGTTCCATATGTATAATTTTCCAAATAATTAATTCTGAAATTACCATATAGTTTTCGTCTGTACTATACTATAATCTGGCATTTGTATTGTTTCAGTGCGAAAAAAATTATACAATTTAAGAGATCTAAACATTTGTTTTTTCATTATAAGTTTCTTAAAATCTGTATAAAAATAAATAAATACATTTTTCTTAATGTTAGTGCATTAAATATTATAATATTTTCTTTTTCACAAAAATATCAAAAAGAGGGAAAAATTATTGAAATGCATTGCATAACACTTTCTACGTAATACCATGGATATCATCAGCAGAAAAGAAAGAATTAATACAGACATAAACTGCTTTTTATGCATTCGTATTGATAAATAGTTCCTTTAATTATTCTAATTTATTTTAGCCCCCTAGCTATCTTCTTTAAAAGTAATGGATGCAAAGTACTTAGAACATAATTATAAGAGATTATTTAAATACTAATGTTAATGAGTTGACTAAAATAAGACACCTTAATTTTACAAGATTACCCATGGAAATAATTAATTAAATTGTGAGAACAATTATCATTTCATGTGAAGAATTTTTAAAAAGCGTAATAGTGTCCTTTTTTAAATGAAAATTAATTGTATTATGTTTAATATGTACGCTGCTGTAAAATCACTGAAAATGTTTTTTATTCACATTAATATTATTCAACAAATTTTATTTTAAGCTGTAATCTTATTTAAAAAGACATTGAAAAAAGGAATAATATAAAAAAAAGTATTATGCTTAATTTATATGATTCTAAAATAACTGTCACGATTTCTTAATTCGCGAAATATTTAAATTAATATATATTTTCCGCAAAACATTTCTTGACTTTTATTTTTACGTATAACAATATATTAAAAAAGACATATTTTGTTATATATATATATGTGTGTGTTGTTAAAAAATAACGCGAAAATTTTTTAAAGTGGAAGGAATACTTATGCTATGTAAAATACACTTTTAACATTAATACTTAAGAAATATATTAACTTTTTATTACATGAAGAATATAATAGTTCATTTTGTAAAGATATTTCTCGAACAAACAAGCAAAAATAAATATAAGTACTGTTTATAAATACAAACTTAAGTTTTATATTTATTTATAAGAGAAAATCCAATAACATTAATTTGACTTAATATAATAGAATTTACTAAGAATATTTAAATGATCACCCCACCCATATTTGTTTCAGCAATTATTCAAACATTTCACGGTATGAGCATCATCTTGATGTTCGATGACTTCTCTTTGTGAAAACATGGGTAAATGTGTCCGGATGGAGTTGATGCACCCAGAATAAGGAAGCATGCTAACTTTTAGCATATTTAAATTTAAAAAACTCTTTTTCAATAAAACTTGAAATGTTACATTGTATATGTGAGGTCAAGAAGGTTTTTGCTCTTCAACCCAACTTTAAAAGTTGAATCACGAGCAACGTTGTCAGTATTGGAAAAAGGGTGTAAGCAACGTTGTCAGTATTGGAAAAAGGGTGTAAGCAACGTTTCACCTTTTTAAAGCCAACAAACAGATTTTCTTCTTTGTTAATTTAAAAGTATATTATTAGATTGTATAAAAAGTATTTTTAGGGTTCCGTTCTTAAAAAGAAAAAACGGAACCATTATAAGATCACTCCTGTGTCTGTCTGTCACAGCCATTTTACTCGTAAACTATGGAACGTGGAAAGTTCAAATTCGGGGAAGTAATAAAGACCATTGACCCACATATTTTCAGATTAATAAACATTCATAAATATATTTAGTACAAATGTAGAGGGGCTAATTATGCTAGTTGAAAAAAAAGTATTTTCTTTGTATATCATGTGAGGTATCCTGTGAAAGTTTTCGTAACGCTGGACTCAAAAATACATTCCTTTTAATTTTAGGTATTATATTTTCAAAGATATTATCGAAAATATAGCTCAAAAATATGTCCTCCCCATCTAATTCTGAATCTACTGAAAATAAAATTCTGAAAAAATTAGAGGTAGTAGACGTTAATATAAACCTTGCCGGAAAATCATAGCGATTACCTTAGGTCACATAGTTTTTGAGAAATTAACATTTTTCTATTATACACAAATTTCGATTTACGGGCATTCGGAAAAATTGTTGAGCATCGCTGGATGTACCTACCGTTGCAGAAGTATAAAAGCACTTCTGATAATGATTTTCGAAAAAAATCATCAGTAATTAGACGAGATATTAACCCTTAAAGATACGGCCAGTTTGGACATACACAAGGACAGGGGCGGCGTACTCTATGACTAGTTAACAACTTTAATGATATATATGTGTAATGTAATGTCCAGTAACAGTATAAAAGCAATAAACGTCAAATTGATAAAAAAACATACTAATTTAAGAGGCCTCGGGATTCTAAAAATTGGAAAACAGGAAAAAAAAAAGACTATTTTCAACATTTAATGTCTTAACACTAGAACGCCCGGAAGGAGTCGATCCGACTCCGACCATATGATTACATGTCAACTG
The DNA here is from genome assembly GCA_963932465.1 of Maratus speciosus. Lineage (NCBI taxonomy): Eukaryota > Metazoa > Arthropoda > Arachnida > Araneae > Salticidae > Maratus > Maratus speciosus. Next base: position 177,064,654 of record OZ010786.1, read on the forward strand.
CGACCAGAAACTCTTTCATAAAATAAGTTAAATTTAAACATCGCAGATTTACGTTAAATAAATCAGTCAAATAATTTTAAATAAAAATTCTGGTGTCAAATATTTTTATGAAACTTGAGCAAAATTTCCGGGCGATCTAGTGTTAAAATTTATATGATTTTAAAACACAATGTCAATTGGGATGAGAGATAAGTATGTTCTTTCATTTCATGTATTTAAAAAATTGCAAGATGCAGAATTAATATTTATAGGGAGCTCGAAACTGTTAGATATTTGAATATTAATGATGTGAATTATCACACTGCTAACAAAGCCTAAACGAACTTAGTGAAAAATGTCCAAGCCGGAAATCGAACCCGGGTCCCTGGAATAGATCTCCAGTGCTCTACCACTAAACCACAAGGACGATGTCCAGCTTGGCATTTCTCACTTATATAAGTCGGTAAGGCTGCTACCGCAGCACAAGATGGAGAAGTCTTCATGAGCACACATTCTAGCTGGACATCGTCCTTGTGTTTTAGTGGTAGATCACTGGAGATCTATTCCAGGGACCCGGCTTCGATTCCCGGCTTGGACATTTTTCACTAAGTTGGTTTACGCTTTGTTAGCAGTGTGATAATTCACATCATTAATATTCAATAATTTCAAGCGTAATTTCACTGCTGAAACGTAGTTGAAAAAAAAATTAAAATTGTATATTCACCGATGCTGGGTTTGTTTGCGTCTCATGTTACGCTGCTAGAATGTGTGCTCATGAAGGCTTCTCCATCTTGTGCTGTGGTAGCAGGCTTACCGACTTATATAAGTGAGAAATGCCAAGCTGGACATCGTCCTTGTGGTTTAGTGGTAGAGCACTGGAGATCTATTCCAGGGACCCGGGTTCGATTCCCGGCTTGGACATTTTTCACTAAGTTGGTTTACGCTTTGTTAGCAGTGTGATAATTCACATCATTAATATTCAATAATTTCAAGCGTAATTTCACTGCTGAAATGTAGTTGAAAAAAAATTAATTAAAACTGTTAGATATTTGTCGAACAAAAAATTGGCATAACAGTTTACGCGCAGGATTACAAAATAAATACTGCAACTAGAATGAAAATTTTGGTGCTGACTTATACTTCAGATTGTAATAATTTCCATGAACTTAAATAAATTTGTACTTAAAAAAAAAATATATTTTTTTAATGCAATGTTGCGACCACTTAATTCTTTCTAGCGCGGAGTACTTCTATTTATAAACTTGTGAAATAATGGACTGACACCAGAATTTATAAAAGAATTTATTAGAAAATGCGAACTTGCTTATTTTCACGTACATGATAAAAGGAAAATTTTAATTAAGTATTGCCGTTAATTAAGGTGCCGTTTGTCTGTTTTGGAATTAAAATTAGGTGTCCTTTTTTTAAGGGCACCGCCCATGTAAGGTTTAATTAGAATGAATCGCATAAATACTGTGGGATTCGCGATAGTTTGCATTGAGTGTATCTCTCAATACGCCTCGAGTGACTTTAAAAGTTAATTAAAAACCTATCTCGAAAAACGCGGCTCTGACCAAGGCGGCGTTGCAATTTTGAGACCTCGAAGCGCGCTAAGCACAATGCCAAATTTAAACTTTGAACAGAGGTTTTGCTTTAGCTACACTGTAGAAATAAAGGTTATTACTACGCTAAATTTAGTTTTATGAAATGCCAAATGAAGTTTAAATATGCACTGCTTTTATTGTCAGTACCGAATTAAATTCATCATAAACATATTAGGATAATATTAAAAACAGAGTTATACGAATAGTTATATTTGATATTATTTAGCTTCCATATCTCTTTGAAATTTCATGGTATATCCATTTACAATGAAATTTACTTACCATTTACCATTACCCATTACTTTTCTAATATATACAGCTATACCCAACCCTACATTGTATAGTTTTTTACAAAGTCTTAGGTTGTTTTTTTTTTTTTTTTTTTTATTATAATACAATTACAAATTCATATATTTATTCTACGGAACCCTCTGTACGCGAGTAATACTCGCACTTGACCGTTTATTTTTATAATCAAATCATTGTTGCAATAGTTCAGTATAAAATAAATATATCACATATCACAATATAAACCGCCAAAATGCTATGTTTTCTTATCATCTTCTTGCAAGTTGAATAATATCATCTTAATTCCAATCTTTTGGTCTGAAATCACAAAAGTATAGAAAACCACATTTCATATCGTCAACGTTAGAGGAGCACCTTTCTTGAAAAAATAATGCTATAGAACTCAACTTATGATAGTCCGAAGTTCACACTATATGGGGGAAGGGTAAAAGTTTGATTTCTGCAAGCTACTCTATTTTCTTGCGAGCCATACGAGACGTACGAATGTATACTCTCTAATTTACCACTGAACTTAATTTTCCACTGACATTTTCCATTTGTCATAAATTATAAGATAGTGCCATTATAGCGTTTTATATACAGGTATTCAAAAAACAAAAATACTTTTGATACACACACTAATATTTAAATAATAATTGTTTTTTTTTAGTTTTTCAATGGAAGCAGAAAAAGTTGAACAGCTTATATCCATGGAAATGTGCACACTTATTTGCAAAGCCGCGATGAGGAGATGTTAGTCAGGCGATCTTCTAATGAGAGTCAAAAGCTAAGAACAGCCCAAACGATACAAGAAAAAGGCAAAATGAACAAGACAATGAAGTAGAAGGCTGCTTGTGCAAAACCCAAGATGACAGATTAATATTTAAATACCTTTTGCAGAACCAGCAGTTTGGAAAGCGAATAAAAATTTTAACCAAGTTTTTCTGGAAATCACTTCTTTTCAAAGTGGTGATCAATGCTATCTGAGAAAACATTCAACTGATTCCTTTCAAACAAAATGCAAATTGAAGTTAAAATGCTTGACTTCGGTCTCTACTATGATCATATTTGTGACTATAAAGGAACATGGCGTTTATGTGCAAGAAGGTCGAAAAAATGGATAATATATCTATAAATCTGTTTCAAAGTCTGAAAAATTCTCAAATATGATAATAGATTTTCCATTATAGTATTGGTGATAGTGGTTAGTACGTAGATTAACAGGCTATTTTCTTTTTTGGTTTGAGTTGAGCAAAAATCGCTCGCACGTGGTAGCGTTTGACTACAGCACCTAGAAGATACAGTGTGGAAAACGGCTATTCCTATAATGCTTTAAAAACTGCTAAAAACTTGTATCCCATAAATCTCCAACAATGCTCAGCGGCAATATGCTGATATGAGCGCCATCTCGTAACTCTTTTCAATATAAACCCTGTGTTTTCAAAAATTATCGAATGTTAAATATCGGAAACTATAAATATAAGATATTTTAGTCTGTTATAAGCTAATTTAGTTAAGGAATGGAAATAGGTTAAAGAGTCTCTTTTAGAATGACTATCGTTTTTAAATCACTACGATGGCGCTACGATCGACATCTTGTTATTCAGCATCGTTCTACATTTATGGGATTAAATATTTTAGCACTATTTTGTAGCCGTTTTCCACACTGTATCCTCTAGGCGCTGTACCTTTCACGAGTGCGCGGCGCATCTAATCTATTTACATGAGGTGTTACTTGATCGTTTTGCTAATTTCCAGAATTTAGACAATGGAAATCATTCTTTAAACGATTATAAATAAAGTGAAAAAAGAGCCTAATTAATTCATTCTAATCTTTTTTTTTTAATTCATTGGTAAAATTAGCAATTTATGGCACCTTATATTGTAACTTAAAAAATAATTTCTCGTTTTATTGTAAATTAATAAATTGGTTTTAAAAAGATAAATTCTATGTTGATTAACGAAGTTTATCGTAGATTAATCAAAAACATTTTTGTGGTATTTGCGGAGTATTTTCATAACAATTTGTCTCCCACGCAGTCTCAAAAGAACAGAGATAAATGGATGAAAGAATGAATAATATTTATTTGCAGCCCGTTAATAGTGGTATGGAATACATTAGGTATAATTTTGAGACTAATGCAGGAACTTGAGAGTCTATCTATTAATTAAAAAGAAAACAAAAAAACTTAACACTTTGGCTGAATTAATGATCTGTCCCTGTGTGACGGATGCGAACACCATTCGCAACGCGTATTTATATTTTCAGGGACTCTCCCCACTACCGGCGCCTGCCTACACAATTACTGTTTTAGGGCGGCACTCAGTATCGCTTTAGGTTGACCCTTGGTAGAAATAAATTGGTCCCACACACTTTCAGTTCTGGCATATTTGTAGAAAAAGATCTTGTGTGTTAGGTCCGAAAGCTAGTCGGACCAATTAAAAAATGAATTAGTACACATATATGTACACACACTTATGTTCATCAAGGTAATGTTTTTTATTTTTAAGAATTTTGCAGGAAGGGCAAAAGAAAATTTCCTGTAACAGCGTCTGTTACAGGAATTTTTCTTGTTGCCGTTACATAAAAAGTTCTAGGAATCCCTAGAAAAACTTTAGTAACTTTACAGATTTTTTTTTTACAGTGTGGCATCTGGGGACGGATTTTGAAAAATGGGGCAGCAGCCAAAGTGTTAATCAACAAGCTTACATGATTTTGTCAGATTGTGCGATAATGGAGAATATTGAATAACTTATCTGACATGTTTTGTTTTAATTTTTCGCAGATGGGCATTTTGAACTTGTTCAGATAATCGCTTTGAACTATTACTATGCTCACCCAATTTTTATGTTATTTAATGTTTCTGATCGTTCAAAGTACAGTGTAATTATTCAATCATTTTATAAGCAAGTTAATATTTTTCTTTATAAAACTACGCAAATGTGAAAAGGAAGTGCTTATTTTAAAAATTTATGATAATTTGAAATTAATGAGTTCTCTAATGAAATCTCTCATACTATTTTGATAGATATTTAAGACTCCTGTGCCTGCCGGCGAAGACACTCACGAGCTAATGCTAATCCTATGGGGATGGATTTACCTAATGTCTCGTTTGCATTTCGACCTTTTTATTTTTATTTTTATTTTGCATTGGATAGCCGTGATCTGTCTTTACATCGCACCTTTTTTACTATTAGGATTTTAGTTGCAGATATTTTTTAGAATGATACTTTTATTTTCAGAACCGGTTTTGAAAGTGAAAGTAATTTTATAAAAAATATCTGCGACCAAAATAAAAAAATAAAAAAGGTGTGGAGACGGACCTCGGCTATTCAATGCAAAAGAAAACAAAAATTAAAGTCGAAATGCTAACGAGATATTAGATAAATCCCTTCCCACAGGATTAGCATATTAGCTCATGAGTGTCTTCGCCGGAAGGGACAGTAGCCTTAAGGAAAATGTGTAGAACATGATAAGTTTTAACTTATATTATTTCAAAATAATTTGATTTTTTAATTTTGTAATTTGCTTTTTAAATTTTTCAATTTACTTTTTAACTTTTCTCACTAAGTAGTCTTTTGTTTTTAACGTAAAAGTTACAAAAAAGGCATAATATTTTTCTCATAGCATTCCAATTCCAACATAGCATTCCAATTTATAATAATACAAATAAATTAACAGATAAAATCCCAAATTTCTGCATTAGTCTCAAAATTATATCCAATGAATTCCATACAAAATTTTAACGGATAGTAAATAAACACTATTCATTCCTTTATCCATTTATTTCTTATCTTTTATACCTTTGAGGCTGCGTGGGAGACAAATTGTTTAGAAAATATACCGCAAAGTACCGCAAAAATGTTTTTGATTAATCTGCGATAAACTTTGTTAATCAACAGAGAATTTATCTTTCTAAAATCAATTTATTAATTTACAATAAAACATGCAAATATTTTTTTAGTTACAATGTAAAGTGACAAATTTGAAACAATAAAGCTTATTTGTATGTGAAAATTAATTTTTATAAGAAACAAAAAATTGGTTTTCAAATATGTCTGTTAATGAATATAAATATTCTAATATCATTCAAAAACTGTTGCACATCACTAGATTTATTTATATTAGATGCATTCATTACATTTATAACAAACAAATGTTATTTCATTTGAATAAAATTTGCTTTATTAAGCTATATTTCAGACATATTTTTCCCTATGGTTTTGTATAAATTCTTATCGTAAAATTTAATGAAATATGAGAGCTCCAATTCATTGTGTGAATTTTGTTCAATATTTTAAACTGTGTTACAATAGAAAACTCATTGTAATGATAAAATAGGGGTTTTGAAAAATAACATGTATGGCAAACATAAGACTATGTTTTAAACTACAGTATTTTATATAAATGTTAATAAAATTAAAGGAGCCATTGATTTTGAGATTGCGGCAAATCCATTTTATGATATTCGTAAATATATTTAATGGTTTGCAATTGAATGCGTTAAAAATGTTCGTAAGCTGTAATAAACTTATTTTATTTTATCTTATTTTATTGCGATCGTATTTCATTTAAATTGAGTATGCGAAAATGTTTATCCGTATTAGCTAAAGACAAAATCATGATTTCGGTTTGTACTAGTGGATCATGGAAGACGGTAGTATTCCGAGTGACGCAGCCTTAAGCCTAAAATCGTATCGTATCGTATCGTATCGTAGAATTCGTAGATGGCGGAACTCATATATACAGCTAACTCGACATCAAAGAAAACGCGAAAAGCCGCCTTTTAATAACTCAGCAGATATAGGTCCTATTGTTCTGAATTTTCTAGAACAGTCTTATATCTGCAGTCTAATCGTATACTGAAATTTTTACATTTCTACGTGCAGTATATTTTGAGATCTAAATAGCCATTTTTAAAGTGAAAACGTTGGTATGATTATCGAGGAAGTTCCTAATTTGAAAATCTCGAAAACGGTTCTTACGATTTTTTTCAAATTGATATATAATATAAATCTGATTAATACGAGGTGAATAACACTTTTCTTTTTTCTGGGAAAACTCGTTTTATTTTAAAAATCGTTATTTTAAAAAATCGCTTTTTTTACTTTTCTCGTCTGTGATTGGTGAATAGGTTTGACGTCACTTCGTATGTAGGAGGAGTCTTAATCCATCTGCTGTGGGTAAGTATAAAATCAGAAGATTTGCAAAGTCATTTTAGGTATTCTAAGTTGAGTTAACAATCTGAATGTAGGCAGTAAATCTTTTTTTTTTTAAATATTAAAATTTTAAATGTTAATTATTATGTGTTTTAAAATATTAAATATATTAAATGAAATTTCGATTGATATTATCTTTCTCTTTTGTTATGAAGAAATTATTATTCCATATTACTGGTTTTTGTCGAAAAAATATTTAGATTCATTTTTAAAAAAGGGCGAAATTTTTTTAATTATACGTATTCAATATAATTGTTATTTATCATTCTTTTTCATTTTTCAAAAAAAATTATTTTTAATTTTTTGTTTATGATCGTGTCTCGAGGTTTTCGATTTGTGACTCAACTGTCAACTCAACCATTGCTATTTCTCATTGCTATGCATAATTATTGGATTACACTTTATTAGGTATTTTGTTAATTTATTGTTTGTTTTTTTAATCTGATTTACGATTACATTTTTAACTTTTCTTTTGATTTATTTAGATTTAATGTGTCCTTTTTTATTTTCTGCCGATTTAACCTAACCACGCTATCGTTTTGTAGATATTACGAATCTTTTATTTTCTCTTGAAATATCTATTAATGTTTTAATATCCAGCATCAATAATTATTTTTACAATAACTTATGGCTTCATAGTTGAATAGCTTCTTCTGAAAAGGGCAACAGAAATTTCTGAAAACTTTTGTTTACATATCGATTACGATAGGAATGTTTTAATATCCAGCAGTAACATAAACTTTTGTTTTGATTACATATCGAGTAACAAAAAATATGTTCTTGACTGTTTAGAAAATGTAACTAAAATGATAATTTTAACAATTGAATCATTAATAAAAAATTATATGTTAAATTAAGCCTGAAAATTTTAATACTTGGAAAGGCTGAGACAAATATAAATTTTTAAAGCAGATATCTTACAATGAATGTTTAATCACAATGTTTTAACTAAAATATCTTTAAATATTAACAAATTTAAACAAAATGAAGTTCTTAATTTTGCCGATTGATTTTTCGCGAAAAAAGGTACTAAAAAAACTTAAAACTATTTAGCTAGAAAAGATTACAATGTTTCTGATGGGAACAAATAAATGGATTTTTCAATGCTTTCACTAAAGTAAATTTAAAATTCAAAGTCAGAATTACAACTTAATTAAATTGTTTATTGTGGGATCCCCATAACTCAAAAAATATTTTAAACTAAGTTATCATTGTTTTTTCAATGTTTGTTGATAGACGGTTGCGATTTGTGTTAAAAACCACCAAAGTTACATTCTCTATGCCCTATCATATGATACATACCAATAGATTTCTAAACAGCTTCCACTTGAAAATCTGAAGACCATTAAGATTACTAAATCAAAAGAAAAGTTCACGATTAATTCCCAAAAAGTCAGAATGAATAAATTTCAAAATACATAATATGTGTAATCCTATTTTAGAAAACTTTTTTCCAAAGTAAGAATTCATTCACATACACTGACAATAAAATTATCAGTGTTTTGGTTGGTGGGAAAACATTTAATGTATTTTATCAGCGCTGTCCAACATGGCATGATTTCGGAGGGGGGGGGGGGGGAGGGGATTATTTTTTTGCCAATGATTTTCTGAGAACATCACTTTTATTTTCAAGAGCAAGGGGTGATTCTGTTCTGAAATTTCAGCCATTCAGTTCTGAAAAAGGAAAAAAAATCATTCCTTCTTAACCTAAAAACGTCATAATGGATATTAATTATGAATGGATCGTATGTTTTCTCCTACCGACTGGCAATTTTTGTGTGTTTTTTATGTGACCACTTGACAAATTTTATGATTTTTCCCCTAACAACCGACTACCGATTTTTCTTTTTCATCTGCGACTGATTGATGAATTTTGTGATTTTTTAAGCAGTAGATGGGTAAATTAATCGATTTTTTTTTTCTTCATGACTAACTGAAGAATTTCTTGTAACCAACTTGTGAATTTTTTCCTTCACAAGAGCGATTCAGAAATTTCTCTACATACATTAATAATCTACAGTGAATATAGACAAAATTCATGCATTAATAAGATTCCTGTGGTAAGATTCGTCAAATGGTCGCAGAAAAAGACTAATTTTGTCAAGGGATCGCAGAATAAATGAAAATTTCCTCAAAATGTTACGGAAAATTTTGAATTTCGTAAAAAGTCTGTGAGGCTGTGAAAGTTCAGCTTTTTTTTTGCTGAGCCTGTACCATGTCTGATTTTAAGTCAACACGACCCGAACCTGCAAAAATAATTTTCAAAATATGAAAAATATTATCAATATTTTGTTTTTGATACACACAAAAACCACATGTATCATATTTTTGATAGTTTATGTACACATGTTACATGTGTTTAAATTGAGAGGTGCCTGTTATTCAAACTTATATAAAAGTTCAAATATACTCATATACTAAATAGTATAAATAATTTGGGAACTCATCCCAAAGTTTAGGAATTAAAAAGTGTTTGCTAAATAGAAATGTCTGCCTTTTGAAAGAAAAGCCATTATGGAGGTCTTATTGTACATAGGCAGGGGTAGGGAAATGCATCATTTTACTCGCTATTGGCGAGTGAATTTTCTAACAGGGCGAGTGAATTTTTAGGTAGTTTTTGAAAACTGCAAACTATAGAGATATGCCGAAAACTTTTTTTTTATTAGTTAGCTATATTTTTCAACTTTCCTAATTATTGCGATGTAAACATGGTACTAAGTTCTATTTTATATTAAACTTTCATCTCTTGTTTATTTTTTTTTAATTTATAGGGAAGAAAAATATGAAAATGCATTATAGTAATAGTAACCAACTATTTTTGAGTTGCGTAATTTTGTCATAAAAATTTTCAACTGTAGATTGCATTTTACTGGCTGGTGAAATAAATCCTTGGGTGGTAAGATTTTCTAGAAATTCCCCACCCCTGTACATAGATCTTCAACCTGAAAAAATACTTTGGATATCATTTGAAATTCAGGTCGACCAATTAGAGTCAAAACCCAAACCGAAACAATGAAAGTGAACCCGGCCTGCAACAAAAAATCTACTATTGATCCGATCCGAACCAAGAGTCGGTTCGGGTAAAAGCAAGTAACCCGACCTGATGCAGGACTCTAATGCAGATATCTTTCAGTTAGTGTAGTAAATTGTTTTACATGCTTCCTCAATTAGTGTGTGAAGCACAAAACTGGTTACACTATTTTTTTCCCAGCAAGATGGTGATCATTATTCAGCAATTGGTAAGTTTTCTACTAAATAAATTAACCTGTTTGTAGGTTTAAAGCAATTAAACTGTAATGAAAAATATTTTAATCAAGTCGTGTATTTAAAAAAGTACTCTATGATAAGTAAGCTAACATAATTAAAGAATTGTTGTAATGCAGATTAAAAATTAAGAGACTTTGTACTGTTTCTTGACTGATTGTTTATATTTTTAAAATGTATACATTAATATGCGAGTGCACATATGTGTGCACCAGTGATTTTTTTTTTTTAATTGTGTATTTGCAGAGTGCATGACATCTGGCCGAAAAAGTAGCTAAACTAAACACTGTATGTACTGTATAAACAAGAAAATTAATCGGCACTGTTTGTTTTTAAGCATTTTCCATATTACAGGTCATCTCTTTAATCATTGTTTTTATCAGTGTTGAATTCAGACACTTTTCTCCAGGAGGGATTGCACTTTTTGACCATTGAAAACACAAAATCTCAAATCTTGTGGGGGGGGGTGTTCCCCCCCCCCAGAACCCCCCAGGGTCACCCCCTGAAATCAACACTGATTTATATTTAAAAAATTTATACTTTAATATGCGAGTGCACTTATGTGTGCACAAGTCTTTTTGTTTTTTTTAAATTCGGTATTTGCACAGTTCATGACACCTGGCCGAAACAGTACTCAGTACAATATTACTCAGAAATAAATTAAGAAATATTTTAACTCTCTGAGCAGTTTGAGCATATTTTTCAGTTTCCCAAAAACAGCTTTAATCTGTTGTAGACAAAAATAATTTCAGCAGAATTGTATTTCAAGATGTCTATCAAATAAAGGAGCATGAAGTGTATTTTAGAAACAAACAGGAAAAGAAAATTTTAATTAAAATTATTTTTATGAGCATTTTTATGAAAATGCCGGAACGCCTTCAAGATGCTCGGAGGGTTTAATATATATATATATATATATCAATACAAAAACCCTTAACGGGTTAAAAGTTTGACGCAGCACTTTACTTTATGGCTATATGAATCTGAAATATGGGTCTTAAAAATTCTGATACCAAATTTTAAGTGACGCTGTGCTATTAAAATGAATTTATATATATTTAATTTTTCTTTTTTGTTGTATTTATTTTTAATCAGTGATACTTTTTCATTCAAAATATGAGTTTTAAAAGATATGATATCAAAATTAAAGTGACGCTGTGATCTGACTTAGATTAGTTAAAAAATTACTTTACACATACTTATGTTTTGTCTTCTGAAATATATTTAGAAATTGAAACATTTTTTTTTTCAATACACAATCAAATATGTCATACATTTTCTCAGCTGATCTTATGTATTAAGTGTATTTAATTCAATAAATTTATTTATCTTTTGCGTCACGATATCCAGCATCATCCGTAAAACTTGTGTAAACGTTTATTTTGCGTCATAGTATCTAAACTAAGTAAATAGTATGCAAATAGATAGTGTGATGCCAAGAATACATTTACACAAATTTTACCGATGGTTCTGCATATCGTGACGCAAAAGATAAATAAATTTATTGAATTAAATACATTTAATACATAACATCAGCTGAGAAAATGTATGACATATTTGATAGTGTATTGAAAAAAAAAATGTTTCAATTTCTAAATATATTTCAGAAGACAAAATATAAGTATGTGTAAAGTAATTTTTTAACTAATCTAAGTCAGATCACAGCGTCACTTTAATTTTGATATCATATCTTTTAAAACTCATATTTTGAATGAAAAAGTATCACTGATTAAAAATAAATACAACAAAAAAGAAAAATTAAACATATATAAATTCATTTTAATAGCACAGCGTCACTTAAAATTTGATATCAGAATTTTTAAGACCCATATTTCAGATTCATATAGCCATAAAGTAAAGTGCTGCGTCAAACTTTTAACCCGTTAAGGGTTTTTGTATTGATATCATTACTTTTTTGAGGTTTAGGGTCAAAAGATTAAAAAAGTACACCTTCATAGATAAAATTGGATTAAATTTTCCTAGAAACAAAATAAACTTAATGAAATACCAAAATTTTAGAAAAAGTGCATGAAAAATAGAATACTTTTAATTCATATCTTAGTACTAGTTGCGGTTTCGCCCGGAGTCCACCTTGTTTCTTTGTTGATCGTCGCCGATGTTAAATTTATTTATTTTATGTTATGTTTGTTGCTGTTATGTTATTAAATTAAGCATAAAGTGATTATAAAAGACCAACAAAGAAACAAGATAGCGGACTCCGAGTGAATTTGCAAGTAGTTTCCATATCTTTTTAAACTCATACTTTGAATTTATGAGAGATATGAATGATAAAGCATCAATGATTAAACTTTTATACATCTTTTTAAATTGAACATAATTTTTGCACATGCGATTATAAAAAAATAAAATGATGATATATATATAGAGATTATAATTGATAGCATAGCGTCACTCAAAATTTGATATCATTATTTTTAAGTTCCATATTTAAAATTCTTAGAGAATAAGATAAAGTGCTGCATCACTAACTTTTAACCCATTAAGGGTTTTTGTATTGATACTACTACTTACAGGGATGGGGAATTTTCAGAAAATCTTACCAAACAAAGATTTATTTTATGAGCCAGCAAGATACAACGTACAGTTCAAAAACAATGAGAAAACACACAGCAAAAATAGTTTACACTGTTACTAAGAAATTGTTACTATAGTAGTCACTGTAACTAAGAAATTATTAATTGTTATTAAAAAATATATACAACAGAGGAAAGTTTAGTATAAGATAGAACTTAGCACTATCGAAGTAAATTTGAAAAATATAACCAACTATTAAAAAAATGTTTTTGCCAGACCTTATATAGCCTGCAGTATTTTCAAAGATTGCCTAAAAATCCACTCGCCCTGCGAGGAAAGGTACTCGCCAGTGGCAAGCAAAATGATATATTTCCCATTCCTGACTATTTAAAGTGTTTTCAACTGGTTTTAATTGCAAAAGAAGATCTTTAGCATTATAAAGATTATAGTCTGATAATTTCAAAGAAATGTTAATAGTGTATTAATAATTTTAGTATAATGGCTGTGGTTATTGATAAAAGTTTCAAAACAAGTTATCTGACTGTTCTAGTAAAAGTTGCAAGGTAAGAGTAGTGTAAAATGATCATTGCATTCTTTTAACCAAGCATATACAGCATGGTAATTGTGAAAGTACTTTTGTATTTCAATGACATGTTTTGTAATTGTTTGTGGAGTTATATTGTCACCTAGAATATTTAACCAATGAGTAGAGCAACCATATGCTTTAAGTTTATCAGTATCTCTTCATTCTTGCCTCATGTAGTTAAAATAAAATCCTTAAAACCCTGTTTAAAAATACTAGTATAATTTTTGCCAGCAACAAAAATTGTGACAAAAGGTATTTTTGATGTGATGGTCTTTTCCACTTCGGCACAAATTGGCCATCAATGGTTGAAGTTCACAATAATTTTCAGAAACAGATAGGTGAAATTTGTGATATTTACTTTTGCTAAGCAACGTAGATTATAGAAAATTGCAGACAATGGATGCACATATTATTAGTGACACTTTAGATACCGTGTCCTTGCACCATTTAAAAAAAAAAAGCTAAACGTAACTAGAGATGAAAAAACTGTATTTTATTTGGCGATAGATAATATATTTTTTAATTGCCACTTTAAAAACTTTAATTGCCATGCGGCAGGGTTGGCCTTTTATGATTCATTCGAGACAAATTATTAATAATCTAAAATATTTCTATAGCAACAGTAAAAAAGTCTTAAAGATTCACTAGATGGAACCCATCAAAACTTGATGGCACCAAACAAAAAAGTCTAACTCTTTAAAATGTTATTTACTGACATAACAACATCAATAAATCTCTCATTATTTGGTACTAATTTCATATAAAATACATTCATATCTACTACGATCATAAAATCCTTATTAGAATCGGTAGATAATAAACTATGTAGTGCATACAAATGCATTTTGTGTGCACTAATGTTAGATAATGACGAAAATGTATTGTACAATATATATCGGTATCATGCTGATCGATGACAAAGCACTTTCAAGAAGGGATGGGCAATGTCTAGAATTAAATATCATGATAAATCAGCATTTTTATATCATATTCCGATATATCGATTTAGGAAAGTGCCCCCCGGGGGGGGGAGCAAAGTGGTGGGCGGAGCACTGGAAGTGCATAAAATGATTAAGCAGTCACAGGCCTTTCCAACAATATGTCACATAACGGGTGTCGGCAAAATTTAGGAAAGTGCCCTCCATGGGGGAAAAGTGGTGAGTGGTGCACCGGAGGGCCATAAAATGATTAAGCGGTCACAGGCCTTTGCAACGATATGTCTTATGAGGGGTGATGGCAAAATATACAAAAAGACCCTCCCTCGGGGAGGGGGGGGGCGACAAGTGGGGAGTGGGACCCTGATGGTGCATAACATGAATAAGCAGTCACAGGCCTTTCCAATGATGTCACATGATGGGTGTTAGCAAAATTTAGAAAAGTGCTCCCCAGGGGTGTCAAAGTGGTGGGCGGGGCACCGGAAGGCCATAAAATGATTAAGCAGTCACTGGCCTTTGCAACGATATGTCACATGAGGGGTGTCGGTAAAACTTAGAAAAAAGCCCTCCCGCAAGGGGGGGACAAGTGGGGAGAGGAATGCTGAAGGTGCATAACATGAATAAATGGTCACATGATGAGTGTCGGCAAAATTTAGGAAAGTGCCACCTTGGGGGGCAAAGTGGTGGGCGGAGCACTGGAAATGCATAAAATGATCAAGCGGTCACAGGTCTTTGCAAGTTACGCCACATAAGGGGGGAGGGGGCAAAATTTAGAAAAGGCCCTCCCACGGGGGGGATAGGGACACTGGAGGGGCATAACATGAATAAGCGGCAACAGGCCATTCCAACGATATGTCACATGAGGGGTCTCGGTAAAATTTAGAAAAGTGCCCCCAGACGTGGAAGTGGGGGGTGGTCACCGGAGGTGCATAACATGAATAAGTGGTCAGAGGCCTTTCCAATGATATGCCACATGAGGGGTCTCGGCCAAAGTTAGAAAAGTGGCCCTGAGGACCCAGCTATATAAATATTATTTCATTTGTCTAATTAAATCCACTGTTGCAAATAAAATGTTATATTTTATTTCTTTATTGTCCTGATTCACACATTGTTCAATAACAAAGAGCAAATATTCATCAACACCGCTGAAATCTAAATACCATAATGAAATGAAAGACATGGTGTCTGAAGCATAAAACGCATATGCTCAGAGATTCAGCTTACACCGTCAATACCATAAATATATATATATATATATATATATATATATATATATGTATCATCTGATGTCAGTGATCACACAGAAAACTGCATGTACGATACTTATCACCCACCAAAACGAAATCACATACCATTAGTATCATGAACATGGAACCCGAGGAGTCGGTATTTAATATCACAATTTAGGCTGGCAGAAGTCGCACCGTTAATATCAAGAATACTGAAACCGAGGAATTGGTATTTTTAATACCACGGTTTAGACTTGAGAGGAGACACTCCGTTAGTATCATAATAATCGGAACAGACAATTCAGTATTTAATACCACGGTTTAGACTGGGTCGAAGGTGAAGAAGCGCTGCTTAATGTTGCGGTTTAATGAAGAACCACGATAATCACGGTTTACATCACGATTATGATATTCATGATATACCGTTTTGTAAGGTTTTTTAATATCGTTATCACAATTACCATTTTATATCAATTTTATCAATATATCGCCCAGCTCTACTTTTAAGTTATTTGCATTGAAGTACATACAGATTTTTACCACAGAAAACAGCGAATGCTTACATGCATAAATATATAAATACACTAATTTTTTTTTATTACACAACATAAATCAAACGTCTTTATATTTATTGATACCCAGAAGCAGAATTTTCTGCGTCAGTCTGCAGCAAACAAAAATTTATCTGTGACCCAATAAGCCTACTATCATAAGAAATAACAGAAACACTTAAAGTAAGCAAAATTTCCATTTATAAAGAATATATATAATATAAGGATACAGCAAATACCATAAATCTAGAGACTTAAAGCAAATTTCAGCTATTTTTTAAGCCCAGCATTTATTTTTAAGTTGGTGGATTTTTTTTTTTATTACACAACATAAATCAAACGTCTTTATATATATTGATTGTCCCAGAAGCAGAATTTTCTGCGTCAGTCTGAAGCAAACAAAAATTTATCTGTGACACAATAAGCTTACTATCATAAGAAATAACAGAAACACTTAAAGTAAGCAAAATTTCCATTTATAAAGAATATATATAATATAAGGATACAACAAATACCATAAATCTAGTGACTTAAAGCAAATTTCAGCTATTTTTTAAGCCCAGCATTTATTTTTAAGTTGGCGGATTAATCTGCAAGGTTTAAAATAATCTGCAGCGCCCGCTTCCGTGCTGCACTGTTTCTGCTACTGGGTTGATTGGAATATATATATATATATTTTAAACCCTCCGAGCATCTTGAAGGCATTCCGGCATTTTCATAAAAATGCTCATAAAAATAATTTTAATTAAAATTTTCTTTTCCTGTTTGTTTCTAAAATACACTTCATGCTCCTTTATTTGATAGACATCTTGAAATACAATTCTGCTGAAAATATTTTTGCCTACAACAGATTAAAGTTGTTTTTGGGAAACTGAAAAATATGCTCAAACTGCTCAGAGAGTTAAAATATTTCTTAATTTATTTCTGAGTAATATTGTACTGAGTACTGTTTCGGCCAGGTGTCATGAACTGTGCAAATACCGAATTTAAAAAAAACAAAAAAACTTGTGCACACATAAGTGCACTCGCATATTAAAGTATAAATTTTTTAAATATAAATCAGTGTTGATTTCAGGGGGTGACCCTGGGGGGTTCTGGGGGGGAACACCCCCCCCCCCCACACACAAGATTTGAGATTTTGTGTTTTCAATGGTCAAAAAGTGCAATCCCTCCTGGAGAAAAGTGTCTGAATTCAACACTGATAAAAACAATGATTAAAGAGATGACCTGTAATATGAAAAATGCTTAAAAACAAACAGTGCCGATTAATTT
Organism: Maratus speciosus; assembly: GCA_963932465.1. Classification (NCBI taxonomy): domain Eukaryota; kingdom Metazoa; phylum Arthropoda; class Arachnida; order Araneae; family Salticidae; genus Maratus; species Maratus speciosus. The sequence continues at coordinate 177,082,117 of OZ010786.1, forward strand.
TCTTGTTTATACAGTACATACAGTGTTTAGTTTTGCTACTTTTTCGGCCAGATGTCATGCACTCTGCAAATACACAATTAAAAAAAAAAAAAATCACTGGTGCACACATATGTGCACTCGCATATTAATGTATACATTTTAAAAATATAAACAATCAGTCAAGAAACAGTACAAAGTCTCTTAATTTTTAATCTGCATTACAACAATTCTTTAATTATGTTAGCTTACTTATCATAGAGTACTTTTTTAAATACACGACTTGATTAAAATATTTTTCATTACAGTTTAATTGCTTTAAACCTACAAACAGGTTAATTTATTTAATAGAAAACTTACCAATTGCTGAATAATGATCACCATCTTGCTGGGAAAAAAATAGTGTAACCAGTTTTGTGCTTCACACACTAATTGAGGAAGCATGTAAAACAATTTACTACACTAACTGAAAGATATCTGCATTAGAGTCCTGCATCAGGTCGGTTTACTTCCTTTTACCCGAACCGACTCTTGGTTCGGATCGGATCAATAGTAGATTTTTTGTTGCAGGCCGGGTTCACTTTCATTGTTTCGGTTTGGGTTCTGACTCTAATTGGTCGACCTGAATTTCAAATGATATCCAAAGTATTTTTTCAGGTTGAAGATCTATGTACAGGGGTGGGGAATTTCTAGAAAATCTTACCACCCAAGGATTTATTTCACCAGCCAGTGAAATGCAATCTACAGTTGAAAATTTTTATGACAAAATTACGCAACTCAAAAATAGTTGGTTACTATTACTATAATGCATTTTCATATTTTTCTTCCCTATAAATTTAAAAAAAATAAACAAGAGATGAAAGTTTAATATAAAATAGAACTTAGTACCATGTTTACATCGCAATAATTAGGAAAGTTGAAAAATATAGCTAACTAATAAAAAAAAAAGTTTTCGGCATATCTCTATAGTTTGCAGTTTTCAAAAACTACCTAAAAATTCACTCGCCCTGTTAGAAAATTCACTCGCCAATAGCGAGTAAAATGATGCATTTCCCTACCCCTGTCTATGTACAATAAGACCTCCATAATGGCTTTTCTTTCAAAAGGCAGACATTTCTATTTAGCAAACACTTTTTAATTCCTAAACTTTGGGATGAGTTCCATATCCTGTGCCGGAAGATTTTTGGCGAAAAAAAATCTCGCCAAAATGCCGTTTTGGCAACATGAAAAATTTTCCAAGACTGCAGAAAAACATCATTTTAAGATCTTTATATTATTTATAAATCAATGATTTTGCACCATTTTTAAAGATAGAAAATGATATAAAAACATGGATTTATAAATTACACAAAGATTTAAAAACGAAGTTTTTGCGCCATCTTGGAAATTTTCTTCCGATACAATTACACAAATTTTAGCAACATTCTAAATAAATGTTCTTTTTGAGATGAATACTTGTTATTGTCAGGGGGGCTCTGCCCCCCTGAACCCCCCGTTCTTAAACATTTTCGACAATAAAAAAGAGAAAAAAACTGGCCAGGAACTTTTTATAAATTTCAACAATATTTCAAAAACTATTATTTTTAATGCAGGTAAAATCCCGCTCACAACTGCCAAAAAGAAAAAAAAGTATTAAATCATAGAAAAAATGTATAAAAATAATTTAAAAATGTTTAAATACAACATCAACAACAACAACAAAAAAACAATCAGCAAGAATTTAATGTTTATAAAATGATCCCAGTTAGGGTCTGAAACAGGATACCAACTATTCATCTGAAAAAGCACATGTTTAGATTTATTTAAAATACTGCTAAAATTTGTGCAATTGCATCGGAAGAAATTTTCGAAGTGGCGCAAAAACTTCGTTTTTAAATCTTTATGTAATTTATAAATCCATGTTTTTACATCATTTTCTATTTTTAAAAATGGTGTAAAATCATTGATTTATAAATAATATAAAGATTTAAAAATAATGTTTTTCCGCAATCTTGGAAAAATTAACGATATTTTACTTACATCGTCCGGCACAGAGAGTAATCCAAGTGTGGCGTCGGCGTGATCGCGGGAGCAAATTCTTATCTAACCGAATTCAAAATTTGCTGACTAACAGTTCCCGTGATACTAGTAAACCAATAAGCTTCAAGATCTCACGTCATCCAGTTGGCCGGTTTTGAAAAGGCATTTCCGAAAAAAAGCAACCCTAAAGCCGTTCGAACGATCCGAAATCCAACGAACAAACTTAAACCACATCGAAACATTTATCGCCAAACAAAGCGCGCCAAAAAATCGCCAAATTTTCTGGCACAGGATATGGGACTCTTCCCTAAACTTTATATATTTGAACTTTTATATAATTTTGAATAACAGGCACCTCTCAATTTAAACACATGTAACATGTGTACATAAACTATCAAAAATATGATACATGTGGTTTTTGTGTGTATCAAAAACAAAATATTGATAATATTTTTCATATTTTGAAAATTATTTTTGCAGGTTCGGGTCGTGTTGACTTAAAATCAGACATGGTACAGGCTCAGCAAAAAAAAAAAAGCTGAACTTTCACAGCCTCACAGACTTTTTACGAAATTCAAAATTTTCCGTAACATTTTGAGGAAATTTTCATTTATTCTGCGATCCCTTGACAAAATTAGTCTTTTTCTGCGACCATTTGACGAATCTTACCACATGAGAAAACATACGATCCATTCATAATTAATATCCATTATGAGGTTTTTAGGTTAAGAAGGAATGATTTTTTTTTCCTTTTTCAGAACTGAATGGCTGAAATTTCAGAACAGAATCACCCCTTGCTCTTGAAAATAAAAGTGATGTTCTCAGAAAATCATTGGCAAAAAAATAATCCCCCCCCCCCCCCCCGAAATCATGCCATGTTGGACAGCGCTGATAAAATACATTAAATGTTTTCCCACCAACCAAAACACTGATAATTTTATTGTCAGTGTATGTGAATGAATTCTTACTTTGGAAAAAAGCTTTCTAAAATAGGATTACACATATTATGTATTTTGAAATTTATTCATTCTGACTTTTTGGGAATTAATCGTGAACTTTTCTTTTGATTTAGTAATCTTAATGGTCTTCAGATTTTCAAGTGGAAGCTGTTTAGAAATCTATTGGTATGTATCATATGATAGGGCATAGAGAATGTAACTTTGGTGGTTTTTGACACAAATCGCAACCGTCTGTCAACAAACATTGAAAAAACAATGATAACTTAGTTTAAAATATTTTTTGAGTTATGGGGATCCCACAATAAACAATTTAATTAAGTTGTAATTCTGACTTTGAATTTTAAATTTACTTTAGTGAAAGCATTGAAAAATCCATTTATTTGTTCCCATCAGAAACATTGTAATCTTTTCTAGCTAAATAGTTTTAAGTTTTTTTAGTACCTTTTTTCGCGAAAAATCAATCGGCAAAATTAAGAACTTCATTTTGTTTAAATTTGTTAATATTTAAAGATATTTTAGTTAAAACATTGTGATTAAACATTCATTGTAAGATATCTGCTTTAAAAATTTATATTTGTCTCAGCCTTTCCAAGTATTAAAATTTTCAGGCTTAATTTAACATATAATTTTTTATTAATGATTCAATTGTTAAAATTATCATTTTAGTTACATTTTCTAAAGAGTCAAGAACATATTTTTTGTTACTCGATATGTAATCAAAACAAAAGTTTAAGTTACTGCTGGATATTAAAACATTCCTATCGTAATCGATATGTAAACAAAAGTTTTCAGAAATTTCTGTTGCCCTTTTCAGAAGAAGCTATTCAACTATGAAGCCATAAGGTATTGTAAAAATAATTATTGATGCTGGATATTAAATCATTAATAGATATTTCAAGAGAAAATAAAAGGTTCGTAATATCTACAAAACGATAGCGTGGTTAGGTTAAATCGGCAGAAAATAAAAAAGGACACATTAAATCTAAGTAAATCAAAAGAAAAGTTAAAAATGGAATCGTAAATCAGATTAAAAAAACAAACAATAAATTAACAAAATACCTAATAAAGTGTAATCCAATAATTATGCAAAGCAATGAGAAATAGCAATGGTTGAGTTGAGTCACAAGTCGAAAACCTCGAGACACGATCATAAACAAAAAATTAAAAATAATTTTTTTTGAAAATTGAAAAAGAATGATAAATAACAATTATATTGAATACATATAATTAAAAAAAATTTCCCCTTTTTTAAAAATGAATCTAAATATTTTTTCGACAAAAAGCAGCAATATGGAATAATAATTTCTTCATAACAAAAGAGAAAGATAATATCAATCGAAATTTCATTTAATATATTTAATATTTTAAAACACATAATAATTAACATTTAAAATTTTAATATTTAAAAAAAAAAAAGATTTACTGCCTACATTCAGATTGTTAACTCAACTTAGAATACCTAAAATGACTTTGCAAATCTTCTGATTTTATACCCACAGCAGATGGATTAAGACTCCTCCTACATATGAAGTGACGTCAAACCTATTCACCAATCACAGACGAGAAAAGTAAAAAAAGCGATTTTTTTAATTAACGATTTTTAAAATAAAACGAGTTTTCCCAGAAAAAAGAAAAGTGTTATTCACCTCGTATTAATCAGATTTATATTATATATCAATTTGAAAAAAATCATTAGAACCGTTTTCGAGATTTTCAAATTAGCAACTTCCTCGATAATCATACCAACGTTTTCACTTTAAAAATGGCTATTTAGATCTCAAAATATACTGCACGTAGAAATGTAAAAATTTCAGTATACGATTAGACTGCAGATATAAGACTGTTCTAGAAAATTCAGAACAATAGGACCTATATCTGCTGAGTTATTAAAAGGCGGCTTTTCGCGTTTTCTTTGATGTCGAGTTAGCTGTATATATGAGTTCCGCCATCTACGAATTCTACGATACGATACGATACGATTTTAACGATACGATACGATACGATTTTAGGCTTAAGGCTGCGTCACTCGGAATACTACCGTCTTCCATGATATATATATATATATATTCCAATCAATCCAGTAGCAGAAACAGTGCAGCACGGAAGCGGGCGCTGCAGATTATTTTAAACCTTGCAGATTAATCCACCAACTTAAAAATAAATGCTGGGCTTAAAAAATAGCTGAAATTTGCTTTAAGTCTCTAGATTTATGGTATTTGTTGTATCCTTATATTATATATATTCTTTATAAATGGAAATTTTGCTTACTTTAAGTGTTTCTGTTATTTCTTATGATAGTAGGCTTATTGGGTCACAGATAATTTTTTGTTTGCTGCAGACTGACGCAGAAAATTCTGCTTCTGGGCCAATCAATAAATATAAAGACGTTTGATTTATGTTGTGTAATAAAAAAAAAAATCCACCAACTTAAAAATAAATGCTGGGCTTAAAAAATAGCTGAAATTTGCTTTAAGTCTCTAGATTTATGGTATTTGTTGTATCCTTATATTATATATATTCTTTATAAATGGAAATTTTGCTTACTTTAAGTGTTTCTGTTATTTCTTATGATAGTAGGCTTATTGGGTCACAGATAATTTTTTGTTTGCTGCAGACTGACGCAGAAAATTCTGCTTCTGGGCCAATCAATAAATATAAAGACGTTTGATTTATGTTGTGTAATTAAAAAAAAAAAATCCACCAACTTAAAAATAAATGCTGGGCTTAAAAAATAGCTGAAATTTGCTTTAAGTCTCTAGATTTATGGTATTTGTTGTATCCTTATATTATATATATTCTTTATAAATGGAAAGTTTGCTTACTTTAAGTGTTTCTGTTATTTCTTATGATAGTAGGCTTATTGGGTCACAGATAAATTTTTGTTTGCTGCAGACTGACGCAGAAAATTCTGCTTCTGGGCCAATCAATAAATATAGAGACGTTTGATTTATGTTGTGTAATAAAAAAAAATTAGTGTATTTATATATTTATGCATGTAAGCATTCGCTGTTTTCTGTGGTAAAAATCTGTATGTACTTCAATGCAAATAACTTAAAAGTAGAGCTGGGCGATATATTGATAAAATTGATATAAAATGGTAATTGTGATAACGATATTAAAAAACCTTACAAAACGGTATATCATGAATATCATAATCGTGATGTAAACCGTGATTATCGTGGTTCTTCATTAAACCGCAACATTAAGCAGCGCTTCTTCAGCTTCGACACAGTCTAAACCGTGGTATTAAATACTGAATCGTCTGTTCCGATTATTATGATACTAACGGAGTGTCTCCTCTCAAGTCTAAACCGTGGTATTAAAAATACCAATTCCTCGGTTTCAGTATTCTTGATATTAACGGTGCGACTTCTGCCAGCCTAAATTGTGATATTAAATACCGACTCCTCGGGTTCCATGTTCATGATACTAATGGTATGTGATTTCGTTTTGGTGGGTGATAAGTATCGTACATGCAGTTTTCTGTGTGATCACTGACATCAGATGATACATATATATATATATATATATATATTTATGGTATTGACGGTGTAAGCTGAATCTCTGAGCATATGCGTTTTATGCTTCAGACACCATGTCTTTCATTTCATTATGGTATTTAGATTTCAGCGGTGTTGATGAATATTTGCTCTTTGTTATTGAACAATGTGTGAATCAGGACGATAAAGAAATAAAATATAACATTTTATTTGCAACAGTGGATTTAATTAGACAAATGAAATAATAATTATATAGTTGGGTCCTCAGGGCCACTTTTCTAACTTTGGCCGAGACCCCTCATGTGGCATATCATTGGAAAGGCCTCTGACCACTTATTCATGTTATGCACCTCCGGTGACCACCCCCCACTTCCACGTCTGGGGGCACTTTTCTAAATTTTACCGAGACCCCTCATGTGACATATCGTTGGAATGGCCTGTTGCCGCTTATTCATGTTATGCCCCTCCAGTGTCCCTATCCCCCCCGTGGGAGAGCCTTTTCTAAATTTCCCCCCCCTTATGTGGCGTATCTTGCAAAGACCTGTGACCGCTTGATCATTTTATGCATTTCCGGTGCTCCGCCCACCACTTTGCCCCCCAAGGTGGCACTTTCCTAAATTTTGCCGACACTCATCATGTGACCATTTATTCATGTTATGCACCTTCAGCATTCCTCTCCCCCACTTGTCCCCCCCTTGCGGGAGGGCTTTTTTCTAAGTTTTACCGACACCCCTCATGTGACATATCGTTGCAAAGGCCAGTGACTGCTTAATCATTTTATGGCCTTCCGGTGCCCCGCCCACCACTTTGACACCCCTGGGGAGCACTTTTCTAAATTTTGCTAACACCCATCATGTGACATCATTGGAAAGGCCTGTGACTGCTTATTCATGTTATGCACCATCAGGGTCCCACTCCCCACTTGTCGACCCCCCCCTCCCCGAGGGAGGGTCCTTTTGTATATTTTGCCATCACCCCTCATAAGACATATCGTTGCAAAGGCCTGTGACCGCTTAATCATTTTATGGCCCTCCGGTGCACCACTCACCACTTTTCCCCATGGGGGGCACTTTCCTAAATTTTGCCGACACCCGTTATGTGACATATTGTTGGAAAGGTCTGTGACTGCTTAATCATTTTATGCACTTCCAGTGCTCCGCCCACCACTTTGCTCCCCCCCCCCCTCCCCGGGGGGCACTTTCCTAAATCGATATATCGGAATATGATATAAAGTTGCTGATTTATCATGATATTTAATTCTAGACTTTGCCCATCCCTACTTGAAAGTGCTTTGTCATCGATCAGCATGATACCGATATATATTGTACAATACATTTTCGTCATTATCTAACATTAGTGCACACAAAATGCATTTGTATGCACTACATAGTTTATTATCTACCGATTCTAATAAGGATTTTATGATCGTAGTAGATATGAATGTATTTTATATGAAATTAGTACCAAATAATGAGAGATTTATTGATGTTGTTATGTCAGTAAATAACATTTTAAAGAGTTAGACTTTTTTGTTTGGTGCCATCAAGTTTTGATGGGTTCCATCTAGTGAATCTTTAAGACTTTTTTACTGTTGCTATAGAAATATTTTAGATTATTAATAATTTGTCTCGAATGAATCATAAAAGGCCAACCCTGCCGCATGGCAATTAAAGTTCTTAAAGTGGCAATTAAAAAATATATTATCTATCGCCAAATAAAATACAGCTTTTTCATCTCTAGTTACGTTTAGCTTTTTTTTTTAAATGGTGCAAGGACACGGTATCTAAAGTGTCACTAATAATATGTGCATCCATTGTCTGCAATTTTCTATAATCTACGTTGCTTAGCAAAAGTAAATATCACAAATTTCACCTATCTGTTTCTGAAAATTATTGTGAACTTCAACCATTGATGGCCAATTTGTGCCGAAGTGGAAAAGACCATCACATCAAAAATACCTTTTGTCACAATTTTTGTTGCTGGCAAAAATTATACTAGTATTTTAAAACAGGGTTTTAAGGATTTTATTTTAACTACATGAGGCAAGAATGAAGAGATACTGATAAACTTAAAGCATATGGTTGCTCTACTCATTGGTTAAAAATTCTAGGTGACAATATAACTCCACAAACAATTACAAAACATGTCATTGAAATACAAAAGTACTTTCACAATTACCATGCTGTATATGCTTGGTTAAAAGAATGCAATGATCATTTTACACTACTCTTACCTTGCAACTTTTACTAGAACAGTCAGATAACTTGTTTTGACACTTTTATCAATAACCACAGCCATTATACTAAAATTATTAATACACTATTAACATTTCTTTGAAATTATCAGACTATAATCTTTATAATGCTAAAGATCTTCTATTGCAATTAAAACCAGTTGAAAACACTTTAAATAGTCAGGAATGGGAAATATATCATTTTGCTTGTCACTGGCGAGTACCTTTCCTCGCAGGGCGAGTGGATTTTTAGGCAATCTTTGAAAATACTGCAGGCTATATAAGGTCTGGCAAAAACATTTTTTTAATGGTTGGTTATATTTTTCAAATTTACTTCGATAGTGCTAAGTTCTATCTTATACTAAACTTTCCTCTGTTGTATATATTTTTTAATAACAATTAATAATTTCTTAGTTACAGTGACTACTATAGTAACAATTTCTTAGTAACAGTGTAAACTATTTTTGCTGTGTGTTTTCTCATTTTTTTGAACTGTACGTTGTATCTTGCTGGCTCATAAAATAAATCTTTGTTTGGTAAGATTTTCTGAAAATTCCCCATCCCTGTAAGTAGTAGTATCAATACAAAAACCCTTAATGGGTTAAAAGTTAGTGATGCAGCACTTTATCTTATTCTCTAAGAATTTTAATTATGGAACTTAAAAATAATGATATCAAATTTTGAGTGACGCTATGCTATCAATTATAATCTCTATATATATTTCATCATTTTATTTTTTTACAATCGCATGTGCAAAAATTATGTTCAATTTAAAAAGATGTATAAAAGTTTAATCATTGATGCTTTATCATTCATATCTCTCATAAATTCAAAGTATGAGTTTAAAAAGATATGGAAACTACTTGCGAATTCACTCGGAGTCCGCTATCTTGTTTCTTTGTTGGTCTTTTATAATCACTTTATGCTTAATTTAATAACATAACAGCAACAAACATAATATAAACAACAACAAACATAACATAAAATAAATAAATTTAACATCGGCGATGATCAACAAAGAAACAAGGTGGACTCCGGGCGAAACCGCAAGTAGTACTAAGATATGAATTAAAAGTATTCTATTTTTCATGCACTTTTTCTAAAATTTTGGTATTTCATTAAGTTTATTTTGTTTCTAGGAAAATTTAATCCAATTTTATCTATGAAGGTGTACTTTTTTAATCTTTTGATCCTAAACCTCAAAAAAGTAATGATATCAATACAAAAACCCTTAACGGGTTAAAAGTTTGACGCAGCACTTTACTTTATGGCTATATGAATCTGAAATATGGGTCTTAAAAATTCTGATATCAAATTTTAAGTGACGCTGTGCTATTAAAATGAATTTATATATATTTAATTTTTCTTTTTTGTTGTATTTATTTTTAATCAGTGATACTTTTTCATTCAAAATATGAGTTTTAAAAGATATGATATCAAAATTAAAGTGACGCTGTGATCTGACTTAGATTAGTTAAAAAATTACTTTACACATACTTACGTTTTGTCTTCTAAAATATATTTAGAAATTGAAACATTTTTTTTTTCAATACACTATCAAATATGTCATACATTTTCTCAGCTGATGTTATGTATTAAATGTATTTAATTCAATAAATTTATTTATCTTTTGCGTCACGATATGCAGAACCATCGGTAAAATTTGTGTAAATGTTTTCTTCGCATCACACTATCTATTTGCATACTATTTACTTAGTTTAAATACTATGACGCAAAATAAACGTTTACACAAGTTTTACGGATGATGCTGGATATCGTGACGCAAAAGATAAATAAATTTATTGAATTAAATACATTTAATACATAACATCAGCTGAGAAAATGTATGACATATTTGATAGTGTATTGAAAAAAAAATGTTTCAATTTCTAAATATATTTCAGAAGACAAAACATAAGTATGTGTAAAGTAATTTTTTAACTAATCTAAGTCAGATCACAGCGTCACTTTAATTTTGATATCATATCTTTTAAAACTCATATTTTGAATGAAAAAGTATCACTGATTAAAAATAAATACAACAAAAAAGAAAAATTAAATATATATAAATTCATTTTAATAGCACAGCGTCACTTAAAATTTGATATCAGAATTTTTAAGACCCATATTTCAGATTCATATAGTCATAAAGTAAAGTGCTGCGTCAAACTTTTAACCCGTTAAGGGGTTTTGTATTGTATGACTTACACTCAAAAGCAGTGATTTGTTCAAAGGTTTATTTTCTTTGAATGAAATATTATTATAATAACAAAAAATTAACATTTTATTTATTTATTTATTTTAATTTAATATTTTATTCTACTTTATAAAAGCTACAATAAAACAAAAACAAAATATTTATTGGAATAATCTTAAAAAAAATAATAACAAATATTTAGTAGCAATTTGTATGGATATAACGCATTGGTCAAATTGGTTTTTATGAAAATGAAGGAATGCCCTCGTAACACTCAGAGGTTTCAAACAATCATTAACAATACATATTCCATAGAGCACTGTGAAAATATTTGAAAGTAAATACCACCAAAAGCCAAATTTTAGCCTCGAAGACAGGTTGCGTGCATAAGGTCCATTCACCGATCATAGTTTCGAAGACATTCATAGTCTGGATATCAAAATACCTGGAGCCAATGAAAATGGTTCAAAATCAGAACCGAGTTGGTATTATGAATATGCGCGCGGAATTCCGCGTGTCCGTCGAAGTTCCGTATTTCGATTGCTGCTTCAACAAAAGGAATTTCGTTTTTTCCATTGTTTCAAAAATATCAAAATTAGCGTGACTAAAACTGCACTATCTCGATAATTAAAGCTCGAAGTGTAATGAAATTTTAACTCGTAGATTTGAAAGGTCAATACTGTCTAACCTGCATATGAATTTTTTATTTATGGCTCCATCAATTCTGATTGTTTTTCTACAATACTATGCAATATAAAAAAAATCTTTCAAACTGGACTTGCCCCACTTTAAAAATTATCGCATTTGAAATATCGTAGACCAATTAAATAATTAGTAAAAATGTCATACTGATATTAAAATGTATTTATTTTGAATTAATTAAAAACATAAATGTTATGTTAATTTGTAATAAGATTTAGCTTTAAGTTATTTTTTTTTTTCACAAAATGTACTTGATCGACATTCAAGATAAACAGCTTATATATAAAAATAGCATAGTCTTTTTTTTTTAAGCTTATATATGTTGATTTAAATTTTATGGAGTTTGTACAAAGCATGCTTTTGATTCTTAATTCCTCTATTTCTGTGATACTGTCATTAATTACACATATATTGAGACTACGAGAATATATATAGGGTAATTCAAAACTGTAGGAATAAACTTCTAAGAAGGGTGGGGTACACCTAGACGACTCGGAAGCACGTAGAAGGCTCGGAATTGAAATCCTAACGAGATGGTGGTGGTTTGTTATGGGCTGAATCACAGTGATTGCAAACACTGACATTTAAAGACCACAAGTTCAATAAAAGCCAGGCTTTCCTGATAAAGAATTTTCCCGAAGGCTCGTCATTCCTGCATCTTTGTTTATCTTCTAGCTTATCAGAGGTAGTAGGGCGTTTGGAAATGGCGCATCTTCGTTGCAGTTGCGAACGTTCGACGGATGCCCTGCTTATTTCAAAACATCCGAGATTCTACGAGGTGCACAGTGGGACGTTTTGACGATCTAGGTGGACAAAATTATTTCGGTGAAGTTTAATTAGTTTTTGCTGTTTTTTAATGCATCACTAATAAAATAGTCAAATAGTGATAAATATTTGGTTATTTAGCAACAATGTCATAAAATAAAAATACAGGGAGTTTACTAAAGTCAGTTCCCACCCTCTTAACTGCCGAACGACTGCATCTATATTCATAAACGTGGTGTCTAGATATAGTAAAGAGGCTATGCTCTACTAGATGAGACCGCTTACAGTGCCACCTGGTACAAAATGGCGGCATTAGCGATCCTATCGCAAAAACTGTTCGAAATATGGGATAAAAGTGAATGACGGCACCTTGAGAAAATGAATGTTAAATGAATCTCGTTCTCGAGATAGGAATACTGACTCAGCTGTTTTGCACTAGGCGGCGCTGGAAGTGGTCTCATCTGGTAGTGCATAGTCACTTTACTATACCTAGAGACCCCTTGAGGGATTTCACAGAACACAGTCGAATAAAAAGAACTTCGAATCAGAAATATTTCACGTCAATTCAAATAAATGATATGCGGAACAATTTTATCTATTCATGATAAATCAACAGAACGATTTTTACTCATTGGAAGTAAATCAGCACTCAAATAATTAAAACCTCGAAGAACTGAATATTAATATATTTATTATCACCAGGCAGTCCTTATTCAGATCTCATATAGCGGAGATCGCTCGCTTCAGAATTTAAATTACATCTACCTTTTTAAACAAACTGAAAAATAGTAAAGTAAAAAATAGGGTTACCATAATTCTTGGCGGTGATTAATTTTCGCCAAGTCAAACAGAAAGAAAGGGGGGTTTTAACACACTGCCCCTGGATGAACAATTACTATTGTTCATCATTCAAACTAAATTTTTATCAAAGATTTCAAATTACATCAATAAGACAATTAAAAGTTAGAACATACTTACAATAATGAGACATACAATTAATTCTATTTTCACAGGAACAACTACTGAAACTAAAATATACAAAATACTAGATTAGAAAAAGTTAAAAAATGAAAATGTAAACAAATTGTTCGTAAAAGTGAAATGTTCAATGTTAGTCCATAATGTCAAGTTCAAGTTTATGTAGCAGTTGAACTGGTCTCTTTATTTCACCAGATTCAGTTTGTATAGCACAAGACCTAACTTTCGAATCTCTTCCTAAAAAGAGCTCTGTAATTCTGCCGCATTTCCACATGTGCTTTAGAGTTTTATCTTCATTAATTAACACAACGTCACCAATTTTGAATTTAGTCGGATCTTTGACAGGAACTGAAAAATTGGCAGAACGCAGTTCTAGCAAGTATTCCTGCCTCCAACGTTTCCAGAAATGGTTTAAACTTGCTCTCGATATTTCAATATTTTTGTTAACGTTATTCTATTCGATTTAGGTTCAGTAACACAATGAAAATCTGGTAGAGAATTTATTCGTTTGCCGATCAGGAAATGTGAAGGAGTAAGTGGAAGCGGTTCACTGTTTTCTTCATAAACATAAGTTAAAGGGCGACCATTAATCATTGCTTCGATTTCAGTTAAAGTGGTTTGTATTTCTTCATATGAGAGACAAGATCTTCCGAGAACTTTCTTCAAAGGAGTTTTCACCGAACGTACCATACGTTCCCAAAAACCGCCCCACCAACTGGCTCTTGGAATAATGAATTTCCATATGATTCTATTTTTATTAAAATATCGTAAAACTTCTTCTTTTGATATTCGGCTCCAAACTAAGAAGATTATCAGCTTTGATAAATGTTTTCGCATTATCACTGTAGATTGTTCGACAAATTCCTCTACGAGAGATAAATCTTTTAAATGATAAAAGGAAGGTTTCTGTCGTTAAATTGGTACATAATTCGAGGTGCAGAGCTCTAGTGACTGCGCACGTGAAAAGAGCTATATAGGCCTTTTCTTGGCCAGTTTTTGCTTTGACATAAATAGGTCCTGCAAAATCTACAGCACAGGTATAGAAGGGTGATGATTCAGTAATACGATCTCTAGGTAATGGTGCAATTTCTTGCTTCCCAGGAGAAGCTTTAAATTTTGTGCAAATAAGACAGTTTTTCAGTACAGATTTTATCATTTTTCATCCTCTAATTATAAAATAATTATCTCGTAAGTGAGCTAAAGTTGTTGCAATTCCATAATGGAAAACCTTTTCATGGGCATTTCGAATTAACAATTTGGTGTAAGCACTCCCATATGGAAGTATAAAAGGGTGCTTTTCCCTTTGAGATAATTCTGAAAATTGTAATCTTCCAGATAAAATTAACAAATCATTCTCATCCAATTTTGGATTCAGACTATACGAGGTTGAATCTTTATCGATGGGCTTTCCCTTTTTTAGTAACTCAATTTCACGATTGAAGACAGATAACTGGGTTTGTTTTAACCAATAAAATTCTGCTTTTTCAATTTCTTGAGCTGTGAGCTCACCTGAAATTTTAGGTTTCAATTTATTGATATTATTTATAAATCTCAAGATCCAGGCTGTGATATTAAGTAATTTGGAAAGAGAACTAAAATTTTCTAATTTTAACAAAGACTCTGGAGGTACAACACCTACTGTACAAGATAATTGAGCAGAACTCAAATTTGTTGATTTTCTTTCGTTCAAAATATTTTCATTAAAAGTTATCTTTTCAGGTTTCGGCCAACTGTCCTTTGGTAATGACAACCATTCAGGACCGTAATACCATAATTTATTTTCTATGAGGTTATGTAAATTTTCGCCTCGAGTAAGAAGATCACTAGGATTATCCTTACCCGGGATATATTTCCATATTCTAGGATCAGTCAAAGATTGTATTTCTACAACCCTATTAGCCACAAAGGGCTTCCAAGCCATGGCTGATCCCTTGATCCAATGTAACGTAATTGTGGAATCTGACCAGATATGAATTTCCAAATTTTGAAAATTAAATGCACTTTTCAGATATTTAGACATCCTTGCAGCTATTAATGCCCCCATTAATTCAAGCCGAGGAATTGCCAAACATTTAATCGGGGCGACTCGACATTTTGCCCAAATAAGACTAGTCATAATTTTATTATCACTTGTGGTACATCGAAAATAAGCTACGGCCCCATAAGCCTTAGGACTAGCATCTGAAAAAATATGAATTTCGATTGGATCCGAAAAGTCTAAACCCTGTGGAAAATATTTGCGGGGTACCTCAAATTTATGTAAATGTTCGATTTCTGCACACCAATTTTCCCATTCAATTTTTAAATCATCAGGGAATTTTTCATCGCATTCCAAACCTTTCTTCCATGTTTCCTGTAGCAAACTTTTCATACGAACAGAAAATGGTGCAATAAACCCAATAGGATCAAAGAATTTTAGCATAGCTTTAAGAGTAACGCGTTTCGATGGATTAAATTTCCAATCATCATGAAAAGATTGAACGTCAAAACGTAAAATATCCCAATTAGTATCCCATAATAATCCCAAAATTTTTTGAGAATTATTCAAATTTTCTTCTGAGTCACATAATTTATTTTCTTTCCATAATTTTCTAACTTTGACAGAATTAGTGTTGAATTTTCGCAAATTCATGCTAGCTTCTTTAAGAATATGCGAAACTGTTGAGGATAGATAATAAGCGTCTTCGTCAGATTTTGACCCCGTAATCAAATCATCTACATAAAAAGAAGGGTCCAAAATCTTAACAACTTCAGGATGATCAACATATTTACGTATATGGGATTTAATCGTTGCGGCCAAAAGAAAGGGACTGCAAGTTACCCCAAAAGCAGCTCGTGTAAATCTCAAAAATTTTAAATCATCCTTTTAGTCACCAAACCACAAAAATTTTAAATAATCCCGATCTTCCTCTGTTATCCCAATTTGCAAAAACGCTTTCTCTAAGTCAGCGCTAAATGCAACATTAAATTTTCTGAAATTAAATATTACATTAAGAATGTTCGGGTTATGGTTAGGTCCTGGATATAAACAATCATTTAAAGAATTAAAATGTTTTTCTTTAGAAGAAGCATCGAAAACCATTCTTACCTTAGTAGTTAATTTATCATCTCTTAAAACCGGCCTGTGCGGCATAAAATAACCACTTTCAGTTATTTTATCAGGACATTCTTCTACAATTCCAGCAGTTAATTGTTCTAATATAATATCTTTATAATTTTTACATAAGTCATTATCCTTCTCGAGTTTACGATTTAATTCCTCAAAGCGACTTCTAGCTATTCTAAAATTATTCCCGACTTTATTTTTCTCATATTTCCACAATAAACCCGTTTCATATCTATTATTTACGAATTTTAAGTTATTCTCAAACTTATTCACAATTTCCTTATCTGCATCAGAAATATTATCATTTGATTGCGTAATACCCAAAGATTCGATTTCCCATAAAAAAATTCAAATCTTCCCCAACTGGAGTTGAAACACACAGATTTAAAACAGAGGCACTTTCCATTTTTTTTCTTTTTTCATCTTCATAAAAACCACAAAGCGAATATCCAAATAAACTCTCACATAAAAAGAGAGATTTAGTTATTTTTTTTTTCTCTATCGTAACAGATTTGATAAAAATAATCCGCTCCAATAAGTACATTTACATTAGAATGGGATGATGCAACAGCATTTGTTAATTTAAAAGGTGCCAGTTTATTTTTTATCTGTCTGGAGAGAAGGGGGGGGGGGAAATCCTAACGTTTGAAATTACATCTGTGACTAAAGCCTCGATAAATATGAAACGCGATTTGTTTTCAACATGGGATAATTTTACTTGCACAACATCAAATGTTTTTATTTGTGGTTTAACAGCTGCAAAAGAATAAATTTGAAGTTTTTCTTGACGAATAATTCGGGGATTTAATTTTGATACTAATTGCTCTGTGACGAATGACCTTTGACTCCCCAAATCATACAAGCATAATGCAAGCTCAGAGCCTTTATCAGATTCTACATTTACGCAAGATGTTTGTAATATAACCTCTTTAAAAGAATTTTCATTTTCATTTTTACAATAAGATATCGAACTAATAATTGTGTCAGCTGATTCGATTTCTTTTGGAATTGTCGGTTGAGATTTTTTTAAACAAATCGAATAATGATGAAAATTTCCATTACAAAACTTACATGGCTCTAAATTCGATTTACATTTAGCCAAGACGTGGAATTTTTTGAAACAAGTGAAACAGCGTCCTTGCATACGTAATTTATCCCGTTTTTGAGGAATAGTACACACTTTACACAATTTTGAATCATGTTCATTGTCACAAAATAAACAAACATTTTTTACGTTAGTAGCCAATGCAGAGGCTGAAGGAATGTCGCGTTTATAGTTGCTAAAATGTTTATAACTGTTATTGTATTTATTCATTTCTTTTTTAGCACTAAAACTATTTTCAGAGCTCTAGAGTGCCATAGTAGATTCTCGCGATTGAACTTCATTTTTAATGAAAGAAAGAAGCTCTTCGACTTCCATTTTTTTACCATCGGTTCTTTTACGATTAAAATCTAACGCCATTTCAGCAGGTATCAACTTTAATAAAATAGGGCATAGGAGATGACCATAACTTCCTGCTGTAACTCCGAGAGAATTTAAATTTCTAATTTGTATTTCACAACTGTCATACAGTTCCCGAAGTTCTCTAACATTAGAAGCATTCTTTACCTGTTTTAAATTTAACAGTTTATTCATATGTGCGTTGATGACTAGGTCGTCACGACCGTAGCGAGTCTTTAACAAATCCACTGCAGATTTAAAGTTTTCCTCAGAAAGCGAAAATCCTGCAACAGAATTATATGCACTACCTCCAAGAAGAGATTTCAAATAGACAAATTTGTCAATAGGAGTTAAATTGCAATTCTTTTCAATTGCATTAGGAAATTGCCTCCAAAATTCTAACCAGGAACTGCTGTCACCAAAAAATTTATTTATAGTGAGCTTCGGCAATTTCACAGATCGCTCTAAATTTCCGGTTTGAGAACCGGATTCATTTTTCATAAAATTTTGAAAAGTATTATTCTGATTTTGGGAGTTATGTTCATTTAAGAACTTCGTTATTTTATAACGAGATTCGATTATTTTCTCACTATAGGTTTCGGAATTTTCGATTTCTTTCTCAAAATCGTCATCGGCAATAATATCCTGGATATCAGAGTTTAATTTTTTTAATAATTCATATTTGTCATTTAACTGGTCCTTACAAATGTTTAATAAATCCAGTTTATTTTCTAATGTAAGCGAATCATCTTCAAGAGTTGTGCTTATTTTTGTACACAATTTTGTAGTTTGTGTACGTAATCCAGTTCTTTTCTTTTTTAAAGTATCAATATTAACAGTAGTTGACATATTTGCTTTCAATTAATCAACAATAAAAAAATAGCTTACCTCAAGCTTTCAGATTCAGAAGAAAAAATATTCCATCGTCAGTCCAGACATCCTGACGCGGTTAGCCAACATGAGGGATTTCAAAGAACACAGTCGAATAAAAAGAACTTCGAATCAGAAATATTTCACGGCAATTCAAATAAATGATATGCGGAACAATTTTATCTATTCATGATAAATCAACAGAACGATTTTTACTCATTGGAAGTAAATCAGCACTCAAATAATTAAAACCTCGAAGAACTGAATATTAATATATTTATTATCACCAGGCAGTCCTGGTTCAGATCTCATATAGCGGAGATCGCTCGCTTCAGAATTTAAATTACATCTACCTTTTTAAACAAACTGAAAAATAGTAAAGTAAAAAATAGGGTTACCATAATTCTTGGCGGTGATTAATTTTCGCCATGTCAAACAGAAAGAAAGGGTGTTTTTAACACCCCTTTCATGACTATAGCTGCAACCGTTCATCAATTAAGAGCGTGGTAAGGACGTTAATGGACATCCTGTATAACGCATTACAAATAATGCGTTAAACATAGTTATTTTACAATTATTTAAAAAACAATTTAATGCACATATGTAAGTTAACATAAATATCTTATTTGTATTTTTGTCTACTCAGAATTGCTCGAGAAATTGTATAGTCATCCTGAAAAAATATATATTTATTTTAATGAAATCATATTTAAAAATTTTTTAATGTTTTGTGGTACCCTGTAAAACATATAAATGCTACCAAAATTATTTTTGGTTGTAAAAATGCTGTTGTCTGAATAAATAACGTAAATAAATTTTGTTCAGTTTGAAATAAAATTTCTGCATATAGACGGTAATGTATCCGAAAATTTTGTGTGTCCCTGTAAAAGAAATGCAACTACTACGCACTTTGTTTACAATTTAAAAAATGCTTTTGTGTATCTCAATAACTTATAGTAATTTTGTTGAAATTTAATTAAAATTTCTGCATTTTAGCAACAATCTTTCCGCGATCTTTTGTGTGACCCTGCAACAAATGCATAATTTCTACGTTCGTCAAATTATAATTTAATAGAATTGTCATCGCGAAAACAAATGTAGGCAAAGTTTTAGCTCAATCAGATAATTGAAAGTGGTTTAAAATTGTTTTGCAAGATTTGAACTAATTTTTTATGTGATCCTGTAAAAAAAGCGTAACTGCAATGATCCATAAATTATAATAATATTGCATTGTCACTAGAACAACATATCCTGATCAAAGTTTCAGCACAATCAGATTAATGAAATTGGTTTAAAATTAACTTGCAAATTTTCATCTAAATTTTTGTGAAGCTCTATAGAAACAGCTAACAAACTTCTAAACAAACTTTTACATTTTTAAATTGTAATAATATTGTATTGGCATTCAAATTACACATGTTTTCATTGTTTCGGCTCAATCGGATAATTAAAAGTGATTTAAATTTGACTAGAAAGATTTGAACTAAACATACATACATGCACTGCAAGTTAATATGATGCTTGTTTATTAATAAAATCTTCATGATCTGCTGACATCTGCAGGAGTTTTTTTAATTTTTTCTATACTTTAGGAATGGCACTTTGATTCAAAAATGCTTATTGCTGAATAATGCTGAATAATATGTTAAAAGTCAAGATGAAATTTGTAAAGAACATCAAGGATCATCCAGAATTACAACCTTTGCAAATAGTGGTTAAGCGGGTTTAATATCGCTTATTTTCATACAAAAATGGGTTAAATCTGACCTTGAAAAACCTGTGAGATATGTTCAGCAAACTGGTGCTTTCAAATAAAACAAAATAGTCACGACGTGCTTTCAAACTTAGAGGAAGCTAGTGCAACTTTTGAAACTCCCTCAAACCAAATGCGCAAATGGCTTCTTTACGGTCATAATTAATCGACACCTCTGATTTTTTTTTTCGACAAAATTCGTACGGATCTCGAAAATACAGACATTCAGTTACCAGTATACGCGGTTTTGTCAGATTCCGAGATAACCTGAAAATGAATTTTGCCCACCTAGATCATCAAAACGTCCCACTGTGGGTTGCCTACGTTACGAAACTTCGGACAACTTCACTATCAGGATAGTCATGACTTTTTAAACTTATGTGTTACGTCCTGTCTCGTTAGGATTACATTTCCGAGCCTGCATTTCTAAGTGATTCCGAATCGTCTAGGTGTAACCCACACCTCCTAAAAGTTTTTTTCCTTAAAGTTTTGAATCAAAGTTCAGATCTGCTATCCCAATAACAAGTATTTTTTGCCAATGTAAAGATCATGTCTTTTGAATTCAAGATTGTTTTATGAACGATCACACTGATCAACAAATTTGAACTTTTGCTCTGTCCAGAAATTAGTTCTTTTTTGTGTCAAATCACTGATTCCGAATCTAGTTTTAAATTTACTCTAGCACCACATGTTTTTCAGATATTTGCATATTTCGATTTATGCGAATTTAGTAAATTTTGTACGATTATATGCAAAATTAAGGTATAAAGCAAAATGATACTGGCTCTTTTGCTTTATGGTATGATTACTGTCTAGTTTACTTCGCAAAAAACGTTGTTTCTGAGATTATACTGACATGTGACCGTGAAATAGTGTTCCTAAATTGCATAGTTTTCAAGTTTTTCTAATAAGGTTTATTGGTGTTCAAATATTTCTGCTACACGAGTAAGCTAATATGTATCTAAATTAATTTTTTTGCGCTGATTTCAAATGTGGAATCTTTTTTCTTCTACCACGTCTATTTTTTTAAGTGCAATTTTATTTTTTGCTAAAAAAAGCCAGGAATAACTTTTTATAATACTTTTGGTGTATTTTAACTAGTTAGGCTATATTCAACTATTTTTTCTTTTGTTTTCGATTATATAAATTTTTGTTTATGTCTCTGATAGGAATCTGACACTGTTCACCCTATTAACAATGATGTACATACCTCTGAAAAGCATCTTATATCAAACTTGCGTTAATGCTGTGCAAAAGTAAAAATTTATTTCACTCAAAAACTGGACGTGATAAAAAAAAAAAAAAAAGATTGCAGATTTGAAATAAGCATAAAAATATAGTCTAGAAAAACATTACATCAATTCTGTGGCAACTACTTTAAAGTTGATAGCAATGTAAACATTACACTGTAAAAAAAAATACGACCAGTTTTCCTGTAGGAATCGGAAAAATAGTTACCCTTATCGTACCTGAAATATTTCCGACACAGCTTGGAATAAAATCCGTAAAATCGGAATAAAATCATTAAAATACCTTTTTATTGACTATTATTCCGGATTTTATTCCGAGCTGGGTCGGAAAATTTTCCGGTACGATAAGGGCAACTATTTTTCCGATTCCTACAGGAAAACTGGTCCGATTTTTTTTATAGTGTACACTATTGAAAAATATACAAATTAGGTTTAATAAATGACAGATAAACGTTAAGAATATGCAAATTGTCCAGTAGTCATTATCTAGAAAAGGTAATTAAATGTGACATACAGTGGTGGTCATAAGTTTCCGGCCAGCATAAAATTTTTGGTTAATTTGTAAGTAAACCCATATGAAGAGGAAACTCGAAGTGATACTCATAAACTTTATTGACATAACAGTTAAGAACTTATTTATGGAATAAAAAATAAATATTAATAAATTTATTTTCACTGCAATCACTGCAATAGTTTTATATCTCAAACAATTGAAAATGTAGTGTTTTAAAAAGGCCTTTAGTGATAGGGATTTTTAAGTTTATCAATTTTACGAATGTGGCTAAAGCAATTAATTTCCTTTAACCACTTAAAACTCTTGATTTATGACTTTCTTAGTGACAATATCTTTTATTGCAAATTTCAATTCTATGAATCTTTCTAAACTTTGAAGTGTTACTACCAGTTAAAAATAACAACTTCTGTATCATTAATTTGGAAGTTAAAATAGGCGAAGTTTTAAATTAAAAAAATATCAGTAATATTAACTTAAAGTTGACTAGTATGTATTTTCAAGAACATCCTGTGCTATATGTGAAAACTGATTTTGCATGTATGTATATATATATTGCTGAAAAGCTGACAACAGAGACTGATGAATGGATAATTTATGTAAGATGAGGCGTTATTGGGATGTTCTATATTAACTGAAACTTCGTTCAATAACTCTGTTCTACAAGCAAATGTTTATAATTCCAGTGCTATTTAGTTGCAAAAATGCACAATAAAAAAACATTTTTAGGCTGTAAATTCGGTCACCCTGTTTGGTTGTAGGCACACTGATATTAAAAAGAATATGACAGGTAATCTGTTAAGCCAACTTTGTTCTACAGATTTTTCAGCTATAAATCAGAACGAGTAGGTACCATTTTTTCTTTAATATTTTTTTCAAATCTCGGTTTTCAGTTGCAATCACTGTTCGAAGAGTTTAAAAGCAAAACATATAAATCAGACAAATAAATATTTAAGAATATAAATAACAACTCTTGGATTAACACCCACTAGCTGCATATGTCGGACAGAGCCGAACATTGCCTATCTAATTCAAAGAACCAAATAATGCGTAAGCTGTATAAGCATACGATATGATTTCTGGATCAGAAAATATTTGTTTTCAGAGAAAGTTTTTCCCCCCACTTGGCAGCAGTGTTGAATTGAAATAAAATATATGAATAATTCAAGTGATGAGCGTGTGCTAGCCAGAGGACGGCTGGGACATTTTCTGCAGTTTTTCATTCTAGATATATCTATTAAAATATAACCGAATTTCAATTGAGATTACGTTAATCTCAAAATAATTCAGTAAAACCTTGATGCAATTAGAAATTGAGTAATAATCTAAAAATAATTAAAAAATATTTTGGTAATCTAGTATAGTAATTGAAGTCTACAACTAAAGAAAATCATCAGAAGAAAAACACAATAACTACCTAATTATTTTTTTCAACATAATCAGCCGGATTGTGTTAAAATTATAGTACATCTACGTACCCATCTCTTACATGGAGTTCCTTTACCTGCGGTTTATTCTGTCGAGCTGTCTACATAATACACCAGATGTTATTACCAATAAAAGTTATCTGAGCAAAATATACTCCCCAGTTGTCAGCCGAGGTAGTTCAAACGGTAGAGCGTTGGCAATATAAGCCAGGGATCTGAGTTCTATTCCTGGCTTGGGAATTTTTTTCGCTTAGTTGGAAATATTCAATTCGTATGATAACATTACCAACCAGCCAGGTTTTGTTAAATTAATAGTACATCTACGTTCCCATCGCTTATCTGGAGTTCTTTTACCTGCGATTTATTACGTTGAGCTGTCTACATAACAGACCAAATGTTATGACCAATAAGGTTATCTGAGCGAAATATACTCGCCAGTTGTCAGTCGAGGTAGCTCAAACGGTAGAGCATTGGCAATATAAGCCAGGCATCTGGGTTCGATTCCTGGCTTGGGTATTTTTTTTTTGTTCAGTTGGAAATATTCAATTCGTATGATAACTTTACCGATCAGCCTGATTGTGTTAAATTAATAGTATATCTACGTACCTATCGCTTATATGGAGTTCCTTTACCTGTGGTTTATTCTGTTGAGCTGTCTACATAATAGACCAGATGTTATTATGAAAAAAGATTATCTGAGCGAAATATGCTCGTCGGTTGTCAGCCCAAGTACCTTATACGGTAGAGCATTAGCAATGTAAGCCAGGGATCTGGGTTCGATTCCCAGCTTGGTCATTTTTTCGCACAGTTGGAGATATTCAATTCGTACTTAATTATCATTCATCACAAGCATAGTGTTAATTTAAATTTTAAAAGTAAAGATATATGCATTGTTTGTTTAAAATAAAATTTACGGATGTCACCACTAAAATATCAGATAAAATATATTACTTAAATCCATGCGTGAATTGTTATAAGAACTACTGTCATTGCAACTGTTTAATGGTTCAGAATGTTTTTTTTTTTTTATGTTACGATGTGTAAATCAGGATAATACATATTCCTTTTTTATAGTTACATTAGTGTACTAATCTAATTGAAGCAATGTTATATCTAGATTAATTTTAACACAATTATTCAAATTGGTAAACAAATCATATTAGATGTAAATTTCAAACTGGGCGAAAAAAATGTCCATACCAGGATTCGAACCAGGGATCTCCTGGCGGAAGCCGCCAGTGCTCTGCCATCTGAGCTATACCGGATGAATCTGGTTGGACTTTTTCACCCAGCTAACCTTCATGATTATAGCAACTGGTCTGAAACCAGGTTCAGCTCAACAGAATAAATCACAGGTAATGGAATGTTATATCTATTTATCTAAGTTTCTAATATATCATATTTTACATAGTAAATTTGATGGTTATTATACAACATGTATTACACTCAAGACCTTTGTCATTAGTTCAAAAAAGTGAAATATGATTTTAGAGCCAGATTTTGGATGTCCATTTCGTGGAACTTATTGAACCTTCTTGCAAGCTAAAAGATGGTTCAGAGACCTCTGTTTTGTAACGTGTAAAATACAAACAATTTAACCTTAAAAAAAAAAAAAAAAGACTACCGTCGCAGTATATATAATTACGATTTGACATCTGTGCATTGTCAATATAAAAAACTGGCTAAAAAAGGTTTTCCCAAAATAAACAAGAAATGCAACTTAAAATAATGAGTAACATGCTCTTTTTTCCTTTTTTAACCATTGTTGTAATTCTCATATTGACAAAACTATATCTTTGGTGTAATTTAGCAAAAATATATACCGCAAAAATAATTTATTATTGTAACTCTATTCACACTATTACACTTATTGGACTAGTTTCTATACTATTTTCTGCCTGTACGATGGCCTGCATTTTATGAAAATAATTGAATTTTGGAAATGCTGTATTGTCATCGACATTAAAGTGGTGTGCTATATTTCAGGCAAATTGGCTTGACAGACTTTTATTAAAAATTTATTGCAAAATTTTACTAGGCAGATAACAAATGAAGTTAAACAAAACATGTCGAAAAATCATTCTCGAAGCATTGATTTTTATAAACAAACATATTTCTTATGTATTTAATCAAATAAAGAATTTTATTGTAAATGTAATTTTACTTATATATTAAAACAATTATCATTTATATGCTATAACACGCAATATACAAAAATTCACTTTTTTTTCAAATTTATAATTTAAAATTTAACGAAATAATACTTTTTTAAAAGTTAATATATTCATTGGCGAAACAGCACCGAAAACTGGCGATATGAAACAATTAAAATAATAAATCTTTGTAAAAAATCATTGTATAAAAAAAACAATACAAAGAACGCGTTTCGAGTTAAAAATATTAACAGCTCTTCACAGGCTACAGTAAACACGTGTCCGTAATGGGACAAGATCAAAAATGAACTGAAAGGTAGAGATTGGAGCTTGCAAAGAATGCGACAGATGGCGTTAGCTGAAAGGAGCACATGCAGAAGACGAAAGTGTTGCCAAAATGATAGAAGAGAAATTGATAGCGAAAAATGGAAATAAAAGAAATAAACAAAATTAAAATAAAAAAAAAATTAATTAAAAAATATAAATATAAATATTAATAATAAGGAAAGAAATATAAAAAAATAAAACAAGAAAAAACCAAAAGATCTTTTTTTAAACAAAATACAAGAATAGAAACAAGAGAAGAGGGAAAATAATTACAAAAGTAATTTCCACGCTGAAGAGAAGAAATGAGATGATGAGGGATCCTTGACAAGATTATCAGAATTTTTAGAAATAAAATATGCTTCATGAAAATCCAAGTGAGAGGGAGAGGCAGGGGAAGAAATAATTTTGGCCATGGAGAAATTGAAACAATGACAGGAAGACCAACAGTGAGAAGCAATCAAAGATTTAGAGATTTCTTGATTTGCAATATACCTCTGATGCTCGCCTAATCTGAATTTTAAAGCTCTCTTTCAGATTCAGATTAGGCGAGCATCAGAGGTATATTGCAAATCAAGAAATCTCTAAATCTTTGATTGCTTCTCACTGTTGGTCTTCCTGTCATTGTTTCAATTTCTCCATGGCCAAAATTATTTCTTCCCCTGCCTCTCCCTCTCACTTGGATTTTCATGAAGCATATTTTATTTCTAAAAATTCTGATAATCTTGTGAATGATCTCTCATCATCTCCTTTCTTCTCTCCAGCGTGGAAATTACTTTTATAATTCTTTTCACTCTTCTCTTGTTTCTTTTCTTGCAGTTTGTAAAAAAAAAAAAGATGTCATAATGAAGGGAACGAATATTTTTTCGAATATTATAATAACGAATATTATACGAATAAACGAATATTATACGAATAAACGAATATTATAATAAAAAAAGGATGTTTTGTTTTTTCTTGTTTTATTCTTTTATATTTCTTTATTTATTATTATTATTTATATTTATATTTTTTAATTTACTTCTTTTATTTTATTTTAATTTTGTTTATTTCTTTTATTTCCATTTTCCCTATGAATTTCTCTTCTATTATTTTGGCAACTCTTTCGTCTTCTGCATGTGCTCCTTTTAGCTAGCGGCATCTGTCGCATTCTTTGCAAGCTCCACTCTCTAATTTTCTGTTCATTTTTTATCTTGTCCCCTTGCGGATACGTGTTTACCGTAGCTGATGAAGAGCTGTTAATATGTTTAGCTCAAAACGCGTCCTTTGTATTGTTTTTTATTTTAATTTTATAATGATTTTTTACAAAGATTTATTATTTTAATTGTTTCGTATGGCCAGTTTTCGGTGCTGTTTCGCCAATGAATATATTAACTTTTAAAAAAGTACTATTTCGTTAAATTTTAAATTATAAATTTGAAACTAAAGTGAATTTTTGTATATTGCGTATTATAATATATAAACGATAATTGTTTTAATATATAAGTAAAATTTCATTTACAATAACATTCTTTATTTGATTAAATACATAAGAAACATGTTTGTTTATAAAAATCAATGCTTCGAGAATGATTTTTCGACACGTTCTGTTTAACTTTATGTGTTATCTGCCTAGTAAAATTTTGCAATAAATTTTTAATAAAAATCTGTCAAGTCAATTTGCCTGAAATACAACACACCACTTTAATGTCGATGACAATACAGCATTTCCAAAATTTCATTATTTTCATAAAATGCAGGCCATCGTACAGGCGGAAAATAGTATAGAAATTAGTCCAACAACTATAATAGTGTGGACTAATATAGTTACAATAATAAATTCATTTTGCGGTATATATTTTTGCTAAATTACGCCAATGATATAGTTTTGTCAATATGAGAATTACAACAATGGTTAAAAATGGAAATAAGAGCGTGTTATTCATATTTTTAAGTTGCATTTCTTGTTTATTTCGGGAAAACGCGTCCTTTGTATTGTTTTTTATTTTATGGTGATTTTTTACAAATATTTATTATTTTAATTGTTAATATATTCATTATTTTAAAGGTTAATACTTAAAAGTTAAAAATAAACTTGTTGCAATTTACACGTAATGATACTTAAACAAAGGAAAGAATCAAATAGCGTATGTCTCATATCAAATACAATGATCAAAATATTGAATTAAACATTATTCTGGACAATAAAAGGTCGATTATATTATGCTTTGAATATTTAAAAATATTTAATTCGTATAATTAAAAACTATGTAATCGAAACTGTTGCGTGAAAATTTCTTCTGTAATTCATTTGCCGTTAAAATGCGAAATGTAATCACATTATTTTCAATTCAATAGCACATTAAAAATCTTGATTTCACTTCTGCTTAGTGGCAATACAATTTTTAATTTACGGGCCCTAAAGGTTTTCTGTTAAATAGAGGTCGGAGAAGGTTGGAGTATTTCCATTAGTGAATGTTGATTAAACCTAATTTTATTTTACAAATACACTTTTTTATTTAATAACATTTAGTCTGTTGGATTCCTTTCATGATTAAATACATGAGCTAAAATAAATTAATAAGTAGAGGTCACGTGTATATATTTTTAATGTTCTTTTACAATATAGACTAATATTAATGAGTTTCTTTACAAAGAGAATAATTCCGAAATTATTAATGCGAAACAAAATCATTTTAAATAAAGTATAAAATTCTCCATCTTAACTCTTTAAGATCCGACCTAAATTGTGTAGGTGATTCTAAAGAAATAGAAAAAACATTTTCCTCTTTTTTGGGTGATTTAAAATCAAACCTGCGTCCACAGACATGCGTGGATCATCTCTTAAGATTACCTGACATAGGGAAATTTTTTAAATATTTTTTTCACCCAATTTCGTAATTGATCCTATTATTTAAAGGAAACGACCAGAACTTTTCATTTCTGCCCGAAATATTCCTGTCTTAACCTCTTCAGACCCCAGGGGTTTTTTTCCATATATTCTTTTACTTCAGTTATGAATTGATATTTGCAAAGTGATAAATAAGAAAGATTGAAAAGCAAAAAAAAATTTAATTTATTTTTTATACATAAAATTTGATATATCATATATGACACATGGGACTCAATAGTTACAATTTTCGGCAATTTGTTAAGATATTTTCTTTTGTTTTCCATGGAAAAAGTAATGAAAAATATTAAATAATTCTGCATTTAATAAATTTTTATTTTTAATGGACTCTCCATAATGTGTTTTAACGTATTAAAAAAATATTTACTTATCTTTTTTGTATATTTCCCTCATTTTTGCTGCAAGTCATTGTCAAATTCCATTTTATGGCCGAAAAAAGCACTATAAGAAACGAATTGATTATTTTGCGTTAGTTCGGCTATCTTTTAAGATTCCATTCACAACATTTTCATTTTTTTAGCATTAGCTCAATAGTTACAATTTTCGGCAATTTGTTAAGATATTTTCTTTTGTTTTCCATGGAAAAAGTAATGAAAAATATTAAATAATTCTGCATTTAATAAATTTTTATTTTTAATGGACTCTCCATAATGTGTTTTAACGTATTAAAAAAATATTTACTTATCTTTTTTGTATATTTCCCTCATTTTTGCTGCAAGTCATTGTCAAATTCCATTTTATGGCCGAAAAAAGCACTATAAGAAACGAATTGATTATTTTGCGTTAGTTCGGCTATCTTTTAAGATTCCATTCACAACATTTTCATTTTTTTAGCATTATTTATATACAGGGAAAAAATTGTAAGCATGTGTATCTTATAGGATAATCCAGGTCCGAAGTGGTTAAAGGGATAAGGCAGATGCATACTTTGCAATTTATTATTCACATTGTATCTTTTAAATTGCTACCCTTGAAAGAATTTTCTACATACTAAAAAAATTAGAGAAGACATAAAAGGTGTAACTTTTTTTGTAACTATTCAACTTGTTACAACTTGAAGTTGTAACTATTCAACTGAACTGTTTTCTTTAATAACAAAATGGTAACCTTTTTAAATGTTAGAAAATGTGGCTTAAATGCCTGAAGTTACACATTATTATAGAATAACATATTAACGTGAGTATAATGGGCATGGGAATGCTTATAAAATGAACATTCTTACTTTGATAAGGAGAAACAACAATAGTTAGAAAATATCCTAATAAAAATTTTGGACTAGATATTTCTATTCTGATGTTACACTTTACAGCATTTGCTCGCGTGTATACCTACTTATATAAATACTTAAAATTAAGATTTCTCCAAATTCTATTTTCATCATCCTGATCAAAAGATCTGTGATTGATAAACAACCATCTAATAAAGTTAACCGTCTGTCTGCCTTTGATCTAATTTGTAGAAGTGATTGTAGATATATGGATAAATAATTACCCTCATAGCAATCTGTTTTGAAACAATTACAAATGATTTTAACATTCGGAGTTCGAAATTGTAAACCTTCATAAGTCCTAACGTACTCGGACGAATGATTTTCTGTTTGGCATCCTAAAGTAAAAAAAAAAAAAAAAAAAAAAACATGGGAAAAGTCATACATGATGCTAAAATTAGGAGCTCGTACTTAAAATTTCAGAGTTTGGGAGATTTTAACTATGAAAACCTCAAGCTAATTTTCACAATGTAATTTAAAAAAGAGATTTCCTGTAGAATGGTTATTTTCGTTTTTGTCTGTGAGATTAAAATGTATGTAATGTTCTATTTGTTTGGCCGAATATGCATCCTACTAAGGCTAATGTCAGACGAACGTCTTTTTGCACGTTTTTTTTACCCTACATATCATCCCTACCCAATGCCGCTAGTATTGAGTAGGGATGATATTGCTCACCCGCAAGAAAAGTGACACATCTCGCAAAAATTTATTTTGTGTTTTATTACACTAATAGGTCTGTCATAAGTGTGCCTTGCTACAGAAACAGTTTCATAAGTGTAGTTAAACGGAAAATCCATTTATCACGCTATATGTCCATCTGTGACCACAAAAGAGGGGTGGATTGTGTAAGAAGGTAAAATTATCCAACTCTCCGAACCCCATCCTACGTCTTCATTCTTAAGGGTTTTATGCTTTTATGCACTTTTTTATTCCTGCATGGAGAGCTAAGTGTTGCCATTTCATCTTACAGTAAAATTATGCGATTTTCCTTTTGCCTCTCCTGTGATATTTACTTTTGCCGAGATGTGTCACTTTCCTTGCGGGTATATGTAGGGAAAAAAGCGTGTAAAAATACGTTTGTCTGACATTAGCCTAAAATATACCAAGCGTGTACAATTTATAGCTCGAACCACATGCAAACTGTATTTATTTTCATTTCATTCTTTGAATCTCATACGCACAATAGATAGGATTTACACCGACATCTAATCCTGTGTCACTTTTGGATCTGCAAGATACTTCTATTTTAACCATCGTGTCATAGAAAATTAATTATAAAACAGCATAAAACTCCTTTATCATGAGTGTTAAGTGTCGCGACATCTCTGATGGGAAACCCCATTGGAAATAGATATCACATTGAACATTTGTAATCTTAGTTGTGCTGCAAACACTTGTAAGTTATTGTACAAGTAAATGTCTTTATTTCAGCGCCACTTCCTGGTGGCAAATATAATATTCTGGTAATAAAACTTTTATTATAGAAGAATCCCATCAATCTTTGTATATTTCATGAAAACCGTATAGTGAAGTCTGGCTGTACTTTTCAAAATATTGAATTCTTGATTGTGTTGTTACTTTTGAACCTTTCGGTACAATAATAAACAAAACTAACAGTCTTTGTAAAACTGAACAAGTGTCTTTACAGAAAATATGTCTATTAAAATGTATTATTTTCAAGAGATCAAATTAATGGTTATTACACTGTTGTATGACTCTCAAAAATTGCTAAAGTTTTACAAAGCAATGGAACCTAAATAAAGTCATTATCATCTATCACATAATTTCTTTATAAATAATTTCCAAGGTAAAATTATTACCATTTACAAAAAAAAATTGTAATCTCTATAATAACAGCTGAAGTCATGTGACTTTTATCAATAGTTCCGGGCTGACCGCTTCACTTTTTATATGCCAAACGGTAATTTCGGTACTTTTATGTTAGTCGGGCGCATGTGATAAATCGCCAAATATTCTTCCATCGCTATCATTTCATTTAAAATATAAACCTATCACTCATTTGATTTAAACGCATAACTTTCATTCAAAACACATAAATTTAAATTCATACATCAGATACATTTAAAATACACATGTTTCATTCACCTCATTTAAAATACAATAAATAAAGGTATTTTTCCAGTATAGTTCCTTGGCGAGAAAAAGAAATTGGCATCGTATTTTCCGGCAATCTATATCCTATTTCATACACATAAGCAATTTTTTCGATATGTATACAATTTATTTAATCTATAGAAGGCAATAATCTATTTTATATAGAAACAGAAGTTATTTGGGTACAACATAGTTATCCCGTCGACCAATTTCGCCAATTTATATACATCGCCAAACCATTTGCCAAATTATACAAATTGACATAATTTTTATTTTAAATAATGAAAGAACAAATAAATTAGCATAACATTAATAAAAATACAAATAAAAAGTCGAAATAAAAGTCACTTGATGACGTAAACACGTGAAACTTGCTTAAAGTCAAGTGAATCTGACATTTACGATCAACCATTATTGGCTTTTAATCTTATAATTTGGCGATAGAATTTTGGTCGACGGGATAACTAAGTAGTCCCAAATATTGTAATAGATGTATAAATAAAATGTTTATATACAAATAAATACATATATAACAACAAAAATAAAAGTTCACCAGGTTGGTTTTCATAGCTATTTATATATTTTGTAAACGTATTTCACTTTCTGAAACCCGAATTGCGCCAAGCTTTAAAAAAAATGCCAAGGCCCCCGTAGTGGAAAAGTACCTAAATAAATAATTAATCGTAATAATTATAACATAAATTAAAATATTTCATTTCAACATCGAAGTATTTTTTTCTAATTTACATTCAAATAAATATATATTCTAAGATAACTTCAATTTAAATTAAGCTTACTATCTCACTTCATAAAATAAACAAACACAAGAGATTCATTCTTCATGAACTGTAGAAAATATTAAACTATGAAGATAATCATTCGCAAAGCAAGGTTCTACAACAATGCATGGACAATATTTTTATGACGTCATAGTAGGTAAATTGACGGCGCTAACGTTTGTTTACGGTTTGCATTCACGAGGGTTTTATTTTCCTATTTATCTTAGTTAGGTTACTTCATTGCCATATTTATGAACTCAGAAATCAAATTCATAAAAACACAATATATATTCATTATGTAATTATTAAGTACTGAAAAAAATTATAAATGCATGATTTGGAATATTTAAATAAATTTATTAATGCAAAAAATAACATTGACGTAACAGCATGTTTAAGTAAAATAACTTTAATTTAGGTAATTTATGAACAAATCTCAGTTTAAACACTTGAAATTTCACTTATTTTTACAGCTACGGAAATTAAGTAGTATTTGTCAAAAAAGACGAAATACGCATAATAACAAATAATGTTATGAAATATTATCAAATTTGCAAAGAATTCTTGATTTCTCTATCAAAATCTTTGTTCTAATTTGGGGAAGGATTGAGCAAGTAAATTAGTTTAAGAATGAAAGTAATATGATGCAATGCTTAGCATACATTTAAGGGAGACCAAACTGGTTGCCAGAGGCGTCTAGTTTACTAAAGAGAAGAATTACAATATTTACAATTTATATTACAATTGTATTCTTATATTAGTGTGATTCTCTCGCAAAGGTTTAAGAAGATATAGTTCTCTAAATAAACGTATTTAAGCAATTCTTTTTCTAAAAAAGAAGGGCTAATGTGTTTTATTTATTTTTCATAAATTAAAATTGAAATTTGACAAAATTAGAATCTACAGACTCACTTTTAAAACGTTCATAAATATTTAAAGAATGTAACTCATCCCAAAAGCAGGATTTTCCGATTAATTAATTATATACAGGGTGCTGCCGAAGTCGACAGACAAATTCAGGGGGGTAATTGTAGGTATCAAGAGGATGAAAAATTACCATTTCAAAATACTTATTTAGTCACAAATAGAAGGTGTTTCACCCTAACTGAACTTGGATTCACGGTAATAATTTTGAGAAAAATAAAAACATTGTTATGAAAATGTACCTAATATGTATCTTGTTTCAAGCGAAATATTATAACATTACGAAAAGAGAAATTAGAGGGACACTAAGAGGAAGCTCCAATGAGTTCTCCTTTTTCTGGGCTTTTTGCCGAAATTAAATTACGATCGTTGGAAATGACGATTCTAACTGACTTTGATTTAAAGCCTAGAGTATGGAACAGTTTCGCAGACAATTTTTGTATTGTTTAGGAGCATAATTGGCATGAATTACCCCTTTTCCTTGATAAAATAAATGAGTTTGATGATAATATAAAATTCACTCTTGAAATTGAGAAAGACAGAAGTTTACCTTTTCTTGACGTTATTTTAATTAAAAACAATGAAAACTTCAACACTGACAGAAATGTATATAGGAAAGCGATCAGATAAAATAATACTATCCCGTATAATAGTTCATCTCCATTTTTATATAAAATCGCAGCTTACAAATTTTATATTAGACGATCTTTTAAAGTATGTTCAAATAAATATTTAGAAAAAGAGCTGGGAAGAACGGTTTTCCAACGATGCTCATTAATAAACTTATCTATGAATTCCGTTTTCATAAAAATAACAAAAAGTAAACCATAAAGAAATGATATGCAAAAAGTTTAAGTATTTCCCTTGTCTGTATGAAAAGTTAAGATATGCTCTACTGAAACACAATGTAAATTTAATACCTTCCATCAAGAAAATTGAAAGTATTAATTTGTACGAAAATAGATTCAACACCGAAATATGAATTAGCTGGTGTATATGCCATCTCTTAGAAATGATAACGTTAGAATAATGGAATACATAGGAATGGCCAAAAGGAATCTCAAAGACAGAATCAACTAGCATAAAGCAGATGTAAAATTTTGTCGTCAATCCACCACTCTCTCTTGTTTAAGTTAGAATCAGAATATCACAATAGATTTTGATTATGCAAAATCATATTCCCAACACCCGATTATTACGCATCCACTATCAGAAAATGCATAGAAATCCTGTATAAAAACAATCAAGTATGTAAAGACGCCCTATCGTATAATAGTCCCAATTTATAGTTCAATATCCTGGAAATAAATTACGGATGTTTGAGAAAAGTGAAGTACAGTTTATGATACAGCAGTTAAACATTTTCTTCTTTTCAAATTTAGTCTGAAACACAGCTACTTAGTATGTCCAGTTACGCATTTAAAAAGGAAAGTGGCGTATGGGATCAGAGTCAGGTGGTAAAGTAAATGGAACTGCAGTTAATAGTAGTGCGTATTTTCTCTAATTGAGTTCAATCCAAGAAACTGCTATTTCTACTTTCAACTCTAATATTTAACGTCTCTCTCAATTTCAAAACAAAGTGACGTATTTGTATAAATAAACAATAATTAGTTATTAAAATATTCTCTGATGAAGAGCTTGGAAAAGCTTGAAAGTAGTAAGAAGCTTTAAATAAAATATATATTTTTAACTTGTAATATCTTTTCCATTATTTTAGCCACCTTTTAAGTAAAATAGTGAACTTTTAAAGTTCATATAATGAATTTTATGTAGATATAAATAGATTTTTCTCATTTTGTGATGATAAAATTTTAAGCTACTCTTATAGAAAAAAGTAGAAAAATATTATAATGAATAATTACCTCTTTTACTGTAAGAAATTATGCAAAAAGAAATATATCAGAAAATGATTAATGGTGCTATCTTTGAAAATAAAGTCTTATGTTGGTGTGATTCTGTAGCAAATGTTTCAGAATATTTATTTCATTAAATAAACATGTTTAAATAGTTATTTTTAAAGAAAAAGGTAATGAGTTTTATTTATTGTTGGAAATTATAACAGAAATTCGACAAAATTAGAAATTACAGTCTCACTTTTAAATCATTCATAAATATTTAAAGAATATAATTGGTCCTATTTAAGCAGGTTATTCTGCTTAATTCCTTATATATATGTGTGAGTGTATCAAATTATTTTTTATTGCATGTTTTTAACTAACTTTAATGCGGAAATAGAGTTTGATATTTTTCTCTCTGATTGGGCAAGGTTGTTTCAAAATAAACTATTTTCAATGGACTATTAGCAATGGACTATTTTCTATGTTTATATCGTTAATTCATTGTGAATTCTCTATGGAATATTAAAAAAAAATTCTTAGAACATTATAAAAAATAAAATAAATATTTAGACTAGAGCAGCTTCCTTTCCGAAAGTTGGTATTTTTAAAATATCCACAATGAGCATTCCATATACACCATTGCTTAAAATAATTTTTAAATAATGCATAAAATACAGAGCGAGAAAATATTATTCAACTGATTATCGCTGACATTAAGAATGGAAAGATTGAACGAAATCAACGGATTGTTGTGTTATTCAAAATCTATAGACCTCTACGACTGATAAAATAAGATATTAAAAAGAAAGAAAAAACTGTGTCATTTGTATGTTACCAAATGCACTCCATTAATTTCAAACTATTGTAACGAAATTTCTTCGTCAAAAGAGGCAAAAGATGGTTAACAACTAATAAAACGCGTAAGTTTACAACTAATAAAACGCGAAATATACTTAAAAATCAGAGATAAGTATTTACATGTCCATAACCAGGAAAATATTTGTATTACTTTGCATTTTCCTGTACATGATCTAAACATCTGCATATACACTATATTGTGTGCTGAAAAATAGCGTAGTCACAAAACGCATAGCACAGTTGAAAATTCACGCGCATTTCTGTCAATAGACAAAACTGTACTCGGATAACCTTAAAAAGCCCTGTATTCTACACTTACACGCCTCATATTATTAAAAAAAGTAACTCTGAAAAAACGTTTAACAAAACTGAAAACGTGCTATCAGAATTTACTATATATAGACATCAATGTATCCAGTTTTTTGGGTAGCCCTGTATACGAATTTATTAATATTCTATAGAACATGTTTTAGAATATCATATAGTATAAATAGCTGGAAATGATAATTCAATTTAATACACATCTGAGAAATTCATGATATATATATATATATATATATATATATATATATAATTTTTTTTTTTTTTGACCAATTGTTTCAATAAAAAAAATATTTTATAGTGAATACGTATGTTTGAATATTTGAAGTAATTTATTACACATATATACCCAATGAACATTTTATCTCATTTTATTAAAAGATAGCTTGTGCAAACATATTATTATTATTAATATTTTGATATTAAAAACGCAGTATTATAATGTAATAAACCGTACTTAAAATTTAAAAGGTTATCAGAGGCTCTGGAAAAGCTTTTTTATCAAATTTCAAAGTCTAAAGATTACATGCACGCATCTTTTCATTTTTAAAATTTATAAATATCAATGAGGTATTACCGTGTGATATAGATATGAAAACTTAAGAAGTGAGTTCCAGTTAAATTAGCGGTAAAGTTTCTTTTAAATTCAAAGAAGCTCTTAAT
Source organism: Maratus speciosus (assembly GCA_963932465.1). Classification (NCBI taxonomy): domain Eukaryota; kingdom Metazoa; phylum Arthropoda; class Arachnida; order Araneae; family Salticidae; genus Maratus; species Maratus speciosus. The sequence continues at coordinate 177,119,936 of OZ010786.1, forward strand.
CAACACTTCTTATTCTGTATTCATTTTCGGCGAATGAAAAATAGTGGCATTTTTCTGGTAAAGATTGAAACTTAGCTCTTAATTCTCATTCTATCGAATATTTTAAAACTCATCCACCTCAGACATTTATTTTAATTTATCGAACTTGTAGATGCATAAAAAAATAAACAAGTGGAATAAATAAAATTAGAATGATAGTTTGAAACAAATTTATTGCTGAGAAATATATCGGCTAAATTGGAATGTTTAAAGAATTTTAATTGTTTTTCCCCGTACATTGACGCATTTAATGCGAAAAGATTTAACATAAAATGTATTAAAATTTGATATTTTCTAAGATTTAATGAAATTAAAAGAGCAAGAATGGTCTCTTTGATAAATTAATACTTTGAAGCTGAAAATAGGATGATTATTTTAGTTTTGAAAATATTTAATAGACAAAATGTATAAAGCATATGTACAAAAGTATTTGAAATGAATGACAGATTACGTATATCTTTAGAATATGTTTATCCATTTATTATAATATTATAATCAAGTATTAGGTACTTCCAGGGCTTAATTTCTAACGAAAAAAGAACCGGAGCCCTAATATTCTGCAGTACTAACAGCCGTAACTTGCCCTCTACCCTCTTCCACGTCCCTCCAACCTGGCTATTTATATTTCATACATTATTTACAAAATTTAAAACATTTTTTATTTCTCAAAATTTTAAATATATCTATCAGTATATACTTAGCTCTCGACTACTCCACTTTTTAGTTATCGCTCCTTCCGAATAGAAATCTTTACGTAATTTTAATGCTAATAAATTGCAGAATTCAGGGATAAAATATGGTAAGTATTATGATTCGGAAATAGTGTTAAAACAAAAAAAGAAATAGTTCGCCAGTTATGCACTTTTATGAAAAAAGAATGAAGTTATTAACATTTATATTCTGAAGAATAGAACAACGTTCTTCAAATTCCTATAAAAGATGCATATCTTAAACGATAATCGATTCCTTTCGTCGAACAATCGTTTGTGGTGAGTCCCTGAAAATAACATTAAGTTAAAAACTTGACATCGTTATCTTAAAGATTCGATGCTTTTATAGAAAAAGGGGAAACACTGCTTGTTTGCTTTCTATCAGAATAACAATACATGGCAATTATATCTACTTACAAATGAAAGTGACTTCGTAAATGAGCAGAGCAGAGCCTTAAAATGAACATCGTTCATGACACAAAAAAAGCGCCATTGCATTGGGCTCCGGAGCCCTGTATTTATGAGCTCCGGTGAATTCCGACCAATATTTAAATATTTACTGAAAACAGAGAAGTACCGGAGCTGAGCTCCGGTGGGCTCCGGCGCAAATTAAGCCCTGGGTACTTCACACGGTGAGATATTCTTCAAAGAACTAATAAAGAAATTAAATGAGTAAATTGTAAATCAAAAAACATTTTTGTTTTAATTTCAAAAGTTCACGTTACAAAATATACCAATGAACACGCTATACAAATGTTTTAAATACAATGGTTAACATAAGTTAGAAGATGAGTTTATAAAAATATTTCCCATTTGTGAAGAACCGAAGTTTCTCAAAGTTGACCATAACCCATTTGATTTGCATTATTGAAATCGATTTTACTACACTTACAGATCTGTTAAGTTCTTCTATAATTTTGTATTGATATCGATTTAAAACGGGTATTTCTTAAGAAATGAGATGGTGTTCATTCAGAGCTAACAGGGGAAAGTCGTTACCTAAGAAAGAAACCACCAGGGCTGCGTTATCAACTGTAGGCTCGCATATCGATGCTTTCAAAAGTAAGTCGTTGCACATAAAAAGAAACGTTTTAATACAAAGTGTAATAGAATGCAATGATTTGATGAAAAGGAAAACAATTTTGTCAGGACTGCATAGAGTTACTCCTCAGACGTAGCACTCAGACCTCTTTTGAATGCAATGGAAACTTGATGAATTATTGTTCCTTTCAGTTGAAACAATGTGCCTTGGATCCAGTATTCCTAACAGGTATCAGGAATACACACGTCTGTCGAAATCCTGCTTGGTGATGGATTTTGACAATCGGGACGTCCCCTGAACTTATTCTTGAGTTATAAATAGTTCAATTGCATAATATGTTTTGACATAGACAACATAATTTTTGTTTGAATATTAGTACATTTTGAACAAGCCAAGTTTCGGTAAAACACTCCAAAAATAGGCTTCTGCACATATGCCAAATATTTTCCGACACTATTTTCGTACATTTATAAGTTATTAAACTAACAAATTAGCGATAACAATTGAACAATCCAGTAAATAATCTAAGTCTAAAAATATGTTACAATAAAACGAAATGTGTGTGCAGATATTTTTTTTTAGTTATTTTTAAATGTTTTGTAAAATAACGTTGTTTAAAAATATTAATGTATTCTAAACTACTCTTTCTTCTTTTTAGGTACGTTAAATGGATTATTTTTATAGAGTAAGTAAATTTTAGTTTATGATAAATCAACCATTTATAATCAATATTTTTCTGCTAGTGATTGATTTTTTATGAAATCATTTTCCGTTAATTGTACGTAAATTAATATTTAATATTCACAATTCGTATCGATATGTACAATTAAGACTTATACACAACATATTCAAAATGTATAGGAATATATAGTTGTAAACAGTACTTAAAACAAAAATAAAAATGTTAAAAAAAATTTAATCACGATAAAGACTAGAATAAATCGTCTATAAAAAGAAAGACTTTTAGCATAATAAAACAATTTTTTAATGATATTTTGTAATTCCTATAAATTCTAATTTTATAAAGAAATAGTTTAAAAGAAACAAATTTAAAACAAGTGACAATCGATTTAAAATCATATATAATGAAGGAATTTTATTCTTTAATAGCATCACACCCAAACAAATCATCAGTACATACAAATTTAAAAAGCAACGTTAAAAACACCAGAATAAGCAAACATTCAGCAAACTAGATTCGGTACCGTTTAGCGTACCGTCCTCGGTGAAAACAATAACGGGAACTTGCTCATTTATATAGCAGAGAAGCGGATTCAACTGAGAAGTTCATTAACCAATGGGGAAACATTAAAATGCAGGTACCAGCCAACGGGAGAATAGTATAGGTAATGCCACCAGAAATTTGAAGGAAAAAAATGGTAGTAATTAACCAAAAGAGGATTTTATGAAATATTTCCAGCAATCTGATAAAGGGGGAGTAGCAAATTCACTATTAACAATATTGTCATAATTTTTGTAGATATGAAATGCTTTAAGAAAGTTAATTTCGTGTATAGTGGGTTTAGAGATGATTTTGGCTGAATTAAAATCAAAAGAGTGGTTTATCCCCCCAGCAATGTTTAGCAATTGAAGATTTGTTGGTTTCCTGTTTTTGAATATATTGTTGGTGTTCTTTAATACGAAATTTTAAACCACGTTTGGTCTGTCCAATATACTTTATATGAACCGCTCTCTTGATTTTAATTCAGCCAAAATCATATCTAAACCCATTTCTATACACGAACTTAACTCTCTTGAAGCATTTAATATCTGCAAAAATTATGACAATATTGTTAATAGTGAATTTGCTATTCCCCCTTTATCAGATTGCTGGAAATATTTCATAAAATCCTCTTTTGCTTAATTACTACCATTATTTTTTCACATTTCTGGTGGCATTACCTATACTATTCTCCCATTGGCTGGTACCCGCACTTTACTGTTTCCCCATTGTTTAATGAACTTATCAGTTGAATCCGCTTCTCCCCTATATAAATGAGCAAGTTTCCGTTATTCTTTGCACTGAGTATGGTACGCTAAACGCTACCGAAATTAGTTTGCTGAATGTTTGCTTATTCTGGCGTTTTTAACGTTGCTTTTTAAATTTATATCATTCTGCGCCAAGTAGCATCTTAATAATTAAGTCATCAGTACACCAAAATATAATAATATATTCAAGAGCTTGTATTTTCAATAATTTCTCTTCATGGCCACTGAATTACTTGTTGTCTGTTCTGGAAAATCTCCAATGAGAAAAACAAAATTAAAAATGATATTTTTTTAATAGAAAAAAATCGTAGTTTTTAATTGCTTTTTGGTCAGTTTGTCGTTTTAGTTTTCGACAAAAATAAACATACTCCGTAAAAAAAAAAAAAAAAAAAAAAAAAAAAATTATGGAGTAAATACTTGCACAATCAATTAAAAATCTGTACATACCGCTTTTAAAAAACATTTTCCGGAATTAAACACACAGTTATGAAGAGAGATTCAGAGGGTTGTTTATTTTTTTCGTTCACTTTGGTTATAATTTTCGCGATGTGATGCTAACACATATTTGCATTCAAAATAGACAATGATTATCTGTAGAAGAGTAATTTCAAAAACTCAGTATAGATTCTCTGCTTTAATAATAGTAGAGATACTACAAAAAAGAACGATTGATATCCGCAATTTTTCTTTTCAAAAGCAGATGGATCGCCTTAGATCGCAAACCATTTTCATAAGCGTCTTTTAACACTTTTATTCCATCAAAAGCACGGAAAATGATTTACATGTCTTCAGAGGGCCCTGTAGAACATAAACATAAACATAAAGATACGTATATTTATTGGAGTATAAATTGATTCGGTCTTTTTTTGTGTTCAAATATGCATTTATTTCAAAACTAAATGAATGAACAGATTAATCAAAGTATTGTCCATTGCTGACTACTACTTTTTGACACCTCAATTTTCGAACTTCATCTCTTATCGATTGAGGCGATCTGAGTTTGGTGCTAATTGTCGATTTCTGCGAAAGAAGTGAACAAGTGGCCTGTTAAATCGTGCTGCATCCGTCGTAGCAACAAGTAATCAGAAGCATCATTGTCCAGATAATACGGCGGGTATAGTAAAGCATCCCAATTGATTGTTCCCAAATATTGTTTTTACGACTTTTGCGAAAAATCGATTTTCAATGTCTTTAGGTTTCAGTTCATAAGGCACCAAATTTCTTTGCTTTTGAATCATTACCATGGATTTAAATCGTACGGAAGTGTCTTATTGTCTCACTCCCAATAATTCTGCAAGATCCTCATGCGTTTGACTTTGATCTTCATCCAATAATGCCTCTAAAACTTTCTCTTCTAATTTTTTTGGCTGTGCAGAGCGAGGTTTGCCTTGAAGGCTGAAATCACCCTTCTTGAAACGTCGAAGCCATTTCCTGTCTAATTTATCAGTTGGAGCAGCACCTCCATAAACTTCCACAAGCATTCGGTGGGCTTCAGCTGCACTTTTCTTCCAATTAAAGCAGAAAACTAAAACCTCCCGCAAATTAGTTATCACAAAATTTGACATATTCAACACTGTAAAAAACATGATTTTTGTATGAAACTCAAAGTGATTTAAATTGAATTTTATTGACAGATGTCTAACCTCTCTCAAACCACCGAAATCATTTCTCACTGTAAAACATTCCGAATAGCCGACGCTATCTTTTGAAAACGGACCGAACTAATCTGTACACCCAATATATTCTGCATAGCTCTGTAAAGCATTAGGTTTCCATGATTTTAATAAGATAAAAAGTATTGACGCTGTTGAAAATATATTCCGTACTACGGCGATCCATCTGCTTTTGAACAAAAATGAATTTGGAGATTTCGTTAATGACCAAGCTCTGAAGCCCACTAGTGGCCGAGAGGTTCTGCTTTCGAAACTGGTTGACCGGAGGTGCTGGGTTCGAACCCAATCGTGACGTCGGCCTAATCGTTCGGAGTTTTACGTGGTTTTTTTCTAATCTTGGTTTTCCTTGCGTAAATATGGGTTACGTTACCTTAGAAAGACCTCCATTTAGGCATTCCCCCCACCCTGGGAATATATCACTAGTGTAGATAATTGGCCGTCATAAAAAAACGCCAAACACCAATCTCTCTCTTATATAGGATTTTAAGACAAAAAATTTTTTTTGCTGCTTATCTAACTAAAATGCAGCAAACATTGAATTTATATCACCAATACAATTTTCTGTTAATAATTTATAAATTCATTTTCTGCATACCCAGTAAATTATATATTACGTATTTTATTTTACGTCTTATTATATTCAACAAATGATTTGCACACGAAATACTATTATTATTATTTGTCTGCAACGTGTGATTATGATAAAAAATTGTGAATGGGTGTTAAAATCAGTATCAACAATAGTGAAAATGGTAAACTCGAAACATTTATTTACAAAAAATTTAATTAAATAAAAACATCGTAAGTTCAAACATGAGTTTGTGAAAAGTAATGTTATATGTTATAATGTTTTAGAGATTTTTATTCCTACTAAAAATCCATAATATATAAAGAATAATTTTTTAAACATGACTACAAAGACAAGTAAGCAGTCAATAGCAGCATATGTTTTCAAACTAAGTCAGAATTCTGTCTTTGGAGAAAATACTAAAAAACTTTGTTATTCTAATTAATATTTAATTTATAGATACTTCGTAGAAATGAAAAAAAAAAAACGAATCTTTTTAGTAAATAATTATATAGCGACTTTTTTCGATAAAATTTGTTTTGGAATATATTTATATAGACATACTTAAATCACGAAAAAAATATTTCTCTTTTGATCCAAATGGTATATGTTACAAATACTGACTTTCTTTTAAACAATTGCGAAATAATAAAAAGGTACCTGTAATACTCTATCGTGAATAACATGCTAAAATATTCCATTAAAATTTTGTGCATTTCTTTCCTCAATATCGAGTAACGCGGGCTTCATATTTGTAAAGCATACTAATAATCGTTAATAATGCCCCATCTTTTAGCTATATTTTCTCATTAAATAAATGCAAGAATTCTCCGCATACCTTGCATATTTTTCTAACTAAATATTCAAAGAGTTTACCACTTCGGTTATTAAAATATGGAGGAAGCGATGAAAATATTTAGATAACTATTAATTCTCTAAATTATAGTGCTGAAAAAATCGTTAGAACATATTTAAATTAAGCCACTGTATTAGACACCCAAGTTTAATTAAAGTATAAGTGAGTATAGTACAGCTCGTTTCAAACTATCTATAAAAAGACAATTGAGATTCATTCATTCCAATTAAAAAAAATTAACGGTTTGAATATTTAATTTTAATGTTTTGTACAATCTTCAGAAATTTTGTTTCTTTTTCCTGTGATTATTATTGTTCCAATACATACTTCTGTGTGATAAGTAATTCACTTTTGAGACTCTTTCATCAACATTATTTGCGCTGATTAGCAACAGGTGTTTAAAAATATTTGTTGATCTAAACATTGTTTTGAAGATTTATCGTGTTTAATCATTGCAGAATCTAATTATACCAGAATCTTTAAACTATTGAAAACAATCAAAGTAGTTTATTTTCTTTGGAAAAATCGCTGTTTATATAAAAGGATTGCAGACTATTTCCCTCTTAAATTTTGTGAAAGATTTATTGTTGTTTACTGCTGTTTAAGTTTTGTTTTTAGCAATGCCTAACATAATATTTATAAGCATGCAATTTCCTGTCTTATTTGATGGGGTAACTTTTTTGTATTTTTAAACAACACAGCAGAACTTTGCACTGAAAAAAATATTTTTTCTGTAACATATATATGTATTATGTAAAACCTACATTCAGCGTTGTATGCAATTTTCCGTAATTTTTGATAAGCTATTTTCTTACTGTGAATTGAAACTGATATTCACAAGCTGAAATAAGTCTGCTTTATGCAGCTACAGGCATTGCTGCCATTTTGGTGTGTCATTTTTGACCTGAGGTCACATACTAGATTCTTGAAATACTCAATTTCTTTGTCATTATTTTAGGGGGAAAACTACATTCTATTTGCTGTCTTTATTGTTACGCTACATTTTGTATATGTAAACAACGCTGCAGAGCTTTGCAATGATAATCCGTTTTTTTTTTACCATTAGAAAAATTAAGAACTCTTTATTTTAATGCAATAAATTCTTACTATAAATCAGAATAAAATGGATTTAAATTTTACACATATCTCCATATAAATAAAAGACTTAATATTAAATGTAACGTACTGACGAAATATTTCAGTAATGTGTCCTTCCGGAGGGCAAAAAAAAGGGCACTCCGAAAATGGCTTGAGGGGGATGGTAGGTGTATAATATGAAAGAGTAGTCAAAGGGCTTTCTAATGATATGTCACATGACGTGCTTAAGTCACATGACGCGAGCCCCCTGGCTGTGTCGAGGAAATTGGAGGAGAGAGGAGCAAGGTTCGTGATAGGTGTATCAAAACATGCGCGTATTCGAATACAACGCAATCCGTGAATTTCAAAGCAATCGGTGAAGAACTTTCGGAGGTTTAAGATTTTGTACAAACGAACATTTATATTTTTATTTATATAGAAATGTGCCCCCACGTGGGGAAAGTGAGGGGAGCGAGATGCGAGGTGCATAATATGAAACAGTATTCCAAGGGATTTCTAATGATATATTACATGATGTGTTTTGGAAAAAATTTAAAAAGCGCCCCCCCGTGGTGATGGTGGCGAATGGGGTGGTGGAGAAGCGAGGTTCATAATAACTATATAACAACACTTCCGGATTCGAATGCAACTCAACCCATGAATTTCAAAGCAATCGGTGAAGAACTTTCGGAGATTAGCGATTAGGAACAAACGAACATTTATATATATACTAGCAGCCTAACGCCCGCTACGCTGGTCAATTTTTCTAAAGAAACCTTAAATCAAACGAAATATATCTGTGAATTTGATCATGCGTTTTAAAGCAATGTGGACATTTACCTGGAATGCCCAATCTAATTGGTGAAAACAATATGAACGTTATTACGCTATTATATCTTTTGAGCTATACAAAATTTAGGCTGTTAAGGGTCAACTTCTTTCGTTGATCATTTAGTGTAGTATTCGGTGAAGAACGATAGAACAATATGTAATATATTAAAAGGGTTCATGAAAAATTATCAATGCAAGTCTCATCAGAATCTGTTAATTGGACATACTGAAAAGGCTAATCGTTCATAATTTGGTTCGCCTGATTCTAAAACATTCAGCCTTAATTCTATAATCAAGCAATCTGACGACCAAGCAACACCAAGCCAATGATATGTGCTTTATACTAAAACATTCACTGAAAAATTAACTAACCGAGCAATTTACATCGAAATCCACTTAGCAGGATCTTTTAAACTGGAAAACGTACCGAAACATTTCATAAAAATAATCTAACAGTTTTAATCCCGCGAAAATTCATTCAGCGGAACCTATATTTCGAAATTGGGTTAATCTGATTTAGATCTTTACCCATAATTATTTAATTAAGCAACGTAGAACATTATGTTTTGTCACATTCGGGTTCACCTAATTTTGGAACATTCTCTTGTAATCTAATTTTCTGCAATCTGATTTGTTGCCAAGTTTGTGCTTCAGAAAAACAATAACCCAGAAGAAAACTTCGCTATAGAGAAGTACCATCCATGCAAGAAGTACCAACCATCCACAAAAAATAATCTAACTAACAGTATAGGTCTCATCAAAATACATCCAGCAAAACTCAAATTATAAACGGGTGGAAGGAAAAGCAAATTTGCATTTTATATAATTACAGTAGATGTATCTTTCATAATTGCGTTCACCTTTCTGTATAGCTTTTCCAATAGCTCTATAACTAAAACTAAGCAACGTAGAACACTGTGTGTATACATAAAAACCGTTCCAAAAACATTACCTAACTAATAGTGGCATACCCTATCAAAATATTATAAAGAATACGAATAAAATGCAAATTTCCGTTTTAAATATGTAGTAGATGATGATGATACGATTTTCTGTAGTAGAATTCATCATGAAGTTTTCGCTTCATACATAAACGATGCTTTCAACATTGTAATTAATACACCGATTGAAGACGTATCCGATTACGGAAGATTAACCTGAAATTTCCTGAACAACTACCCAAAGAAAGGTGAATATATGGCTTTTGTGATATTTTATGTTAGCCGGGCGCAAGTAATAAATTAACAAAGATTGTTTCCATATCTTATTCTTATTAGCCCCCAGTACGGGTATGCTATTTCTTTCTCCCAGCTTATTTTGTGTCGTCTTCAAAAAATAACGTTACCTTACAGAAGCCTGGCGTAAATCAAATCAATGCGACTAAATATGCTATAGCAATTTTTTAAATTTCTAAACATCGCACATTTTCAATTTTTATACCGTCGTATTGTGAAAAAAAAAAGTACTTTTAAATGCAATTTGTTTGAAAACTGTATCTCCATTTATTTTTCAAATATTAATTTTTTTTGTAGTTTTCAGCACCATTTGTCTAATTTTGGCAACTCAAGTACTCCATTTATGTAGAAAGTAAAGGGAAAATAGCTGAAAAATAGCAATTATGTCTTTTTGTTGCCATTTTCTCATAACAACCGAAAGAAAATGTAATTAAAATACGTGCTATTTTGAAAAAAATATATAAATGAAATATTTGTGTTAAAACATGGAGCTATTATAAACTATATTTAATTTGAAGTATCTATAGACGCTTTCAGTTTGACGTCATTCATGACGTTTTGGTTGGAAAGTGACTCCAAACAAACGGTTGCTATGCGTCATTTCTTTTTAAACATAAATCGTGGAAAATGTTACTAATACTTATCAAGTATTAAAACATTTAGATGTGAGATATAGATATAAGATATAGCTGCAACACACAAACAAAATAGAAAATACAACATAGCAACCGTTTGTTTGGTGTCAGTTTCGAACCAAAGCGTGAGGACTGACGTCACGACTAAAATCGTCTATATTAATGTTACAAACAAATGAAGGCCTATGAATCATTAGGTAGCCGGTTTTTTTCAGCCGAGTTTCTTTAATGACGGCATGTTTTTGCTGCATTTGTGTATTATTTTGCGATAGTGACATCCTATGCATGCTTTACTCTAGATGGTTAAGAGTGGATCGTAAATGTGGAATGCTTAAGCGGATGCGAATGACGTCATTTTACATAAAATAAAAGTGTATGCTTTAAGTCTTAAAATTGAAATATGTTTTGTACTATTTATATATGCATTTTTTTTTTCATCGTGGGCAACACTAAATTCTGAAAAAGCAGAATTCCTATTTTCTAGTTTTATCATTTTCGTTCAAAATAAATACATTTCACTCATTTCATTTATAATACATGCTTTACACTAATGTCATTGAAAAAGATGAAAAGTAAAACAATAGGAAATAATGCCATAACTTAAAACAAAGAAATGTTTTTGATTTACATAAGCGAAATGTAACTACTGCTACTGACAATTTTAAAATTGCTAATGGCGATGTTTACATACGGATACGGCTGATATAAAAGTACCCAATTTTTCTTCTTATCCAGGAGCAAGTGATAAATCGCGATGTATTATTTCACTTCTAATTTCTTCCATTGAAAAAAAGTAATACTTAAGCATTATTCGGACCATGAGATAGATCGTAAAAAATGGTTGAAATTGCCAATCTTGTTTATCGTTTGCCAATTACGTTCAAAAAAGTAATTTAACATTCTTAAATGCATAACCTTGTTAAAAATGCAAATTGTTTTAAGTAAATAAATAAATAAAATATATAACTTAAACTTACATACTATAAACTATAATAAAAAAAATTATAATAATAAAATTAATTTAAAACTATACTAAATAAACTATCAAATGGACAAAAAATAAGGGATGCTGTAATTAATGTAATTGCCATGCTTGGCGCAGTTGTATCTGACATGGCCCGGATGTAAGTACCACAAAATTTTTAAAGTCGTACAAACATTGCTTTCATTTTTAAATATTTTGTTTTATAATGTTAATTTCTAAGTGGATCGCTTCCTTGTATTTTAAATAAAATCAATGTATTTTTTTCTTTTTTTTCAAGATGATTGTATTTATTTTTTTTTCAAACTCATATAGCCGTTTTAATTTCTTAACCAAAAGAATTAACAAAAAGATTCAAATTGAATTTCTTCCGTTGCTACAGTAACGGATATACAATATGAATGAATATGGATGAAATATCACTTTTAGGGTTCGATATTTCGAGGTTTTGGCGCCAAAGACATTGCCAAATTAGAAAAATATGAAATATCACACGAACTATTGGACTTAAAAGAGTTTGATTAGTACCATTCGATTCTGCTTAAAAAAATACACCAAAATATGTCATCAGTTGAAAACTACCTATAAAATCAGATTTTTAAGGAATTTTTTAAAAGTTCGTTCTCTTTTTTACCCCCCTTAGGGGTGAAATTTTAGAAAATCCTTTCTTAGCGGCACTCTTTGTCATAAGAAGTATTTTTACCCCAATTTTCAAGATTTTAGGTTCAGTAGTTTTGGCTGCGCGTTGATTAATACAAAATCCAGACTTTCTTATATATATATATATATATATATATATATATATATACATATATATATATATATATATATTAATATATTTTTTTTTAAACCTAAATATGCTGTTTCTTAAAATAAAATGTTAATATACCATCATTATTTATATGATTTCTAAATTCATTATACAATTTTTAAAGGTTTTTTTTTTTTTTTTTTGCCATAAATCATATCTTTAATCTCTTTAAGACAATTAAAAATATAAATCTCCTGAATTGTGCAATATATTTAAATTTTAATTAAAATAATCGTACGTTTTAAATAAATTCAATTTAAATAAAAGTAATTAATGAAGTAGTTTCTAATTTAATATTTAAAAGGTTAAATTGATTTATTTTATTTTTTATGTAATTTCTTTATGCAGTGTAACTCTTTTATTTTATATTAAGAAATTACCGAATACAAATAAATAAGAATAATTTATTCAGCTAAATAATTTAATAAAACTAAAAATTTTATAAAGCTAATTAAAGTTTTGAGATTATTTCTTGTCTCACTAAAAATTTCGCTTATTTTCTTAAATTTTGTCAAGAGCTGATGAATAAATAAATGTGTACTGCACTGAAATAATTTTGTTCGTCATTATTTTTGTTTTCAAAATTTTTTATTTAATTTGATTTCACATTTTAGCGTTTGCATGTTATCGCACTTTTTACTTTCAAACGAAATTTTCAAGATACATTTTATTACGAATATAACATATCTTTTATGTATCATCTATGTATGTTTCCTATAACATATATTTTTTTAACGTAAACAATTAAAAATGTATGAATATCTAAAAAGTGTTCTACATTTGAATAATTGATAAAAATATTCTCACTATTATTAGATGAAATTTAGGAAAGTGACATATTTTCCTTTTTTTAAATTATTAAAGCATTACAATGTAATATTTAAATATTTTAACACATTAGTGCTATCATAGTTGTATTTTGTTTATGCACTGTAACTTAATATATATAGAAAACTATATGTAAGAGAAACGACACATTCACCTTAATATTTTAAGTTAAAACATGAATGCATTTAAATGATTCTCAGTTTTTATTACTAAAATAGGTGCTATTTTAGTTATAAATAGCTATACGTGCTAAATTATAGGTGCTATTTTCTATTGCCGCTAGAACGGAAAAGTTGGGATAATATACAAGAATGATAAGTGCAAATATTTTAGAATAATCAATAAATATCTTCCGGTTCCCCTTTGGGGGCCTAAATAGGAAAAATTATGCAAAAGAGAAGAAAATTTAGGGTTCGAAATATAGAAATAAATAGAAAAAATTTGCAAACAAAATTTATTATGGAAGCTTTAAACCCTTTCTTCATGTGTTCTTTCGACAAGTGAGTGGTAATCGGAGGTTCCATTAGTTGGTAATTATGACAATCTATGAGATCCACGTAAGATTTAGCTTTGAAGTTACGGGCAGGAATTTGGTACATACGAACTCCTGCTCTCGTTTTTTTCCTTGCTTTCAAAATCCTACGTAGCGCAAGTTCTCACATATTCTGGTTTGGGTTGACAAGCATTGCAAGGATTATTATTGATTCAGGTTGAAAAAAGTAACCATTTCTCTGGATGACGCGATCCACAACTAGCTCCAGATCATCTGCAAGATAACGTGAAGCTTGAATTGTTTTCCAAAGATTTCGTACTTCATCTGTGAAATTTGCATACGATTTTATTGTGAGTTTATCATTGACTGAGTTTATCATAAAAGTTTACGCACCTGCGTGGTTCACGATCAAATCGCCAATTGCACAGATAGAGCACGAAATGTTTGGAAAACAATTCAAACTTCACGTTATCTTACAAATAATCTGAAGCTAGTTGTGGATAGCGTCGTCCAGATAAATGGTTATTTTGGTCATCCTGAAGCAGTAATCCTTGCAATGCTTGTTGACCCAAACCAGAATGTGCGAGAACTTAGGATTTTGAAAGCAACGGGAAATTCGAGAGCAGGAGTTCGTATGTTCCAAATTCTGCACTTAATTTTAAAGCTAAATGTTACGTGGATCTCATAGACTGGCAGAATTGCCAACTGCTGGATCCTCCAAAAACGACTCACTTGTCGAAGGTTCAACATAATGCAACTGATAAAATCTGGCGAATATCCGGTATCGCCATTGGGAAACATAAACTTTCCGTGCCACACTTGATGTGTTGAAAGGGGAGTAAAACTGACAACATAAGCTTCCCTTGTAGTCATCTGAGAGAAAAAACGTGATGGCTACATCTTATCCAAAATGGAGTCAAGGCGTGTCATGCCATCGTTTAAAACAAAAAGCCATTATAAAGTGAAAAATATAGAAACATGTGAATTAAATGCATTTAATGCATATTTCCAACTTTTATTCTGGAACTCCAAATAAACTTAGCTATACAAAGTCTGTGTATTGCGTGAAAAATAAGATTTGTTGTTTAATGTCCCTAATTATTATTTACGAATGTCTAATTTTGTAAAAAGAAACGTTTAAAGCTTCCATAAATAAATTTTTATGCAAACGTTTCTCCTATATTTCGACCCATAAATTTTCTTCACTTTTGCATTATTTCTGATATTTAGACCCCAAAGGGGACCCGGAAGATATTTATTGATTATTCTAAATTTTGCACTTATCTTTCTTGTATATTTTTCCAACTTTTCCGTGCTAGCAGGAATAGAAAATGGAAAATTAAAAAAATCACTAAAATGTGAAAATTTACATCATTTTCGGGTAATTTTCCATATTTTGATCCCAAACTGGAACCGGAAGATATTTATTAATTACTCTAAAATTTTGGACTTATGTTCCTTATATATTCTTTCAACTTTACTGCGCTAGCGCGAAGAAAAAGTTGGAAGTTAAAAATATTACTGAAATGTGAAAATTTACATTATTTTCGGCTAAAATTGCATACTTAGATCCTAATCTGGAACCGGAAGCTATTTATTGATTATTTTAAAATTTTGTGAGTATATTTCTGAGATCATTTCACAACTTTTCCGTGCCAGCGGGAAAAGAATTTCGTAAAAATCATTTTTACGCTCCGCCATAATGCGTATCGCAGAAATAGAATGTTTTGATTCCGATTGATATTAGAGTAAAAAAATTATGGAGGCAGAAAATGAAATTTTGCAAAGAAAATAAAAAGTAAAAAAAAAAAAAAAAAAAAAAAAAAAAGCATTTTAAGACAAAATGTTGAAATTTAAAAAGAAAAAGATTTAGAATAAAATTGAAATATGTTAATGATTAAAATACGTTATTGTCATATCTCAATGAATTATTAGTTTTAATTTGAAATCGGAGATGGTGCCACTAAACAGAGAATTGTTGTAAAGCTCTTCCATGCGAGCAAAGTAATGTTCAATGTAGAAAAGGTTGTTGAAAAAAAAGCCGTTACTTTTACCGCGATTTGCAATTATGTAAAATAATTCAACATACAGTAAAATATCATTACAACGAATTTTAAGAGACCACCGATTAAATTTGTCATAGCGAAAAATTCGTTAATGTGAAAAAACGTTTTGTAAAAAAATCGTTAATGTGAAATTTCAGTATGTCGAAGAAGCTATTCGACAAATTTGCAGGCACATCGAATAAAAAAATATATATTAGTACTACACTTTTATTACTACTTTTGCATATTAAAAATTTCGGTTAATGTGCATACATGTCTAACAGAACTTGCTTCAAACGTTTCTTTTTCCAGATCCTCTGAAAATTCTTTGGCTTAATTACTGACATAGATCCTGAAACGGACGAGATTTTTCGATCTACCATCTTTAAACGAAGTGTATACAGCTTCATTAGTTACTTGATAAATTTCCAAGTCGTAACTTTTTCCTCTTTGGGTACATATTCAGACCCCCTCAAATGGTTTTAAAATTCTGCCATTGTAATGAAAGAAATCGAATGCGAGATGCGAATTATTGCAGACAAATACTGACAGGTAGTTATTGCTAAATGTACAGTCACAGAGTAGCTACATCATTCCAAGGTAAAAACGACTGCAATAAAAAAATTGAACTCGTTAAAATTTTTGAACGGGTATGTAATTCAGACTAAAGAAAATATAAAAAAAAGGCGATTGGATGTAAATGTAAATGATGAGTTTATTATTTTTGCAACTGCACGCGGGGAAGCAATTTTAACCACTTCTCTCAAAAAACACATTTGAAATATGCTGAAATTTTGAAGATCATGAGGAAAAAAGTGTTTTTTTCTAAGCTCTGCAGTGATTTCTTCTTATTTTTTAACCCAACATTCGTAAAATTGAAATGACACTTCTTTTTAAGCCTTCAATAAAATCGTTAATTTGAAAAACGCGTTAATATGAAATCCGTAAACTTGAATAATTTTATAATCAGAAAGCATAGAACAATTTTTTACAATCCAAAAACATTCGTTAAACTAACAAATTCAATATAGTGACATTCGTTGTAACTAGATTTTACTGTAGTTAAATATAGATATGTCCCCTTTCTGTAATATAAGAATTAAGAAATATTAATCTATAATAGTAATATATATGTGTGTGTGTGTGTTTGGACTGCAAGAAAACGTTTCTTCCAGATAATTTGACTTATCATTTAAAATTTTTCACTTTAAGTCCGACTTATGTTTTAACAACTGCCTGTATTCCAGAGAAACGGAACTTTTCGTTACACCGATTTCGTTTCAAAATAGTCTTAAACAAGCAACTTTTGAAATATATTAGTAAGAGTCTTTTCATTGTATGGCTAAAATACATTGTTGTAAAATTTGAGTCATTTTATTTGATAAATGTAAAAGTTTCCGAAAAAAATAAGAACTATTTCATAAAAATTTCCATTTCAATTTATCTGTCATGTTTGTCTAGTGTAATTTAAATTCCAAATCAAGACGTTAAGAATAATAAGGGAAAAAAGAATTATGCATACAACATCATTTTCCGCAGATAGCAGACATTCATAAATTAAGAGATTCGTAGCAATACGTTTTCATAAATGTTATTTTTTATACTCAAAGTCTCATTCATTTTCTTTCACTTCGCCTGACTCTCATGAATAAATAAATATGCGTTGCAATGAAACTTTTCCTTCAGACAACTTGAATTATTATTTAAAATTTTTCATTATAATTTTGTTTCAAACTTCAATGACTTCGTGTTACCTGCAGTTTTGTTTTCCATCGGAAATTTTACATAAAAATCTACACATAATTATTTGCAATTACAATTTTTTTAACCATATTGGGTTGCAGAAATTTTGTATTTCAGATTAAAAAAAAAAATTTATTTCTAGCAGATTATTTCGATTGCAACTATAATAATTCTGCAATTCGACATCGTTGAAATGAAAATAATTTTGAAATTATTTCCTCTACGAAAGAAGACAAATTAGTCTAATTCTATCTCTGATAATTATTAAGATTTACTAATATAACTTCTTTGGATATTCCGCAAATCTGAAAAGAGTTCCTTTATCTGTAGAAGACACCGAGAACAATATATTTTCAAGGATTTAAAGAAGTCTTTTATAAACAGAAGTTTCTGCAGCTGTCCGTAATTTTAATTTTCGAAAATGTTTCCTAGTACGGTTTACAGTGGGCAAATCAGTTTTCTCGTTTATTGAACATGAAGATGTTTAATTAAGAATTAGTAACATCTGAAAACTTATATTTCAAATTGAGAAAACTGCTTAATGCACTGAAAACAACTCGGAAACGTTTCGGAAAATTACTGTAAGTAAAAGAATCTTTTGATGCAGAAATGCTTCTTAGTTAGAAATGATTATTAGTTTCTGAAATTTTCGATGATAAACGGACGCTTTTTGGAACCGCGTGAAAATCGGAAGAATATTATTATACCGGGTGAGCCAAAAGTTCATTACAACTTTAAAAACTCATAAAAAAGTAAGAAATTATGAAAAAGGAGTGCGGTTTGCCAGAAAGGGCTCACAAGGTTGTCGGATTTTATTTTAGCAGAAAAAAGTTAAAAAATTACATATAGAGGCCGCTGACGACCCGAAACACAATGATCTGGATAACATTTCTGCATTTTTTTTCTTCATTTGTTTGACTTCATTTGTTCTTCAAATAACAAATGTTCAACATGACCTCCAGAACATTCTACTACACAACTGTTGTCCAGTTTATTGCGTTTCGGGTTGTCAGCGACCTCTACATGTGATTGTTCAATTTATTTTTTTTTAAGCTCAAATAAATCCGACTACTTTGTGATCTCTTTCTTGCAAACCGTACTCTTTTATTATAATTTTTTCCTTTTTTTATAAGATTTTAAAGTTGTAATGAACTTTTAGCTCACCCGGTATTTTAGTAAATAGAAAAAAATATATAAATTCTAGATTAAGAAACATTTGTCTTTTTTTACAATGTACAATTGATAATGGAGTTTCATGTCATAAGATTTCATATGTAGAACTACGGATTTGCAAAGTGGATTCCTACGGGTTACATAAGTGAATTGCGTCTGTCAGAGTCATTTAGAGTGTTTTATTTTCGTACATTGTTGACTACGTTAATAGTCTTACTTAGTTTGAAAATGAAAAACTCTTTCAAACTAAACTCCATTTTCTTTGCAATGCGTACCGTGTCAACAAGTTTTTCAAAGAAAGGATTAATTTAATAATGTTCATTTTAATATAGTAAGTGATAAAAGTCATTGTAAGATCTATTTTAGCATATGTAATAATAAAACATCGCTTTTATAGCAATGGTACTTTATCACTACTGAATAATCATTCCGATATTTAAAATAGAAAATAATTCAATTTTTAAATATTATTATTCGTAAAAAGAATATACTTAATGATTCTTTTATAGCAAATCGTAAATTTCAAAGTTAAAATGTAAAAAAATAGCAAAAATTTAAGAGTATAAAATAAAAGTGACGGTCATGTTTTACATACCTATCATAAGAATTATAGGGTAAGTCTTGTAATCGTTTTAAAAATCGAAAACGAAAAATTTTTTTTGACGGATTTACACGTTTCTGACTCTGAAGATTCCGAGAAACATATTTTTAGAAAAAACAATTTGCCGCCCGTCTGTTAGTGTGTCTGTGTGAGTGTAAACTCTCTATCTCCCGAACACACTGAGACAGAGACTTAAAATTAGGTGTGCACTTAGTATGTAGTAATGGGAAGAAGACTACTGAATACCAGTAACCTTGATTATCCCGAATCATTTTTACGGACTCTCGAAATATTCGTTCTGATAAAAGTGATATAAAAATTTTCGAAATTGCTCATTTTAAGGAGTGAATATAAAAGACAATAAAAAACGCAAATTTTGCATAAGGAATGAAGTCGATCGGATAATTAGATGCCGAGATATTTGTAATCATGTTTTCCACACTCTTTCGTTTTTTTATGAGCCTGCATTTGATTCAAATTTCGATACAAAGATATATTACTTTCTTCTATCTTTACAAGAAGAAAGTATTGCATTCGTGAAAAATTTCGACTTCCGGTTTTCAACGGATTTATACGTTTTAGAATGCCCAGAACACGATTTGATGGTTTTTAGAAAATGTCTGTCTGTGAGTCTGTCTGTCACTATGTCACTCTGTCACTCCGTCACTCTGTCACTCTGTCACTCTGTCACTCCGTCACTCTGTCACTCTGTCTGTGAGTCTGTATGTGACAAAAATTTTGTGGGCGCTCTATCTCAAGAAATAATGCACGGAATTTCACAAAACTTCATATTTAGTTAGACCTTGATATAAACTGGACCTGATTAGTTTTTGGTGAAAATCGCCCAACAGGTGGCGCTTCTATGCGGCATTTTTCACGATTTCTGCAATAGCTATATCTCAGGAACTACTGCGCGGATTTTGATAAAACTTCAGATTCAGTTAGTCAAAGATATAGTTTGGTGCTGATTACTTTTTTGTGAAAATCGCCCAACAGGTGGCGCTGGTATGCTGCATTGTTCATGATTATCGCAATAGCTGTAACTCAAGAAAAAATGCACGAATTTTCATCAAACTTCAGATTCAGTTAGTCCCTGATATAAATTAGTTCTGTTTAATTTTTGGTGTAAATCGCCCAATAGGTGGCGCTGCTGTGCTGCATTTTTCACGATTTCCACAAGAGCTGTATCTCAAGAACTATTGCACGGATTTTCATCAAACTTCAGATTTAGTTAGTCCTTGACATGAATTGACGTATAAATTAGTGCTGTTTAATTTTTGGTGTAAATCGCTCCACAGGTGGCGCTGCTATGCTGTATTTTTTGCGATTTCCGCAATAGCTTTTTCTCAAGAACTAATGCTTGGATTTTCAACAAACTTCAGATTCAGGTATACCTTAGTATAGTTTAGTGCTGTTTACTTTTAGTGGAAATCGCTCAACAGGTGGCGCTGCTATGCTACATTTTTTCAAAATTTCCGCTATAGCTCTATCTCAAGAACTAATGCACGAATTTTCATCCAACTTCAAATTCAGATATACTTTGATATGAATTGGTGCTAAATCGTTGTTATTTCTTGTACTATTTAAAGGATTTAATTGACGTGATTTATATAGAAGAAAGTTTTGTGATGACCACAACATACTAGTTTTAACTGGAAATGAAACGCTTAATCCGACGCAGTAAACTGTTAGTTAATATGATTATCATTTTTACTTTCTTCTATCTTTACAAGAAGAAAGTATTGGATTCATGAAAATTTTCGAATTCCGGTTTTCGACGGATTTACACGTTTTAGGGGTCAGAGATTCCAAAAAACATGTTTTTACAAAATGTCTGTCTGTGACTCTGCGAGTCTGTCTGTCTGTCTGTCTGTCTGCCTGTCTGTGTGTATGTGACACAAATTTTGTGGGTGCTCTATCTCAAGAACTAATGCACGGAATTTAATAAAAATTTATATTCAGTGAGTCCCTAATACAAATTGATGCTGATTAGTTTTTGGTGTAAATCGCTCGACAGGTGGCGCTGCTATGCTGCATTTTTCACGATTTCCGCAATAGCTCTATCTCACGAACCAATGCACGGATTTTGATCACACTTCAGATTTAGTTAGTCCTTGATATGAATTGATGCTGATTACGTTTTGGTGTAAATCGCCCAACAGGTGGCGCTGTTATGATGAATTTTGCAGGATTTACACTATTACCCCAATAGCTCTGTCTTAAGAACTAACGCACGGATTTTCATCAATCTTCAGATTCAGTTAGTCCTTGATATGACTTGCTACTGATTATGTGTTGGTGTAAATCGCCCAACAGGTGGCGCTTCTGTGCTGCCTTTTTCACGATTGCCTCAATAGAATATCTATAGAACTAATGGACGAATTTTCATCTAACTTCAGATTTAGTTATATGTTGACACAAGTTGTTGTTAATTAGGTTTTGGTGTTAATCACCCAATAGGTGACGCTGCTATGCAGGAATTTTCACGATTTTCTCTATAGCTCTATCTCAAAAACTAATGCACGGATTTTCTCCAAACTTCAGATTCAGTCAGACGTTGACATAAATTGTTGCTGATTAGGATTTGGTATAAATCACCCAATAGGTGGCGCTGCTAGGCAGCATTTTGCTGGATTTAGACAATTCCAGCGATAGTCATATCTCAAGAACTAATGCACGGAATTTCATATCTTTAGAATCCTCATGAGATGCATAGATTGCCATTTAATTTAGGCAGTGTGATAGCTAATTTTGAAGTTTTGAAATGTATGAGATAGAAGAAAGTTTTGGGATTGGTACATCCGACTAGTTGGAGTTATAACGATGTTTCTTTTACGCAATTCAGTAATACCTGAATATCTCGTCGACCAAAAAACTATCGCAAAACAATGAGATTAAATGCCAATAATGGCTTATCGTATTTGTCGCATTCACTTGACATTAAACACGTTACTCGTGTTTGTTACGTCATCAAGAGATTTTTAGTTCGACGTTTTATTTGTATTTTTTTTTTTTTTATCTTTTGCTAATTTATTTGTTCTTTCGTTATTTAAAATATAAATTACATCAATTTGTATAATTTTGCGAGTAGTTTGGCGATTTATATAATTTGTTGAAATTGGTGAACAATGATAATCAAGTATTAACCGCAATTCAGTAATCGAGCATTACTATGTATTAAAAATATTTAAATATACGTTAAAATTTTATTTTGGAATTGCAATGCATTTTATAAATAGTTTACACACGTTTTATTATCATATTTTATATTATGCATATCCATGATGGGTAAGTATTACAGTGGCCCCTAACGACTAATTTTAGCTTTTGATAATTGATTTGTATAGTTATTTTGTAGTGCTGATAATAAGTGAGTGAATAGTAGTGTGAAAATAACCTTCATTTTTTACCATCACGTTAAATTCGAAATATTGCGAAAATAATGATACTGTAAAACACATTTAAAACTTTTTTCACAATAATTTATTCAACTGTTGGCTTATACTATGCATTTGCGTAGCTAAACGTGTAAAATATTGTGTATTTAAAATCCTTAAAATTTTACTCCATGTGTGGAAGTTTCTTTAAACCTTTCGTTCTCCGCCTCGTCCTTTTCCTTTTATATTCTGCATGGGGTTCATCTTGGTGTCCGATTTCATTTTGGTGGTTCTTAAAGGCTGGAAATTTATCGCAGATGTATTTAATACATTTTTAGCCAGTGTTTTTCGACAGGAATTCCTGCCTTATTTAATCCCCATATTACACTTAAATTTTCTTATACCCATATTTCAGGCATTATAGTAGCCATTAGTATAGACACTTTTTCCACATCTATTTAACATTAATATATAAAGACTCATGACACTTAATTTTTATTTTAAAAAATCTTTTATCTTTCTTTTTTTAGATATTAAAATCGAAATTTATAATTTGCATTCTCTTTACTTTTAAAAAAAACAAAAACACATCTTTATTTAAAAAGAACATATATTCCGGTATATCGTTAAAACTATGCTATTTACCAATATATACTGCATTGTCCAATACTCTTTGGCACTTCTCTGAAAAAACGTTAGGACTGAAGTCCTAGAAGGGACGATGAAGTCCCAGAGAAGTCCTAGAAGGGACGAAAACGTTTTTTCAGAGAAGTGCCAAAGAGTATTGGACAATGCAGTATATATTGGTAAATAGCATAGTTTTAACGATATACCGGAATATATGTTCTTTTTAAATAAAGATGTGTTTTTGTTTTTTAAAAAAGTAAAGAGAATGTAAATTATAAATTTCGATTTTAATATGTAAAAAAAGAAAGATAAAAGATTTTTTAAAATGAAAATTAAGTGTCATGAATCTCTATGTATTAATGTTAAACAGATGTGGAAAAAGTGTCTATACTAATGGCTACTATAATGCCTGAAATATGGGTATAAGAAAATTAATGTATTTAATACATTTGCTTTCTTTTGGTAAGGCTCTGACAGATTTCGCTATTTTTTTAACTGTCCAATATTGAAATTTACGATTTGCGAAACGTCCTGACGTGATGATTGAAAATGATGGTCATTTTCAGATTCAGCCCTAAAAATTGCATAAAAATCAATTATCAAAAGTTAAACAACACAACCATCTATTTTATACTATCAGATTTTCGCTATTCTTGACCTTTTTTTTAATGTACTGTTTTACAAAATTTCTGACACAATCTCTGAAAATGAAGGTCATTTTAGGATTCAGCGGTAAGAAATAAATAAAAGTCAATTACCGAAATTTAAAAACACAATCATTGCAGGCTTGTGTTATTCTTTCATTCTGAGTTTTGCAATGGACTCTTTTGTCATCTGCATCGTGCTGTATTAATATGTTGAAATAAATTAATCATGGATATTGTCAATAATAAGAAGCTAGAACGTAAGTTTGATAGAAACCAGAACGTAAGATAAAATACAAAATTAAGCGTTTAAATATCTGCTTAGTAGTTAAACCACCTCCGAAATTAAAGAATATTACTTGCTCTAAAATTGACCTAATTAATTTTGAGAATTACTCAGGAGTTTATGAAATACCATTAATTAGAGCAGACGGAGCAAAGAATGACTACATTAGTATGACAAGCATGAAAATTAAATAAAGAAAAAGGAGCATATAGCTGATATTAAATATAATAGAAAAATCACAGCATATCAAGAGTATATCAAGAAGAAACCATTTAAATTAATTTCAGTGACTGCAAAATAATTTCCCCCTCCAGCCAATACTATCCATCCATTATAAGAGGTACAATAGAAATTATAACACGCAACAATTCAAAATGTAACGATACAGCATCTTTCAACACACCAAAGATATGGCTTGAGCTACTCAAGGTTTACGAAAATAAAATAAGCATCCAAGTAAAATAAAAAAAGTCCTTCCGGCCAGTGCCGGGAGGAAGAGGTAGCTTTCCTATTCCTTATTTTAAAAAAGCCAACATATATTATTCAAACACACGAAGCTCAATTAAGTGGAAACCGAATGTAGGAGATTCAATACTAATTTTATCAATACTAAATCATTATGAATGAGAATTTCGCAAAATTAGTCAGCTTTATCCAAGCTGCTTTTATTTAAAGTAACTTATATTTCGCTGCCAAATTCGGCGATTTCTTAAAGTGCCTGCCATTTTAAGACAACATGGTGGATGAGGCTAACCAGTGAACTTGGTCGAGACCTTAGTAATTGCTGTGCACATGCTCACTCACATCGGAATCGGTTGATACATAGGAGTGCTGTCGCAGGAAAAAAATCAGATTTTTCAAAATGTCACCCACGTTAGAAATTGAAACTGCTATATTTGAGACATTTTTTAAGATAAAGACAAACAAAAAATGCTCCTGAATCCTTATATCAAGGTCAAATACTTAAGAAAGAAACCTTTTTCAATTTCTAATTTTTTTGCACCTCACTTTAAATATATATTTTTTTAATTTAATGGCCACCATTTTGAAACAAGATGGCTGAGGAAGCTGGCCAGCGAACTTGGTCGAAATATTGATGTATACTATCCACATGCCTTCTTCCATCGAAGGCGAATACGTGTGGTATCGCCAGACAAATACAAGATCGTTTCAAAGTGTTATCCATGATAGAAATTCAAAGTGCTATAATTCAACCACTTTTTAAGATATAAACAAAAGAACAAATTTTCAGAAACAAAAACTGCTCTAGAATCTTTGTATCAAGGCCAAACACATAAAAAAAATCTTTTTCATTTTCCAATTTTTTAATACCTCATTTTAAATTTTAAA
The DNA here is from genome assembly GCA_963932465.1 of Maratus speciosus. NCBI lineage: Eukaryota > Metazoa > Arthropoda > Arachnida > Araneae > Salticidae > Maratus > Maratus speciosus. Next base: position 177,145,551 of record OZ010786.1, read on the forward strand.
TTACATTTTTTTTAAAAATGGCAACCCTTTTGAAACAAGATGGCGAATGAAGCTGGCCAACGAACTCGGTCGAAACATTGGTATGTACTATGTACAGACCAAGTTACATTCAAATCGGTTCACAAATACGCCTGTTATCGCGTGACAAAATTCAGGACGTTTCAAAATGTCAGCCATGCTAGAAATTCAAAATGCTATAACTCAGCCATTTTTTAAGATATAGACGAAACAAAAACTGCTCCGGAATCTTTGTATAAAGGCCAAATACATAAGGAAAAAATATTTTTCCATTTTTATTTTTTTGGTACCACATTTCAAGTTTAAAATTTGTTTTTAAATTTTAAATGGCCGCCATTTTTAAACAAAATGGCGGATGAAGCTGGCCAACGAACTCGGTCGAGACATTGGTCTGTACTATGTATAAACGAAGTTACATCCAAATCGGTTCATAAATACGCCTTTTATCGCGTGACAAAATTCAGGACGTTTCAAAATGTCAGCTTCGCTAGAAATTCAAAATGCTATAATTCAGCCATTTTTTAAGATATAGACGAAACAAAAACTGCTATGGAGTCTTTGTATAAAGGTCAAATACATAAGAAAAAAATATTTTTCCATTTTCAATTTTTTGGTACCACATTTCAAATTTTGAATTTTTTTAAATTTTTAAATGGCCGCCATTTTGAAACAAAATGGCGGATGAAGCTGGTCAATGAACTCGGTCGAGATATTTGTATGTACTATGTACACACCGAATTACATCCAAATCGGTTCATAAATACGAAAGTTACAGTGTGACAAAGGTCATATATATATATATATATCAATTTTGAACGGAGGGTGGTTTCAATGTCTGGGGGTCATGATCGATGAAAATATACCAAAATTTTTTGAAATCGCTTTCCTCCGAACGGCTGCAATAGGTAGCTTTTTGTAAAGAAAGCTACCTAATAACGTGCATAATATGAAAGATTACGTAAAAAATCGATTGATGGCGTTTCATAGACAGTAAAATTTTAGAATATTTTTATTTGTTTTGAAAATGACTCGGATAGAGTTGAAACATGTAAACAGTCAAAATAAACGTATTTTTATTGGTTTAAAGTATTAATTTACACCTTTTAATAATTGAAATTAATATAATAGACTCCTTTGTGATGTGCACCCAGCATTACTAAACATATTTTTTGTATTTAAATATGTGTAATACAAAACTTTTTAATTATTTTTTTTAAAGTTACATATACTAAACTTTTTAGCACAAAATGTGTGGTTGAACCTTTTAACCCTCTCGCTGCGCAGTCCGAAATATTCTCGGGCATCCATTTTCCCGTCAAATTAATACTATTTGGTTATTCCCACCAGTTATTTTTCAGTGAAAATTTTCTCCGATTTAATCAGGACATTTTCCCTGATTACGATAGTCAAAAATTTCTGCTTTAAAGAACCGGTGATAAACGATTAAAAATTCTGTAAAAGACGCTCATCGCGAAGAATTATTTATGCAGCGAGAGGGTTAAGTATGGTTGCCATTTTATGTATGAATAACTTGAATATTACTTAGTTAAGCATGTGCACGATCTTTGACATTCCAGAAAAAAGTTAATCCAAAATTTCCGAGATTGTTTTAAAAATTATTATATTAATGTACCTCAAATGCATACTACTAAATATAAATTTAGTGGCCGGTAGATTATTTAAAACGAAGCATTCTAAAATTATATATTGAGCAAAAAATTATCTAACTAAATATGAAGATTCATGGATGTCTGTGATTTACACCTTAAATTATTTATTTTCAAAACTCAAATCTTTTTCAGGAATTCCAAAAATTATAGATTCATGAAAAATCGGAAGCCAAAAATTTTTCACGAATTCAAATCGTCTTATCATATAATATGGTTATCAGAGAGTCTGTTCCTTTTCAAACAAAATAGTTTACTGGATATGAGTAATTTAAATTTTGGTAAGATTCTATTTAAATAATATATATATATATATATATATATATATATATGTAGGATTTTATCTGAAAATTACTAAAAGGTTCTCTTAGCTTATAACTATAAATAAATGCATCTATTAGTTCAATTAGTTACGGCAATTATTATTCACTCGAACAAATATTATGCTTGGAAGATCACAACAGTTCATCCACATCAATAATATAATACATTTGTTTACATAAATACTGGAATTCACCTAGAATTCTTACACAAATCTTTTCTTTTTTATTCAACTAATCTTCAACCTTCATGTTGAGATAAAACACTATCGAACTTCTAAAAAATTAACATATCTTGAATTTTTTTATCAAACAGTTGCCACACACTTTTTGCTTTTTTCCACGCTCCTCGTTTTGTACTTTTCCTTTCATATATGATTGCGTATCGATTCAATAAACCCTTGAGTTAGACGAGTTGCATTGTTGAGAATATTTATATTCCCACATATATATACACTATATTGCCATTAATGACCGGCAACTTTCAATTTTAGACATTTTGTCGAATATTTAGAAATATACTTGACAGATTCTTCTGGAATTTCAGGAATAAAAAGAACAGGTATGACCTAATATTTAGCAATGTCGATTTGATTAGGGGGGCAATTAGGGGGGCAGCAAAAAATCAAAGAAAAAAAACAATACTTGGGATCACCCTGTAAAATAAAATGCACAATATGATCTACCGCTACCGAATATAAATAAACAGACATTGTGCAATATGCGTATTCTTTTGTGTAAGAATTGCACGTATATTAATAGAAATATAGCGATTTATTTAAAAAAAATTAAAAAATTCTTGCATGTTTTTTGCTTATAACATGCAGGATTTTCAACCAAATTTAACTCCGGTTTCAGAAAAATTGACAAAATATAGTAGAAACAATATAGTGTAATTGGAATATAAATATATTAAATATTTTAGGCAATATGAGCAGTTGTATGAAATAATTTTTATCTGCGCATGCGCGAACGATAACATGGATCATTTTACATAATTTAATAGCCAACTCTATGGAGCAACTTATTAAAAAAATCTAGTCAAATAACGTAAAAATTCAGAATGATATCGCCGTTAGAGTGAGCAAATTTTTTGTTGTTCTCTAAAAGCAGCTGAATGATAAGGGATTTTCCACAAATTGTCATTTTTTATTTAAAATTTTTTTTAAATTTTCATTTCTTATTGATGCTTTAGTTCTTCTTGGATAACCACCAGAATGAGCCTATACCATGATCAAAAGAAGTATCAAAATCGAAGTATTTTTTCCAAATCTACTCGTTGATACTCACTAAATACTATCATTTTTCTGAAAGTCAGTTAATAAAAATTATGTAAAATGATCCTTGTTATCGTTCGCGCATGCGCAGATAAAAATTATTTTATACAACTGCTCATATTTCCTAAAATATTTAACATATTTATATTCCAATTACACTACATTCTTTCTACTATATTTTGTCAATTTTTCTAAAACCGGCGTTAAATTTGGTTGAAAACCCTGCATGTTATAAGCAAAAAACATGCAAGAATTTTTTAATTATTTTAAATAAATCGCTATATCGCTATTAATATACGTGCTATTCTTACACAAAAGAATACACATATTGCACAATGTCTGTTTATTTATATTCGGTAGCGGTAGATCATTTTGTGCATTTTATTTTACAGGGTGATCCCAAGTATTTTCTTTTCTTTGATTTTTTGTTGGCCGCCTAATGGACCCCTTTAACAAATCGACATTGCTAAATATGTCGTCATACCTGTTCTTTTTAATCCTGAAATTCCAGAAGAATATGCCAAGTATATTTTTAAATATTCGACAAAATGTCTAAAATTGAAAGTTGCCGGTATATATATATATATATATATGGAGAGAGAGAGAGAGGGGGGAGAAGATCCAAATACCGGATACCACTTTTGTTTTCAATCTAGATCATACAGTTTTCAAAATTAGTAAAAGAAAAAGTCACAGCAGGATACCTTGACATGTATTACACCTATTTAGAGAAAAAGAAATCAAATTAATAGGCGTTTTCTGTTTATAAAAAGCAAAATTCCGAAAGTCTGCAAATTTTGAGTTTTTGAAATTGGGTCTAAATACAGGCTACCTAAGTTTTTTTTTTTTCCAAAAGATCACACAAATAGAGCTAATGACAATTATTAAGCAATAAGAATAATATTTTAATAAAGTTCATTGATTAATAACATTTCTTATGCACAGAAAAAATATGTAATTTTTAATAAACAAACATTTTTGTCAAATTTATAAATTTCTTCTGTCACAGTCTTCATTCCATTATGTTTCTAGTTTCGCTTTTAAGGTGTAAAACAAAAAAAGCTTGCTGATTGTAATGAGAATTATTTTATCTGAAAAAATCAGAAACATAATACAGTAGAACCTCGATCCATCGTTTTTCAAGGGGTACGTGAAAAAAAAAACGATGAATGCGGGAAAACGATGAATACGGGTTAACATCAAAACACGAAAAAAAAAAAAAAAAACGTTTATGCATTACTAATACATGCATTGTATACAGTATACTAATAAATACTAATCTTTTACTTGCCAAACTGTAAAAAAAAATAAATCGAAGTCGGAGAAAATTGATATTTATTTTAAAAAAGCAGTAATTTTATGTTGGGGTTTTCGTTCATTTTTTAAATTAAACAACAAATTTTCAAGATGTACAACATTTTTCTGGAAATTTTCTGTAATTTCATGTGAATATGTAAAGTTCGTGCAGTTTTAAATGCCGTAATTGCATGAGACAGACTTGGCGCTGGTGTAGACTAAGGGGCATCCCACACTGAGACGACAAGCAAGGTGAAGCTGAAACATCTAGCGCATAAACCGGTCTAAACAAAGAACGAAGTTGTTTCAAACATGTTTTAAACCAGTTTTTCCAGCGAATTCAAGCGACATGTCTTATGTGTCGCCTTAGTGTGGGATGCGCCTTAGCTTCATTGGCATTAACATTATCTTCTACTTCTTCGCCATTATTTTCATTTTTTGCATCATCGCCCATTTCTTCTATGCTTAGGACACCGCATGTCGTAACAATTTGACCTATGGAAATATAATCCCTAAATTTCACTAATCCCTGTTTTTCCCTCCCCCCTAAAACAGTACAAACGAGTTACTTTAGGATAAAAGAAGTAATTCCAGTTTGTATGTCATACAGATCCCCTTGACTTTCAGTTTCATTTCGGTGAGGAGAAAAAATTTACAATGATGAATGCGGGAAAACATTTTTTGAAGAACGGTGTATGCGGGTTTTGTTAATATTATTTAAATATAATTTGTGCAGGGACCATAGAAAAAAAACGATCAATGCGGGAAAACGATGGATGCGGGAACGATAGATCGGGGTTTCACTGTATCACTCTCTGCGTCGGTGCAGTCGGTATAGGCCCACATATTGCATCCTTAATATTGAACCCAGATTCCCTTCCCCCATTCTTGTCCGCAGAGAAATCACCCGTGCAGAAGACACAAATTGCAACGTCATCCACTGTTGGATATCTTCCTTTTTCATTTTTTAAAAATCCAATTTCTGCCCTTTTCGCCTGTTTTCTTCTACCATTTTCCTTCTTTCTCTTCAGAATTATTGCAGGCAATATTGGAGTGCCTATCAGTGCTTTTTGGTGAAGCGATCCGTTAATCAGTGTCGCTCTTGAAGAATTACGGCCACGGTTGCTTTTTTTCATATTGCAAAATGGGGCTGGAACTATTTCTGGACCATTTAAATTAATTTATTAACTATGGAACTATTTAAATTAATTTATTTTCCTCCCCTTCAAGCAGAGCAAAAGAGAGAGGTCCAAATACCGGCTAGCCAGTATTTAGACCACTCTAGGTAGCCGGTATTCGGACCACTGCTATGTTTAAGTTAAAACCGGTATTACTCATACATATAATAAAATACCAATAATGTGCGCGGAGCAACTGAGAGCTAAACATGCCTAAAAAATAACATAATCATCAATTCAAGCCAATCTACGATCAGTATATTTTTAAAAAATGAGAAACACATATCTGAAAAAATTTTGATGTACCAGATTACGTCGTTTCGACACTTTTGCATTTACTGTTTGTAAACGAGACAGACTTCAGTGATGTACTTTTCGTAACTTTCTTCCCTCAATTAAAGTTACAAACTCCACCTATCGCCGCTAGGCTGCGCTCAGTTCTCAGAACACCTAGTAGCCGGCATTTGGACCTTCACCTCTCTCTCTTTCTCTCTCTCTCTCTTTCTCTCTCTCTCTATATATATATGTAACTTATCATTCACAATATTGCAGTTTTTGATGATGGTCGGTATTGTTTAATTAATGGTTATATATATATCATCATCATCATCAACAACAACCGTTTTCAATCCACTGCTGGATGTAGGTCTTCCCCAGATTTTTCCAATGTTTTCTGTCTAGTGCTTTAGTCATCCAATTTACACCGGCTACTTTTCTGATTTCATCACTCCGTCTTACTTGAGGTCGTTTTCTTGGCCGTTTTACATTTCTGGGATACCACTTTAGGGTGTTTGTGCTCCATCTATTGTCTTGTCTTCTTGAAATGTGCCCAGCCCATTTCCATTTTAGCCGTTTAATTCTTTCAATGATGTCAAAAACTTTCGTCTGACTTCTTATCCAGGTTATTCCTTCCTGTCTCTTCTCGTTATACCTAGAATACACCTTTCCATACTTCTCTATTTTGTTTGTAATCTTTGTACCATCCGTTTTGTTAGCGTCCATGTTTCTGCTCCATAAGTTAGTACAGGCAAAACACATTGGTTAAATACCTTTCTTTTCAAACAAAGGGCCATGCTACTCTTCAGAATAATATTGTTCTTCCCAAAAGCACTCCACCCATTTCTTATTCGTCTATTGATTTCATTCATGATAATATTATCCGATGATATATATATATATATATATATATATATATATATATATATATATATATATTAGCTCACGGTCTATCAAAGCCTAGGAGCTAATGTGCCCGCAGGTCCAGTATGTACGTGCGTATGTATGTACCTATGTATGTATATGTATGTGACGCGATACCTCTTGATAGAAATGTCCGATTTGTCTAAAAAAAATTCAAACTTCATTCTGATAAGGCGCTTCCCTGATTAAATTTGGGTTGTATTAGTTAAGCATAAAGGGAGGAATCAGTTGGAGTTTCATTGGTTAAATATAAAGGGGGAAATAGGGGAGGTATTTTCCCCTTAATTTAGCTAAATGGGTTTTTTCATGCAGAATTATCCGATTTGCTTCAAATTTGGTATACAGGTTTATTCTGATAAGGCGATTGGGAGGCTCATTGATTAAGCATAAAGAGGAAATGGGGGAGTTATTTCCCCCTTAAGTTAGCTAAATGGGATTTTTACTGTAGAATTATCCGATTTCCTTCAAATTTGGTATACCGATATAGTCTGATAGGCTGAAAGGGCTCTTCTCTGGTTAGATTTGGGGTTCCATTGGTTAAGTATAAAGGGGGAAATGGGGGAGCTAATATCAACCTTATTTTAGCTAAATGCGTTTTTCATGCAGAATTATCCGATTTCCTTCAAATTTGGTATACCGGTTTATTCTGATAGGGCGCTTCCCGAATTTGATTTGGAGATTCATGGGTTAAATATAAAAGGTGAAATGGGGGAGCTATTTCCCACTTAATTTAGCTGAATGGATTTTTTCCTGCAGAATTATCCGATTTGATTCAAATTTAGTATATATTTTTATTATGATAAGGCACTTCTTTGATTAGATTTGGAGGTTCATTGGTTATGTATAAAGGGGGTGGGGCGGGGGTATAATCCCTTAATTTATTTTTCGAGGGGTATTATTTTTTGAAAAAGGTGTATAATATACAATTTGTTTGAATAACCTGTGATCTGAATGCCACCGCTTTAACTGGGCACTTTTCTTTTTAATAATCTCTTTACTAAGTTCTACGTAACCAACAGTAGTTACGAACATTTTTAACTATATTTATGCATTGAATTCGTAGTAAAGAAAATTTGTTTATTATTATAATACTTTCATTCTATACTTTCTATTATGTTTGATTGTAGAATTCCGTGACTGGCACAAACTCTGCAATCGCTGCAATAATTTTTTACCATAATTTATTAATCAGTTTCACAAGTGAATGAAGACATTGTTATTACAATTTCGTTTACAATATTAAATATTTTATAGATTAATTGTTATTGCAATCGATGCATTTTTTTTTTTATGCAAATTATTTACAAAACAACTTTGTTTAGCTACTTGAGTCAATAATTAATTTTAAAAAAGTTGCAATTTTATTATTCATATATTATTTATGTTACAAGTAATATGAAAATTATTTTTTAACAACTCTTGTAGAGTTACTTAAGCATCTAATAATTTAAAAAGAGTAATAGATAAAGACAGAGAAATTTAAACATAAACAAACATTCTTTTAAATTAGAATATGTTCAAATGTTTTGAAATTTTATTATTGACTCGGAAAGTAAAAATTGAAGCACTTAAAAATAATCAAATTGCAGATTTGAAAAATATATACATTTCGATCCCTTTTTCAAATTTAAATAATAACGATTTCTGAATATTAAGTTTGTTAATGTAAGGAATTTTTCAAATCTTTGAATGAAAAACAAATTGATCACGAAGCAATAATTACTCCTTATTAATGAGAATTAAAGAAAACTTCATAACGAAAGAAAAATTATACCATTCACTGAATGTAAAAAAGGGATAATAAATCAGCAGTTTTTGATGATTAAAGCATACTAATTCATTAATAAAGCAAAAAGGAAATACTTAAAGATGTTTTGTAATAAAAAGCTTTATTTCTCGTTTTTTTATGCAACCTCTTTTAAACAATTTATGTAGTGCAAGGACATTCTTAATAAATGAAAAATATGTAATTTCAGCATTATATGTAAAGTATAAAATTTTTGTACATTAATTAAAATATGGAAAATAGCCATGACACAATATTTAACAAAAGCAACAATATATTTAAAGAAATACGAAGAGTAGATGGTAGTAGAGAAAGAATTTTTAAATAACGGTGAACAAAATTACTCAATAATAAAAAAATAAGAGGTGGTATGCTTTATCCAAAAAATATACTAAATGCAAGCACTAGCTAAAAACAAATGGTTACGCAGATCGCTTCAAAATGTGACTAGAAACTCTTTAATAGCACAATAAAATTTCGTTGTAAGTATTGCGTATATCGCTATGAAGGGAAACTAACGGATTTCAGTAATTGTTTATTTGAAATACTAACCATTAACTCATTACCACGATGAAAGTAGAAGATACTACTTCAAAAGCTGCTCGCTGGAAAGCTTCGTTTTCTACACAGTGAAAACACCTGAAGCAGGAAGCGAATTAAATTTTGACTAAATTTCAAGCATGCATTTAACCCACTGAATCTAACTTCTACCGCCGTACATAGCAGATAAAGAACTACAGATAGCTACTTATTATATCATACCTCAAAATAACCATGAAAATTGGATTATCGGAGATCGACTATGGAGTATCTTCAAAAAGCATTAACTAGCCACTTCTACACCTTTATTTTACTCAAAAAAACTTTCTTCTTGATAAGTGCAAGAAGGAACAATTCTATAAGACTTTTCTAGCTGTTAATATTGTTTCTTAATCGTTTATGATGATAATAGAAATGAAGTGGCATTTTGTAATTATCCAACTCCCCTAAAAGTAAGATTTCCATGTGCCAGTTAAAGCTCCTATGCCTCTTGTAAATAAAGTTAAGGAACATATTTTTGATTTATAGTTTACTTTATTTAATTATAATATAATTAATGATTTAAAATAATTTACTATTTTAAAATAATTATTTAGAAGATTATCGTGTGTTTTATGCTTTTGTTAAAAAGCAATTGAGGGATGTTTTACCAACTATATTCAGAGACGTTTCACTGTGGTAAAATCGCTTTCATGTAGTGTATTTGAACATATTTTATTAATTTAGTTTTACTTAAAACAATAATAGTTAAACTATTTCAGTAATAATTGCCATAATTTACATAAATATTTTTAATGAAAAACTATAACATATCATTTCAATTGGAACCGAATGCAAACATACCTATTAATATATAGTGTGTACGTAAAGTCATGGTGCACTTTTGACCGGTCACAGAAAATCAACGGAACAAGATGGACATCTGAAATAATCCCGAAATTAAAGAAAAACTGTCCAAGTTTTATACCTGTTCAGTGCAGTTTGATGTGACATCCATTTGTTGCCCTACCCACATCTAAACCACATTCTAGTTCTTCTCACACAGAGTTAAGAACATCTGGTAACAGACTGAATAACGTCTGTGATTCTCTGTTTCAGATCGAGGCGACATCGAACTGCATTGAACAGGTATGAAACTTGTAGAGTTTTTCTGTTATTTGATGAAGATTTCACATTTTCATCTTGTTTCGTTGATATCCTGTGTCCGGTCAAAAGTGCACCATGAATTTAAGCACAAACTGCATAATGCGAAGTATAAGATTAGATAAAAGTAATTAACAAGTCGGATAAACTTATTCAAAATATAGCTACATAAATCTTATGTCTATATATTTTATGCATAATACTCATATATTATAGTTTTGTCTCTTGGTATTGTGTCAATATTCTTCAAATAGTCTGCTTAATCTACCGTATCCAATCACCTGTATAAAAAGCCTTTAAAAATTATGTTTGATTACCCTGGTTATGGAAGATTTATTAGTTTGTAACATTGTGGTTGAGAGATATAAGCAGATTGAGAATCATTAACTTTAACCGATAGACAGATCAAATAAATATGCTGCGTACCAAATAATTTATTTAATAAAAAAAATACATAAAATATACCACAAAACCTACATACTTTTTAAAAATAAAATTTTTGGTGAAAATTCATTTTTTTATTATTTAGTTGGCAAAACCTCCCTTACATATGACGAAATCTCCTCGAAGTAGAGATGTTTAACCAGAGCTATAATAAATACCTTTTGAAAACAATCATTTAGGGTGTTTGAAAACTGGCGACACTGAAATAGAAATATTATATGAAAAAATATTTATATGTCGTAATCTCGGCTGCTTCTAGGTATCAACACAAATTAAGAGGATTTCAGTAAAAGTGGGTCAAACATACCGTCTCCCCCCTGTATAATTAGTTTGAGGCGCATAAGAAACCTATTACTGGTTTAATCCTTTCAAAAACTGAGTAATACATAAACAGTGTCTAGATGTTTGTTTAACTATTATTACTGTTATAACATTGCATTTAAAATTGTCGAAATCAATGTAATTAGTCATTTATAGAATTTTATTTCACGTTGATGAAAAGAGAAATAATTACTTTCTAAATTTTTCGTTCCAATTTGGATTATATATGTACAGTTTCGAAATTGTACACAATTTTATGCAATTTTCTTATTTTAAAACTCATATTTTCCAAATGCGTGTATGCGTGTGCTTAGATGTTTATAAAGCTTTATTTTGCCTGAACTGTAAGAATAAAAGTAAGGTTTGCACCTGCATAAAAACCTTATGCTCTATTTATAGCTGTTAACGATTATTGAACTATTTTCCATGCATGTTCTGATAATAATCCTCCAAAAATCAATATATTCTACTCATATTATGACATTGTTTCGAAATTAAACTTGAAATCCTGCCGGCATAATGACATTTTGATAGTTGCTTAAGTACCTTTTGCTACCTACAACAAAGTAATATTTGCTAAAAGAATATAGATTGCATATTATGCACTTATGAAATGTTTTATACATGACTCTAATATGAAATTTCTAAAAAACCTCTATTGAGCCCTTTTGGATAGAAATGTTTCAAAGATAAAATTTTTAAACCAAACCTTTTCTTTTCGAAAGAAAAACCATTTATTTATTACTGTATAGGTTTTCGTTTTCATACATAATATTTTTATATTATTTTAAATATAAGGTGCGACAATAAAATTTTGGTAAATGTGTTGATAAACCAAATATTTTTGGCTAAATCAGGAAAAATTCTGTATGTTTCTTTCAAGTATTACTTGTCTTTAGAAATGTACTTTTGACAACGACTGTGCAGTTCATGAAAATTGCAGGCAATACCCTTATTCGGTATCGCATGGAGAGTCTTCATGAATTTGAATTTTCCCCGCTGCATTCCCCTTTTTTCTTGAAATTGTTTATGGTCCTTAAGGTATGTGCGTACCTTCGTGGCACTTTTTTTGAAAAATATGAAACTTTTATCAAACACGTGTGTTTTTAGTTAAAACAGGGAATAAAACTACGAATTCGGTACTTCCTAGTTATCCCGTCGAACAATTTTACCAAATTATATAAATCGTCAAACCACTTGCCAAATTATGCACATTGACATAATTTTTTATTTTAAATAACGAAAGAACAAATAAATTAGTAAAACATTAATAAAAATACAAATGAAACGTCGAATTAATGGTTGTATTGGTCATTATTGGCATTTAATCTTGCAATTATTTAATTAATGGAAACCTTAATCTTACAACTTGCCGACAGTAATTTGATCGACGGGATAACTAAGAATTACCACGAATTCATATAAATTTTTTTAGATATTTACTTAACTTTTCAAATTTAGGCAATACTTTGTCAAATTTTAGTAAAGAAAATGCGTTTATGCCAAACCTTCTGTAACGAAATCTATTCAATATATTTCATTTTTTTTTTTCGACAATATATTAGTAAGCCATTTACCTGTGTTATGAAGCAAAAGATTTGCTTTTAAACTCTTAAATTTACTAATATATACCAAATTTTGTATACAAAACAGGATTTTTGAAAAAAAAAATGCGTATTTTTCAATAAAAATAGCTCTTAAATTAATATATACAAAGTTACAAGCTATATTTTGATTCATAACATACCAACAGATAAACAGAACCTTGTTACATAATTTTATTTCAATGTCTTAAAAACCTTTTAGGAAATGATGTTTCTCGTAAACGTACACAATGAAAAGCGCAGTCTTACAGAAAACGCAAATTAAGATTTTGACATACCATAAAAAATTATGTATAAAATTTACAACTTTAAAATCCATCATATTTATAGGTGTTTATGTATTTGTGGTTCGTTAAATGGTCACTTCCGTTTTATATTTTGGGCTGTAACTTTGCATCTAATTTATCGCTGAACCAAAAGTAAGGCATTTTTGGAATCCCAAATGTTTGAAATTTAATTTAAAATAATTTTAAAAAAATCGAAAATTATCGCAAAAACAGTGATTTGAGGGTGGGCACATACCTTAAGGGATTTGTAGTCCTTGTTAATCCACCTGATCTTAATTGAATATTGTTTCAATACACTTCCTTTTTGTTGCCGATCCTGAAAGGAACCTTAAAAGAATAGCGATTTTCGTACAAAGACATTGAAAGCCAAGTGACGAGAACTCTCGCCATGTGATACTTTAAAGAAAACTTTGCCCTCATAATTTTCAAACTGTACGGTCATCATTTGAAAGGCATTACAAACGATACACATTAATTCGAAAGAACATAAAGCGTTTTTTTTTTTTTTTTTTTTTTTTTTTTTTTTTCTGATTCAGGTAAAAATCTTATGTTTTATGAACACGCTGAACATTGTCATATGTTGTAAATATCACTATTGCACATTATTTTTTTTTCGACTTTAGGTATTTTACATAACTGAACTATTTTAAACACAAAGTTATATACAAATTATGATTATTAAAAGAGAAGTTCTAAAATTTAAGTCGTTACTCAGTAATTTTTGACTAAGCAGAGTTTAGTTTTAAGCTAATTTAGTAAGTATTTACATCCAATTATTTCTTAATTCTAATGCCCTTTACATTTTTCAAGTGATTGAAATCTGCCGATTACGTTCATTAAGTTAATAATTTATGTAAATGTAGGTTAGTTGTTTTAAGTATATAAGATTTCGTAGAATCGCTCAAAGATGAAATGATGTATTAGATCTTGATCACGTGGTGAACGAACACGTTAACGTAAGTATTTTTAGACACAGCTTTGAGTAGAAAATACCGTTTAACCCTGTGGCGCAAATGGAGCAATACGAATTTCCGTCCTGTGCCACAATCCGTTCTCCTTTCTGTTACATTCGTTCTCTCAGTTATTAAACCAACTAACATCATGGGGGGGGGGGGCGTCCTTTTGACACCGATTTAAAAATCATTAAAAATATATACTACAGCATTAATTATTTGTAAAAATTAATTAAGTTTGTGGTAATACATATAAATATCCTGGATCATTAAAAAATATAGCAAAGGAAATAATATATGAAAACAAGAGGTACTGCACTCTATAAAAAAATTCACTTCTGAAAACGGTCTTTCTAACTGTAATATCTACTACAAACTGTACAATAATTCAACAATATTTATAAATAGCGTAATGCTGTTAACAATATGCAGTAAACTTTCCATTCATTCAATCTTTTTTATATGTAACTGTTACTTGAACTTAAATTTTATGCGTTCTCGTTGATAAGAGTTACAGAAAATTTTAGTTAAGGTAAAACTAGGGGAGTCTGCGCACATTTCAAAAGAATAATAATAAAAAATCTAAATATTAATTTTTTGATAAACTATGTATGAATAATTTTGACTTAATTTGTTTTTTATGGATTTCCATTGTTATTTTGTTGTTATGCTGTGATTTAATAGAACAGCAGTAATAAAACCAAGAAAACTATTTTGCGCAATTTCTTCTTACTTGGTAGGAGAGATTGCACATATGGGTAGGACAGATTGCGCATATGAATAGAAGATATTGTTATTGATAATAACTGCAATTTAATTGTTAACAATAATAATTACACTTAAATGGCATTGTTGTAAGGTTTTTGTCAGTAAATATTATCCTATTGGGAGTGAAATTTTCAATCAAATGTAACTAGCAAAAAAAAAAAAAAAAAAAAAAAAAAAAAAAAAAAAAAAAAAATAGGATAGAATTTTAACAATAGTTAAAGAATTTTAATTTAGGAATAAGATTAAAATATCAGAAAAAGCAAGCCCTACTAAGATTACAAAATAACATTAATCTACTTGATCCCATTTTTAATGTATTTTATTTGCTAACCGAAGTTCTCGCCGTCCACAATCGATGCACTTATTGCGGTAAATCGTGCAACTTTCGTGCAATCACCTACAACAAGCAATACATTGAATTCACTCACTTGTCGAAGTTGTCTCATGGTACAGTTCCAGATGTTCAATGCACTTATCCTCATTCACCTTCGTTTTGTTTCCATCAGTATTTTTATCCCACTTTTTCTGGAAGCATCTTATTTTCACCTGTTTCGTTTTGTTTGTTTTTGTAGCGGCATCCTTCTCAAGTCTTTTTTTATGTATATTTTGTGGATCAGTAACAGTAGCTGCTCTCTCTTTCCTTTTTGATTTCGATGGCATTAAATTACTTGGAACGGGTGAAAGAATTTCTAAAACATTGTAGATGTTATAAAGTTATTTTAGTTAACAAAATTAATTTATTAGCAAATTAACTCCTCTTCATAAATTAAAAAAAATATATAAATATTTAATTAATTTATTAACAAAAATAATTACATAAAATTAATTTATTAACAAAAGTTTTATCTGCAAAAGTTTTTTTTTTTTTTTAATTAATTTGTTTCCAAATTTACTTTGAATAATTATGTATTTTTCAAACATTATTTCAAAATTTATTCATTCATATATTTTACACGTAATTTGCAATTCATGAAAATTTACCAATAAGCTGCGTAATCTCTCCTAGCACTGAAGCTTATGGGAAATGCGCCATTTCTCCTAAAGTACATGCGCAAACTCTCCTATTTTGGTAGGGGAGATTGCGCGGTCTTTTATTTAAACATGGCCATTTCTAATATGAATTTGTGGTGTTCGCATGCTTTGTCTAGGTTAGTATCTTATAAGAAATCGTTTAAGTTCAAAATATTTTGTACTACTGACATCCTATAAAAATTATGACGAACAGTTATGCAAACTGAAGCACGTACTTTTGAAAAACAAAACTAAATGGCAATGTAAATCTAAGACGGTTGGAACAATCAATGTGCACATTTATATAGACACTGCATTAATGCTACTGTACAACTGCCTGGAGTCGCTGCGCGCGCAATCTACTCCTTCCAGTCGAATCTCTTTGTGCGCGATCTCTCCTACCGCGCGAACTCTCCTACCGCGCGAACTCTCCTAGCTTTACCTTATGTAAACGTTTTCTAAAAAAAAAAAACACGTTGTTTTTTAAAAACGATTAAACGATCGGGGAGTTTATTGTAGATTTTTAACAGCGTACTTAAGCATATTTTGAAGTGTTGTCATATGTCTGGTCTGAATAGAGATAAAATTATTGTTAATATAACTGATTGTTGAAAAATGCTGACCTGTTTGTTTTTATCACTGGTTAAACGAAATTTTTGTAACACAATCGAGTTTCTAACATTTTCAAGATATAAATATATATTTATCTATCTATTCAGATAGATAGCATGATTGATAGCTACACATAGCTGCCGACTTTTGCTCTTTTTTGTACCACAAACATTTAGACATTTTTGCATTTTGTAATCGACAGATCACGGCGAGTGAAGAAGGAATAATTTACTATTAAATTTCTGTAATACAAAAGCGTAATTGTTGGCAGCTAGGGTATAGATATAGATATATCACTGTAAAAAAAATTCCGAAACATTCCTGGGAAAAAATGGGCAGCTCAGTTGCCCATTATTTCCAAGAAACATTTCATGAAAATGACTGGAACTGTACTGTATAACTTTAAAAATTTTCACAGAAATGCCAGTAAGCTTCATGCTAAATACCAGGACTGTTTCTGTTAAAAACGAAACATTACTGATATTTCACAAAAAGCTTACCTTATTTTCTATGGAACGTTTCAGAAGTGTTCAATAAAGTTTGTTCAATATTGTCTGAAGTGACAATAAAATCAATATTTATGGCTGTTACAATAGTAAAAATTTTACTCTAAAAAATGAAACCATTATTTATTTCTCACAAAATATAAATGAATAAATATTATTAAAGTTTATTTTTTATAATCAAATAAACTGCGTAAAAAAAAGAGCTCACTGAGCAACACAAATAAAACTGTACAACTGCATGTTATAGAGTGAAAAAAAAATGCATAAATATAGATTAATATTAATTTTAAATCTTAGACAAAAATGTATAATTCTTAAATTGAAACTCATTAAAACATAAATAATATTAATACACATATTTGTTAAAACACAATTTGTTCTAAAAATAATATAGCATATTAAAAATATCAGCGGAACAAGATAAAATATGATATTTCTAGCCACTTACTCTTTTGCGATTATCCTTTTCTTTTAATTTATAATCCTTTAAAGGGGAGGGGGGACTTCTTATGTCCAACAAGGATGTTCTAGATAATTGATTAATTTCTTTTTTCATTTAAATTAACCAAACTATCATAGAATCCCCAGCTAGATTAAAGTTTTAGAATGAATATGCAGTCTAAATGGAAATACAAATACTACTAGGCGCATTTTTCTATACGTACTGCTGGCTAAACATTCCACAGACAGGTACGGCGGATAATATCTTACAAGGAGAGGGTCCGAGGTTCGTCTCACCGAATACGATGAACATTTGTGTTTCGATAGAGTGTTAGTATATGAATATATGACCGCTATAAAGCGTAACCCCAGCTAGATTAAAGTTTTAGAATGAATATGCAGTCTTAATGGAAATCCAAATACTACTAGGCGCATTTTCCTATACGTACTGCTGGCTAAACATTCCACAGACAGGTACGGCGGATAATATCTTACAAGGAGAGGGTACGAGGTTCGTCTCACCGAATACGATGAACATTTGTGTTTCGATAGAGTGTTAGTATATGAATATATGACCGCTATAAAACGTAACCCCAGCTAGATTAAAGTTTTAGAATGAATATGCAGTCAAAATGGAAATCCAAATACTACTAGGCGCATTTTTCTGTACGTACTGCTGGCTAAACATTCCAGAGACAGGTACGGCGGATAATATCTTACAAGGAGAGGGTACGAGGTTCGTCTCACCGAATACGATGAACATTTGTGTTTCGATAGAGTGTTAGTATATGAATATATGACCGCAATAAAGCGTAACCCCAGCTAGATTAAAGTTTTAGAATGAATATGCAGTCTTAATGGAAATCCAAATACTACTAGCCGCATTTTCCTATGCGTACTGCTGGCTAAACATTCCACAGACAGGTACGGCGGATAATATCTTACAAGGAGAGGGTTCGAGGTTCGTCTCACCGAATACGATGAACATTTGTGTTTCGATGGAGTATTAGTATATGAATATATGACCGCTATAAAGCGCAACCCCCAGAGGGTTTTGGGAAAATAAGTGGCAAAGTTTAAGCTATAGTTTATAATCCGGTAAATTTCCTTCTTTTGCAAGCAGCTCCATGGCATGTTCGGTAGCATGCTGGAATTTGGTTTTTTCTACCCGGGGTCGAACCCGGCTCGGACTTGTTTTTCGGAAAGAAAATTTTTAACAATCATTTTCGAACCGCAATTGAAAAAATGTGTATAATAATTGAAATTTACGAAAAATATTAATTAAATGTATGTTTTGTAGCATATAAGTGCTTTTTAACTACGATATTTTGCATGCTTAAATATATAATGAAAAAAAGAAACGCATATTTAATGTCTATAGACCAGAATTTTTATTTTTATTTTATTTTATTTTATTTTTTTTTTTTTGTTGTTGTTATTTAAAATTATTTACAGTTATTTCAATGAATAATCTACTATTTTTCACAGAGAAATAAATTAAAACACGTGATATAAATGCGTGAATAATTATATTACTTTAATTTTGTTTTTATATGAAAGTATTTCGAATATTTCATGACTTTTTTTAATACCCTTTTAAAATGCTTAATTTGACTTTTTTTTATTTCGGATATTTGGATTTGTAATTATTACCTACGTAATAACAATTTTCAGCAGCTCAATATCTTTTTAGAACTTACTTTTAAGCACAAAGACAGTTATTCTAACTATAATCATAATAATCCAAGATTTAAAAAAATCAAAAGTTAAAAAGCTAGTTGGTAAAAAATTATACATTTATTTCACTGTGAAAAGTAGTAGCTTATTTATGTAAATAACAGTAAATAAATTTTAAAATTAGCTTAATTTTATGGTCTATAAAAGTTCTAATTTTCTTATTTTTAGTTTGTTATTATTATTATTTATTTACGTTATCTTTACTTTTCATTAAATATATAAACGTGCAAAGATTCACACTTAAAATTGTATTTATATAATTAAACTGCATTATATAAAAATATTAAACAAGAAAAAAAAAATGATTTCCGAAAGAAATTACTACGTAGACACTTATTCTAATTAAAAATCAAGAATCCCAGACTTCAAAAAATCATATTAAATATATAAAAGCATATTTTTCAAACCATGAAATATCTGAAGTATTTGAATGAGGAAACAAAATGAAAATAATATACTTGTTCACTTATTTTAATTTATTTCTCTGTTAAAAATTGTAAATATTCATTGAAATAACTGTAAATAATTTTAAATAACAACAAAAATATTCTGGTCTATAGACATTAAATAAGCGTTTTTTTTTTTTCATTATACATTTAAACATGCAAAATTTCGTTGTTAAAAAAGCACTTATATGCTACAAAAGATACATTTAACTCATATTTTTCGTAAATTTCAATTATTATACATATTTTTTCAATTGCGGTTCGAAAATGATTGATAAAAAATTTCGTTCCAAAAAAAAAAAAACAAATCCGAGCCGGGTTTGATCCCGGGTAGAAAAAACTCAAATCCAAATTTTAACAACTCAAATCTAAAATTTAACAGTAAATTTTGCCTTTAATAATCGTCGAAATCTGCGATTAACGAAGTAAAAATGATCTTTTATGTTTTAGTGGTAACAAAAAAGCGTAAAAGTTGGCAGCTATGTAAGTAGTTATAATATTGTAATAGAGATAAATATACAGAGTTGCGCCCTTGAAAGTTATATAAAATTGTTTCATATTGAAAATATTTTCTTGTAGTTTACATTAAACATAAAAATAATATTTCAAATGAACTCTCTTGAAATAATATATATATCTCAATAAATAATATGCAGAAAATATTCTATAGAACATCCCATTTATTTCATTAGATTACAGTGCATTACACTGATTAACCAAGCTCTGTTATCACTTCAACATTGTTCTAGCTATTTAATACTGCGCCAGCTGAGAACAATTTTCAATGATACATGCAAAGTGAACTGCATATTTATGATTAAAATTTACGGACAGAATGATAGTTGTTTTCACGGTAAATGCTTTCATTCATTTATATAAATGTGGAGATAGGAGAAAGGATACTAATGTAAATTAAATATAGATAATATAATCACCAAACATTCGGTTATATAAATTTCATTATTTATTTACTAGACCTCTAGTGAAATACAATACTTCATAAAACTGTAAAGTAAAAATGTTTTATGAATAACTGAATTAAAATGGAACATTCTCAAAATATTTTAAACTGTAATGATTTTCACTTAAGAAAGCGGCCACTTTAACTGTAATATCTGAAGCAATTTGTACAGTCATTCAATCATATTTATAAATAATAAATACTTGGCCAAAATTTGAAGGGTTTGCAATGGTCAGAATACGGATAAATTAATTTTTGTCTGAATTCACTGGTGTTTGGTTATTTGTCTAATACTTAAAAACCCGAATTTAATATTATATTTTAATATATTGCTAGATTTCATAATTGTTTAATCAAAATGAAATAAAATAATAATATCATATTTTTTAAAATCTATTGTTGTAAATGACTTTATAACTTATTTACACTCCATTTATTTTTTCGTATATATACTTTTTTTAACTGTTTCAGTCGGTTTCAATACGTATCAATAAATATGCTTCTCTAATCATTATTTCTTAAATTGTCTGTGGTATGAGCCTGTTTCTAATTAATATTTTTTTATTTTGACATCAAAATAACTTATAGAATTTTTTAAATTATTATTATTATTTAATGAAGTTTCATTTATCTATATGAATGCTTTCTAAACGAAGTGTAACGAGCCTTGTTAGAAGTTCTGCAAATAATCAAAATTATAAAGAAACATAATAAGCATAATATACAGAGTATTGCTATAAGAATATTAATTATAGATCGACTTAATTATAAAATATGCACAAAAGAAAAATGTGAGACAATGAATAATTTACATTAAACTTTCTGTCTATTCTAAAAAAAAAGTAACTACCGCTGTCACCGCCGCCGGTTTTGAATTTTTTGTGACCGGAGGCCTTTCTTCGTTAATATTAAGAAAAATAATGCATACAATATGAAAATCGGTAGTATTATACAGAAATGTTTGATAAACACGCTGATGTAGACAGTTTTCAAATGAAGAATTATTTTAAGAGGTATTTAATGCTAAAGTTGAACAAAATCGTTCCACTAAAAAAGTTTTATAGGAGCAAAAACTATACATCGGAATTTAATAATTTTTAGATCACTTTATACGTGATAATTTCCCGGTGTGCAGAATTCATGTACTTTTTTTTTTTTTTTTTACTCATTTTACGAGGTTTCATTTCTATTTTAAATTCAAATTTTCAGCATTTCGAGAGATATTTTTTACTTATTTTAGAAAATTGTACTAATTTAACCTGTTGCCAACTGCATAAACAACGGAAACAATAATGTTTGCTTCAAATTAAAATTTTATTTACACGTGACTATTATAAACAGAAAATATACTTTCAAATAAAAATTAAATAATTGCGTATAAAAAGCAGGAACTTATTGAAAATTACGTCATAAAAAGTATACACGTGAATTTTAAAAGAAAAAGGATATTGTAAAATAATAAATTCATTAACATCCGTTAGAAGTCTTAAATAGGAGAAATTATGTCACATTACAGTTATTACATAAAATGAGCACAAAATATTGCAAAACAGTTTAAATTTAGAAATTGCGCTAGACATTTATTTGATATTTTGAGAGGATCTTTTCAACTGTTTTTGTTAGGAAAGCGCAAATAATATTTCATTTCTGACAAAAGTATTTTCACGTGAATATTTAAAAGAGAAAGAATAGCTTGGTCAAAATTACGTCAGATTGAAAACGATTAATTTAAAATGTCTCATTTAAAAGAACTTTCTTTTCGCTTTGTTAAAAAATACCAGGAGACAAAGACTGTTTACTTAATTCCTTTTATATTAGCTTATTTTGAAATGTTGTTACACGTGTCTACGTCATCAAGTTATTTTTATTTCGACGTTTTATTTGTAGTTTTATTAATGTTGTACTAATTTATTTGTTCTTTAGTTATTTAAAATAAAAATTATGTCAATTTGTATAATTTGGCGAGTGGTTTGGCGATTTATATAATTTGGCAAAATTGGTCGACGGGATAATCAAGTAGTACCGCAGCGGATTTGATGTTAAAATTTCCCAATCAAAGAGAAATGAATAGAAACCCGTTTATAGGGAGATCGCCACACTGTTTTTTAAATTATAATTCAACCTTTCGAAATCTTTTTAAAGACGATCAAATTAGCGTGCATTTAGAATCTGCGGTGTCTGGACGGAGGTTGGCGAGCGTAGCTCGTAGGGGGCCGAGCCCCCTAGTACTTATATAAAAAACATGTTACAAGGACTTTCAAATAATTATGACATCTCTCTCAAATACACTCATTCATCAGAGGGAAAATATAACTTATGAATTAAAATTCATTTGCAATCTATTTTTGTTCAAAATACTTTTGAAATACCAAATACGAGAGCAAGTCAGTAAGTCGTAAAAGCCAATAAAAAAAGGAAACCAAGACACGTACTTAAAAGGCGTGTTTATTTCTCTATATAATCCTCATTTACATTGATACATTTGTCCCATCTCTTTATGAGTTTTCTAATACCTGCTTCATAATAGTCTTCAGACAGCACTCTAAGCCATTCTGTGTACCTCACTTTCAACGTCTGCATCAGTCGGCTGTATGCTAGACCGTTTGAATATCCTGTTGCAGGTGCTAATGCTGTTTATTGGTGTTCGCCTGTCATCTTTAACCATTTCCTCAACCTTCTGCACAATTTCTTCCAGCACCGTGCGAAAGGGGGGGGGGCGAAGGGGGCGGTCGCCCCGGGCGCGGAAATTTAGGGGGCGCCAAATTTGTACTACTATTTTTTTTTTTTTTTTTTTTTTTTTGTAGTCGATCATTTTCATTAGATTTTTTTTTTCACTCTTCGATATTCTATTTTTTTTTGTAAAACAAAGGGTATATATTTACATATCCGGATTTCTTTTCCCAATAAAAGTACGTACATTTTTCATTTGAAAGTTATGGCATCGTTCACATTTACTTTTCATTGAGCTTTTTAGACTTGATGATTTTATAATATGCTTTTGTGATATCTTATTGCAGTGTTTCCTAAACTTTTGCACTCTGCGGCCCCTTTTACATCGTATACGAAAGTTTCTGCCACCTCCCACACTCAGCGAATATGAATTGCTAACCTATTCTTATTCCACTATGGGATCGGGGCCAGCCCAATGACATTTTGGCGCCCGTGCGAGCACCCATCGGGGCGCCCCCCCCACCCCCCCCCACACACACATTGAATAAAAATTGCTTGACTTATGGTCTTATATTTTAAATATTCGTACTTTTTATTCATACTATTACTAATTATTTAAGATATTAATTTAAAGTGTTTCAAAAACAGATAAAAGATTCTAAAGTTAATCCCATCTTTGAGTTTGTATTTGGTAAATTGTAAAATCAGCGAAACTTCAATTTTACAGTAATTATCAGTCTTAATGTGTAACATTTCGATATAAAAGTAAACCATAAGGTTACAGCACATAGTATTAGACGAAAATAACAATAATAAGTTAATTAATTAAAATAAAAAACTTTTTTAGAAGAATACTGTTTGGAATACTACAAAATAAAGAAGCAGAACTACTAATAAATAGCACGTATGAAGGATAAAAACTGTAATCTTGTTTCGTTATTTAGCACATTAAAAGTACGAATAAATTTCATATTTAAATATCGATTTTCGTAAAGGGTTCACTTTTCATGGTGAAAACTTTGGAAAGAAAGAAAAACCCAGTTTACTCTTCAGCTAATTCTGGAAACATAAATATCCTTATTCTTCCTTTTCATTTTTTGAATGGTTCTCAAAGTTTGTGATGAAATTTACCAAAAAAAAAAAACTTACTAAAATTAATTTTTTTAACTTAAATTAATTACACACTAAGAAAAAACTATGAGAATAAGAGCTATATTTATAATAATAAGGAATACGATTAACAAAAAATCTCCCCCCTCCCACCCACCCAGAAAAAAGTTTCGTTCTACTGGTACCTACGCTAGAATTAAACCATCCCAAAGAAAATTTTTAAGTATTCCGAATTTATGTTTTAGCACCGCACTGAAATTGGATAAAGAAAGTGGCATTATAAAATCATAGGTGTCAATCAGGATATCGGGCACTAAAGGAAGAAAAAGTTATTTAACGATAAATGTATTAAATGACAGTTTTTTTCAAGGCGATTGCAAAATAAAATTTATATGCAGATAAATTATTTTTTTTTTTTTAAAAAATAGGCTCCAGTTTCACAATTCTGCAGTGCCCAGCTTATGTTGATTAATTAATCGAGCTCTTTGCTCCTGTTAATGAGAAATCAAGGTAAAGTAATCTTACTATGAACTTCTGTTTAGTAGATTTACAAATAACAAAGTGCATGTCATGGGCACTGGTGGGAGGGGAGCAAGGAAGGGCCTTTGCTCCATCCTTTTGAAAAAAATTTGTCATCGTAGATGATTAAAAAAAAAGGAGGGGGGGGGGTAAAATTTACTTTTCGCTTAATTTTAAATAATAAATCACTAAGAGAAAAATTGCGCTTGTGCAGAAATCTGTATATATAATAAAAAGGCTTAGAACAGTATTATCCCAAAGAAACCTTACCCCTAAGCAGATTTCGCTCTTCCAGTACTTAAGGTGCAAATTATTTAACAAAATAATGAAGAATCTCTGTAATATTGAATTGAATTCCCTTTCAGTTTAGACAACCTTTCACTCAGTATTAAATACATAATCTGATTCCAAAAAAAGTTTTTTTTAATTATTATTTTAGTTAAATTTCCAGCAATTTTTATTTTTAAATTAACAATATTTTCTTAAAATTTCAGTTATTTTAATTCCAGTATTGCTAAATATTTATTAGTAATGGGCGAAAGACTATATTCCACTAACAAATAATCCCTAATGATGAATGAAACAGTGCATCATTATAAAACATTTATATATTTTATGACTTTTTTTTACTGGCTTTCCGCTCAGTGTTCCTTTCAGACCACGCTTTGGAAAACTGGGGCAATACATAAATTCAAAGAATATGGCATGGGCGCCGGCTGAACGAAATCCCTGAAGTGGGAAGATTTTGGAACAAATGTGTGCCTGTATAAATAAAATGTGCCTGCAAAAATAGAAATAGTTTAATCTCTTTCCGTCAATTGAGCTCCGACCGCCCTCTCCTCTCCATTTAAGAAGATAAATATTGGAATAATTAAACACTAAAAGAATTGTACTGTTGCGTGAAAATTTTCCCAAGTAGGGGGGGGGGGTCTTGCGCCCGAGAGGGCACTACCTCCCACGATATGTGCCTGAAAGAAACACTGGTTCCGATCAGAGTCTGATTATCGCAAGGGCAAAAGAGGCAGCTGCCCAGGCTCTCAACTCTAAAATAACCATCCTTCCTCAAACCCCAAAATCGTTTTTTTAATAAGTAGAAATTGTTGCATAAGCATGTTAGGGGTCCCATCTGAATCTTTGCCTCACGCACCAGGGCGCCATATAGGTCCTTGTTCTGCCGCTCTGAGTTTAGGGCGCAACGTCCTTTATAATTTCAAGAACTGACAACTTTAAAATACTACGAGCATGCTTTGTAAGTTTAAGTATTCTACTATGTTTCACATTTGCATGAAAATTACTCATTTAAGTGAAATAAATAAATGAATCAAGCTACTTGAAAAATGTTTGGTTTGATTCATTTTTACTTATTGAATACTCAATTTACAGCAATTTAATAAAATAATTAGTGAACGACCGAATTGTACTGTCTCGATACTGCACTCATTTTATTAAGAATTATTTACCTATATATATTGACTTACATGCCCTTTTTCATTTTTGGCAAAATTTCTGACATTAACGCTATTGACTATTTGCAGAAGAAGATGAGCTCACATCCAGAAGACACTGCTAGAAGAAAAAATTTTTCAAAGACGTCTGTTTTTTATTTTAAAATTTCTGTCCTTTAAGCTCCTAACGGTATATTTTTTCCTGTCATCTGGGGGTGGGGGGTGGGCAGTCTCAGATTCCCTGTGGGATAAGAGTTTATGTGTTTAAATAGCCGGAAGTGATAGAATTTACCATGAATCTGTTAAAGTTGAAAATTATTAGCATCCCGAAAGGAAAGCAGATTTGAATCGGGTGGTTCCTGATTCTGTTTCTTTTTTCAGTAGCTTAAAGGTAATTCCACTCGGATAAAGAACAGAAGCCTATCTCTGCATGCGAAAATTCGGCGCCCTTGAATTCCTTTTTAAACAGAACGAAGAATCCTTTCTCGAGCTGGCCCCAGACTTAGCTATAGAAAATGTAAAAGAAAAGAAAACGCGGAATATAAAATAATTTTTATCTGCGCTCTAATAAGCGCCCTTTCATCTGTTTGGCACCCCGTGCGGTGGCACACTTCGCACACGCCTTGGGCCGGCCCTGTATGGGATCATCCTTATAGTCTTTCAGTCATTACTTTGCTGTTAAAAAAAGGTCCAGCACAGGATGGAAATGCTGATTACATGAAATCTGCGGTTGCAGAAGGACGACAATTTTCGAAATTAACGTTCAAGAAAATTATACCTAGTGGAGGAATTATTAACCGTGATTGCGGCTTATTGGATAACTTAATTAAGGGAATCGCCATACAGGGAAACCTCCATTAAGCGACCACCTCCCTGAACGACCATTTTTTCATGGAACGAAATTTATTCCCATAGGCTCAATACTAATTTTACCTTCATTCAGGGACCATCCCAGTTGAACTCCCTCCATGAGAGACCCATTTCTTTGAAGAAATGGGTCTAACATATTCCGTTGTTTCCTGGTCACTTGAAGAAGGGTTTATTAGAAGAATAACTCCGGAGAGCGCATTATTCATCAAACTTCTAAAATAAGTTTAGAATTTTTTTTATACCGGTAACTTTTAAGTATTTAAACCCCTTTGTGCCTTTTTAGGCAATGAATTTAACTCTGATGACAAATTAAGAATGACGGTCAGTAAACTTCCCTGCCCTATTCTGTCAGGAAATTCTCCAAAAAAATTGCATTTATTTACTGAATTTCAAAAGGACTTAGAAATAAAAATTATAAAAGATAAAACCGGAAAATCAAAGCAAACGTCTATGTATTCATTTTTTAAACTCTGCAGTAATTAACTTGTGTAATTAACTTTTATTTTGATACTTAAATTTTAATAATTTTTCCTAATGTGAAAAATAAATTTTAGTAACATTAATTGTTACCTGTTTTTCAACAATTAAAATCTAGATTTAAACATGATCTCCATTAAGAGACCACCTCTTGGAGCGATCAATTTTTATTGGAACGGTACGTGGTTGCTTTAGGGAGGTTTTACTGTATTTTGTTTTCTCTGTTTATTATTCACCAATTATCATGATAGCCCTCCAAAGTTAGCCACTTTGGTGGGTTTTTCAAGTGGAAGAAATTAAATCATAACATTCTTGAGCATAAAAATACTCTAGAATACAGGAATGCAATCATTCGCTAAAAGAAACTTGAGAGACGTTTAAAATTAAATCATGTAATCGACAGCGAATTTGCAAAGAGCAAAAGTGAAAATTATTGAAAGTGTAAAAGATAAATGGTGAAATATATTCAGGATGAAATTATGAACCTTCTTGCCAATGAAGTAAGAAAAATGATTGTAGAAGAAATTCATAGAACAAGGTATTTTTCAATTTTGTTCGATCGCATTCCATATACCGAGTGTCCTAAAATGGACTAATTGTTTTTAGAATTCAATAACCTGTAAATGGTGACAGCTATTTTTAAAAAGAATTGCGGGAAGGTAATGTAAAATGTCAGTAGTCTTTTTTTTACCTCGATTACCAGCTTTAGTTCTAAATAAAAACTATAGATGGCGCTGCAAGCAGGGATGACCGCCTCGGGAACTCAGCTTACGCTTTAGAGTGATAGTACAATTCCGAGGGGCAGACCAAATCCACTAGCTGCTTGCGTTACAAATGATTTTTTCAATTCTTATACTGCAGTTTTACAGTTCCACATTACAACATAAATATCGATGATTTGTTGAAGAATTAAACAGGTTTATAGTCAATTTAGGTTACATCAGTATACTTTATTAAACCATATTCGTGAAAATCAGTCAAGTTTATACTGAATTGACAATTATGCCAGCAATGTATAACCACACAAGCACTATAAAGACAACATCTAGCGCCATAGGTGCTCAGTCAAGGCCAAAACCGAAATCGCCCAACAGTGATGCGAAAAGAGGAGGTTAAATATATAGAGTGGCTCTCATTCTCCAATACAATCTTATTTTTAGGGTCCTACTCTATATATTTAACCTCCTTCCGTCGCATGATGCTAGGAGATTTCAGTTTAGACCTCCATTGAGCGCTTATAGCTTGCCACCTATCTCTGCTATTTGGAACTAAAACCAAGAAACACAGTAAAAATACTTCTGATATCTTACATAACTCTAATGCAAGAATTTCATTTAATAATTGTCACCATTTGCAAGTTATTGAATTTTAAACACAGTGCAGTTTTGGAATCCAGTACACCTCACAAAGAACAAATGACGCAAATTATACGATATCGAGAATAGAAAATTTTCAATCGTGGAAAAGTTTTTTGACTACATCAAGTAAAAAGGGGAATTAGCGCAAGAAATTTAACATAAGAAAATGTCCGACAATCTCGACATTCACAGCTGCACAAGAGGTTCTGTTCTCAAAGATGGTAGACGGGAGGTGTTGAGTTCGATCCAATCGCGCACGTCAGCCTAATCCTTCGAAATTGTCCATAGTTTTATACGAACTTTGTGTAAATACGGGTTAGGTTCCCTTAGAAAGACCCTACAGAGGACACCCTCATCCCACTCCGGCCTACTATATCCAACTTGTAGATAATCGGCCATCATAAACAATACCAATATCAACCCTTCAGAGCTCAATGTTGTGATATGGTGCAAATATGGCTTCCCAATATAATGTTGTGTAAGCTCGAATCGGCGAAGTAAATAAATTCGTCTATTTTTTACCATGCTCTGCACATTCTCTAAACTTTGAGTTCGTGCTGCTGGTGTATGTCCATAAATGTCCGGAACTGCATAAAATGTGTTTTTTTTATTCTCTTCCACTGAAAGATGGGATATGGGATATACTTATGTCCCACTTATCAGTTTATTTAAAGAAACATTGCGATACTCTATGGTCATGAAAAAATAAAGCTATATAGCAGTTTACAAACAATTGCCACAGATTTAAAAGCTCTGGAAGACCTTATAGAAATGAAGTAAAATGAGTAAACTTACTCAGAAGCAAAACGCTTAATAAAGCAAATAAAGAAATTCTCCTTTATTTACGGCCTAGTAGTACCTAGTACGGTACACAGCATTTTAAGCGAAATAGAAAAAGTTAATCATGATAAAAAAGAAGAAAAAAAACCTGTCAATATTTTGATCGCCAGCAAACTGATTGAAACACTAAAAGAACACATTTCAGACAATAAGAGAGGGAATTTTTGAACAAGAAACCGAAGATTTGGTTATGTCCGTAAATGTAGAGTCCTTATTTGAGCAAAACAGAAAACGTAAAATTCACAGAACAGTTTGACTACGAAGCTCCTGATGAAAGTGGAAATTTGAATGAAAGTAAAGGATTTCGTGTTACATAGAGACACTATAACCGTGCAGCTGAACTGTACGAAACTGAGAAATGTATAACAAGAATTTGAGTTTCTGGCTGGCGCGAATCTAAAATCAGAAGTTACCGAAAATCTGTTAATATTGCCTGGACCTTGCCTTTTATTGTTGACTTGAATGGACTTGAATTGTTAAGCGAGGTTTTAAATGCGCAAGTATTATTTCTTTCATTAGGTAAGAACATTTATAAAAGAGATGATTTAGAAATCCTTTAGTTGCTCCATTATTTTAACTTAGGGAAAACAAGGAATTGCAAAAACGTGGAGAGAGCGTACATAATTTATAAGTATTCCAGTAACAATAAAATAGTAAAAATATACTTAAGATCTACTATGAGCGATTGATTGAGCAACCTGAATTTACTTCCTATAAAATTCAGTGTGTCGCAATCTTTACACATAAAATAATAAACAATTTTGCTATCCTAAACGCAAGAAAAATAAAATGGAAGTAAATGTATTTTCCTGATAATTATATTTTATTTTATGTTAATTAAAACATTGTTTCAGTTATCTTCCTTAGTTAATGTACTGAAATTATAATTTATTTTTACTTTTTATGTTATGTTCTGCAGGTTTTTTGTTTGTTTTGCTTATTTAGTACTTATCGGTTGAAGGGAACACTTGTTTCCAACTTGGTTGTTAGCGATTTTCACCCATTTTCTGCAGCTTAAAGACTAACAACTACTAAAAATGTCTAGAAAAGCATGTGAGAAAGGTTAAGAAAAATCTTTCGCAAAGCATCATGATCTCAATAACAAATAAGTGCAATTTTCTTTTCTGTTATTTAGTTGTTTGGAATTTCTGAATTAAAATTAAATCTTTTAAAGTTCTAAAATAAATGCAAAATATTTATTCGATATAATTTATTTCTGTTTCTGTTCTTTATCAATTTTGAAGGAGAAGGGGGGGGGGGGCGCCAAATTGCCACGCTGCCCCGGGCGCAGTTTTCTATTCGCACGGCCCTGATTTCTTCTGTCGCAATCTCAATAGGAGGACAACGTCGTTCTTTGTCAAAAACTTTTGAACGCCCCTGCTCATCTTGCCCAACTGTTGTCTCATAAATTAGATATTGACATATTGCACAGTCTGGGGCAGTGCTGCCATCTATTGGCAGATTCAGGAACAATTTACTACTTATTTCCGAAATCTAATATTGGTTTGTGATCTACTTATTGACTTTCCCTCATAGTAAATAATGACCAAACATATACAATTTACTTTTGCAAAATACTTCGGAAGTATTAAATAGTGAATAAGAACAAAATATACATACATATTTATTTACTTCCATTCACACTTCAGGCATATGCCTCCGAGAACATGCATTCACTCGAGAAATTTTATTTTATTTCAAAATTTACTTTTCAAAATATTTCTCTAATTTGTTTTTAGAATTCATTAGCTTATTAGTTGAGCTACATACTACGTGTAGCACATAGGGAATATGCATATTAAAAGTAAAGCAATACTAATAATAAAATCAATATATTCTCAAAGGAATCTCTCTAGAATATTTGAAATCACGCAACTTAAATCTCACGAATGAAATTTTTAAAAGAAATAAAATAAATTGAAAAAGAGTTTTTTAATATACAAACTTACATGTATTTTTCAACATTTAAAATTAGATTTATTTTAATAAATAAGTTATACAAATAATTTGTATATATTTAGAAATAAGAAAATTTACTTTAAAATGTCATCTATAAATGCTATTTTCAGAAATAATGTATACGTCTATAAGAACGAATTATATTTTACGTTAAAAGCAGACTTCAGTTTTCATTTCATATATGGAATTTAAATGTAAAAGAACATTCATAACCGAATGTTAATTTATTCTGTCTTCTTATTCCTAAATTGTTATATTTGATCATTATTAATGAGATTTCTGCTGATTATTTTGATTTCATTATGCTTTTATAAATTAAATATATGCTAAAAAAGTAAGGGCAAATCTTGAGAATTTTAATCATTTTTCTTTAAATTTATAATTCAATATATTTGTCACATATAAAAATATAGTCTGAAACTGGTAATCACGGTATCAATGTTTTTAAAAGTTAAATTTTTAGGAAAGTGTAATCTAGGGAAATGTCTGAGTAAAATCATCAATATTATTATCAATGGCTTTAATAATTTTGTAGCTATATGTAATCTATTACAAATACATTGATATGGTAGCACATTTCTCAAATTCTTTTAAACCTATTACCAATTTTTTATATTTTCTTATATGTGGAACAAATAGTGAAAGTGTTGAAAGTAAAAATTCGTATTGCTAATGCAAATCATAAACTGCATAAATTTATTAATGTAGGCAATTGTTTTACATATTAAATGTGTGCGATCAAATCAAATCATATATGGATATATTTTTTAACACTTTCTAACATACTTGTAATTGAAAAGTGTTTATGAATTTGGTTAGTCTGTATGTCTATCCACGCTCTAACTCATGTAAATATACTCGGAATTTCATGCAATTGACATATGTTAATGATGTTTTCCATACCATGATCGATATTAAATATGAAGTGTGTTACATTAATAGTTCATTTACATGAACACTCGAAAGAGACAATGGGGAAATTATGGTCAATCGGAAAAAATCCTTTGCAGTGTATTTTAATGACATTACGCTATTTAATATGTAATGAAATTGATATAAATCACTGAATTTCACAACAAGATACTACAGAATAGAGCATTTATAGTATTTGTCGTTCATTTACAGGGACACACAAAATAAATCGGTTACAGTACACTTAAAAAAAAAAAAAAAAAAAAAAAATCTGTCAAATTGACAGGAAAAATCTGTCAATTTTGACACCAGTGGAAAACCGTTTAATTTACAGAAAAAATCTGTAATTTTTCATTAAAACAGTTTTTTTCTGTAAAAATTACAGATTTGGCCTGCAAAAAATTACGAAATTCAGTTTCTTTTACAGAAAAAAACTGTTTTTCTTCAAAACAGTTTTTTTTCTGTAAAAAATACAATTTTTTCTGTAAAAATTACAAATTTTTGTTACAGTGTACTGTCTTTGATAAATAATTGCTGTAAGTGTGATTTAATTTCGGTTTGCGCTTTTAAATTTAACTATTTTTTTATGTTACTTGTTGTGTATGAATTCTATAACTCGTATACAGGGATGCAAAAAAGAACTCACGTACCATTCTACTTATTAGCAGGGATGTAGTGGAGGGTATACGGGGGTATACGCCGTATACCCTCTGGATTTTTTTAATGAACACCGTATACCCTCTGTTTCTCAACAAAGATATAGTATATATATATACTAGGGTATACCCTCTGTTTTTTTTACGACTACACCACTGCTTATTAGCGGAAATTGCTGAAGGGAATTTTGAACCGTGGTATGTAATTCCTAACTGAACTAAATTTTTGCATGCATGTAGTTTATAGATACAAATCTTTATATCATGTACGGAGCTTCTCAAATAATTCGGATAATTTTTCGACGGTAGATGGGTATTGTTGAAATTGGGGTTTCAAATGTGTTACATGTTTCCAAATGGTTTAATTAGACACCATTTTTCAACTTATTAAACCGTGAAATTTTGTTACATTATTCTGAATGTGTTGAAAAGTATTTTATAATCTTTGCTTGATGCATGATTTTTTTCTTTCTTGTTTTAGTTTTTATTTAGCTAAATAATAATGGAAACTATTTGTCATAATTGTAATATATTATTAAAATACTAATTATTATGAGATGAGTCATGAAAATCTTTATTAATAGAAAAATTAATGGAATCTCTGGTACAGTTTACTGATGTACAGATTAAAATATCTAATTACTACCAAAGTATTAGAAATATCATTGAGTTTTCAGGAGCTTTTTCAAAGTATATCAAATTTAAATAAACTTTATTAGTTATTAATAATATGTAATTAAAAGTTAACCATGTTCAAAGAAAAAATAAGTAATGTGTATGGAATACCATAAAATATATATATATATATTATTTATTACATAAATTTATGCACCTTTTCATATTTCCGTCAGCTTTTTTTTATTGTATCTAATTTTTACTGTTTAATTTATTTTTCGTCAATTGTTTAATTAAAATATATGCAACAAAAGAAACAATAGTTTTTATGTTTTCAGGAATAAATATGTATTTCTGAGAATACATTCATAGAAACCCACGCCATTCTCAGTAAATAATGAAAATTAGTTTGTTAACACAAATGCTGAAATAATATCAAAGTAATTTAAAAGGTCTGAATTAAATATATATATATATATATTAAAAACAAAATATTCATAAATCCTACAGATTTATTCTTTGTGTAAATCCATATAAAGTCATGTTGCTTTGTTTATTCTAATCCCATTTTTCCTTCTTTCTGTTTACCGAAGAAATAATAGAATGCATAGTGGCTTGGAGGTTTCAAGGTAAATAGTGCTCAGAAAACATCTTCCAGAAAATCATGACTCATTTCATTACTGAATGTTGATTAACTTTATCCTCTCATTCCTAAAGTGTTGCATATGTTCTTTAACAATACATTTTCTGCTAATTGTATTTGATTGCTTTATGCTTTTAGAAATTATGCATATGCTAAAAAGGCAAATGCAAAAGATTTTTTTTTCCGTTTTTCGTTAACTTGTAAGGTTTGTCACAATTGATATTTTCTTATTAAAATGGAAATCGGTATAATAAAGTTATATTTTTTTTTACGAACAGCAGTTAAAAAAATGCACGAATCAGTTCTCTTATCTGCATACTCCACTGTAAAAAATTAAAAAAATCTCTCAAATTGACAGAAAAACTGTAGATTTTAGCGCTGTTGAAAAACTAAAACAGTTTTTCTGTAAAAATATATATAGGGTAATTCCGAGATTTATGCCGCAAATTTTTTTTAAATTTGTGTATAAAGTTCCATGGTGGACATAAAAAAAATCATGCTTTTCTATTTAATGTTAAATATACAATGCGTGTACTGCGACAAAAAAATTATTAATATTTTTTAACAATTTTTTTTTAACATTACACTGCGGTACGTCACCCGTACATTCAGGCTGAGACGCCGCACTTGTGCGGTAGTTATGCCGCGTTTGTAATAAGAACAGAATGAAGTTATAAATAAAAATATTAAAAAAAATATATTTATATCTGGACTATAATTATGGATATAATAACAAAATTAAACTAAATGAGACAATGATACATATTAGTAGACTCAAATTAATAATTGTTGCCTACTTTCACTATTAAAATTATAGACTTTTTTTTACATTAAATTTTAATTGTTATTTCAGCAACAACGTAACATCAATGTATTAAAAACGAAAATAAAAAAAAGTAAAATTGTGTTTACATAATTTATTTGTTAACCCTTTCAGGACTGGTAGCTTTTACACAAATTTTATTTGGTTGGTACCACTTTTTTAAAAGAAGTTACCTTTACGTAAATAATCATGAAAATGCTCTAATTAAACAAAGCAAATATTACTTTTCTTTTTTACTGGCGCCAGAAACAAATTTTGTAAGCTCTTTATGAAGGTGCTTATAAGCACCTATGGTCCCGAATGGGTTAAGAGAAAGACTTCAATCTACAGAAAAAGTGCCGAAAAAGTACAGTCTTTATGTAACCACATTTAAACACATGATGCAACGAAGCCAATTACACTTCCTCTTTTTTTGGAGTAGTTTGCAAAGAACGTCTGCGTTACGGGTAATCCGATTTTTCATTATTATCATCTTGACTTGCATCTTTCTTGCCCTTCTTACTTTTTATGTTCCCCTTTTTCTCCTTTGGTTTTAGTAAACTTGATAACATGCCTAAGAGGGATAGTCTGTGCAAAAAGAAAAGGAAAAGTTAATAACACTTAATCATCCCGTACAAAAGAATCTGCGGCATGTATACCGGAATAGCAGTGCAGCATGTATCTCATTTTGCATGGTGCAGACGTCGGCCATCACAGTTACTTGCCATCGCTAAGGGGAATGGCGTAATCATACACACAGTACTCTGTACAAACGCTACACCTAGTTTTGATTTCGATATCATGCATGCATTTAGTAATTAGTGTATGAAAAGTATTTAAAGATAACGTATTTAAAAGTTTGTACATTGCAATCATGCACTTACGTCAAAATAAGGATTGTACTTCTACAAGTAAACATCGCAAAGAGATTCATGTATACCCTGATTAAAATAATCTCATTGCGAACCTATACTGTGCGTTTGACGACCATCTATCGATAATTACAGGAAATACAAGGGGTGTGGCATCTATCCCGGTATGTAGCGACATTCCCGGAGTTACACTATATATAGTTTTTCGCTCTAAAATTTTCAAAATACACATTTTTTTTTTTTTTGACAGAAAAAAGCTGTGTCTTAAAAAAAAAAAAAAAAAAAAAAAAAAAAAAAAAAAAAAAAAAAAAAAAAAAATCTGTAAAAAATAAATTTTATTCTGTAAAAAGTAGAGATTTCTTTTACGGTGTAGTAAATCTTGTAATTTTAAAATTAATTCTAATGTAGTACTCCTGTCAGTACTGTTTCTTTCAATGTCTGGCACAGCATGTTTCAATGGAGATTTTGTGCCAATAAAAATGAATCCACTAACTTAATCAGTAATATTACTTTCTAGCAGCTGTTTCTGGTTCAGCTATTTTCTGGTCAGCATAAACAGATGGGCAACTTATAAATATACCAAAATTGCAAAAACCCTATTTGGTGCATTATTAAGACAATTTACCAAAGATGGTCAACTTAGCAAGTTTTACTATACATCTACCTAAATACCTTTATTTAAAAAAATATTATGAATAGATAAAAGTTATTACTTATAGGGGGGACTATGGACGGTTGACCATACGGGAGGCTTGACCCACAAATCAATTTTCATACTTAAAAGAATTTCAGAGATTTATCAATAGGTGTCAACCAAAGCTACTGGAATGCTCAAACAACAATCTTCATTTCATAGAGATAATCAAAATAGGAGTGGAAAAAATTAATTGTGTGGCGTTTTCAACCTAAAAGTTGTGTTTCTTAGAAATATTTTGTAAGATTTTTTCAAATAAATTATACCATAGAAATTTAAGTAAGTAGGTTTAAAATAATGTAGAAATATCGAGCTTTCATTCCAGGCATAAAGACTGTACAGTAAGTTAGACTTAACATAACAATGTGGTATTCTTTAGAAAAAGTCTCTGTAGGGAAGCTTGACCCAATCAATGTGAGGGATGGTTGACCAGATGTTCAAGGCACGCTTTAATTAAATGGTTTTGGAAATCTTTTTATTATACACTGTGCATAATGAAAAGTTGATGGTATATACATAAAATAATGTAAATTTATTCTGAAAAGCTTCAGTAGAATGGTGTGATGGAAAAGAAAATGTTTAAAACTGAGTATAGAAAAATGTGAAAAATTGCTAAAAAAATGGGAAAGTTTATAGGAACTTTTTTTCCATTAAAATATTGCTTACAGTAGAAAAAATAGAAACAGTGGGAAAGACTAGAAAGGATGAAAGACGCAGTATTAATCCTTTGAGGGGACGTGGTATGTTTATAAAACCACTTAATTTTAATTCCGAAGCATCACAATGACACCAGAATTTTGCTAAAATCTTTTTATTTAATATGTATGTGAAATATAGCCTCTTTCTTATTTCCAAATAAATTTGTTCGTAAATCCCGGTGCCAGTCATTTATTTAAACATTTTAGTACTGAAAGTGCTTTCCCTCTTAAAGGTTTAAATCATGTTAATGATAAGTTAAGTGCTCATGCGATTGCAAAAGTACATAGCACCGATCGAAAAACTTTAGGAAGGTATGTAGAAAAATTTCACCAGGATGAATACAGTGAGATGAAGCCAAACTATGTGACAACTGCAGTTCTCAGATCACATGTCATAAAAAGTAGAACAAGGGGATAAAAGAAGCGGGACAGTGGTTCTTAAATCTTTACATAATAACATGAAACACTATGAAAACGGAACCTGTCTCTAACAGAATACTGCCTTAAACGTTAAAATTTCATTTTTCCTGCTGCACAATTATACCTGCTCAGACAAAATCCTGTTTAAAACAAAAATTTTCTCTTCTGACTTGCGATTGCGTCTTAACAGGTTTCTTTAAGCCTCATATTTGAAAGAAATATTTTTTAAATAATAATTAAAGCATGTAGAATAAAGTTATTTTGCCTTTTTTAAACTGAATTTATTTCTCTTCACAAATAGTGCAATATAAAACAAAGTGGATCAAGCCTCCCATATAGTGGGTCAACCCTCCCATATGTGGGAAGCATTGACCCATTATTTTTTCATGATTACAATCAATCATTTTTAAAATTTCTTATATGTTACACTTATGTAGCAATTTTATTTTGAAAACTGATTGTCTAACGAATAAAATGATATATAAAACTTTATTCTACGTTCAATATCTAAAAAATGAAAAATTATTTTGTAAAAAGGGGGTCAACCCTCCATATTCCCCCCTATGTGTTATTATTACAAATATATAGGTTAAAGGTGAAAAGGAATATTGTATGTGTAAAACCTTAAACTATGTATTAATTACTAAACTAATTTATGCAGTGTTTATTTTACTAAGCTTCCTTTATTGCATGTAAACTTTACTCTTTTTTTTTCCTTTTTATGTAATTTGAATAATGCACAACGATAGAAAAAGCATAATTCACGTAGTTTCTGGAATAAATCTCTATTTCTCAGAAAGCATTTAATGACATTAATATTATAGGCAGTAGATATTTAAATTATCTTATTTGTTTAACAGAAACGTTTAAATAATGTCGAATATGCTGAAAAGATTTTTAATTAAAAAATATATGAAAAACATAAATTCATAAGATCTGCATATTTATTCACTGTGAAAATTGGTATAATGTCATATTGGATGTTTATTGCAATTGCTAATTTCCTTAACAATTATTGCAAAGCATCTTACTCTGGCGTTTTCAAGGTAAATGATGTTCAGAAAAATCCGGTCTTATTCTTTTACTGAATTTTGATTAACTTTATGTTATTAGTCCTAAAATGTTTTGCATTTCTTCTACAATAATGTAATTTCTTTTAATTTCACCTGAAAACTACATACCGGTGGTGTTCACGATAATGCTGGCCTCATGCGGCCCCTGTGTTCATTTTATGTGGTTCCGCAAATCGTGAATAAAATTAAATTAATACAACATATATATATGCACTATATGGCCAATAAACATCGATATTTCAATTTTGGACATTTTGTCGAATATTTGAAGATATACTTCTTGGATTCTTCTGGGTGGATTAGAAAGACTATCTTTGACCTCATATTTATCAATGTCTATTTAATAAGGGGACCATTAGGAGGCCAACAAAAAATCAAAGAAAAAAATAATATTTAGGATTATCATTTAAAGTAAAATACATTAAAATATCTAACGCTATAGCACACCAATATGTAAATATTGTATAATATGTATATTCATTTGTGTAAGAGTAACATGTATATTCATGGAGATATAGAAATTTTGCTAATAATTTCAAAAAGTTATTACATGTTTTTTGCTTATATCGTGCAGGGTTTTCAATCAAATTTAACATCAGTTCAGAAAATTATTTTCCAAATTTCAGAAAATTTGGCAAAATGTACAGGGTGATTTTTTTTTAAGTTCTGAAAGTAAAAACCCTGTAACAAAAGAACCACTGATCCAAATTACCTAAAATTTCACCAGTATGCTTCTAAAGCAATGAGAATTTTTTAAGCGCGGTTAAAAAAACTTAAAATCACACCGACAGATGGCGCTGTATACGCAGTAAAGTGAGGAGACGAGCTTGCGCACGGCACACGCACAGTGGCGATAAAACCGTGAAGCATGCACACCTCGTGTTCATTATTCTACGGATATCCCTGCGATTTCTGACTCTGGGGTACCTAAAGAATACTGTGTATTGTGGTGGTGTTACGAATTTAGCTGCCCTGAAGGTACGCTTTGTGCCACAAGATCCACAGTATCCAGTCGGATATTCTTCGCTGTGTTGTGGAACATGCGGTTGCACGTTTCCACCTCGTAGCTGTAAACGTTTGAATGCTTTACTCCATATTTTTATTTCGTTCTATTTCTGCGAAGGTGTTCGCAGTTCCTTTTCCCGATTACTGAATTCTGTATGCTTTTGATATGCGTAATAAAGTTTTCTTTTTCTCAAAGTACCGTCCATTGTTTTCATCCCACTGACGATATTCCTTGTTTCTGTTAACTTACAGCGCCATCTGGTGGTGCGATGTTAAGTTCTTTTTTTAACTACGTCTAAAAAATTTCCATTGCTTTGGGAGCATCCTAATGAAATTTAAGGTCTTTTGGATCAATGGTTCTTTTGTTATAGGGTTTTACTTTCACATATTTAAAAGAAAATCCCTCTGTAGTAGAAATAATATAGTGCAGATTTAAAAGCAGTTGTATTAAATTTTTTTTCTGCGCATGCGCAAGTGGTTGCAAAGATTTTTTCAAGATTTAATAGTCAACTCTATGGATGAACTCATATAAAAGAAGCCAGTCAAATATTGTGAAAATACACAAAGATATCGGCGATAGAGTGAGCTGATTTTTAATTACTCTCTAAAAGAGGCTGAATTACAAGGGGGTTTTCACTAATTGCCATTTTTAGGTAAATTTCGTAAGAAATACTACCTATTGCAGTCGTTACCATGGTGCGACTTTTGAAAAATTCCTTCATAACTTTTCATTATAGGACCCCAGGAACCCAAAACCACCCCCACCTAAAAAGTTTATATATATATATATGTATGTATGTATGTATGTACTAAATTTTGTCCGCACGATAAAAGTCGCAATTATGCACGGATCGTCTTCAAACTCGCCAACAACTTTGAGATGGCTAATATCTCGGCGGGGATTGAAAATGGGTAAAATCGTACCAAGGGAATGGAAATGGGGAGGGTTCAAAAATTTGAATACCATCTTAACATGATTCCGATAAAATCAGCTCTTATACAACAATAACAGAAAAAAATAAATATTTTTCGTTATTGCAGTTGCCAACAATTAAAAAAAAGCAATAAAATTCTCACCACAACAATTGCTTTTCTTTTGCGAGAATTTCACGTGAAAAATTAAATAAAATAAATAGTTTGACGAATTGAAAACAAATTAAATATTACGTCATAAGTTTCCTAGAGCAAGATTTCCGCATGAAAACTCAAAATGAAATAAATAGTTTGACGAATTAAAAAACAACAACAAAATATTGCGTCATATTGGAAATAAAATGGACCTCAGCAGGTGAATATGTAACGTCATGTGAGTTTGAAGAAACGTATTAAAACATGATAAAAACCCGACTATGAAAATATTAACTTATTTATCACTTTGAGGTTCTCTGAATTTGCTTTAGCTATTTTTTAAACCTATTCCATATGCATGCGTGTGTGTATTCGTGTATATTAGAATTTTCA
This sequence comes from Maratus speciosus, assembly GCA_963932465.1. NCBI lineage: Eukaryota > Metazoa > Arthropoda > Arachnida > Araneae > Salticidae > Maratus > Maratus speciosus. The sequence goes on from OZ010786.1 coordinate 177,187,166, forward strand.
CAAAATGTTTAGCTCCCTAGAGCTCATTTTTAGTGGAGGAACTGGGTTTATCTCTAATCTTGATTTAAATTTTGTTGGTTAATTTAGTACTTAACTTCGAAATCTACCTCCGCCTGTAAGCCCGAGCCGGCAGGGATTTTTTATTAACTGCACTGTCGAAAAAACTCATCAATTTACACTAAATTATTCCTCTTTTTTTAACAAATAATTTCCGTACTTTTAGAAAACATACTTTATCCGTGAATTCTTCCTAAAAGTCCCAAAGAAATTCGGTTCAGTGCTAGCATACGTACGCTCTATTAAATCTAAAATCCGAATTTATTAAAAAATGAAAAACAAAAAATTCTATACATTAAGATTTCTAATTTAATTAAAAGAGAAAGAAAGTTTCAAATTTAAAAATTAATAACACTCTCAGAAATACTTTCTTCATATCACGAAAATTATTCTAGCAGCAGGGTCTTTTCGTCAATTGACGAATATCCGTTTATTGTCTAAGCTAAGGCTCTGCTCTACATATTTACGAAGTCACTTTCATTTGCAAGTAAATATAATTGCCATGTATTAGATAGAAAGAAATCGAGCAGTGTTTCCCCTTTTTTCTATAAAAGCATCGAATCTTTCCGATAATGGTATCAAATTTTTAATTTAGTCTGATTTTCAGGGACTCACTACAAAATTTTGTAATCCGGTAGGAATCGATTATAGTTTAAGATATGCACCGTTTATAGGAAATTGCAAAACATTGTTCCATTCTTTAGAATATTGTTCCGTTCCGGAAATAGAACGAGCTCCCCCTAGCGAGCAGTCTGTAAAAAAGTTAGTTAAGCTGTTGATCGTCAAAGCATCAACACGTCTCTAAAAGCACTCCATCCAAACTACGCGATGGATATTAATTATGATTTGCAATCTACTCAAATTTGCGAAATTTGTGTTGTGTAAATGTCTTGTGCAGTTTTAAGTGTGAATAAACTCAATTAAAAAGAAAATTAACGTCTACAGTCCACAACATATACACCATTGTGGTCCGAGAGAGCCTGAGAGCTACTATGGATAAGCTTAATCGATTAAAAGGCACCGTAAAGGCTGCTATTACAAGATTAGAGCAGTTTTTAACCGACACTACTGATATAAAAACAACGAATGTGAGCACATTAGAAGTAAAATTAAAAAAGACAGAAGCTCTTCAAAATAAATTAGAGGAAATTAGAGAACAATATTTTGACATCCAAGAATTATCTGCGCAACAAGTGCAAGATATAGAGGAGGATATCGACACTGCTAATGAAAGGCTCGAACAAGTAGAGGTAAGATTAAAAATTTTATTAGCATCTTTTGAAAATAAATGTAATATCGCAAGTGTAAATATTAATGATCATTCAAATGAAAACAAAACAAAGGTGCGCCTCCCTGAAATTCCATTACCTTCATTCGGTGGTGATTACTGTGACTTTGCTAATTTTAAAACGCAGTTTACTAACTTGATTGTTAACAATCCTCAATTAGATAATAATCAGAAGCTATTTTATTTAAAAGCTTCTTTAAAAAACGAAGCTAAACATTTAGAATCACCTGATGATGATTTCAATTCATTGTTTCAAGCTCTGATACACAGATACGAAAATAAAAGGTTGTTAATCGATTCACATATTTCTGCAATTTTAAATTATGAAAAAATGCAATATGAATCCCCTAAAGAATTGCGTAATTTTATTGATTGTGTTAACAAAAACATTCGCGCACTCAAAATTATGGAATATACGCAAAATAATTTATCAGAAAGTGTGTTCATAAATATAATTCTGAAAAAATTGCATAACGAAACTCAAAAGCAGTTTGAATTATCTCTTCAAAACTCAGATGTTCCGAGTTTTGACTATTTAATTGCTTTTTTGGAAAAAAGATGCTTAGTTTTAGAAGCGATAAAACTTTCGACTGACGCCGGAATGTCTGTAACGAAGCCCTCGAAATCTAAGAACAATTGCGCAGTAAATAAATCCAGATCATTTTTTATCAACGATAATAAAAATAAAAATAATGTAAAGCCATGTGTGTTATGCAATTCGCCTCACCCCCTTTTCAAATGTTCTGCTTTTTTAAACATGAGTATTCGTGAAAGGAAAATGATTGTAAGTAAGAATAAATTATGTTCAAATTGTTTACGATTACATCAAGGTCAATGCAATTCTAAATTTACCTGTAGGAGATGCAAATTAGTACATAACACCTTACTATGTGAAGTAAATGAAAATATTATGTCGGAAACGGCAATAATAAATAAAAATAACGAGTTTGTTAAAAACAAACAAATAAGCAATTCTGAATCTGAGAATAAAGAAACGCCATTAATTGGTTCCAATTTGTTACTAGAAGATAAAAGAAATTGCGCAATATTAAACACAGCTATAATTTTAGTAACAGATGTGTATGGAAATAAAATTAGATTAAGAACAATTCTAGATAATGGGTCGTCTATCCACGCTTTAAGTAACAGCGCATGCAAGAAATTAAATCTAAAACCAAAACCATTCAAGGGTGTTATTTCCGGTATTAATGAATCACACCAGGAAATAAAACAAATTATCAATGCAAAAATATCAAATGAAAAAGGAACATTTTCTAAAACATTAAAGTTTGCAGTTCTACCAAAAATAACAAACAATATTCCTGTTGAAAGATTAGACATTTCAAACTTATGCATCCCTAACTACATAGAATTAGCGGACAATAATTTTCATATACCTGGTCAGGTGGATGCATTGATTGGTAGCGAGGTATTTTTTGACATTTTAAAGAGTGAGCAAATTCGTTTAGCAAATGCTAATTGTATGTTACAGAATACAGTATTTGGGTATATAATCGCAGGTTCACTTCCACAAGTTGAGAATAAGTCATATTGTTGCCTCTTAACTGAAAATAGCTTAGACAATACTTTACAGAAATTTTTTGAAATAGAATCTTTACCTGGGGATAATAAAGAAACTGTCAAAGGGGATGAAGAAATATTTTGTGAGGAACATTTTAGAAGAACCTATAAACGCGATCACACCGGTAGATTTACAGTACAGCTACCATTGAAAGAAAATGCAGAATCAGTGTTAGGAAGTTCCAGAGAAATTGCAGCTAGGCGATTAAATAGTTTATGGGCTAAATTAGACAAAAATAAAACAATGGCTAACTTATATACAGCTTTTATGGAAGAATACGAAACTTTGGGGCATATGACACAAATTAAAAGTGAAAACGAAAATAAGCTGTCTTATTACATTCCACATCATGCTGTGTATAAACCAGAAAAATCATCCACTCCCCTGAGAGTTGTCTTCAATGCAAGTTCAAATACATCTAGTGGTTATTCACTTAATTCTATTTTGTTAAATGGGGGAACGGTTCAGCAAGATTTATTTTCGATTATAACCAGATTCCGTACCCACAAATATGCATTCTGTGCAGACATTAAGAAAATGTACAGGCAGATACTGATTGACCCACAACAGAGAAATTTGCAAAAAATTCTTTGGAAGTCCAGTACGGACGCCCCGATAAAAATATATGAACTCAACACGATTACATATGGCACTGTTAGTGCTCCCTTTCTTGCCACGCGAACATTAAAAGCTCTTGCTGATGAAGAAAGAAAAGATTTTCCAAAGGCTGCAGAAGTGATTCATAACGACATGTATGTTGATGATTGTTTATCTGGTGCAGGTTCCTTACAAGACGCACAGGACTTGCAATCTCAACTAATTCTGATCTTAAAAAGGGGAGGGATGGAGCTACACAAGTGGGTTTCTAATCATCCTGAATTATTACAAGACGCAGCCATATCAGAATATGCATTTGACGAACACTCGCAGCAAATTTCTGTAAAAACTTTAGGGATGCTTTGGAAACCTGAATCAGATCATTTTACTTTTAAAATTAGTATCGAACCCAAAGATGTTTATACTAAGAGAGAAGTTTTGGCACAAATTGCTAAAATTTACGATCCCTTAGGCCTAATTGGCCCTATTCTGACCAAAGCAAAAATTTTCATGCAACATTTATGGGAATTAAAGATAAATTGGAATCAACATCTGCCTGCCAGTTCTCTTCGGGAATGGCAAAATTTTCTGGTTAAATTGACAGAAATGAATCATCTTACAATTCCGCGATATGTTTTGTCTGACAACATTGCAGGTCTAGATTTACACGGATTTTCAGACGCTTCTGGAAAGGCCTATGGAGCAGCCATCTACATAAGATCTCTCTCCACAACTGGACAGTTCAAGTCTAATCTTTTGTGCAGCAAGTCCCGTGTGGCCCCCCTAAAGCCAATGACCATCCCGCGACTAGAGTTGTGTGCAGCTCTACTTTTGACAAAACTGGTTCAAAAAATAATTCCCATCCTACAGCTATGCTTTGAAAAGGTGTGGCTATGGACAGATTCGTCGATTGTTCTATTTTGGCTTAACACACCACCCCACAAACTTAAAACTTTCGTTTCCAATAGAGTCACCACGATCCAGTCTATTTCTGAGAATTATCACTGGAACCATGTATCTTCAAAATTCAATCCAGCAGATATCATCTCCAGAGGTGCAACAGCCAAGGATCTGATCAATAATGATTTGTGGTGGTTTGGTCCGGAATTTCTTCAAAGGGAAATTATAGTTCCCAAACAATTTCCTACTCTCAAAGACATTGACTGTGATCATGAACTAAAAACTGATTTTAATTTATTGACTTTTCATAAAGACTCTAACGATTTTTTTAATGTTTTATATAATTCTTCTAATAATTTTCTCAAATTAATTAGAGTATGTAGTTTTATTTTTAGGTTCATCAATAACAGCCGCCATAGAGATATAAAACGGAAACAGCTCACAGGAATTGAGCTACAAAATAGTTTACAATTTTTAGTAAAAAAGGCCCAGGAAGGTAAGTTCGCTCCTGAATTAGCAGCACTCAGAAAGGGACAAACTGTTCCTTCTTGCAGTAAGTTAAAGGGATTAGACCCCTTCATTGACAACTGTGGATTACTTCGTGTAGGGGGCAGATTAATAAATTCTGACTTACCTTTTGATGCTAAGCACCAATTAATTCTGCCCAATGATCATAAGCTCACTAAATTAATTTTTGAATGCTTTCATAAAAAGTACTTTCACATAGGTGCTCAGGGATTAGTTCATCAAGTGCGGATGAAATATTGGCCTATAAAGGCTAAAAGCATTGCCCGAAAAACAGTGCACACTTGTGTCACATGTTTCAGGCACAACCCTAAAACGCTAGATCAGTTAATGGGAGACCTCCCATCGCAACGCGTAACACCTAACCATACGTTTCTCAATTCAGGTGTCGATTTTTGTGGCCCCTTCCACATTAAGTACAAAAATCAGAGAAAGGGCACTTATTCCAAAAGTTATGTGGCCATATTTATATGCATGGCTACCAAGGCTATTCATCTAGAGATAGTAAGCGAGTTATCCGCTGCTGCATTCATCGCTGGGCTTAAAAGATTTTGTGCCAGGAGAGGCAAAGTAAATACGCTAACTTCTGACAATGCCACTAATTTTAAAGGTGCGTCAACAGAATTAAATAACTTTAAGAAATTATTGGCCACTCCCACCGAGGAATTATCAAATTTCTTTGCCGAAGAATTCATAACTTGGAAATTTATCCCACCACGATCTCCTAATTTTGGCGGTCTATGGGAAGCTGGCGTTAAGTCCTTCAAACATCATTTGCTTAGGGCCGTAGGTAATAATAAAATTACTCTAGAGGACTTTGAAACTCTAGTAGTCCAAATTGAGGGGATCCTAAATTCCCGACATTTATTTCCGCTTTCTGATGACATAAATGAGTTTGAAGTGCTTACGCCAGGGCATTTTTTAATTGGCAGACCCATTAATAGTATTCCAGAGCCTAACGTTATAAATATTTCTGAAAATAGATTAACCCATTGGCAATTAATTACCAAATATGTTCAATGCATTTGGAAACGTTGGTCTATTGACTACTTAAATCACTTGCAGCAGCGCGGTAAGTGGCAATTTACAAAAGAAAACATAAAGTTAGGATCTCTAGTGTTATTAAAAGAAGAAAATCTCCCACCATGTAAGTGGGCTCTTGCCCGAATTCTGGAAATAATTCCAGGCAGGACAATAGGGTTCGTGCAGTCAAAGTCAAAACTGCATGTGGTATATTTTTAAGAGGCATTTCCAAAGTATGCCTGTTACCCATTCAGGACTCTTAAATAATGTTTATGCATCATTGTATTTCTTATATATATTATTTTTAAGTAATTTCCCTGATTGTTTTGTATATTAGTATTTTGTATTTAAGTATCATTTTTTAGTGTTAATTAGTTATCTATTGTATTATGTTTATATTAATTGCTGAAATATGTCATATTTCATCCCCGGGCGGCATGTTCCGTTCCGGAAATAGAACGAGCTCCCCCTAGCGAGCAGTCTGTAAAAAAGTTAGTTAAGCTGTTGATCGTCAAAGCATCAACACGTCTCTAAAAGTACTCCATCCAAACTACGCGATGGATATTAATTATGATTTGCAATCTACTCAAATTTGCGAAATTTGTGTTGTGTAAATGTCTTGTGCAGTTTTAAGTGTGAATAAACTCAATTAAAAAGAAAATTAACGTCTACAGTCCACATCATATCCACCAAATATAAATATTAATTTCTGTAAATTTCATTAATTTTTTCATAAAAATGCGTAGCTGCGAACTATCCCTTTTTTGTGTTAAAAGTATTTCCGAATCATAATCCTTATCATATTTAATCGCAGAATTCTGCAGTTAATTAACATTAAAATTAGGGAAAGATTATTGTTGGAGTGGTTACTAAAAAGTGGAATAGTTGACAGCTGAGTGTATGCTGATAGATACATTTAAAATTTATGTTTGTTAAAGAAAGAAAATGCTTTAATTTTTACAAATAATCTACGAAATGTAAACATGCAGATTGGTGTGACGGGGGGGGGGGGGGGGGTGTGGACGGTACAGTTGTTAGTACCTGTACCTCAGAATATTTGAGCTCCAGTACTTTTTTTTGTCAGAAATTAAGCCCTGGCCCAATGGTTAGCGTATTTGTCTCGTACTGCTAAGATAGCTGGTTCGATTCCAGGCCAGGAACTTTTACTTTTACCCCATATTCTCCAATTCACTTATATTTTACCTCCTGTAACAAAGAAGAAATGATATTCGTCGGTCGTCGACGGACATTCGTCAATAAAAGGAAAAACCCTAGAAGCAGTTCTGCCAGTATAATTTCCGTTATAGGAAGAAAGTATTTCTGAGAATGTGACTTTCTTCAAAGGAGTTTTTAACTAGTAAATCTGCAGATCAAGAGCCTCAACGTCATCTCTGCAACTCATTGTTTTTATCAGACTTTGCGTAATATTAATCTTTCTACAAAAACAAAATTTAAACTATTTAAATTACACAAACATTTATAAAAGAAAAAAAATATTTCGATGGTTTCAGACATTAAAAGAGTTAAATTAAACACGTTGTTATGTAAGGATATTCTGAAATTCTCACGAGCTACTTATTCTAGTAATTTTTATATAATAAAGCAAATTTCTTCAGGGGGGCTCTGCCCCCCCCTGAACCCCCCGTTGTGTAATTTATTTTGCATTTGTAATTTTCTACTGATTGAGTTAATGATTACCCTATATCTTAGATTTCTTTTTACACTGCGATTTATAAGGATAAGCAATAATTCGGTCAAGCATTTTACGTTATCCTAATATCCATACAGCAGTATTTACTTGCCTGCTAACCACAAATACCTGTATCTAATGGATAAAGAACTTTTGGAAATGTAAACTGAAACATCTAATTTAGAAATCTAATACCTTTATAAATTTTGTTTATAAAAAAATAATTTTGATTACCATTCTGCAATATTTATATCTAAGATCTAATCTAAATATCAAAAAATGTACTCGATAGCATTAACTTACTAAAATCACCCTAAAGTAGGGGAGCTTCTAAACCTAACAGTTAATAATTCATCATCGTTAAATAGATAAACATGATTTGGCGCCTTTAAGTATTTTTTGTGATTTTCTTTCAATAGTATCTACATTTAATTTAAAATCGTGATGTTACAAATACCGTTGAAATTTGACGCAAACCTATGTTCAGGTCAAATTACGAAAGGTTAACTAACATTTCATTTCCCTTAGCCGGACTTTCTGTTTCATTTTTCGTAATAAGGATTATTTTAATAATTTAATTTATTTTACACTCTACAAGCTGTTACACGGACGTTGTTCACGTAGCATTAAAATAGAGATAAATGCATTAAGTAAAACATTTCACTCCCCACCAGACATACCAAGTCTCAAGCTTTTTGCACATCACTATTATCTTAGAGAAAATGTTCTTTTAAATCGCGCAAATGTTTCAATTAAATAAAGTAACATTCTCTGTATTAAAATACTGGTATCCAGAACGCCGGAGGCTTGGCAGCTCTGCTCCTCTTAATAAAAACATATATGATTAACCAACACTTTATCACATTTTATAGGAGACAATACGGAATTTCTTATTTGTATGGCCTTACATATATCTCAGTCATAAAAATGTAAAATTTTGTGCCAATTAATGCACGCAATTGCGAAAATGAAATCGCAAAGAATGAGAAAAGGAAGGCCAAGTAAAATCGTGTAAATCGAGGAATCTTTCTTCGTAGTGCTGGGAAAATACTGTTACAAAAACTATTTTAGGTGGTATTTGGTGTGAAATGTTTATATGTATTCATTCCTGTCCTATATATCCTTTTTTTATTTTTTATTTGCTTATTCCATTTTTCTTTTGCACATGAAAATCTTACAAATTAAAATTAACTCTTTGGGAGAAATTGTTATTCATTTTTTTTTTTTTTTTGGCAACAATAAAATTTATAAAATTTAACAGAATAATGTCAGTTTATTCTGTATGAAAATAACGAACTTTTTCATTTATAATCAAATAGTTGAATAAATAAATGAAAATATTATTCTATATAGTATATAAATACTATTTTCATTTCTGCGTTTAAATAAATCTATATGCAAATATCTATACAAAGGCATTCATTAATTCATTCCTTTTGCTTTGATTTGACTTCAAAAAACCATACATACTTTCACATCTATACTCCTATTATAAAGAGGAAAAAATTGTTTATTTGTAGGAGGTAAGCTCTGGAACTACCGAGCCGATTCCAAAAGTAATGGCATCAAAATGATGGTGTTAGTCCAACTTAGAACATAGGCTATATCTTATGTCGGTGCCACTACCCCAAAGGGGGTGTAGGAGCAAAAAACGTTCTAAAAATGCGATTTTAGCGTTACTGAAGGGCCTAGAAATATGAAATTTTGAATATTAGTTACTTATAAGATATAAATGATGTCTAAGAACAGTTCTTAAACAATTCGAAATTTAAAAGGGGTGAAAATGCACAAAAAGCGTTCTAAAAACGTTCTAAATGGTATTTTCTACACAATCTCAGGAAATACCAAACCGATTTAAAGAATATTGGTGTCAAAATGATGGTGACAACGCTTACTCCAAGATAGGCTATGTTTTATGTCGGTGTCACTACCCCAAAGGGGGTGCAGGAGCAAAAAACGTTCTAAAAATGCGATTTTTGCGTTACCGAAGGGCCTAGAAATATGAAATTTGAAATATTAGCTGCTTATTAGATATAAAGGATTTCTAAGAACAGTTCTTAAACAATTCGAAATTTGAAAGGGGTGAAAATGCGCGAAAATCGTTCTAAAAAACGTTCTAAATGGTAGTTTCTACGCAATCTCAGGAAATACCAAACCGATTTAAAAAATAATGGTGTCATAATAATGGTGTCAAAATGACGGTGACAACACTTGCTCCAACATAGGCTATGTTTTATGTCGGTGCCACTAAAAGAAAGGGAGTGCAGGAGCAAAAAACGTTCTAAAAATGCGATTTTTGCGTTACCGAAGGGCCTAGATTAAATTTGAAATATTAGCTGCTTATTAGATATAAAGGATTTCTAAGAACAGTTCTTAAACAATTCGAAATTTAAAAGGGGTGAAAATGCGCGAAAAGCGTTCTAAAAAACGTTATAATGGTGGTTTCTACACAATCTCAGGAAATACCAAACCGATCTAAAAAATAATGGTGACAACCCTTGCTCCAACATAGGTGATATTTTATGTCGGTGCCACTACCCCAAAGGGGGTGCAGGAGAAAAACGTTCTAAATTGCGGCTTTTGCGTTACGGAAGGGCCTGGAATCGTGAAATTTGGAATGGTAGTTAGTTATAAGATATCAATGATCTCTAAGGACATTTCCTAAAAAAGTCGAAATTTAAATTGAGTCAAAATGCGCAAAAAGCTTTGTAAAAAACTTTCTAATTTGCGATTTCTATGCAATCTCAGGAAGTACTGAACCGATTTCAAATATAATGGTGTAAAAATGATGGTGACAGATCTTGCTCCCAGATAGGCTATATTTTATATCTGTTTCCACTACCTCAGAGGAGAGGCAGGAGCAAAATGCGAGAAAAGCGTTCTAAAAACGTTCTAAATGACGATTTGTCGGCAATATCTCAGGAAGAATTAATCTGATTTCAAACGCAATGGTAGGAAATTGATGCTGACAGCCCCTGCTCTAACATAGACGCTATATTATGTCGGTATCACTATCACCAAGACGTTGCAGGAGCAAAAAAGCGTTCTAAATTTCGATTTTTGTGATCGGTAGGGGCTAGCAACTTAAAATTAGGCGTGGTACATATTTATTAGATATAAATGTTCTTTCAGAACAGTTTCGAAAAAATTGGAAATTTAAAAAGGGGTGAAAATGCGCGAAAAGCGTCCTAAAAACGTTCTAAATTGCGATTTCTACTCTATCTAAGGAAATACCAAAGCTATTTCAAAAGTAATGGTTGCAAATCAATGGTGACAGTCCCTGTTATAACATAGGTTATATTTTATGTTGCTGTCACTACCATCTGAGGGTCGCAAAAGCGAAACATGTTCTAATTTGCGTTTTTTGCACAACTGAGGGGTCTAACACTTTGAAGTATGGCATGGTATTTACTTACAAGATGCAACTGCTTTCTAAGGACAGTCGAAAGAAAATTCCAAATTAAAAAAATTGAAGTGAGTGAAAAGCGTTATAAATTACAATTTTTAAGCAAACTTATAAATTACCAAACCGATTAAAAAAATAATGATAAATTTTGGTGATAGAACCTGCTCAAACATAAGCTATATTTTATGTCTGTTCCACTACCACCAGAGGGTTGCAGGAGCTAAAAACTTTCTAAATTGCGAATTTTGTGACACTGAAAAGGCTAGAAACTTTAAATATAACATGGTAGTTACTTATAAAATATAAATGCCCTCGAAGGAACGTCGAAAATAAATTCGAATTAAAAAGGGGTGAAGCGAAGGGGAGGTGCGAAAAGCATTCTAAAAAAGTTCTAAATTACGATTCTATGCAATTTCAGGTAATATAAACCGATTATAAAAGTAATAGTTGCGAATCAATGGTAACAGTCTCTGATCCTACACAAGCTATACTTTATGCCGGGGATTCTACCACCTGGGATTCACAGGAACAACAAACGTTCTAAAAAGGGGCTTTAAAAGCTTTTTAAATTACGTTTCTGTGGAATATTAGGAAATAACAAACCGATTTCAAAATTAATGTTGGCAAATTAATGGTGACAGTTCCTGTTTCAACATAGCCCTTTATGTTGAGAGAGGTGGTAGGACTTGGAATTTGACATGATGGTTAATTTTAAGATGTAAGAAGATGGTTTCTAAAAAAATTAAAAACTTCAAATGAATACTGAAATGAGCGTATTAATTGAGCATAAAAGTTTCAAATTATTTTCTAAATTATCATTTATTTTTTTTTATTTCATTTTATTAATTTAAGTCTCATTTCTGCCTAATGCAGTGTAATAAGGATGTTTAATCAAACTGTGTTTTAAATAGTAATTTTTGAATTATTCCTAAAAGTAATAAGTACCTTTTAATAAAATAAAATATTACCTTTTAATAAAATAAAAATTTAGTTAGTACCTTTTAATAAAAATTAGACACATAAATATTACTTGGCATATTTTAAATATTACGCGAGCAAAGCCGCGGGGTTTGCTAGTTTACGATATTTTTAGATGAGATGCTGTTGCTACGCAACGGTTAAAAGAAAAAATGAAATATAAGTAAATTCATAAAATAAAATGTTTTATATTATTCGAACACATGTATAAAAGTCTATCATAAGTTATACACCTAATTTAAAAGCTCTGACAAATGTTTTGACAAAATTGCAAACTAATAAGAATAATTTAATACTCTTATTTAAAAATTTCAGCATCCAAAATTTACCATTTAAATCTATTATTCATATGAGCGATTTCTTTCAACAAATGAAAATTTGAAAATCGTCTGACTTCCCATGGAAAAGCATTATATCACAAAATAAAATGTTCTGTATATTCCGAACGAATGAACCAAATTTAACCCAAAACTATACAGCTAAATCCGGGGAGCTCATCAACATGCCCAGGAAATTTCAAGCCGATCGGATGCTTTTTGCGGCAGTTATCGCGGAACAGACAGACAGACTAACGGAAACCAAAACTTTTCGTGTCTCCACAGTAAGCCTTCACTGACGTTTCGGCAATGAGTATCAAAGAGTAAATTTGGAACAAATGCTTCGATTTTTATACTCCGTATTTTCTTGAAATAGGCTCGTTCTGGGGGTTTACCATGAATACTTTAAGCATAAAAATTAAAATATATATGTATATAAATTAATTATGGAAAATTGCGTGAATAACCTGTTAATTTATTCTTCAGATTTTTTAACTTGTGGTAAATTTTCTGCAGTTTGTATAATTATAGTTATTAAAAATATTTCTAAAACAGCGAGAGTCATTGCAAATTTATGACAGTTAATTGATATGAAAATTAACTTAAAAGTGTCTGTATATTTCATTCATATTATTCTTAACAGTGTTAGTACTTTTATAAATTGTATTTCTAAAATTATAAATATATACGTAATTGATTTCCAAAAGATATTTCAAATTATATGTAACCTAGTGCTGGAACACATATAACAATAATATGTTCCCGCAACATTTTGATTAAGTCACAGTACAAGTGCGTAATTTGATGTTACTGTTGTACAAATATATTTTTATAAAATATAATTATGAGTTTAAAATTGTAATAAGTATATGTTTGAGTAAATTAGGAATGGAGCTTCTTACAAAAATTATTAATTTTATTATAAATATTAAATAGATATTTTTAAAAATTACTTTATAGTAAAATACACATATAATGTCGAATATACAGTTTGGATCTCAGTAAACAACAATAGCAAAATGACAGCTAGACGCTCTGGAGTCGTTTCAGGACAATCAAAAGAAAAGTTGTTTATAATAGGGAATCGTTAAATAATAAAAATGTCGGAAGAAATATACGACTATAGACCACCCAGAGTTTATGGCACGTAATAAAATTAAAGTATATGTGAGGGGTATTTGAGGACTGGCAGCTAATAGGTCTAGCCAAGCATACTAAGAAGTTTTCTCACAACCAATAAGGTAGGGCCATAACAAATTGTTCCGCCCACTACCAAGGTATGAGTTGCTAGAGTAAAGTTTGAAGAAGGAGTCTAAAAAAGTATTCCGAAGATGCAAGTGCGGTCCTGATAGCCCTGGAGATGTAAAATGCGGTCCTGACAGCCCTGGTGATGCAAATGAGGTGGCCCTGGTAAAGTGATGGAAAGGCCGAGGAAGTATGCTACCTGAAGGAGTCTGCATAAAAGCGCATATCAAAGATATAATGGATCCTGCCTGGAGAGTCCCGGATCTATGCTTAATGTCACGCCGATTTTGCCACCCTTGTGAGGAGATGCATCGTACGACTACTTAAACCTATCCCGAGTACCGCGACGGCTCTGAAGTCCGATGAAGGAAGGCGATCGACCCGTCCAATTACAAGGTACTACTATAAATTTCTTATACCACAAATGTTATACTCGAATTATAAATATCCATTAAAAGATATTTTACGGTATAGTGGTCATATGAGATCCAAACAAACTAGTAATAAAATTTAAATAAGGTCTTTAAAATAAAAGAAAATTAATTCTCTTGTTATAGAAAAATAATAAAAAAATATTTCAAATCATTTTGTTAGAGATTTAATTTTCAAGTGTAAAAATATAACAGTGATAAGCAAACTAAAGTTTTGCTTCTATGCTTTGAATAATTAATGTTTATATGTATATAATCTTGTTTAATGTAAATAAAAATACTTAATCAAGAGTAAAATCTCTGTAATTCTTTTAGTGATAAAAATTAATGCGTGTCATTTTATTTGCAGCTTATTTAGAACTTAATTCATAGGTGGAGGAGATCACGTAAAAATTTCACAATGCAAACTTTTAATTTATAATTCGTAATTAAATAATTTTGATAATTACAATTTTGCGCGAATATTAATTTAATTTTAAAATAATTATTCGCGTTGCTCTTCCATTAGAATTTATATTAATTTACGATCACTAGTTTTATTTGTATAATTTTAATGTATATAAAATTATATACCAAGTATTAGGTGGTAGCGTGGATGATTTGGATTAAATAATAAAATTGTGTGAAAACTAGATAGGAATTAATTAGGTGTAATTATCTGTACAGCACCTAGTAAGGTCCTATTATTTATTTTTAATTACGTGGAACAAATGTTAAAACAGTTAAAAGTAAAATAAGTAATGTTTACAGAAACTTATAAATAAAAAAGTTTTATTCATAAAATTATACATTTAAAAAAAAAATCATCTGCTTTTTCTATGCAGTCTGCAAAATCTCTGTTCAACCTATGTATACTAATTTTCAAACATTTAACAAAACTCAATTTTTAAAGTATAAAAAAAAAATGATAAAAGAAAAAGATTTTGTATTCATGTTTGTCTTAAATAATTCCATTTCTGTTCTTTTTTGTCATTTTCATTTTTGATATGATTTTTCATTTTTGCCAAAGCAATAATACATATTCAGAGAGCCTTACAGAGTGCTTTGAAATAGACAACAGTAACACATATATGCCATGTTTTTAGACAGAAAACATACATTAAATTTCACAATAATAAATATTTAAATGACTTATCTTAATTACACAAATATTTATATGCTATTGAAAAACCAGAAAAGATCCCAAATTTAAAATAAAAAGAAAAGTGCCCGGTTAACCTGATGGCATTGACTCATAGGCCATTCACACTAATTGTATATTATACGCCTATTTCTGTCTATTATTCATAAAATAGAACTCTATCTTTTTGCGAAAAATGGTAAATAATCAAAGAAGTGCCTTATCAGAATAAACCGGTATACTTAATTTGAAGCAAATCGGATAATTCTGCATGATAAACTCATTTATCTAAATTGCGGGGGGGGGGGGTATTAGTCTCCGGTTCCACCCCTTTTATACTTAACAAATGAACCTCCAAATTTAACAAGGGAAGTACAGGTCGGTGTACCAAATTCGGAGTAAATAGGATGATTCTGCATGAAAAACACATTTATCTAATCTAAGGGGAGGATTATCCTCCGTTCCCTTTATTTATACTTAACCAATGAATCCCCAAAACTAATCAAGAAAGCGCCATATCATAAAAAACCTATTTACAAAATTTGAAGCAAATCGGATATTTCTATGAAGAGTTATCGCGTTACGCACATACATACGTACATACGCATATACGCAACCTGCGGGCAAATTAGCTCTGAGGCTTTGATAGCCTGTGAGCTAAAAATATATAGTGTCCTTAAAATAGAAATTTCTAAACCACCGTAGTTACACATTATGCAAATAATTCCTATAATGCCACATTCGATGTTTATTGCAAAGTCACTTCTGTTTTCAGCGGTAGAATTGATAAAAAAAATGTCACTGGTCCCAAGGACCAGTAAACATCAGAGTTTACTGGTCCGCACATATCGTCACTGGCCCGCAACATAAAATTCTATTAAGTTATTAAGTACCTTTAACTCTTTGAGTGAAACCCCCTATCCTCCTCCTAGAATATAAACCCAACTTCCTTTCAGTTACCAAAAATTTTCGGCATAATAAAATGTAAAATTATAATTTGCTAAAAATTAAATAAACAGTACATAAACAAAAACAATAAAATTATTAATTATATATTTTCATTCCGATTATTTATTTCAACTGACTAAGTTTTAATGCACTTTTTTACTTATTAATTTTTTTTAAATAAAATAAAATTCTGTGGTTTGTGTTTGGTTGCGATTTTCTCAGGGACGGGAAAATTTAAATTTACCTGTCAGAGAGTGAAAAAAGTTACTGGTCCTGCGGACCACTAAATTTTTTAAATTAGTGGTCCGATTGAATTTTTAGTGGTCTCGGACCAGCGGACCACCAAGGATTTCGAACGCTGGTTTTTCTACCTGTACCGAACAAGAAAAAAAAAATAGATATTACCCTGGAGTTTCAAGGTAAATGATGTTCTGAAACCATCCGGGACAGAAAATCCTGATCCATTTCATTGTTGAATGTTGATTAACTTTGCATTTTTTATTCCTAAGAGTTTTTTTTTTCTTTCTTAATAATGCACATTTGGCTAATTGCGCTAAGCTTTTACAAATTAAGTACATAATAAAGTTAAAAAAATTATTATTTTTATTTTTTTATTAACAGGGGAATAAGCTTGTCACAATAAGAAATATATTATTTAAACTGTATTCTTGATTCGAACATCAAGAAAAATTCTTTTAAAAAATATTTAACTTTTAGGAAAAAGTTTGTCGCAATTTCTTTACACAATTATTAGTATACCTAATAATATTAAAAATATATTGTTTCGAGTAGAAATTTTAGCGAACTTCTCATGTTATTTTTAATTATACGTAACAAATGATAAACCTTTTGATAAAAAAAATAAAATTTGGACAAATGCGAGTAGGACTCGCACTCAAGGGGTTCTCTACCGTTATGTTAAATATTACAGTTACAATCCGTGAATTTGACGTTAGCACCGATTACGGTAATTCGTGATTTTGTCACATAATAAATTGACATAGATTTATAAATTAATTATTTTCGGAATTTTTCATCTACTTGTGCTATAAGACTTTCCTTCGTGACGAATTTCAAGGTTCTAGGTCAACCGAAAGTACCCTATAGTTTTTTAAATTAAAAATCACAGTTCGATCGCATGTTTGTTCAATTTTCGTTTCACTTATATTATTTTATTTATTCACTGTTTCATTTTAAATTTCGATATCAAATTATAAACGACAATAATTGCTTAACTACTTGCATTGTTTTAAGTGCAAACAGCGGCCCTAGAACCTCTGTTCTAAAAGCTGGTAGACGGGAGGTGCAGGATTCGAAACCAATCGCGCCCGTCGGCATAATCGTTCGGAGTTTTCCATGGTTGTTTTTCGAATCTTATATAACCTTGAGTAAATACCTGTTAGATTCTCTCAGAAAGACCTCCATGGATGACACTCTCCCCTCTGGCCTATATTCCTCGTGTAGATAATCGGCCGTCATAAACAACGCACGCACAATGCAAATAGATTAATAGCTCGTAATCGGGCTGCTAGCGATGAACAGAGATTTTAAAAAATAATAATTCTTTAAAATTATTTAAAAGGCATAAAAAATCAGTAAACTGAGATACAGCTTTTAAACAAATTTAAATTGAAAGAACATTGATTTACCCAACTGAACATTTATTTATATTCATTTACCGAATAAATACAAAATTTTATATTTTTGATTTTTTGAGAACTATGATCATGTTCTTAAAATTTCATTCAATAAAACGTATGTTGTCTGTTGTGACAATTTTATTTGCTTCTCATTGCTTCTCATTGCTATTTGCTTCACACAATCATTTAATATTAAAAGTAATTATTGCATTTGAAAAGATTCGAAACTAAAAAACATGTTAAAAAAATTATAAATCTCTCGGCAGATATTATAAAATCATCATATAATATAATATTACATTTTATTGCAGTCTGATATTCACTTCTTTCCGTTTACTTAAAAATCAAGGACCATTCCCAGTGGGTTTCAATGCAATTAAAGATATTTTGAAAAAATCTTGCATAAAATCCTAACTCATTTCGCTGTTAAATATTAGCTTTGACTTTATTAGCCTGGAAGTGGTAAATCTACTATTTAATAATGCATTTTCTGTTAATTGCAGTTTTGATTTTTGAAATGAAATACATAAAAAAAGAAGGAAAGAAAAGGAAAAATGTTTTTGTTAACCGTAAAACATTTGTCACAGTATGAAGTATATCACTAAATTGCAAACGTTATATCAAAATTCTGAAAAATTTAATTTATAGAGAGATAAACTTTAACCAATATTATATCGCCTCCTGTAAATAAGACAATTATATTAAACATCTTTATAGAAAAAATAACAAAGAGTATTTTAGAAAACGTTTTCGTATCAATTTTGAATTAAACCAGAAAAATTTAGGCATATTTCTACGATATTATGAAATAGTAAATTTCTTTTATTACTTTTATTACTTTAAAAACATTTTTACAATTGCCCTATTTATGTAATGAAGGTTTAAATTTTTAATGATGTTATCACTTTAATTTATTACATTTTGACTATACCTCTCTTCCTCTAATTGATATTAATAATATTCTACAAATCTGAAAAGCTTTAAATGTAAGAATAAAAATGATAATAAATTACGCCTTTATGGGATTTTAACTAATTTAATTTTGTATTTTATAATCATTTTAATATTTCTTCTACATTTTCAAATGTACTAATACAATGTTTTGTACCATTATTGCATTCAACAGTATTTTCCAATAATTAAATAAGTATATATGCTACGATTTATTGAAAAAAAATCATTTGAAATAACATATTCAATTAAACATACATCAGTAAATATTTAAACGACATATGTTGTTTACGCAACAGTTAAAATAATAATGAGAACATTTGAAACTATTAGAAGTATACTGAAAATAAAATTTCCTAAAATCTTACATTCATTTATTATGAAAATATTTCATATAATGCGTTATAAGATGTTTATTACAATATCATTCATATATTTTTTAACTCGATTTACCGAAGAAACAATACAAAGTTTTGTAACCTACCGGCCTACAAGCAGATGATATTTTGAAAGCATTTCGCAGTAAATATCGACTTATTCTATTACTCAAAGCTGATTAAATTTGGCTTCTTATTCCTAAAGTGCTCAATGTGCTCTTTAATAATGCAATTTGCTAATTATTGTGACTAATTTATGCTGTTACAAATTAAATCTACTCGAACATGGCAAATTTAATAACCTCTATTCCGGTAGATTTCTTTCATTGTTGAATATGTCATAATTTTTTAAAAAGATTACTAAGATGGTATCTATTATGATAGATTTACGAAAATGTAATTTTTACGGGAAATTAAATTTGAAAATATACTTGTTATCCTTAAAGTGGTTAATGAATTATTTATTTATTATTTTTTTTAGAAGTGAAATACATAAAAAGATAGAAAAGAAAAACTTTATACTTAACTGGTGAGGCGGCATGTATTGCACCCCCAGATAAATTTAAATTCTGAAATATTTCCATTTTACATTACTAGATGGACTGTACGTTTTTATATGCATGTACACTTACAGTACTTTTTCAGTTGTTTTTATACAAGTAAATAATGCAATATTCCCAGGAAATTTTCTTATTTTAATTCGCTAAATTTTGTGGAGTGCACAAGATATCAAAATTTGGGGTTACATACACCACACCTCACCAATTGCGTTATAAAACCATAACCTCACCACTTAAGGATTAAATGTTTTTCTTAACTTATATGGCAAAACTCTTGTCACATTATGAAATATATTACTAAATTGCAAAAGTTATCTCAAAATTGTGAAAAATGTTATTTATAGGAAAATAAATTTTAACAATATGAGAGTACGTTCTAAAAATAAAACACAAGGGAACGTCACTGTTACTCTTGTGATCATTCGTGCGGTTTTTTACAAATACTTGCAATTATTTTGCTATAAAATATAATTAAGATAAAAAGTTATATAACCAGTAAAATACTATTGGGCTCCACTCATTTAATATATATTTAATTTGTAACAAAAAGCATTCCCCTTGTCTATATAATCAATCAAAATTTTGTTACTCTTGTGACCAGCGTGTCACAAGAGTCATTTAATATAAACATAAGTAATTTTTTTTTGTTATAAATTAGATATATGTTTGTGTGTGGAACACAGTGGTATTTAGCTGGTTATATCAATTTTTGTCTTACTTATATTTTGTAATAAAATGATTGGAATTATATATGAAAATTGGCTCTATAATTATCACAAGAGTAACGAATGGACGTTCCCATAAACATCTTTATGGAAAAAATAACAAAGAGTACTTTGAAATCCTTTTTCGTATCACTTTTCAATTACACCGGAAAAATTTAGGTTCATTACTACGATATTATGAAATAGTAAATTTCTTTTGTCATTTTTACTTTAAAAAAGGTTTTTACAACTGCCCTATTTATGTGATGGCGGTTAAATTTATAAATAATGTGATCAGTTTAATGTATTACATTTTGCCTACATCTTTCTTCCTTTATTTAATATTAATACTATCTAACAAATCTGAAAAGTTTTAAAAGTAAGAAAAACAAGTAAGAAAAATCATGCGTTAAGCATAGATTATGAAACACTTTCCGACACTTCCTAAATGCTTTAACAAAACTTCGTTATTTAGGGAAATAAAGTATATAAGAGAACTAACTAAACATTTTAGAAACGCTTAAAACATTTGAAAAACTGATTTCAGCAGTTACCTTCCATAACAAATATGTATTCCAATTATTTTGAACAGCCCTGTATTTGATCTGTAGGTTGATGCAGATACTATATAATAGGGAAATTTAGTTTAGCAAGAAAAATATAACAGGTTGAAATTTCTCTTTCAGCAATTTATACTAATAGATGGAAACATACTTGTATACTTTTGTACAACCCTGTAGTTAAGCTAGTACCTTTATTACACGCCACTATTTATCTAAAGTTTAATACAAAGTAAAACACTCTTAAATATACTGGAATCACATTTCCAGAAATTATCATTTATAGACGGCCATGTATCCAATTCTTTACGTGACCCTGTATATCATTTTATGTACATTCTACAAACATTTCTTAGTAAACTAAATGAAGTTCAGCGTAAAAATGCATAACTCATTTAAAAACCACCTTTAAACAATTTACAATCATACTCAGTAACCATTACGAATTCTTTTGTGTAGCCCTGTATATTAATTAGAGCATTTATACACACCATATACAATTCATAAATATAGCGAAACATAAAAGCACCTACCATAATTAAAAATGCATTTCCATCAATCACCGCTAATGTACAGTACTTCGGATACAATATAGTCTCTGAATTATTTTGTGTGTCCCTGTAAATAATGCTATGCACTTCGTATTATACATGAAATAACTTATAGTAAACCTCAGCGACATATATCAATTTCATTCTACATGAAATAATTTAACATAGTTGAAATACGCCGGAAAAAATTCCCTCCACCCATACATGAAATAGTAAACCTCAGCGATATATATCAATTTCATTCTAGATGAAATAATTTAACATAGTTGAAATACGCCGGAAAAAAATCCCTCCACCCCTATATCATTATGTAACGGAATCCTTTTGTGTGGCCCTGTAAATGAATAATAACTATTCCTTGCACCGCATATTCTACAACATGCATATTTTAGTGCACTTGATAAATGCATATCAATTTTATTATGTTTGAAAGCATGTAACATCATTAAAAATCATATTAAACGATTTTTTCCCATAGGCCATAATGCAACGGAAAACTTTTGACTGTCCCTGTAAATGAACTAAACGTGCTACAAACTTAATTTGAAATAGGGTTGGTACTATGGTAGAGATTACTAACATCCAAAAATTTCAGAACGATCCGAGTACATTTACGGGAGTTAGAGCGCGGACAGACGGACGGACGGGCAGACGGCCAGACAAACTGAAGTCATAAACACTTTCAACTTTGTTGGAAAGTGTTAAAAATGGCAAAAAATTGCGCATATGCGGGGTTTAAATAACTTATGATCATTTTCATTTGTTGCCTATATTTTTTAAATTATACTAATACAAAGTTTGATAACATTATTACATTAAACAGTGTTTTCCAATAATTAAATAAGCATAGCTGCTATGTTTTATTGAAAAAAAAAACATTTGAAATAACATATTCAATTAAACACACGTCAGTAAATATTTATACTACTTATCTTGTTTACGCAAAGAGTTTAAATAATGCCTAATAATCAGAGAAGATTTGAAACTGTTACATGTATACTGAAAACAGAAGTTCGTAAAACCTTATATATTGATTTATTATGCAAAAAATTCATATAATGTCTTATAAAATGTTTATTACAATCTCATTTAAATATATTTTTAACTACATTTACCGAAGAACCAATTCAAAGCTTCCTACCCCACAGGTTTACAGGTAGATGATGTTCTGAAAGCATCTGGCAGTAAATTTCGACTTATTCTATTAATCAAAGCTGATTAAATTTGTCTTCTTATTCCTAAAGTGTTCAATGTGCTCTTTAATAATGGAATTTCTGCTAATTGCATGTGATTATTTTATGCTTTTACAAATCAAATGTACTCGAAAATGGCAAATCTTATAAATTATTTTCCAGTATATATGTTTTATTGTTGAATATGTCACAACTAAAAAAATATATATTACTAAAATGGTATCTATTATGATAAATTTACGAAAATGTAATTTTTATGGGAAATTGATTTTGAAAATATATTTCGAAAATATAATTCGAAAAGGTCCTAAGAAAATACGTATTCACGTTAATTCTCCGGTATAATAGTCAGTATATTTATTAATTATTTATAATTTAGTCCACATATAAATGGGTTTCTTTCAGATTTATTAAATTATATCAATCCGAGTACATTCTTATTTAATTTTTTTATTATACGCAACAAATAATAACGAATCAAAAGAAGACGTTAATTAGAGTTAATTAGTTAAAGTTATAAACTATATAAGGATATAAATCTTTTATAGCATTTCTTATTTATACACTGTAAATTAAAATGTCTGAAATTCAAACACTTAAGTGTCTGAAACGGAGTGTTCAGTTTTCAGACATTTTAAAATGTCTGAATTTTTTCAGACACTTTTCGTGTCTGAATTTCAGACACTTCAAACGTCTTAATAGCATCCATTTTTTTTTGTAAGCATCATACGTAGCCATGTTTGACCACGTTGAATCCTAAAAAAATATTTGGCTGGGGTCCTGCCCCCCCCCCCCCCTACAACCTGATTTTTCTGGTGCTCCCAATTTTGGTACGCAATTTTTGTTAAGCTGATAATTTAAATCTTTTACGACATTTTACTGATTATAATCAATATTTTGAACTTCAGGAGTAGAACAAGATTAAAACAAAAAATATTTATCTAAATATTAGATTTTTTTAATTTGTTTTATTTTTAATCTTATTTTACTTTAAAAGTTCAAAATATTGATAATTTTGTGATACCTGTCTAGAAAAGCCAAGATTACATGGTATCACAAAATTATTTGCATTGTCTCCGTAGCGGAGACCTCGAGTTTGAAGACAAATTTTAAATGGCTCCGCTCCGGAGTCCTCGAGTGCAAAGGGTTAATATTGCGAAAAAAATTACTTCGGTATTTTGTTTATTTATATTTTGTGTTTTTTAACCTTGTCCTACTCTAAAAGTTCAAAACTTTCATTATAATCAGTGCAAGATTTAAGGTATCAACTTTACGAAAATTTCATACAAAATCCCCCCCCCCCCTCCCCGAAAAAAAATAAAAATCCTTATCATTTAAAAATTAGATTTTTTAAAAATTTATATTGCCACATGGGCTTATTGTTATCATTCCTATGAGGTACTAAACAAGACATCTTTAAAGCAAAATAAACCAAAAAAAAAAAAAAAAGTTAGCACATGATATCACTATGATACAAACTTGCGATGCTTATCAGTAAAGTCTAATTGGAAAATGACCTTCGAATCCACGCATGCAGCGAAATCTAAATAAACAAATGATTTCCTTTTTCCTGACTGGCTTACTGCTATGTTTCCAAATCAAAAGTTTTCACACATTAAAAGATTTAATAGCTTTAGAAATATATCTAAGAAATACTTGAGATAAACATTCATTTTCAATTATATATAAATTTCATGAAAATCAATTGATTTTTTTTTTTTCCAAAAGCGAAAGTTTATAAATATATTTTTTAATTTCAGCTGAATATTGTTCAATGGAAAAAAAAAGGCAATCCCGAAAATCCCGGAATTTTCCAGTAAAAATTCCGGGATTTTCGGGGTTAAAATTAAAGCGGGATCCCGGGATCTCAATCCGGGATTGTAATCCCTAGCTAGGAAGTAAGAAAACTTTAGGAGATCTTTCAAAGTTTTTTTTTTTTCTATTTCCTTGTGGTCGACTATGAGATAAGCATTAGCCATTGAAATTGAAACTAAGAACTGCCATATTGAAAACAAAACAAAACAAGAGAATGAACTTAACTTTTAAATATGTCTGTTTTTTAGTGATGTTATTACTTTAAATTTGAGAAAAAAGATGAGAATAAATAATACATAATTTGTAATAAAAGACAACGTCATAAATTTAAAAATATATACTTCTAGAATTAGTGTTTTTTTTTTTTTTGCAAAAAGATTCAAAACTAATTAAATTTCATGTTAGATTTTGTTTAGTACAATAAATAAAATCATAAAAGACAATAATTTTAGTACTATAAAGAAATTATAACACTTACTTCAATCGCTGTTTGCAAGAGGTAAGAAATATTCCTCGATTTGAAATTTTAAAAACTACCACAACCACAGTGAGGGAGAAAGACTTTCATCAGTTTAAAAGGTAATCCCATAATACATCCGACTAGCCATATTTAAAGAATGAGATGTTTCATCCTAAAAACAGGACCCGCCAGACAAAAGTTTCTTTTTTTTTGCCAGCTTCGACAGGACGAAGATGTATAACACAATATTATTGATATAAATTGATACGAGTTAACACTAAGCCCATTGCACACGCTTTGTAGAATTTCCGGGTGTAATCTTCAACCGTCGTCTACTTCTGTTCTGTGTCTATCTCGCCCTTGTATCGACGACAGCTTCTAAGAGACATTTGATGTCGAGCACACACGTCAGATGTATGTATTCAATAAATAAATAATCCATGTTAATAGGAATTAAAATCACAGTACTTCACATTTCGCAAAAAACGAATTAAAATACACGCGTACATAAAAACAAACTTTGTTTGAATTACAACGTATACCACTTCGAACGAAGTCATCTAAAACGCATGCGCAACTGGGAGTGCTAGTGCCCCCTGGTGGTTATTGCGTCGGAAGAATCAAAACGTCTTAAATTAAGACACGTTTAAAGCAATGAAGTGTCTTAAAATAAGACGTTTGCGGATATTTTAGACATTATTCTCAGTTCGTTTACACCATGGTCATAGTAAGACACTTATGTATCTTAAATTAAGACATCTATAATGTCTGAATTTTCAGATTAAGACACTTAAGTGTCTAAAATTCTTTTTCAGTCACATATGTGTCTAAATTTAAGATGCTTCTATTTGCAGTGTATAAGCTTTCATTATTGCATTTAGCCTACTATCTGCTTTCGTTTACTTAATTTATTTTAATAATAAGCCATTTTAAAATTTATAATCACAGAAACTTAAAGTAAAAATTAAAAGAATAAAGGAAAATGATAACTTTTTTATATTCACGGTTTATATAATTTAATTTCGGTTGCTTACAATTATGTTCGTCTATATTTGACAAAGAAGTAACATAAAATTTCATGCACTGATTTCCATACGTATAACTAATATATATATCTGTCACGTTTTTATATAAAAGATATTATATCTTAAAGATAAAACAACCACTGAAACAAATATCAGTATACATTTAAGAGGTTACATCTTAGTCATAAATTTCGAAACATCGATTTTTTGTTTTATCAACTGAGAGAGACTTTTGTGGTGCTGGAATACATGATTGTATGATAGGGATAAAATAATAATTATCGTAGTGTAATTATAGCACAAAAGTACATTTTTCAAATCAGTGACGACAATAACTGAAAAAACTACTGAATTGCTTCACTTCTAATTATGTCACCTCTTTTTTATATAACTATGCAACTCTTGAAAGAAGGATTTTTTCCGATTTTCTTCTTTTTTTCATAAAAAACTGTCGTTTCTTCCAAGATAAAAGTTATATTTCATAACTTTTTGAAACCATCATTGAGCCACCATTTTGAAACAATATCTGTTTTGATAAACCCCTTCATTCAATCCTTAGGTTAAATTAGTTTTAATTATATTAATATCAGTTAAGTAAAATTTTTACTAGAATGGCCATCGCAAGGCTAAAAAAAAAAAAAAAAAAAAAAAAAAAAAAAAAAAAAAAAATACCCATCAGAAAAGAGAAATTTACTTTAAATATAATATACACTAATACAAGAAAGTGTTTTTTACTGTGTTTGTGTAATGGCGATGGCTAGGAAAATCTACTGCACGTAGAGTTCTGTAAATTTGGATAATGATAGCCCAAGGGTGGTTCAAATGTACCTGTCACTCAGCCCTCTTCATTTCTTGCACATAACAATGATATTAATTTTAAAACATAATAAAAATCACAATATTTTGAACTGATTGCAATCGCGACCAATGCGGAAATTTTCAGTAAATACGCAAGCAAGGAAGAAAGCAGATGGTGAAATGTTCTTTTTTTTTTTTTTTTTTCTCGCGTCTTTCCATCAGAGCATCGTCTATTCAAAATACTCAAAAAAAAAAAAAAAAAAATCAAACTATATCTATATATTTTCCTTTCTAACGATGAAAAATAAAGTTTAAAATAATATTAGTATTTACCCTTTAAAAATAATATCTTCTAAACTCTAGTTTTCGTGTTTTTCACACTCATCTCGAATCCGCATCGTCTTAACTATTAAAACTACGAAATAGTAGAAAACTATATCTGCGTACATTTTCCTTTCTAACATTGTAATCCGTTAAAACATATATTAATAATAACCTCTTCAAAACCATTCCTTTTCGAATCGGGTTTTTTCGTTCCTCCTGCAAGTTTTAAAAATCTGCATCCACTCTGCCAAAACATATATACGTTCATTTTTCATTCAAACGGTGTAATCCATTTTTAAAAATATAAACAATAAAACTTAAAAACAAAATTTTCGACAGTCCACTTTCTCTTTTTTTTAGAGTTTAAAAAGTCTAAACCCGATTTGGAAATAAGAAATAACTAAATAACTAAATCCACTTAATTAGCGTGCCTTTTCCGACGTTTTCGCTTAAATAATATAGTAATATTAACCTCTTCAAAAAATTCCTTTCTATAACTCACTTCTTGATTTCGACATTGTTCTTTATCGGCGTGCAATTCAGGTGTTCTTAATTTTGTAATCAGAAGTATCAAGGCAACCAGTGAATTGTGTTTTATTAGAAATAAAAGATTAGGAAGTGGATATTATTTGGATTTCCTTGGGATCTATTGGTTGGTTGAAAATTTAATACATCAAAATATCACATATTTAATTGGCAATTAATAGATCAGAAGTTCCTTAATTTGTTTGGAAATATATTTAAAAATATAAAATATATACAAATCCGAGGGTGTACGCTGCCGAAGGCACCGGTGTTCCTCAACATTAGCTCGTTTTTAAAGATTTTAGTTTAAAAATATAAATTCGTTCAAAACTGATTTTAGGTATATTTAAAGGTAATTATAACGGAGCCGGTCTTTTGTTTAAAAAAATGAGATCGAAACACAACGAAGCGTACGTCCGTTGCTTGTATCCAAAAGCCGTGGGACCCAAACATCTTTTCGTTCAAAAAGCCGGAACGTTGGTAGTATATCCGGTATACGCTGATGAAGATCGTGGAGCCCCAACTATAAGTTTTGTTGGTTAGATTTTCATTTAAAATACAAGCTCATTCAAATTCAAGAATTTACACTGGCAAAGTCAGTGAAGCCCCAAACCTCCAACTTTAGGCAAGTCTGGCTGCATTTTCGTATAAAAATATAAAATTATTTAACATTTATTTTAGTCATACTTAAAATTGCCATGGGTTCGGGCAACGACGGTTGGGTTAGCTAGAGTTTTTAATAAAATGTATCAAAATTACAATTAAATATTGTAACTGAAAGAAAAACATTTTTTGCTTAATGAAAAGAAAAAGTTGAAAAAGATTTTTTCTTTCAGTAAGTTATGCTATTATCATAAATGTTTCAATTATATCAAAATTTTTCAAAAGATTTTAAATTAAAAAATATGTGCTAAAGAATAGAAATTTCTTAAACATTAATTTCATCCTCTTTATTCAATATGTGAATAATTGATAGTGTATTATTTTATGGTTATCGTAGTCACATTATTATTTTCTACCATTTGTGAAGCAATAATAAAAATCATCATAGAACTGAGTTTTCAAGGTATATAATCGTTATTATAACATATTTCGTAGAAAATCCTGACTCTTTTCATTACTTTATGTTGATTAATTTTGTCTTCTTAGTCATAAAGTTCTGTCGCATTTCTTCTTTAACAATGCATATTTGGCTAATTACACTTGATTAATCTATACTTTTATAAATAAAGTATATGAAAAAAAGGCAAATTGAATACTTTATCAAGATGTTTTAGATGAATACGTTTGTAACAGTTAGAAATATATTGATAAAATAGAACGTCACAGTAAAATTATGAAAATTTCAATTTAGAAGAAAATTAACTATAAAGTGAAATCTGTGGCAATTCCTTTATACATTTACTAATATATTTTTTATTACTTCTTTCTACACTGCTGGCCATTAAAATTGCAAAACCAGGAAGGAATGATCTGACGAACGTCAAAATCACATGAAAGAAAGAAAAGTTTGGAATATGCAAATGACTAGTATTTCAGCGCATTTAGACGAGTCAGGCGGGAGAAACGGCATCTGGAGCACTGCATAAAAGAAAAGTTGTGTAGTGGATTTCTTATTCGGAACGCGCTTTGTAAGGTCGGTCTTTGCTCAGAATATCGTGATAAGCCTCGAATAATAAGAAAAAATGCTTACCATTAAGTGTCGGTATTCGATAGAGGAAGTACCGTTGCCTATCGAGAGTGTGTATTATCTTCCCGTGATATCGCCCGTTGCATTTGTCGAAATCCAACCACTGTCATGTAAATATGGACTGAGGATCATACTGAACGGCATGCAGGATCTCCCATGACTAACGCCGGAGAGGACAGACATATTGTGAGGTCGGCCATGCAAAACCGTACAACCACATCACGAACCATTAGTCAGGAAATGGGCATGTTTGAAGCGCACCCAGTATCCGCTCGTACGGTGCGACGACGTTTAAAGCAGTGTGGACTGGCAGAACGGCGACCAGTTTTGCGGCTTTCCTTGACAATGTAGCATAGAGTCGGCGACTCTGATGCGCCTAACGACAAAGGTGGACGCATGACTGGCACAATGTCGTCTTTTCAGACGAGTCCTAGTTGTACGTGCTGTATTCTGATGGCCGTATACTTGTCTGGAGGCTCCGAGGAAAACGCCTGTCGCCTGCTTGCATTCGATATCAGCACATGGGCCCTATACATAGTGTGATGGTTTGGGCAGCCATTGGGTAAACGACATGCACATCTCTAGTTCGGATCGACGGTAATTTGAACGCAGATCAATACATTTTTGACATCTTACGTCCAGTGGTTGTGCCCTGTCTTCGAGGCCTGCCAAACGCCATCTTCCAGCAAGATACCTCAAGACCACATGCTGCATGTCGTGTTCTGACCTTCCTCGATACACAGGGTATTCGAATACTGCCCTGGCCTGCACGGTCTCCAGATCTGTCACCCATTGAAAACATCTAGTCATGAATTGCTTAGAGACTAGTCCGCCACCCTTCTCCAGCTAATATGGTTGATGAAGTGTGGCAGCATGACTTGAAGCAGCATGGAATGAGTGACCGTTTCTGTCCTCCAAGCCCAGTTCGACTCCATGCCTAACAGGATAAGGGCTGTTTTAGCTGCAGGGGTAGCAGCTGTTTCCACCAATTCCGCACCCTTGTAAACCCCCAAACTGTTTACAAATTTAATCATTTTGTTTTCATGCCATACTGTTTACGTACAATAAATATCTTTTTTGTATTTTCAATCTTTCATGTTGTTGCAATTTTAATGACCAGCAGTGTATTTAAAACATTTTTTAATTTTCAGGATCTTTAGAAATGAAATATTTCTATTTTATATCTTTCTTATATAAATTTTTACCTTTACTACTGTTTAGGTTAGAATACAAATCATGTTCAGAAAATATTTCGCAGAAAATCCTAACTCATTTTATTACTAAATGTTGATTAACGTTATCTTATTCCTAATGTGTGTTACGTGTTTTCTTAATCATGCACATTTCACTAATTATATGAATTTATATCGCAAGGAAGGCAGCTCGCGTTCGTCGGAGGTCCCTAGGCTCTATCTATCTTCTCTCCGAAACTTGACCGGGCAGAAAAAAATATATTTACGTTTCTGTTCGACATAATGTCATAATGTCAGTCCTGAGTTAAATAACAAATGTTGATAAAAAATGATAACTTTAAATTATATACTTACTTTAAAGTTTTTACATTGCGCAATAACAACTATTCAACGACATGATAATTTTTATAATGATTTTAATAGTTTGCAGAAATAATAATTACTACCTAATAAATATAGAGAAAAAACGCCAGTCGTGCACATTGCAAGCAGTATCAACAAAAGATCTTCGTGATAACAAGCAAAAACACGGCCTTAACGGCATTAATTGGATGTTATCACATGCGAGTAATACATAAGACATAATATTTCACCTTAAGTGCAATAGAAAGGGCCAAATGGCAAAAAAAATCATATAACCTTCAAATTACTCCATGCATTTAAACGTTAGTAGCGTATGGGATATTTGCTGCCGCACAAAGTCTTTATTTAAGCCACACCTACAGCATAATTTATCATCTAATAAATCACTAATTTTCATTAACATAAACTAAAACTTGTCAGGTCAATTCCTTTTAATGATCTGAATATGCAAAACTTCAGATATCTGTTTTTGATCAGTAAGATATACTACTGCATATCCTAGGGCATTTTGAAATGTTATAGGCGGTCTCATTAACGTACGATGAATTTTTTCTTCTTGTCACCAAATTTTCATTTTCGAACTTCCACTTGGGATATTAAATATATTTAAATTTTGAGAAGAGCATATTTCAAATCATATTAATTTATTTTTTAAATTTAAAATAAATATGTTCGTTTCCAAATGGTATAAAGAATTTTTTTTATTATTTTGAGTCAACTAAGTTTTATATTTAAGTTTATAGGATTAAATACGTTCTTGGTGGCGAAACATTGACATATTTTTTATTTTGTTTTTGTTTTTTGGGGGGTGGGGGGATGGAGGGTTAGGAAGGGAGTAAAATGAATTGAAATCTAATAATTCCACATTCTCTTTTATTACATCAAATATTTAAATATGTTTTTTGTTCTTAAATTTGGTCACGTATTAAGTCGGAAAGCTGCATCGGCCTGTACCAAAATATCCGGGCTTGATGGGCAGCATCGTAACTTCCTGTAGAAATGAAAAAAATATTCAAATATCAGTTTCTTCTTGTAAAATAAACTAGTAGCTAAAGGCCATCGGCGCAAATTTTCGATTTTTGAAAAATAAGAAGATTGCGCTATTTTGAAAACAATTTTCATTTTCCGATCAAAATTTTCAACCGTAAACTTATTGGAAAAATATAACAAAAAAAAAAATTTCCAAAAATATCTTGATGTCCCTTAGATAATTTAATTATGCATAGATTAGCGCAAATTTTATCCAAAAATTGTAAACAGTATTCAAGTTCAGCCTGCTGCGCATGTTAAAAAATTCAGTAGCCAGAAAATATCATTTGCAGTTTTACAATTCAATATATTTTGATCGTGTGCCGCTCACAATTTTGCTCAAATCTTTTTTAATAATTTGAGATATCACTTGAAATTTTTTTGCTCATAATTATACTCACTGGAAAATTTAATTAATTTCCGCCAAAAAAAAAAAAAAAAAAAAAAAAAAAAACAGAAAATCAATTTTTTTTTCAAAGTTGAGAACGTGTAACCCTTTAAGCACACTTATGAAACAAAATTAATAATTAATATGATTAACTATATGAGAAGAAGAAAAAAATGAATTGACTTCTTAAAATCAAACATAAGATCACTATGCGTAAATGTAAAGATCTTTAAATGCGACAAAGTTCTTATATCCAAGCCAATAAAGCAAGAATAGTATTAAAATGTTACATAATCAAACATAAGCATTTCTGGAACAAAACGCAAAATATGTTATTGCATTTAAATCTTTTTTATTTATTTACAGCACAATTTCCCTTTGCTGTATGTGTCGTTAATTACTAAATTCCTACAATTCCTAAATTCTGGAATCAATCCCGAAATAAATATTAAAAATTATTATTCGTCTTTGAATGTCAATTAACGCATCAACGACATTGAATGTCCATTTCATCTACCGGAAATGAAAGCAGGAAGTTCTAAAATTTACATTGTATTTGGTGCAAGATTTTTTTTTTTTCATCGAATAATTTGATTCAAATTAGATGCTTGAAATGCGGGGAGGATTTCAGCAGATGTACTAATGTAAGTTTATGTGTTTTTTTTTCTTATTATTAAAATAAATTTTAAACACAGAAATTGTTAACAATTGAGCTTTGTTCGTTTAGTATATTTAGAAGTTACTACATAGTCGTATATTAGTGTTCTTAAATGTCTGAGTCAATTTCATTGCGTATATCAAAAGATCAAATTAGCATGATTTTATGGAAAAATAATTTAATAATTAGACGTAATATTATCCGTATATATTTCAGCAAAGACTAGAGACACATGACCATTGGATCAAGTATTTAATTAAAGAATTACAGCGTTTAACGCAAAATAGAACATTCCCAACTTTTCTAGAAATATGGTGCTTGAATTACTGACGTTAGTCATACTTTGTTTCCTTTTTATAAAATATTTTTATTATGATATAAACATGGTGTATTCAATGCATGTCCATTACTACCTTTTCTTTTCTTTTTAACCCTTTATCGGGCCAAATCAATTCCGAGGCTGAAATGTTGAAAAGATTAACTGCCACCAGAATCTACAAACAAATTTATTTGAAAATTAAAAGCTATTTTTTAACGCGTGCATTATCAAAAGAAAATATTTTACTACAATTTCCGGTGCGAATCAATCAGTTTTTAATAAAAATTAAGTGGAAGTGTATTCTCATTATCCGATAAAGGATTAATTTCTATCTATAAAAATGTTTAAAGAAGATTCTAAAAACTTAAAAGTTAAACAAGCTGTCGAAGATGTTGATGCTTCCCACCTGACATCGGGGCAGGCCCATAGGAAATACAACATTCCTCACTCAGCAATACGAAATAAAAGGATTTACATTTGAGTGGAGTCAAATTGCTTATCTGATAAAATGCTAAATGAGGATTCTAATGCTAATATTAAGTTTAGCAGAAACAGTTGAGTATAAGGGTGTATTTTTCTAGATAGTACTGTTACTATTAAAATAGAAGTGGAAGTAAGCAACATTGTTATGAGAGATTCAAAAATTGTTTATGACCAGAACGGTGTGATAAAACGGTTTATGAAATGAATACATTCAAATACATAGCTGCAAACCTTTCGGATTTTTTTTATCAACTAAAACTATAAATTTTACAAAATAACAGAATTAAATAACCACGTAGAAACAAGAAACTATTCATTAATTATTTTTTCTAATTGAAATTATGTTTCTCTTTATTCTAAAAAAAGTAACTAACGCTGTCACTGTTAGATAAAACATGAGACTGAACACGAAATAACAGTAATCACATTCAATCACAAAATAAAGATAAGGTAAAGCTCCTTACCTTTTAATTTTAGATCGTCCACTTCGAAACCGGTAAGTCTCTTCTTTTATATCCATTGATGGGCAATTTCTGTGTCTGTCTCCATTGATTTTTTAAGTATCCTTTAGTTTAATCCTGAAAAACAACTTGATTTTCTTTTATTTTTATGTGTGCTTTTTTATGCATAATTTATCCAATGGATTCTTCAGAATTTTAGTTTTAAAATACTATATTTTTTTGTGTTTAAAATTACAAAGCATACATTTTTGCCCCTAACTTATTACATTTCTGAAAACACACTGATAAAAATTATAACTTACAAAAAAGGATTATTGATATATAATTAAAAACAACAAACAAAAAGGAATCTTGATTATTTATCTGAATAAAACACTAAATACTTAAAGTCATAAATTATGAAAATAGTTCTTTCATGTGTCACAATAATAGTCATTTAATTTGAATGTTTATTTGTTTCTTAATCACATATTTCACAAACAAAGAAATAATCTTGTAAAGTAATAAACAAGTCTTTATTTATGACTGCTAAAGTGTTTTTGAATGACAGTAAAAAACAGTTTATCTTGATTAATGATGAGTTTATATAATTTTGAAAGAGATTAGTTTGTCTAACATGATTGATAATGTTTATCTAATTCTGAAAGAGATTAGTTTTTCTAACAGTCACTACCGCTGTTTTTGAATTTTTTGTGAATTTTTGTGAATTTTTGTGAATTTGTGATTTTTTGTGTGTGGTCTTTCGTTGTTAATATTAAGAAAACTGCAGCATACGAAAATATAAAAATTGGTGGTATACAGAAATGTTTGATAAATACGCTGATGCAGACAGTTTTCAAATTGAATAATTATTTTAATATATTTAATGTTAAAAATGGTCAAAATCGTTCCATTAAAAAGTTTTATAGGAGCAAAAACTATACATAGGAATTTAATCGTTTTTAGATCATTTTATACATTAGAAGTTCGCGGTGTGCAGACTAGATTTATTTTTTAAAATTTGATTCATTTTTTGAGGACTTTTTTCCATTTTATATTCAAAGTTTCAGCATTTCGAGAAATATTTTTTACACCTTTTAGAAAAGGGTATTGTTTTAAATTGTTCCAATTTTTAAATCAGCAGAAAGAATAAATATTGTCTCCTTTAAATTAAAAATTTATTTACACGTGACGATTATAAACAGAAGAAAACTTTCAAATTAGAATTAAATGATTACGTTTTAAATGCAGCAAAGTATAGAAAATTAAGTCATAAAAACTATATTTACACATGAATTTTAAAAGAGAAAGAAAAGTGTAAAATAAATAAATTCTTTAATATGTGTTAAAAATTGTAAATGGAGGCAATTACGTCATATTTAAAATGATCGAACAAAAATATTGCCAAAAAGTTTAAATTAAAAAACATATTTGCGCGAGACATTTATTTCATATTTTGAGATAATCTTTTAAATATTGTTGTGAAATCTGAGACAGCGCAAATAATATTTCCTTTCCAACAACAAAAGTATTTCCACGTTAATATTAAAAAGAAAACTCAAACTTCGGTGAAAATTAAGTCAGATTTAAAACAATTCATTTAGAATGTCTTATTTAAAAGAACTTTCTTATAGTGTTGTTAAAAAATACTGGGAGACAAAGACTCTGTTTACTTAATTAATTTTATATTAGCTTATTTTCAAATTTTTCAATGATTTGATTTAATCAAAGACGAAAAGAGCCCTTTAACACGGAGATCGCCACTGTTTTTTTTAATTACAATTCAATCTTCCGAAAATTTTTTAAAGCCGATCAAATTAGCCTGCTTTTAGAGTTTGCGGTGTCTGAACGGAGATTGACTAGCGTAGCTCGTAGGAGGCAGAGCCCCCTAGTTACTAAAATATTCGGGAAGATTGCAGATATGATTGGTTGTCAGCCACTACCATAATTGCTAAATTCCAGGAACAACTACAGCATTTCAGAAAATCTCAAGCATAAAAATAATAGTTTATGAAACAGCTTTTTAAAACATACAATAACAAACATCGTTTAAATAAATTTAATGCAGTATTGGTATTTCATGTGTTAGATTTTTCATTAAATTGTTTAAGTTAAAAGTGTTAAAAGTAGTAATGATAAAAGTAGTAACTCATTCATTATTTATTTATAATGCATTTTTAAGTATTTTGAAAACCGAAACAGCTAAATTAAGAAAATTGATATGAAACTACATGCATAAAATGTCGTTTCACATTTCGTTACGTTCATTATATTATTTTGGTTTTAACAAGTGTAAATCTTGCATAAAATTAACTTAGTGTGTCGATAACATATATTTTCTTAGATTGCAGATAATAAATTAATTTCTTCAAAACGAATTAATTTTAACTTAAATGCTATTATACTTTTTGATAATAAATATATTGTTGCTTATATTTGACAGAATTCAAAATATATCCTTAATGTGACAGACGCATGAGCAACTGGATTGCATCTATAGGCACAATCAGTTAACTGACGTAACTGATAATGATTTTCTAATTTTTAATTTTAGTAAATATAGGGTAATTCCGGGATTTATGCCGCATATTTTTTTAAACTTGTGTATAAAGACCCATGGTGGACATAAAATAAAAAAAAATCATGCTGTGCTATTTAATGTTAAATATACAACGCGTGCAGTGCGACGAAAAAAATTCAAAGCAAATTATTAATATTTTTTTTATAAAACATTACACTGCGGCGCGTCACTCGTACATTCAGGCTGAGACGCGGCACTTGTGCTGTAGTTATGCCGCGCTTGTAATAAGAACAGAAGAAAATTATAAATAAAGATATTTAAAAATATATACATATCTGGACTAAAATTACCGATGTAATAACAAAATAAAACTAAATAAATACAATGAAACGTATTAGTAGATTCAAATTAATAATTGTTGCCTACTTTCACTATTAAAATTATCGACATATTTTTTTACATTAACTTTTAATTGTTATTTCAGCAACAACGTAATATCAATGTATCAGAAAGTGAAAAGAATAAAAGTAAAATTGTGTTTATATAATTTATTTGTTAACCCTTTTGGGACCGGTGGCTTTTACACAAATTTTATTCGGTTGGTACAACTTTTTAAAAAGAAGTTACCTTTACTTAAATAATCATGAAAATGATCTAATTAAACAAAGCTAATATTACTTTTCTTTTTTACTGGTGTCAGAAACAAATTTTGTAAGCTCTTTATGAAGGTGCTAATATGCACGTATGGCCCCGAATGGGTTAAGACACCTGTTTTTTTTTTTTTTTTTTCGACTACAATCTACAGAAAAATTGTCAAAAACGTACAGTCTTTATATAACTACATTTAAATACATGACGCAACGAAGCCAATTACACCTCTTCTTTTCTGGAGTAGTTTCCAAAGAACATCTGTGTTACGCGTAATCTAACTTTTCATTATTATCATCTTGACTTGCGTCTTTCTTGCCCTTCTTTATTTTTGTTTTCCCCCTTTTCGCCTTTGGTTTTAGTAAACTTGATAACATGCCTAACATGGTTAGTCTGTTCAGAAAGAAAAGGAAAAGTAAATAACACTTCCCGTACAAAAGAAACTGCCGCATGTATACCGGAATAGCAGTGCGGCATGTATCCCATTTTGCATGGTGCATACGTCTGCTATCACAGTTGCCTACCATAGCTAAGGGGAATGGTGTAGCCATACACACCGTACTCTATACAAACGCTACACGTAATTTTGACTTCGAAACCATGCATGCATTTAATAATTAGTGAATAAAAAGTATGTAAACATAACAAGTTTAAAAGTTCGGAGAATGAAATCATGCACTTACGTCAAATTAAGGATTGTACTTCTACAAGTAAACATCGAAATGGGATTCACGCTATACACTTTTTAAAATAATCTCATTGCGCACCTATACTGTGCGTTTGACGACAATCTATCGATAATTACAAGAAATACAAGGGGTGCGGCATCTATCCCGTATGTGGCGACTCTTCCTGAGTTACCCTATAATTAGTTATGAATTAAACTACATTTATAAAAATATTTCATGTATATTAAAATATAAAAACTAAAAAAACCCCTCTTAATCACTCATAACCTCTTATTTCTACTTAAAAAGTCTGTATTTTGACATACTATTTATAATTTCGAACGACAGGTAATGCATTTGTGAAACTTGAGGAATTCACATCTTTCTTTCATATTTACTATGCGTATTTGGCTGTCATACTAACTTCTATTTTTAGCACTTTCTGCCATAGTTGAAGTGTTTATAAATTCGGTTTGTCTGTCCGTCTTTTAATCTATCTGCCTTCTGTCCGTGCTCTAACTCGCGTAAGTATAATCAGATTGCCATAAAATTTATGTCTGTCAGTATATAGAAATAGCAAATAAAGCCTTTGTGCAAGAATATTATAAGGCAGAAAACAAACATACAAAAATACACAAATAATACACAGAAAGCAGCAAACAGCTGTTTCGAAACTACAAACGAGATTCTTCTTCAGTGCAAGATAGAGCACAGAGTGCTAGAAAAAGCAATGCTGTGCAGAACGACAGAGAGATGTCGGTTTACATACCCGATACGGGTAGCGAACGTGCAAAAACAACCAATGAGAGAAAAGCAGCATAAAACAAATGAGTGAACAAGTATCGATATTAACCAGAGAAAGAAAGAAAAAGAAACCCAAAAAGGGGCGAAATTAAATTAATGTTAAATTAATTAAATCTACTACTCCCGATTTTCCAAGTATTTGGAAAACATTGATTTAATTTACCCCGTTTGAGGTTTCTTTTTCTCTCGTTCTTCGATAGATGTCGCTACTTGTCCACTCAGTTGTTTCATGCTGCTTTTCTCTCATTGGTTGTTTTGGCGGTTTCGCTATACCCGTATCTGGTATATAAGCGGATACCTCTCTGTTGTTTTGCCCAGCATTGCTTTTTCTAGCACACTGTGCTCTATCTTGCAATGAACAAGAATCTCATTTGTACATTCGAAACAGTTGTCTGCTGCTTTTTGTGTATTATTCCTACATTATATAACATTGGTTTTCTGCCTTTTAATCTGTTACTATGGTTTACTATGGCAAGTTCTGTATTGAAAATTAAGTGTGTAGCATTTACTGTTCTTTTTAGGGATGCACAACCTGTGGCCCGCCATAGGTTAACTTGTGGCCCGCGATCATAATTTATATAATTTCTTCTTTCTTTTACATAATTTCGTCAATTTATAACTGAAAAAATTGCAATTTTTTGTCCATATGTCGCAGGAAAAATTCACAAATTTCGTCAACTTGCCCCAGGAAGAAATTGCAAATTTCATCAGAGCCAATTAAGAATCGCAAATTTCGTTGAACGAGTTCGGAAAAATCGCGAAATTTATCGATGAGTCGCAGAAAAATCTCAAATTTCGCTGTTCAGCTAGGGATAAATCTCGAGTTTTGTCAGTTTATCGCGAGAAAAAATCGCGAATTTCGACAATTTGCCGTTGAAAAAAATGCAAATTTTGTCAGAGTCAGTTAACAATC
The DNA here is from genome assembly GCA_963932465.1 of Maratus speciosus. Taxonomy (NCBI): domain Eukaryota; kingdom Metazoa; phylum Arthropoda; class Arachnida; order Araneae; family Salticidae; genus Maratus; species Maratus speciosus. Next base: position 177,226,873 of record OZ010786.1, read on the forward strand.
GTGAATTTCGTTGATCGGACGCGTTAAAAATTGCCAATTTTGTCGATTATTTAATCCTTGATCGGTTGCTGAAAAAGCGCGAGTTTCGTTAGTTGATCATGAAAAAATCGGAATTTTGTCAATTTGCAGCGGAAAAAATTACAAATTTCGTCAGACTCAGTTAAGAATCTCAAATTCCGTTTATTGGGCGCGGAAAATTTTCGAATTTTGTTGATCGCGGGAGGAAAAATCACGAATTTTGTCGACTCGGCGCGGAAAAGTCTCAAATTTCTTTTATTGGGCACAGAAAAATCGCGAATTTTGTCGATGAGGAAAGGAAAAATATCAAATTTTGTTGACCGGCTGCGGAAAAATCGTGAGTTTCGTCAGTTTATCCCGAGAAAAAAAAAATGTGGAATTTCATCAATTTGTCGAGTAAAAATTACAGATTTCTTCAGAGTCAGTTAAGAATAGCAAATGTCGTTGATCGGACGTGGAAAAATCGCGAATTTTTTCGAGACGTTTCGGAAAAATTGCAAACTTTCTTGGTCGGCTACGGAAAAATCGCGAGTTTCGCCAGCTTATTGCGGGAAAAAATCGCAAATTTCGACAATTCGCCGCGGAAAAAATTACAAATTTTATCAGAGTCAGTTAGCAATCACGAATTTTGTTAATCGGGCATAATAAAATCACGAATTTTGTCGATGAGGTACAAAAATTGCAAATTTCGTTGATCGACTGGGAAAAAATCGCGATGTTGTCAATCTGTCGTGGAAAAAAATAACGAATTTTGACAATTTATAGAAAAAATTACAAATTTTGTCAATTGCTCGCAAAAATATTGCGAAATTTGTCAATTGCTCGAGAAAAAAATCGAGAATTTTCCCAAAAATTCGCGAATTTCGTGAATAGCTTTTGGAAAAAATTACAAAATTTGTGTGTCGGTCCCCAAAAATATCATGAAATAGAAATCCATTGGTCGCAGGAAAAAATCGCAAATTTCATCGATGGTGCACGTAAAAGAAATCGCAATTTTCGCCACTTTATTGCGCGAAAAAAATCACAAACTACATCAATGTATATCAGGAAAAAAAACACGTTTCGTCAATTGATCATTGGAGAAAAATTGCAAATATTGTCAATATGTCACGTAAAATAGCGCAAAATTCGCCAATCACACATGAAAAAAAAATCGCAAATTTTGTCAATCGTTAATGGAAAAAACTTTTTTCAAACAAATTTCGAAGTTCGATTGCAAAACAAAAAGGTCGCGAAATAATTCGATGGGAGGCGAAAAAAATCGTAATTTTCGTTGATCCGTTATGGGGGGAAAAATCGCGAAATTTGAAAAGTTATCGGTGAAAAAAAATCACGAATTGAGTCAATATTTATCGCAGGTATCGCAAATTGATTGCTTGAAAAGATTGCAAATTTCGCTAATTGCCAATGGAAAATTACCGCGAAATCTGTCAATCGGTCGTTGATAAAAAATCGCGAATTTCGTCAATCAGTTGCACTTGATTGACGAAAGAAAAAAAAAACGAGTTTTGTTCATAATCCGTAGAAAAAATAGCATAATTAGTCCATCATGCCTTGTTATTTCAAAAATAAGCTTCCTTTTATTTTAAATGAAGTTATTCTTCAATATTTTTTTTTATATAATTTTCAATAACGTTCAATTATTTAGAAATCTTGTGTAATTTTTTTTCTTCAAGTTACCATTTGTCAATAAGGAACCGTTAGTCTTCATAAAGTGTTGAATGGTTATTCATACAGATGCGAAGAAGCCCTGAATTCCTTCATACAATTATTTATTTCCGTTTGTTTATTTTTATTATAGACAAAAAATAATTATTCATCAAGAATAAAGACTTATTACCCCCCCTCCCCCTACCTTCCCGATATAGAATTTTCTCTGTGTTACTGATGTGGCCCTCGACAACCCAAACATTTTTGTAAGTGACCCTTCTCTTAAAAAGGTTGTGCGCCCCTACTTTAAAAGGACACTCAAAAGAATTCCGTTATACTACAGTCTATAGGGGAAAATCGTTTGCTGAGTATTTTAATGATATTACACTATTTTAAGCATATTGAAATTTATATATATGAATGAATTGTACTACAGGGCCCTTACTGCATAATATAGTGTGAATATAATTTATAGTTGATTTCCAGTACCTCAGAAAAAAAATTGGCTACAGAAGAAAATTTACAATAATTTAACTTTTGAATCTATGAACAATAATCACTGGAAGTGTGTTTATTTTTTTTTGTTCTCTTTTTTAAACTTAATTATTTTTTTAGTAGTGCTTGGTATGTTTAAATTCTATAGATCGCATACAGAGCCTCACAAAATTTATCGATTACATTTCCGTTTATTGAAGGAAATTACTGAATAGGAATCTTCAGCTGTGTAATGAGTTTAACTGAACTAACTATTTGCATACTCTGTAGTATATAAAACAAAAATCTATAGATCATATACAAGGATGCACAAAAAATAGGTATTTTTCGACTCCACAGAGTTTCAAGACTGGTCTGAGAATACAAAATTTATTAAACATTTAACAAACCCTTGGGCTTCAACACACCGCTGCCAGCGTTTTTCCCATGGTTCATAGGCTCCCTGTAAGTATTCGCGCCCAAGGTTGTTAAGGGATCTCGTCGAAGCTGCCTGGATCACTGGAATTGTGTCGTATCACTTCCCTTTCGGGTCTTTCTTGATCCGAGGGAATTAAAAAAGTCACTGGGAGAAATCTCGGGCCTGTAGAGGGCTTGCGGCAGTATTGTCACGTTAAATTTAGCCAAAATTTCAGCGGCAGCGAGCGACGTGTGAGAGGGCGCATTCTCGTAGGGAACAATCCAAGGGGGTGTGCGACTCCGCACTTTGACATTTCGCTTCAGAATTGCACTGGTAGACCAAAGTCTCATCACCAGTAACAAATTTATCCAAAAAATTGTGATCGTCTTGCAAGTAATTCAACCAGTTTTCGACTCAATGACACGCACTCACTCCACAAGCGATTTACTTACTCCAATGTCTCGCAGGCAACGGACCCTATTCAGGTGGCGTCAGACGCCAGAGCTAGCGGTATGTTGATCTGTTATTCTCTGTTATGCACCGTCAGAATGCCAGTATGCGCAGGCGCAAACACCGCTAGCAGGCGACTTTAGCCTTGACCCAGGCTACTTCCGTACATTTTAACTGAAAATTTGCAAACTTAGGAAATTTTCTCGCAAACAGAACTACATTTTGAATTTATATTACAATATATTAAGAATATGCTGCTACAACAAAGAATTGTTTTGCAGTATTTTTAACAAACAAGCATTAATAAATCACACTCCATAGACTGCTATGCTAAACACTGCCAGTAAATACCGCCAGCAGACGAATTTTGGCCTCGACGTCAGGTTGCGTGCATAGGGTCCACTGAAGTGCGTGCGCTCTGTTAGCTGACACCCACACTACCTCACCCTGTCGGTGGTACGGATATGGTCGCGCATCCCTAGTTAGGAAACCATCTGTCTTGAAACTTTTTGAACACATTATGCATTGATGATAATAGCAGAAATCGGGTTTTCAAATACATTAGGTGTTTTCTAAATTGTTTATTTACACATCATCTTGCACCTTAATAAACTGTGAAGTTTTGTTACAATTTTCTGAATGTGTTGGAAAGTGTATCATAATCTATGTTGGACGCATGATTTTATATTCTTCTTTAAATTTAAAAGGGGTAGAATAGCGAATTCTAAATTGTATCCACTTTCTTAATAGTTTATCTTACTCTTCATAGATGATACAGTAATTGCTGAGACATTCATTAAAGAATGCAAGACGAATTGAAAGAAAATAAATGCATAACTTCTGATTCTTGAACAACGAAAACAAAGTCAATATCTTTTATATTTATACCGAAAACTTTGGATTAAATTTTACAACTGCTGATGTCATGTTCAATGCAGCTGTTGGCAACTTGTATGCAAATTACTACACAATATTAACATTTTTTTTTTTTTCTGAAATGATATACCACAATTATCAATTACTAAAATAAGTTTTTGAAAATTACCATAAAACAGTATATGATTTATAAACGATTATATTTTAATAATTTATTATAGTTATTTTTAGCAATGAAAATTGCATGCTTATACATTGAAATCTGTATTCCGCAAGAGAAAATACAAAGAGCATCTAGACATTTGTAGGGTTCGTACGGGTACCGTTATTTTCAAGGTCAAATATCAGAATTTTTTTTTTAATAGAAAAATAAATCTAGTTTAAACGGACGAAATTTCGCCTTAATTCAGAAGAGATTTTCCATAAAAAAATATTGGTACCGAAGAATTTCTTGGTCTAGAAATTCAAGCATCCGTACGAACCCTGATTTGATGAGAAAAATAGTATAAAAATCCTTCATAATAATTTATTTAAATATTAAACATATTGCTGAGCCTGTTGTTTTTACGAATTGCCTATTTCGCAAAATTTCAGAGATCGTTAGCATGTTATTTCGATAATTAAATTCAACTCGCTGATAACTTCCTTTGAAAATTTTTACACACTGCATTATAATATTATCATTAAATAGTATACAGAATTTTCCTTATATGTTTGAGCCAACATTATTTTCTTTTAAAGATTTCAGTGAATGAAATACATAATCTAAATTTTAAAATTATGTTGTATCGTAAACTTAATTAAGAGATTCTTCAATTAATTCTAGTTCCCTCTAATACTAAATTAAGAACTAGAAGGTTCTTTGCTTTCAGATATAATTACGAGAATTATTTAATTAGTAACGTTAATGAGCTGACTGAAATATCTGGCATTTGTTTTACATGAATTTTCCATTAAAATATGGAAACGAATATAAAATTCATTTGTGCTTTCAACTGTTAAAAGAGCCCTTGGAATGCTTGTTATTTTTATTCTATTTGGCTCTAGAATATATTGATAAGCCCTTTTAAAATAATTAAAGTTTAAATTAAAACAATGGTTCCAGAAGGTGATTAAAATTATTTTTGAATAAAATATGAACACATGCATTAATTAAATATATATATATATATTGCATTTTTTCCCTTAGAGTAATTTTTTTAATAAAGTATTATTAAGTTCTTAGAATGATTTCGTATAATTAAGGCGGTTCTCTAATAACTTGCTTAGTAAACTCGAAATTTTCTGACTCATTTTTTAACCCTTTATCAAGTGACGGTACTTAAAAGTCCCATTAAAAAAACTTGTTATAAAATTCATTTAATAAATCGATTAGTTGTAATATAGTTTAGAATGAGTTATAGATACTTTACTTTATCCTGTTGCAAAAGCATTATTGGTTAGACAAAACAAAAATATTTTTAAAAGATGATTTATTTTGCCTTTGCATCTTTTCAGCTTTCTTGACGTTGAGGGGGGGGGGGGGCAATTTTGCAGTTCGGAAATATTTACATATGTCTAGTGTAAGAACATTATATTTGTACATTTCTTAAATGTATAAAATACTAAAAAAATATTTTAAATAAAAGATTTGAGTGGTTAAAAGTTATAAATATTGCACAAAATCCCTATAAATTCAAATTTAATTAATTCTTCTAAATCCTTCAATCCTTCTAAAATTTATTAAATGATTATGTAAATATTCTAATGTAGTTAAAACAATTCACTAAAAATGCTTTAGAAGATCAAATTTTCATGAATTTATAATTCAGTATATAAAGGGTTAAACGTAATGGCACAAAATTGGCAGACCTGACTATTTCAGCGATTTCGAAAGCTGCAAACAGCTGTTTCGAATCTACTAGCGAGATTCTTCTTCAGTGCAAAATAGGGCAAGACGCTGTGACTTGCTCTATTTTGCACTGAAGAAGAATCTTGCTAGTAGATTCGAAACAGCAGTTTGCAGCTTTTCATGTATTATTTGTGAAATTTTAAAAGTTGGTTTTCTGCTTTTTAAAAGTTCTTATACTTAACTGCTTGTTCTCACATGTTGATTTCACTTAATTTTTCTTTCTTTTTCTTTTTTTTTCTTTTTTTTCATTTCTTCTTTGCGCCCTCAATTTATATACACACACACACACATATATATATTGACTTCCAATATACATAAGAAAGTATACGAAAATATCTAGAAATCAGAGTTTAAGTTGAACTTATTGCGAACTTTGTGCTGTTATTCTTCGTGCAAATCTGTGCTTTGAAATGTACCACACAAAAGCAAATTATACTAAATAAAGTTTATATGCAAATAAAACTTATTTTCAGATAGTTGTACGACATTTGTTTAATTATATGTAAAATGTTATGTTAAAAATTGATGTTTTCTTATGCAGAACTTTTTTTTTAATATAAAACATGATTGTTTAAATAATTTCTCATTAAATATTAATTTTTAGTACATTTAAGTAGTTCTTTGATTATAAATAAGAAGAGTTTACGTTAAAAAATATTAAAATACATATCTTCCAAGTATTTTTTAAAAAATCATGAAAAGTACCAAATACCCTCAGTTCAGAGAGCAATGCGATTTAAATAGCTCAGGTCTCAAAGCGTTATCCTCGGAAAACGAAAGGAGTGATATCTGATCTTTAAGAAAATCATTAGTACGAGGTCACACTTTTCACTCGGAATCTCATATGGTTTATAACTCAGATCGAGCGTCTAATGACCCGATTGTCAAAGTATCGCACTTGTGATGGGATGTTTATAGGTTAGGGGCTGGATACAGTTAACAACCCCATATATTTAATAGCATCGGATGAAAATAATATCTGTAGTATACAGTGAGCAAAAAAAGTATTTGCACGCAGACGATTTTTTGCACAAGTAACCATAAAAAGCAAATTTGATACTATTCTCTTAATTATTCATTTATTTAAATAAGAAAAAAATAAAAATTACTACCCATTTTCCTTAAACAGTAATATTACACATTTAAAAAAATAAATTAATATTTTCTCATACCTAAAAAGTATCTGCACAAGAAGCATTGAATCTTAAAAAAGCAATTAAATGTGAACATTATGCAAATGATTAGCATATCAGTCCCGCAGTACATTAGCCCCGCACTTTAAAGTCACGTAATATATTAACTGGAGCAGGGATTCTGGGGAGTTTTTGTTCTAATGGCGCCGAAAACGTGTGGACTGTCTGTTGCTACCCGTGAGAAGATTATATTTCTTCACAATTCTGGATTAAGTTACCAAGGAATAGGTAAAAAATTAAATCTAAACTTTTCTAGTGTTCGTTATGTAATTAAGAAGAAAAAAGAAACTGGTTCGACAATAAATAAGCCGCGAACTGGGCGTCCAAGAAAGCAAAATACCAGGCAAAGGAGAGCCATCATAAAAGAATCTTCAAAAAATCCTTTTCTAAGTGCTCGAGAATTGGCTGTTGATGTTGCTTCAACGTCGGGAACAATAGTTACACCACAATCAATTAGAAATATTCTTCATGATGAAATTATTCGAGGAAGAGCCCCTCGAAAAAAACCATTTATTAGTGAAATTAATAGGGTGAAAAGACTTGAATTTGCAAAAGCTTATGTCTGCAAACCACTAGAGTTTTGGAAAACTGTTATTTTTTCCGATGAAAGCAAGTTCAATATTTTTGGCTCAGATGGTAAGAAAACTGTATGGCGAAAGTCAAATACTTCTCTTCAAATTAAAAATTTGAAACCTACTGTAAAACATGGCAGTGGTCATGTAATGATTTGGGGATGCATGTCTTTTAACGGAGTTGGCGAAATGACCTTTATTGAAGGCAATATGAATGCTAAACAATATATTAATATATTGCGAGATCATTTATCTAATAGTGCTCTGAAATTAGGAATTCCTAATTCATATTATTTCCAACAGGATATCGATCCAAAATACACTGCATTTATTACGAGGTTATGGTTGCTTTATAATGAAAAAAATGAAACACCACCACAATCACCAGAACTCAATCCGATTGAAAATTTGTGGCATATTTTGGATGTGAAAATAAGGAAAAAGAAAATTTCTAACAAATCAGAACTTAAGCAAGCTCTTAGGGGAGAATGGCTACAAATCAGCAGTGAAACATATCACAAATTAAGAGAATCAATGCCCAGACGATTACAAGCTGTAATTGAAGCAAAGGGCATGCATACTAAATATTAGCACTGTTTTTAACTTATAAATAATTCCTGTAGTTCTATTTTTATTGCTAGTGTGCAAATATTTTTTTGGCAGTACAAATGCTACTTTTTTATGTTTTCATATTTTAAATATAATTAAGTCAGATATTAAATATGTTTATTTGTTTTTCAAAAGTGTTGGTATTTTTAATTCTTAGTTGCTTTTTATTTATTTATACATATGCTACAACAAATTTACCTGGTGTGCAAATACTTTTTTTGCTCACTGTATGCTGGTGAACGAATTGTCAAGATGCAGAATTATGCGAGTGTCACGTCGTCGGCAAAATGTCGGTACGTTTTTCTTGTTGTACAGGGCCCCTTGCTACGCGTCATCCTTTACCCATTTCGGTACCTCCTTAATGGAAGCTTTCCACCTTGAGTTCATCTTCTGAAAGTAGTCTGATCTACAGTCGGTAGAAAGGGAAACCAGTAACAATGACAAAACATTTCACAGAGGAAAGAAGATTTCTCGAGGCTGCTAGAAATTCTGTCTGTGAACCGCATCCGTTGTTTTACACACACGGACGAAAATATTCATTTGGCTAAAACAATACCTGTAATAAATAGGAATAGACGAACCGTATTTCATCTCTACATTGAATGTCTCTCATTTGTTTTTATGAAAAATTTCTCTATCTCGCAGCAATTGTCAAAAGTGTCACAACATTATAAGACTGGGGATATTTTGATAGTTTAATGTAAATTTAGCATCACATTTTATATCATTTAAAATAAAGTTTGTTTGCTTATGAAGTACTTAAATGTCTATAGTATATTCTAGGAATTGATCATCAATTTCCGAATAGTTTAAATTAGACATTTTGCATTTTTTAAATTAGATAATTTAAATTCAGAAGTATCCAATAATTTAATAACATTGATCGATAAAATTCCAGTTAAAAGGAATAATTAATTCAAAATTCAATTTGAATAAGCAAATTTATCCATTAAGAATCGGCATTTAAACTATTCAACATCTTTACTTAAGAAACAGAATGTTAAAATCACTTGAATTCAATAAACTCAGTGTTCGCTGACTTGTTGAATTCAATAAAGTATGATGTCTGCAAAACTTTTGAAATTACTAACTTTTGAAAGAATAGTTTCAGTGGTTGTAATTAAATATAAAGTTAATTCAACTGAATAGCTTGCTTGTATTTAAAATTAAATTTCCATAATTGCAAATCTTTGAATCTTGAAACTCGTAAATCTTGACTTTCCTTGCTCAATTTCTTAATTTCTGTCTCAAACACTGGATATATATTTTAATTATTTTTTCCCAAGTAATTAAAGCATTATACGCCATTTTCTCAATATAGGCATTAGAACACAACCTAATAATAATATTTAGGATTCCGTACATAAAAAGTAAAAACGGAACCATTATAAGAGCACTCCTATGTCTGTCTGACCGACTGTCACAGACATTTTACTCGTAAACTATGGAGCGTGGAAAGTTCAAATTGGCTGAAGTAATAAAGGCTATTGACCCAGATATTTATAGATCATTAACCATTCATAAATATAATTTGAAAAAATGTGGAGGGCTATTTAATTTACAGGAAAAGAAAAAACTTTTCTTTGTATATCGTATGGGGTACCGTGTGAAATCTTTCGCAACACATAACTCAAAAAAGCATTTCTTTTAATTTCAGGTATTATAATTTTCAGAGATATCGTCGAAAATATACTGCAAAAACATGTCACCCTCCTCTTTTTCGTAATCTACTAAAACTAAAATTATGAAAAAAAGTACGAATAGTAGAAGTCAATTTAAACCTTGCAGGAAAACTATAGCAATTACCCTAGGCCACATTGTTTATGAGAAAATCGCATTTTTCTGTTACACACAAATTTCGATTTGCAGAACAAAGGAGTTGAGGAGCGCTGGAGGTACCTATCGTCGAGAAGTATAAACGGATTGTTGATAAGAGTTTTTGAAAGAAATTGCGGGCAATTAGTCGAAGTGTTATCCCTTTAAGACACGGACGATATGGACATACATAAAGACACGAGTGGCGTACTTTATGCGCCATCAGCTTTTGAAGCCTAGATATCAACTTTTAAAGAAATATTTGTATAATGCAATGCCTAGTTACTACTAATTCTTATATTTATTGTACGGAACTTCTCTTTGCGAGTAATATAGCACTTGACCGGTTATTACAATATCTTATTTTTTCATTCGCTTTTTATAGCATTACGTAATGTAAATATTTGAATAATATCTCGATTAATGGAGATGAAAATTTAAAATTAGTGCTTGTTATTTTTTGCAAACGTTCATTTAAACTTTATTGCACATTGGCATAATAACTCGCATACAATCGTTATTAAACAAGATATTCAATAAACTTTAAATTCAGGCTGTTGCAAATATTTCAATATGTTGCATAATAAGTATTTTCCAAATCCCTGTTTGTTATAAAGCACGTCATGGCAGCAAACATTTACGTAAGACACTTTCATTGGTAATTATTGATTTAATATTATTACAAAAATTACAGTTAAATATTATGAAATGAAATTATTTTTCTTTCTATAAATATTCTTAGTGAATTCTTCTATAAATATTCCATCGTCGTGCGAAAATGTGTTTTAGAATAAAAGAAAAATCCTAAAGTGACTACACCCTACTTTCTTAAAACTTTATGTCTAGTGAGATACCACGTGTCACAAAATTAATAAACAAACATGTGACGCAACATATTAAATTAATTCTAGTAAAAAACGTCAATTGTAGAACTAATATTCCATAATAGTATTCACAACTAAGGTTGGCGTCAAATATGAGAAATTCATGAAACACTTACTTTCGAGTGTATGAAAATTACTACTATTTTTACAGCAGTTTAATTAATTATCCTCCATACTACGCTTGATAATATACGCAAATTGGTTGTGGTACGGCTAACGATAGAACCCTCAGTTATAGGCTATGTGTGAACAATACCAGAATACAACGAATAATTTTTGTACTGGCTGCTTCACTTTAATCTGATTCATATTTGCACTCAAAATTTTAATACAAAAGGGAAGTTAGTTTAACGATATTGACAACAAACTTAATGTTCTTTGTACAATGAAATGACAAAAAGTGATAGACCGTACACAATAATTCGGTCGGTGCATCGTATGTAATGTCAATTACTTTCCGAAAATACGTTGTCTAATTTAGAAAAGGTGGATGCATATGGTGGCTACATCTAGCAACCTAAATGAAACAGTTTCAAAGAATGGGGTGGAGGGGGCCATCATATGCGTCCAATCAGCTCTAAATTAGACAAAACAATTTCGGAATGTAATTGACATTACATATGATGCACCGACCGAATTACAGTATATTTATAGTACATTTTGTGGTTTCATTCCACAAAGCGCATTACTGGGGGAAAACGTTTTGGATGGGCATAAAATCCATTATTTTCAAGAAAACCGCAAACGTCATCAATTTATTAACAAATATGTTAAATTTAACATCATATAAATCACGGGAAAGCAAATTAGCTCTTAAAGTATCATCCTTTTCTTTGATGAATACTCCTATCCATTTTGGGACATCATTGACTGTGGCACTAATTCTCTCATCAAAAAGATTAAGCCCATTCAATTTTGCTTTCAGTCCATCAATCTTACTTTCAGGAAATCCAAACTTTAATGGAAAGGAGCTCAGACCTTGCCTTCAAATTTCCACAAATAGAAAAATCCCTTGGGTTGATGTCGGGAAAGTTAAGAATATAAAATAAAGTGGGTCAAGTTTCCCATATGTGGGGAGTCTTGACCCATTATTTTCTCATGTTTAAAATCAATCATTTTTCAAGTTTTTTGTATAGTACAGTTATGTCGCAATTTTATCTTGATAACTGATTGTACGACGCAGAAAATGATACATTTGGGAAATACGTTTGAGATACCTTTATTCTAAGTTCAATATTTAAGAAATAAAAAATCATTTTGTAAAAAATGGGTCAACCTTCCCCAGTCTCATCTCTATATGAGGCATTCTCACAATTGTTGACTTTCGAGAATGAAAATATGGTGAAATTAAACTTGCTAAAATGACATTTTAATCTGATAGACGAACGCCTTAATGATTCAAAATAAACAAAAAATGTTCAGCTGCTAAATTTTTTTTATTAAACTTGCAAGCTTAATTTTCCTTACCATTTTACCACTATAACATTCTATTTTCTTCTAAATTTTTACTTATAATGAATCTGCATAGTACCCCCAGGACATTCAAATAAGAAATAATAACAATGTAGTATTTTTCGTACGAAATTTTGGTATAACATTGTCTTAAAGTGGCGTTAAAGAAGGGACGGAAGGAAAAAAAAAGGATGGTATAGGAAAAAAGAGACGGTATTGGAAAAAAAAAGGGATGGAAAGGATTGGACGGTAAGGAAAATTAGGACTATTTTTAGACAAATCATGTTAAGATAAAGTGATTGCCACAATGTTAATTGATTTTAGAAGTAGTTATTTAAATTAGATTAAATTAAAAAAAAATTAATTTACCGCGAAAAGTGCAGGAATAAACCTTGGAGACGATATACCAATAAAGCCACGATGCTTCAAATTGATATTTAAATGCTGATTTAAATTCTGCGGTAAATTTCCTGTCAAAGAATTTTAGACATTCCTTCTCTAGCATACTTCTGCATGAGAAAAAAGTTGAAAGAAATTCTGTGGCTGCATCTGAAGTGATTTTCTGTATAGGTTTAGCAAGAGGGATGGTAAGGAATCTCAAATCGAGGGACAGAGTTCAAAAAATAATATCAAGCGTAAACATGTGTGCAGGTTAATTTTTTGCTACATGTTTATATAAAACAATTGTCCCAGTTTCTGAAAAAATTACACCGAATTACTTTTATTGGAACAATTTTATACAGACTCCAAACTTAAAACTCAGCATCAGGGACAAGGGATGGTATTGGAGTTTTTCTGGTATTTGAACCGTCAACATCGTCCAAAACTTTTTTATCTCGTTAGTATTGTTATGTAATCATGCAATGGGATGTTACCCAGTATATGAAAAAAAAAAAAACACAGGAAAATGTACTAAAATAAGAATTATTATTCAGGAACTTAAAAGTCAAAAGATTGTGAGAATGCCCTATATACGCTATCTGGCCAAAAGTATCAGGTTCCTTTTTTCACTTACTCTTCGTTTGATCCAGATACTACTCAAGAAATACTTGATGAATGGTTCTTGAACATCTGGGATTTAAAATACATGTCAAAACTTGTATTTTTAACAAAGGGCTAGACAAGAGAGCAATTAGATCACGAATATTAAATTACACTTATGTTGCAATTTGATTTTGATAACTGGTTGTATAACGAATAAAATTATGTATGAAAGTTTATTCTAATTTCAATATTTAAAAAATAAAAAATCATTTTGTAAGAAATCATATTGTAAAAAATGGGTCAACCTTCCCAGTCTCCTCTATATATTCGTTATCTTATCAAAATCATCGGGTTACCTTTTGCACTTACTTTTCGTTTTGATCCGTAAACTACTTGAGAATTGAAGAGCTAAATGGATGAACATGTTAAGTAAGAAAAATTACATTTGGAGAAATTTGAAGTAAAAGTTTTTGCTGTAAATTTTAATGATTTATTTTCTGTTTGATACCATGTGTTTCAAATATTAACAGGTATGGTACTAAACTCCCTCAGAAAAACTTATTCATATTTAATTTTCAATTATTAAAAATTATTAATATTATTCACATTATTAAATATTAAACTATTTAATATTAATGAATGTCTTAAATCTTCAAGACTAAATAGAATCTTAGTATTTTAGCTTCACCATGCGATAGGATACCTCATAGCGCTTTCACACAAAAGGTAAAAAAAATATTAGAAAATGTAGAACAACATGTTCATCCACTCAGCTCATCAATTATTTGACGAATTGTTTTTGAACATCGGGGATTTAAAATACATGTCAAAACCTATATTTTTAATAAAGGGTTATACAAGAGCACAATTAGATCACGAATATTAAATCGATTAAAAAAAGTAATATTTGCAATCACACTGTGTTCATAAAAAAAAGCTTAAATTGATTTGTAGCAATAGAAATGATAAAAAAAAAAAGACCCTTTAGAACGCGTGTATGAATAAGTGCAAGTAAGGTACTTATATTCATAAAAATATTAACATTTCTATTAAAAAAATAAAAAATTCCACATATTTTTTCTTTATATCATGCAGGGTTTTTCACACCGCTTTCAAAAATAAAGGTACTATAGGAGAAGTGGTGCCTGATTTAGCAAGTCAACAAATACACTGCCGTTATCACAAATAATCAACTGATCGACAGAATTTGATCAGCTTTTGGCAACAGGTTCTTCTGCCAGATTCCGAATTTAGAGATCAGAGATCCCCCAAAACATGTTTATGGAAATTGCACGTCTGTCTGTCAGCCCGTGTTTTCGTGTGTCGCCATTGTATCATAGAAACGTGTATGAAGTCATGCATAGAATTGAACCAAGTTTCATGTATATTTTTTTGGCTATGGCAAGCAGCTCTAACTGAATTTGGAAATATTCCGTCGGAAGGGGACGCTGTAATAACATTTTTGTGTCATTTTCATTATTGTACCATCGAGAAGTGCATAAAATGTATAGAATTTAACCAACTTTCATATATATGTTTTCAGCTATGTTAAGCAGATCCTCCTTGAATTTTGATATATTCCTCCTAAAGATTAGCTGTAATAGCGATTTTTGTCTAATTTTCTCGATTTTTCGTAGTTCTGTTGTAGATCGGCGGCTCACGCAGCGACAGGAACTTCGTATCCTGCTAAGCCGGCTATTCGCAAACACCTGACGAACAACAAAATGACAAAAAATATTGATTTTATTAAATACCATGATCGATATTAACTCGTTTTGTACTCCGATTAATTGATTGAAGCAGAAATTTAAGATGAAAGTCAAAGTTGGTATAGTATTGAACTAATAATATTGAAGTAATTACATTTGTAACTATTTTTCTAATTATTAAGATGTATGAGACGGAAGAAAACGTTGCGATTGGCACATCCAACTTTTTCTTTTTTTACCCACAACTGTCGATTTTTTCCGGACATTCTGCATATATATATATGTGTGTGTAACTTCACGTTTAAATATTTATCCACGTGGGATCATTAAAATACTAAATTTAAACAAACTTTAAACATTTCAAAGTCTTTTCAGGAATAGTTTTAGTGTACTTGCCAATTTGCATTAAAACACGCTTTGTAAATAATTCATATTAACTGTGTTATTGTATTGTTTTTTTCTTAAACTATCTATTACCACACACTGAATAAAACATAGTTTCATTTCTATGCGCTTCCCAAAATATAAAACAGAAAAAACCTCTTCTTATTTATTCAGTCATTCATTAATTTATCTTTAGAGCTGTATTAAATAATCAAATGTAACTAGAACATATTGCATTATTTAACTAAAATAGACGGAAAATAGACTTTCAAAATAGAAATCTAGAGTTAATCAACATTTGCTGATAAAATATGCTATTTTCTGCGGGATGCTTTCAGGCCACCGTTTACGTTGAATTCTCCAGAGTACGAAGTTTTGAATTATTTCTTCATTAACTAGAGACAATATTATGAATAGCGACATACTATTCATACTGAAATTGTAAAAGCCCCTTTTGCATTTTAACTATTAATACATGAAACTGCAACTTTAATTTTTACTGATACGTGCTTTTAGGATTAATTAGAATAAATTCTTTGTTTGCTTTAGATAAATATTGATGCATTTACTACGTATCATGGGAAAAAAATTAAATATGTTCTAAATAAGATGATATTTCATTGCATTTATTGATTGCTATAAATATTCGAAATTATTTTATTAATTGTGATCTATACTACACTGGTAATCAAAATTAAAGGATAATGACAGAAATAAAACGTAGCTGATACTTAATGAAAAATTATTAATAAAAATTTGTACAAAGCATCAGTTAACAAAAATTACAATGTTTGACAGTTGCTTATTCTCAAAATATGGAAATTAAAACCAAATTTATGGAAATTGGAAAATGATCAAAAAATTAAGTCGCCTCTTGTGGAATTTTTTTTCTTAACTATGGTGTATTCACACCTCGGACTTATATACATACCTCACACCTTGATTTCATAGACTTTGCCAAAGTATTGATCAAGTCTTGTGAAATTGCATGCCACTCTTCTAAAAGTGCACTTTTCAGCTCCTGGATGGTCAGGGAAGCAATTTGGCGCGCTGAAAGTCGGTCTCTAAGGCATCCCACACATGCTCATGCTCAATCAGGTTCAAGTCGAGTGTGTAAGGTGGCCAATCCATCAGAGTTATATATTTTGTTCGCAAGTATTCTGACACCACATGTGCTCGATGTGGCCGAGCACTGTCATTTATTAGCAAAAACTGTGGGGCAACAACACCCCTAAACAGTCTAAATTGATGCTCCAATACTTCTCCACATATTTCCAGAGCGGTTACAAAACCTCCTTCAAAGATATGCAGCTCAGTGCGGCCATTTTGTTTGATTCCCCCTCAAAACATTAAACCGTGGTAGCAGAAACGAAATATTTCGCTTACAAGAGATGGCAAGTTGCGTGTTTCTACCTCTCTCCATATCAAAACACGTCTAGAATCAGTGTTCAGACCGAGGCTAACGGAAAAAACAGGCTACCGCGGTGCATTCCTCATATCTTTTTTTACAGACCACTAGAGTGACGCCATGCTCTTTTCGTACGCCCTCACTGCTGCATTCGAGTATCACGTGACTCCAGCAGTCAGTAAAAAAAAAGACAAGTGTACAGCACCGCGGTAGCCTTTCTTTTCCATTAATCTCGGTTCAGACTATATCTGGACTCGTCAGTATACATTACTCTAGCCCAATCTTCTTAGCTCCATTGAACGTGAAGACGGCATCAGTTTAAACGGTTGAAAGCTGGAGTGCGACACAAAGTAATGGTTTTCTTGCATACGGTCCACAGTCGTTAAGCCTTCCTACACTGTTAAAAATTTTGTGGTATGTTGAACCAATTTTTGGTGCTCCAATAGCAGCCACCATACAATGGTGAAATCTTGAACCAATATTTGGAGCTAAGGTTCATTCGGAGTTCCAAATCTTGGAGTGAGATTTCACCATCTTATGGTGGCAGCTACTGGAGCACCAAAAGTTGGTTCAACCTACTACAAAAGTTTTAACAGTGTACAGCAATTGGGCCACTAATTCGGGTTGAAACATTTTTTAGTAAACCTGCTCATTTTTTATCCATTTTTTATTGTTTTTTAATTTTGATTGCAGGGTATTATATACAACGTTGTTTGTCATACTCTCTGAAAAGAACTTTCTTTTATATTAAGAACTCTGTAAATTATACGCAAAAAACTTGGCGAAATTTGGGACTGTTTTTATAAAAACCTTAATTTTTCTACGAGTATACATGCTATCCTCATAAAAATGAACACAGTTTATTACAATAAGCCACTTAATCATAAACTCCAGTTTGAACGCTTTTGCTACTATAGTTTTTAGAGTGTTATCCAAAAGATATTCTTTTTTTTTTAATTTGTTGACGGTCCCCTATGGGGTTTCGGGAAAAAATCGTCGCGAAAATATATGACCTATACTATACTGTTTACATACCTGGAGTTTCAGGTTAATTCCTGATGTATTTTTCTAAATATTTAACAAAACGTCTAAAATCGCAAGTTTCCCGTCACCTTTAGCCATACAGTGTATATATACACTATATAAAATAAGAAATTTCCTTGCATATATTCCTTGTATATATTTAAATATTTATTGTTTAACGCATCTCTCTTAATTTCGCAAAGGAAGTTGGAATATGTGCAGTGCACAAACTAATATTTTGGAGACTAAAACAAAAACCCATTTTTTGTAGATTTTATAAGAAATACTACCTATTACAGTCGTTACCATGGTGCGACTTTTAAAACTTCCTTCATAATTTCTCATTATATGACCCCAGGAACCCAAAACTACCCCCAACTAAAAAGTCTATATATATATGTCGTAGGCTAATTGAGAAATCCGGCTCTTTGAGCCGGGCTAATTGGAGAATCATCTCTCTTTTTCCAATTAGCCTGATATTTTTCAGGCTTATTGCAAACAGCCTAGACACAGTTAGGCTAATTGAAAAATGACCACTTATTTCCCAATCAGAATGCTTTTTTTAGGCTTAATTACCGATAACCCGACCCGAACAATAAATTACAACAGACTGTACTCCGATCCGAGCAAGACAAAATAATTTCAGTCTACACGCAACCCGACCCGAACCTAAAAATTCCATTTATAAAAACCGGAATCTGAACCGAACCAAATCTGAACCCGATAAAAATATTCCAGTGAACCATAACCGATCCGAGCAAGTCAAAATAATTTCTGAGGACATACAAGCCGACCCGAACCTAAAAATTCTATTTGAAAAAAAGCCGAAATCTGAACCCGACAAAAATATTCCAATGAACCATAACCGTTCCGTTCAAGACAAAATAATTTCTGAAGACATGCGACCCAACCAGAGCATAAAAATTCAACTTGAGAAAAACTCCGAAATCTGACGCGAACTAAATCTGAACCCGACAAAATTATTCCAAAGAACCATAAACGGATCCGAGCAACGCAAAATAATTTCCGTGGACATGTTATCCGACACGAACCTAAAAATTCCATTTGAAGAAAACTCGGAATCTGAACCGAACCAAATCTGAACCCGACAAAAATATTCTAATAAACCATAATCGATCCCAGCAAGACAAAATAATTTCTGAGGACATCCAACCCGACCTGAACCTAAAAATTCTAATTTAAAAAAACCCGGAATCTGAACCCGACAAAAATATTCCAATGAACCATAACCGATCCGAGCAAGACAAAATAATTTCTTAGGACATACAACCAAACCAGAACCTAAAATTTCTATTTGAAAAATCCCTAAATCTGACTTGAACCAAATCTGAACCCGAAAAAAATATTCCAAAGAAACATAAACGGATACGAGCAACACAAATTAATTTCTGTGGACATGTTACCGACACGAACATGAAAATTCCATTTGAAAAAAAAAAAACCTCAGAAACTGAACCGAACCAAATCTGAACCCGATAAAAATAATCCAATGAACCATAACCGATCCGAGGAAGAAAAAATAATTTCTGAGGACATACAACCAAACCAGAACCTAAAAATTCAATTTGAAAAACCCCAAAATCTGATTTGAACCAAATCTGAACCAGATAAAATTATTCCAAAGAAACATAAACGGATCCGAGCAAAACAAAATAATTTCCGTGGACATGTTACCCGACGTGAACCTAAAAATTCCATTTGAAAATAAATCGAAATCTGACCCGAACCCGATCTGGACCCGCTAAACATTTTCCATTGAACCATAACCCATCCGAGCAAGACAAAATAATTTCTGTCGAGAGACAACCCGATCCGAGCAAGACAAAACTATGTCCATGGACACGCACCTCAACCGGAACCTAAAATTTCATTTGAAAAAAAAAACCGACATTTGAACCCGTCAAAAATATTCCAAAGATCAATAATCCTATACGAGCAAGACAAAATAATTTCCGTGGAGACGCACCCCGAGCCGAACTAAAAATTCCATTTGAAAAAACCTGAATCAAATCTGAGCCGAGCAAGACAAAATAATTTTTGTCGACAGGCAACCCGATTCGAACCTGAAAGTTCTAGTTAAACTCAATCCGAAATTCGACCCGAACGCGGGTTATGGAAGGTTTTCGGGTTGACCTCAAATGAAACTTTTAGGTTCGAATCCGGTTGTATGTCGAAGGAAATATTGTCTTTATCGGATCGGGTTAGGGTTCTTTGAAATATGTTTGTCGTGTTCCGATCGGGTTCATGTAGCGTTTCAGGTTGACTTCCAATGGAATTTTTAGATTCTGGTCGTACTGCGTGTACGCGAAAAATAATTTGCATTGCTCGGATCGGGGTATACGGCCTGATGTATTTTAATTTCGGTTTCTGGTCAGGTTTCGGGTTAACTTCAAGTAGAACTTTCAGGTTCGGATCGGGTTTCATGCCGACTGAAATTATTTGTCTTGCTCGGTTCCGGTTATAGTTCTTTGGAATATTTTTGACGGATTCAGATATGGTTCTGTTCAGATTTCGGGGGTTTTCTAATGGGATTTTTAGGTTCGGGTCGGGTTGCGTGTCCAAGAAAATTATTTTTTCTTTCTCGGATCTGGTTATGGTTTTGGGGGATATTTTTGTCGGATTAAGATTTGGTTCGGGTCAGATTTCAGGGTTTTTTCAAATGGAATTTTTAGGTGCGGGTCCGGTTGCGTGTCAACGGAAATTACTGTCTTGCTCGGATCGGGTTATGGTTCATTAGAATATTTTTGTCGGTTATCATATTTGGTTCGGGTCATATTTCGCGTTTTTTTAAACAAAATTTTTAGGTTCGGATCGGATTGCGTGTCCATGGAAGTTATTTTGTCTTTCTCCGATCGGGTTATGGTTCTTTGGATTATTTTTGTCGGGTTCAGATTTGATTCGCGTCAGATTTCGGGGTTTTTTTCAAATAGAGTTCGGGGTCGTTGCGTGTTGAGAGTTCGAGTCGGGTTGCGTGACCACGGAAATTATTTTCCCTACTCGGATCTGTTTATGGTTCTTTGGAATAATTTTGTTGGGTTCAGATTTGGTTCGCGTCAGATTTCGTTTTTTTTTTTCAAATTGAATTTTTAGGTTCGAGTCGGGTGCGTGTCCGCGGAAATAATTCTGCCTTGCTCGGATCCGGTAATGTTTCTTTGGAATAATTTTGTCTGGTTCAGATTTGGTTCGCGACAGATTTCGGGTTTTTTTCAAACTGAATTTTTAGGTTCTGGTTGTGTTGCATGTTCTCAGAAATTATTTTGTTTTGCTCGGATCGGTTATGGTTCATTGGTATATTGTTGTCGGATTGAAATTCCGTTTTTTTTTCAAATAGAATTTTTAGGTTCGGATCGGGTTGCATGTCCTCAGAAATCAATTTGTCTTGCTCGGATCGGTTACGGTTCATTGGAATATTGTTGTCGGGTTCAGATTTAGTTCGGTTCAGATTCAGGGTTTTTTTTTAAATGGAAATTTTAGGTTCGGGTCGGGTTGCGTGCAGACTGAAATTATTTTGTCTTGCTCAGATCGAGATACGGTCTGTTGTAATTTATTTTTCGGGTTCGGGTCGGGTTATGGGTTAATAAGCGTAAAAAATTATCGTGATCGGGATATAAGTGGTCATTTTTCAATTAGCCTAACGGTGTCTAGGCTCTTTGCAATAAGGCTGAAAAATATCAGGCTAATTGGAAAAAGAAAGACGATTCTCCAATTAGCCCGGCTCTTTGCAGACAGCCTAGGCTCTTTGCAAAGAGCCTGATTTCTCAATTAGCCTATAACATATATATAATACATGTGTGTGTTTGTGTGTGTACTAAATTTTGTCCGAACGATAAAAGTCGCAATTATGCCCGGATCGTCTTCAAATTCATCAAAAACATTGAGATGGCTAATATCTCGGCAAAGATTGCAAATGGGCAAAATCGACCTAAAGGGGTGAAAATGGGGAGGGTTAAAAATTTTAAATACCGCCTTAATATGATTGTGATGAAACCAGCTCTTACAGAAAAATGAAATAAAAAAAACATCAGAAACGGCCAGAAAAAATGGTTAAACTGTGTTTATCTCTAATCTTGATTTACCTTTTGTTGGTGAAATCAGTACTTAACTGTATGTATATATTTATGTGTGTGTGTGTACATATATATATATGTACATATATGTGCATATATATGTATATATGAATGTAAATATAACACTGGCGCCCGACTAACCGAAAAGTACCGAAATTTTTTTCGAAATCTTTCTTCGAATTCTTTCTTTTAAATTAAGATGAATACCTTTATAAAAAGAAATAAAATAAATTGCAATTGGTTATTTTTTATTTGTTTAGTTTTTTAAAAATACATATATAATTCTAAATCCAGCTTTCTGGAAAGAAAAAAGTCGATCAGAGTGATTGAGCTCCCATCTATTCATCCTCTGAGTGGGACTGAAAGCTAGCCCATTTATCAACCATGCCACGGTTCAAACAAAAAACATCCCCTTATTACTGAAACAATTAATGACATTTACCTGATTTCATACGTGCTGACATTTACGTACCGTTATTGGATAAAATTTTTTGCGTCTCTGTATGTGGCGGAGGCAAATTTCAAATATTTTTTTACAGAATATTTTATTGTAACCGGAAATAGGTCACATTACCAAAATTTAGCCAATTCTAGTAAAGGAAGTGTTCAAAATTAGATTTCAAGACTTGAGCCGAAGACATAAGCAATGGACGTTAAATAAAAGCTCGTAAATACATGCATATTATTTAAAAATAATCTAAAATGTACCTAAATATCCAATTAAATTTTATTTAAATTTATTTTGTATGATAGTATAATACGTTTTGTTGGACTTTCTATTATGCTATTTAACTTGAATAAACAAGGATTTATTATATAATGTAGAAGAATTACATACAAATTTTCCCTTAATTATAAATGACTTATTTCGTTTCTATAATTAAGAGGATAATACATGACATAATACATTTTAGTATAATCATTAAATTAAATTATTAAATCGTTTTTGATGATATTTCTATACGTTCATCATCTTTCGGAATTTAATTATCTGATAAAAGAAGTTGTAATTAATTACAATTATAAATGAAATTTTTAATGACTCAAATTACTCTTAATGTTATGTTACTTTCCATTAGCAGTTTATGAATAATATTTAGTGTAGTTAAATTACTCGATAGCGAGCATTGATACGCTTTATTTAAATTGAAGTCATTGATATATAATGTGATACAAAAGACCGTGTAAGAATAAAATAAAGCTTGCTTTTATTTTTAATATTTATGAGAATTAAATCTCGTTGGCGTTATTATATTTACCAAGTAATTTGTGAATTATTTTCACAGTAAAAAATGCAATTAAATTTAATTTTTAATACGTAGCACTTTAATATTTACACTGTAAAAAAAAACGACATTTTTACAGTACAAATTACTGTTCATCTCGCGCACAAACTCGATCACAGTGAATGTGCTGTATCTTTCTTTGGTTTTCTGACTATATTAACATGGAAAATACAGTAGTTGCGTAAAATTAACAGCACAATGTGCTGGCAATTTGGACGCCAGCAGTTTGTGCTGTAAAAAAATGCGTCCAAATTGTCAGCACATTGTGCTGTTAATTTTACGCAACTACTGTATTTTCCATTGTAATATAGTCAGGAAACCAAAGAAAGATACAACACATTCACTGTGATTGAGTTTGTTCTGGCAAATTTACAGTGGTTTTTTTACAGTGTATTCACTTGTAAATAACGGTGTTGTTATGTAAATCAACTCTGTAAATTAAATCTGTATGTTTTCGATTTCTGTACAGGACCCTTAAAAGTGCATACTGCTTCCCTTTACACGGAAATGCTTTGGAAATTTGCAAAACGCTGATATACCTGTTCAGTTAATTCAAGGAGTACCACTTTCTGGTTAAAAGCGTTTGGGGCTAGAATATACGGGTACAAGGGGCGCTTGGGAGTTTTAACGTTGTAGTTTCAAAAGCGAAAGAGGTTCTTGTGGCATACTGCAGGTAATGCCCCATGAAAATAAATAACTAAAAAATATTCTACGGTGTTTCTTATGGGCATAATAACTAGTTATTATTTTTTAATTTCAGGGGAAATTAAAACAATCAAGGAATATAACTCAAGTTAACTCGAAAGATGCTCGAATTGATTACATTCCTCTTGTTGAATGTAATTTTGATAGTACGTTGGCAGTACATTTGAAAAATTTCTATCCCAGCTGCGTTATATGTGACTGGAGAAATGTTATTACAGTTTTCTGTAATTCGAAGCTTGAATACTATTTACCGAAAGTCCGTGGTGTCGTGTAAATTACCCCATTTAAGTGCCCCCCCCCCCCACCCGGGATAAAGGCATTGGGAGCATGATACAGAGAACGGAGAAGAGGCATAATGCTCAAGTTTGGTTCTAATCTAATCCAACGGAAAAGTCTAAAAAGAAATATTATAAATTATATTATCGCTCTTCTTTGTTTTCTTTTTTCACCGAAAATTTAGCTATCAATCCTTGTAAGACGCAATCGTAAAAATGATAACACTTTATGAAAATTCTGTCCACTTCCTTGAAGATCTGATCGTAAAAAAAAATCGCCTTCCATTAAGACGTCCGTCCGCTCATTAAAAAAATATGTCAGAGGTTATGCCAATAATAAATATCCAAATTTATGGATAGGCAGGTCGGGATAGTTTTAAGAATAACCTCCGTGATACCCAGATCTGGTACCTAATGACTTTGTTTGCCTGTGGCACTTGAGCGCAAAAGTTTATACGACTCCGCTTCGCTTATTGAAATTTGAAACAGTGAGTTGTGGAAGGCTGTAATAGCAGGACTGCTACAGGCGACTATGTTTTAATTCAATATAACATCACTTTTTCAAAATAAAAACTTTTCATATGCACTTTGACAACATGTGCGAAAGAAATAGACTGTAAAATTTATTTAAAAAAATAGTGGTGCGAATTGAATATAAAAATAGTCGCTATTGGCAGTTCTGTAATAGTATATCTCTATCCACATTTAATTGAGTCAGGGATGAATTTCTGTGCTTGCTTTATTACTGCAGTGAAGTGGAAAGCATGCAAGTTGGGTTTTGGGTATCATTTTAGGTAGATTTCGTAAGAAATGCTATCTATTACATTCTCCCCTATTCTGGAATTTCTGAAAAACTTCAGCAGGTCGACACCAATCATCGCCCCTAGAACCCAAAACCACCACCAGTTAAAAACTTTATCTATGCATCTATCTATTTATCAATATATCACTTTTTTATGGACACGAAAACTTCCATAATTCTGCACAAATCTCTTCCAAACTGATACATAAAATCAAGTGGCAGAAAATCTCGGTCACGTTCGTTAATGGGAAAAATTGGACCAATGGGGGGGAGGGAGATAGGGAGGGGTTTTGTGAAATCCGAAAGAACCCCATAACTTCTTAATTATAATACATATCGAATCAGTTTAAAGTTAATATTACTTTTAGAAAAGCACCCAAACATTTGTGTTTGACAGATTTTTCATAAAATTAAAAATGGTCTCAAGGGGCGAAAAAATAGGGTTTTAGGGAGAAAAAAATTCATAATTTCGGGAATTCATAAGATATCAAATCCGATTAAATTTATTAGAAATTTTCTTAATGTTATCTACATCTTTATACTGCCAAGTTTTTGATAGGACCAACTCTTAAAGAAAAAAACAAAAAAAATCGAAAACAAAAAGTGCGGGTTTAAGAAGAAAAAAATCCATAACTTCGTCAATTCACAAGATATTAAACCGTTTGAATTAATTATAAATCTTCTTAATATTGTCTACATCTTTTATATTGAGAAGTTTTTTGTAGGACCAATTCTTACAGCATAAAGAAATTAAAAAAAGCATAGCGGTTGAAGAAAAAAATATCTTAATAAGAGTGTACTCAAATCCAAACTGCTTATTTTCTGACTCACTTTTAAATTTGCTCTCAAACGCTTCCAATTGGCAGATTCTCTGATTCAGAAACTATATAATGCGCCGTATTGGTCGATTTTTTTTTTTTATAAAGGCAGAATATATTTCAAAAATTTCGGTCACATTGGGCATTTTGAACCGAATTTCCCGAAGCGATAGTGCTGGAAACAAAAAAAAATAGTCTTACTGAGGAAATAATTGTTTTTAAATCATGTTCTAATCAATTGAACGAAAAATAAAAACACAGGCCGCTTCTAAATCTCCTCAGAAAATCACGTCAGCAAGTTTTACGTTTTTGCTTTTAAAAATGAGTCTGAAAATGCGTCAGAAAATTTCAAGTTGTTGAGTGTGGAAAAATATTTTTTTTTTTTAATAACGCCTTTTATGTACTTACTTACCCCTTATCTTATTACTTAACACTATTTCTACCGGTGTCAAATGACACCTCTTTAAAAATTTCGATTTATGTTTTTCATTTGTACATTTTAGACTGAAACAATTAAAAATCATTTTAAATACATTGAAGATATTTTTATGCTCATTTACATTCAAAAACTACGAGCAAAATAAACATAGTCAAAACTTTAAAAAGGTTTCATTTGACACCGGTAGAAATAGTGTTAACCCTTTATGTACAGAATTATGAAATCGTGAAAATTTTATCTTCTGAAGCATTTTAAGGGATTTTTTGAAATTACATTAGAACATTTGCATAATCATTTAATAAATTTTAGAAGGATTGAAGGTTTTAGAAGGATTAATTAAATTTGAATTTATAGAGATTTTGTGCAACATTTATAATCCCCTTTTATTTTAAATATTTTTATATGTATTTTGTAGAATTAGGAAACGTACAAATATGATGTTCTTATAATAGAAATATAGAAATATTCCCGTATTGTAAAATCCCTCCGCCCCGCCCAATGCCAAGAAATCTGAAAAGATGCAAAGGCAAAAGAAATTATCCTTTTAAAAATATTTTTGTTTGTGCAACCTTTGTTTGTGCAATGCTTTTGGAACAAGATAAAAATATACATCTATAACTCATTCTAAACTGAATTACTAATAATCGATGTATTAAATGAATTTCATAACAAGTTATTTTAATGGTATGTACAAGTACCGTCAGCAGATAAAGGTATAATATGATTCTGATAAAACCCGCCGAGCCGGCAGGGCATTTTTTATTAAGTAGCAATAGTTTAAAAAACTGTCACTTTTTCATGAAATCAAGAATTAAAACTTTAATTAGTCATAATTTTTCTAAGACACATCGTAGGATATATATATATATATATATATATATATATATATATTTTACTTGAAGAGACTGTTGTAGAAATGTGCCGCAAGACCCTCTTTCTCAACTAAAATTGAAAAGGTGTATTCCCCCGTCTAGGTTCATCATTCGTACTACCCCTTTGCCTCGCCCCAATATTTTTTAATACGAGGAAGTTACTTTCAAGTTTGATTGAATACGCAATCATTTTCTAAAATTTCAACGCACTTCCTAAATAAGGGCTTCAGTGTGTGACTTTTGGCAGGCCTTGTTTATGTATATATAAAAAGAGACAATATTATCTTTATATCAATATTTCAGAGACTTAAATAACTTAAAGTCTTATTTTAATATAGTTATATTTTTAAATTATGGTTGTTTCAAACATTCTTTTTAAAAGAATCCACAAACAATTATCTTTCGAAAAATGCCTTTATATTCTTTAGTAATTAATTTTTATTCTTAGTAATTTTTATGGTTGTTCTTTTCAACTAATACTCCAGTATTAGGATATTCTCCTTCTAATCGATTTCTAGTCTCTTTATTAAATACTGTTTTAAGTGTAACTTTTTAAAGATATAATTATATTTTTGTCATTGTGTAAATTTATTTTGCATAAATAATGTTCACTTTTAACATAAGATTTCGAAAATCGAATAGGAATTGAAAAAATAAATTGAATTGCATGAAATCTTAAATCAGATCTTTCATTGTAACTTTTTAATTTTTTAATTTAATACTCCAGACGAAAGATGAGTTTACCAAAGACATGTAATTAAAAATTAAAGTATGTGTTAATACAGAAAGAAAGTTATTCCAAAATTTTCGAAAAAAATGAAAGGTTTTTGAGATCGGATATTTTCGGAAATCACATAGAAACATAGGGTCAAAATTCACGTGTGGCGATGCGTCACATCTGGTGCTTTTATTTTCGATGACACATATTCATTGAATACATATTCATTGTGTTAAAGTTATGAAACATTATTTTGGTTCAGCTACACAGTCGATGAGATACATTGTATTTTTGAATGGGTAAACAAACGGCAAACTTATGATACTATTAATAATAATAATAATAATAATAATATTATTATTATTATTATTACTATTATTATTATTATTATTATTATTGTTGTTGTTGTTGTTGTTGTTATTATTATTACTGGTATTGTTCGACGGATTTCTCGATTAAATTAATCATATTGAATAAGGTCTTGAATCAAATTTATGGAGGGAATAAATTAATTTTATAAGCTGGTTTATTAGTTTTTTAATTAATATCCTGTCTAATTATATGAAAAAATCAACATAAGAGCCCGAGTTGCAGACATCTGTGTGCGATAGATTTCCTTTACCATCGCCAACAAAGAGGCACGTTGATAAACGTACTTCGTCTCTTAATATAGATCCCAATGTATTATAAAACAAATATAAGCGTTTTGAATTCAACTTGTTTTAATGAATAACATTTAAAAAAATCACACTTAAAATATTGATGAGGAAAGGACATTTATCCAATTCCAGTGGTTATATAAAATTCTGCAGGATAAAGAAAGGATACATATTTTACTTGTCACTAGACTTCTTAAAAATATACCCGGGACTTCAAGCTGTTAATAAATCGAGAAAGATATATTCTATAACTTTTTAACTTCTTTTTATAATGATATATTTCAGAAATATCAAACGTCGATGACTAATTTCTTTAATTTCCAATTCAGTTCATCAGTGTTTTGTGCTTCCTCAAATGATTATTTTTAATTTATGATTAAAATGTAATAAATTTTATTATCAAAAAGTTGTAATTTGTACTTCATCATTAAATTATTTAAATTTTAGACCTTCAATAATTGCTAAATAAATGTAATTAAATTTATATTTTAATTTTATTAGGTCGCTTTAAAATTTAATTAAGACTTAAAAGTAACCTCTGAAAAGATAACGTACGTTTGATTAAAAAAATTGCATTACAATATAGCAAAAAGTAATCAATCAAGTAGCATATGACATTCGTTATAATTTATAAAATTGATTCATTACGATGGCTGTTCAACAAAAAAATATATAATTATTTTATTGGTATACTTTATTGCAGGCCAATTTACTTTTATGTTCCATTGTTAGCTGAATGTGTAATGAATATCTGGTAATTTTTTTGTTCCTTTATTTCTAGTAGTACGTAAGTAGCAGCCATGAAAGTTCACATACTTTTAGTATCGCCTACGGGAACATTGGAACAACACGCAATGCGCAAGTGTATTTTTACTTGCTAAAGATTTTGCTTTTGCCAGAAGAAATCATCAGTCGAGGAGTATGCTGTAGGAGACTTATGGGAAGTCTGTTCTTTCCGGTAGCACAGTTAGATGATGGTTTGAGATGTTTAAGAAAGAGAAAGACAATCATCTTCAAATGAAGATGGACACGAAGTTCCTGTACCTGAGCTTACAGAAGTCAACATAATACATTCGCTATTATTGTCGGAGAAGATCGTTATATGTGAGAACTTTTAAAATATTGCAAATATAATGGTGTGCCACCCACACGTGGATAACAGATAAGGAAACAATGGAACAACACGAATGAGCAAGTATATTTTTGCTTGCTAAAAATTTTGCTTTTGCCAGAAGAAATCATCAGTCGAAGAGTATGCTGTAGGAGACTTATGGGAAGTCTGTTCTTTCCAGTAGCACTGTTAGATGATGGTTTGAGATGTTTAAGAGAGACAAAGATAATCACCTTCAGATGAAGATAGACACGAAGTTCCTGCAACTGAGCTTACAGAAGTCAACATAATACGTTCGCTATTATTGTCGGAGAAGATCGTTATATGTGAGAACTTTTAAAATATTGCAGATATAATGGTGAGCCTCCCACACGTGGATAACAGATAAGTGAACATGAGACGTGTTTGTGCGTTTTGAATTCCAGAGACTCCTTATACTCGAACAACAGGTTGTTCGAAATTGAAGGAGATGTTATATGAACTGGAGATAAACCCTTTAATGTATATGGGCCGCCCAAATGAAAGTGTCATTGTTGTAATAACTTCGCCATTTGGAAAGAAAAATGACTGCGTATGCACCTATAGAGGGAACAGAATTCTGGGAATACATGAGATACCGTCAGATCCCTCCACATGCGCGTGTGATAGCGTGATAGCACGTTAAAAGGCATCGTTCACATCATGGATGCCACCAAACGGTGTCAAAGCTCGGTCGTGATATTTTTAATGGCAGAAAATGTGAGTGCTAGTGAAATCCATCGGCGAATGGAAAATGTGTGTGGCACGGAGTGTATGTCACGCAGATCACTATTCGAATGATGTAGAAATTTTCGTAGTGGAAGAAGCAGTACTGACGATAGGCACACGACCTGGTCAAGCGCATGTGGTCTTCTTCAAATACGAAGATTCCTACAAAATCGGATTACCGATCTGCGTGACATACACATTTTGCATTCGACGATAGATTTCCCTAACACTCACATTTTCCGCTGTTAAAAATTGGAC
Organism: Maratus speciosus; assembly: GCA_963932465.1. Taxonomy (NCBI): domain Eukaryota; kingdom Metazoa; phylum Arthropoda; class Arachnida; order Araneae; family Salticidae; genus Maratus; species Maratus speciosus. The sequence goes on from OZ010786.1 coordinate 177,257,461, forward strand.
GTCTGCGCGTTGATACCGTTTGGAGACTCTATGATACGAACGATGCCTTTTAACGTACTCCCGCGGTACCACACACGCATCTGGTGGGATCTGACGATATCGCAGGCTTTCCCAGCACTTGGTATAGCAATGCCACTTTCATTTGAGCGACCCTTATAATAATACGATTCGACTGGCGATTCATTCAGGCGAAAGCAAAATTTTTATCAGGCAAGAGCATACTTGCGCATCTCGTGTTTCCTCCATCGTTCCCGTAGGCAATACTGAAAATACCTGAACTTCCATGGTTGCCACTGACGTACTACTAGAAATAACTGAAGAAAAAGATCACCACGTGTTCATTACACATTAAGGTAACAATGGAACATAAAAGTTAATTTGTGTGCAATAAAGTACGCCAATAAAAAATTTATGATCATTCTTTATTGAACAGCCATCGTATAAAACGAATATAAACTGTTGAGTATAAGTAAGATGCATACCTGATCCAGCGGAATGTAAATTTCTACTTGAAAAAGAATGGACACATATTTACTTGTCACGAAATTTGTACTCTGAAAGATGCACGTGGGATTTCAAGTTGTTATTAATTCGATACAAGTATGTTCTACATTGTGTTAAATTCTGTACTGATGAATATAAAGAAGAATGTCAGAAAAATCAAACGTTGATGACTAATTTATTTTATTCACAGCTCATTAGTCTTTTCACGCATTATCAACGAAATTATTATTTTCAATTTAGGATGTTATTATTTAGGATGTTAATATTATTTTCAATATGTGTAAGCTGAAATTCGTACTTCATCATTTAACTAATCAATTTGTAGAAGTCAATAATTACTATATAAATGTAATTAAAATTGTTGTAATTTAATAAATTCTTTTTTAAATTTTATTAAAACAACTAAATAACAATAAATGTGAAACGCTATGTTTTATTAAAAATTATATGTTAATATATAATAAATGCTAGAGAACAGGAATCCTGCTTTTTCAGAATTTAGTGTCGCCCCCGGCATTTCCATTACTTCATTTTCTTCTGGTGGACTGGTGGCTTCTATTATTATGAAACAGCCATTATAAATGAAGCGTTAGGTGAAGATGAAAGAGCAGCCGTAAAAAGTTAGAACTCTGATTTCCTGGTCAGAATGGGAAAAAAATGGGCATAATTTTTTTTGAAAAAAAATTATGGCCATTTTTTTTCCATTCTGACCAGAAAATCAGAGTTCTAACTTTTTACGACTGCTCTTTCATCTTCACGTAACGCTTCATTTATAATGGCTGTTTCATAATAATAGAAGCCACGAGTCCATCAGAAGAAAATAACTCGATTAAGCGGGACTCGGATAATCGGGACTCTACTGTAATGCAAAACATATTTCAATTTTAAGACTTAAAGCACACGCTTTTATTTTATGTAAAATGGCGTCATTTGCATTAATATAGATACTTAAAATTAAATATAGTTTATAATAGCTCCATGTTTTATCGTAAATCCTTCATTTATATTTTTCACGTATTTTAATTTATTTTAATATATTTATCACGTATTTTAATAATTTTTTAAAATTTTTTTTTGAAAAAATGGCAACAAAAAGATATAATTGCTATTTTTCAACAATTTTTTCTTTACTTGCTATAGAAATGGAGTACTTGAGTTGCCAAAATGAAACAAATGTCGCTAAAAACTACAAAAGAATTAATATTTCAAAAATAAATGGAGATACACTTTTAAAAAAAATGCATTAAAAAGTACTTTTTTTTTCCAATATGACGGTCTAAACATTGAAAATGTGCGATGCTTAGAAGTTTTAAAAAGTGCTGCAGCGTATTTAATTGCACAATGAAACATCGGCTTTTGTTTTACGGCTGGCTTATACAAGGTAACGTTATTTATTGGAGACAAAATAAGCTCTGAGAAAGAAATAGCATACCGGGGGCTAATAATCATGTAATATTTGACTTTATTAGATTCAATAAAATTGATCCATAATTTTATAAAACAAATATAAAATCTGCTGAGAGCAACTTCTTTTAATGAATAGAGCGGGAGAAAAATTTCACACATAAAATTTTGATGAGCCAAGGACTTTGATGCCGCTCCCGAGGGTGATATAAAATTCTGCATGATAAAGAGAGGATACATATTTTACTTGTCACCAAATTTGTCCTCTGAAAGATGCACTTGGGATTGAAATCTGTGAATAAATGGAGAGAGACATGTTATCTAGCTTGTTAACGTCTTTGGGAATAATATATATTAGAAATATCAAACCTCGAAGATTGAAGATTAATTGTTTTAAATTTTCGGCACCGCTTTTGGGTGCTACATCAAATAATTATGTATTTTTAATTTTAGGACTGGAATTTAATAAGATTTATTATGCGAAAGTTGAATTCTGTATTTAATCATCCAATTAATTAAGGAGATTTAAGACTTTTAAACCGTCAAAAAATTCGATTTTTGAAAACAAAAAATCATTAAAGAGTCTTCATATCTTAACACTTTAAAACAAAATGAATAGCACTCTTAATAGTTGCAAAATATGGTAATATTTTGAAAGAGTTAATTTTATTCTCTTCATGCCCTTTGCCACATATGTGGACGTTTATTTTTTAATAAATATAATTACTGTCGATAATATAAAGAACAAAAATTTTATAATACCTTATTCACTATAGAATCCTCCAACAAGAGTAGTAAAAATTTTATGGTTTGGCTGCACCGATGTACAGTTAGAGATATAAAATAAAGCATGAAAAAATTTTTCCGCAGTCAATGTTTCTGGATTATTTGTACAAACAATTAATATTTGGTAAAGATAATATCAAATATATTAAATATAGTAAATTTTAATAATTTGTAGAAATTTAAGAAACAAATTTCGTGATAGTTTTTCATTTTTTTAAGAAATCATTTTTCTCATAAATTACCAATAACGCTCAGCAGCCATAAACGTCCCTTTTTTTTTTTTTTTTTTTTTTTTTTTGAATTTCTATTAATATAAAATGAATAAATCGTAAAATAAAGAAATAAATAAGCCATCGGGAAAGCAAAATTCAATGAAAAAATCGACTTTTAGTTTTTTATATCATTAAATAGTTTCAACTTTTATCTTTCCAACGATGTGTCATACATGTTTATATATTAAAAAAGGAAGTGTTGAAATTATTCATTCTTTCTAAGAGTACTTCACAGCTTAATGTGCATTTAAATCTTTAATTGACTTTTTCCCAAAACTTGGATTTTTCATGTTTATGTTCTTTTTTTCAATATCTATTAAACTTAAGAACTCAGATTTTTATTTAATACATATATTAAGTTATATTGTATACTTTAACTCAGGGATTTAATGATTTGTTGAGAATTATTTATTTTAGGCGGTGAAATATTACCAAAAATGCAAATTTAAAAATTACTGTCAGTAAACAATTAATGATTAATTTTGAGTTTCACTTAGAAAGAGAATGGTCTGTAAAAGTACGTAAATCATGTTATTTTAACTACTCTAAAAAAGCTGGACCTCTGTCTTTTACCATTTCTGAGAAAAAGGCACATAAAGTTGCTGAATTTAACATGGCGGAGATTCCCCGGTCCCCTTAAAACACTTTTCAATATTTTTTCAAGAAAGTTTCAAGATATATCGTGCATAGTACACTCTTTAAAGTAAACCGAAATTTTAATGTTTTCGTTGAAAAAAAATATGTTTTTTTTTTTTACGTTACATAGCAAAATTTTTGAAAATTTTGCATAAGAAAGATATGGTTTTGTTTTAAATATAAAAATGGAATAGATAAACATTTTTATGTAGTATAAACACATGAATCTCAAGCAAATTAGATGCCAAAAATTTGTTTTACATGCAGAAAATATTTTGTAAACATGCGCGCAACCTCTGATTCCCATTTTCTGCCCAACAAGTTAAAAAACCCTTAAAAAGTAATCTTTCCCATTATGAGCAAAAAAACATATGAAATGAAAGAAGAAACATGCATCTATTACTGTCTTCTAAAACCGTGTTTTTTAATTGTATTTTTAAAATATAAAATGACAAATATAGTCAATATTGTTTTACTTTTTGACAATTTAAGAGTACCAAGTTCATTTAAATTGCACATGGAGGAAAAAAACCGCAAATATGAATTTAGAATGGTACTATTTTCATATGATACGCCTTATTTTATTACAAAACATTCTGCGATTAAATAAGACACATATTACGATACTTAAATCATTTCTCCTGATATTTTCCCCAAAACCTCGAATGGACATGACAAGAAGTAAAATGTAAGTATCATTAAAATTTAATTTTCATCTTATTTCGTGTTAAACTTTAATTAAAACATAAAAATTATCATTAAATTTAACACTAAGTTTTATTAAAAAGTTATGTCTTAATATATTATTAAATGTAAATTAATCATGTAGCATATGGGCTTAGTTATATTTTGTAAAATTCATCCTAGATTTTATAAAACAATTATAAAATCTGGCGAGTATGACTTTTTTTTTTTTTTTTTTTTTTTTTTTTTTGAGAATAAAACAAGAAAAAAAATCATATTTTGATGAGTAGCGAACATTTATCCGGTCGCGAGGAAGATATAAAATTCTGCATGATAAACAGAAGATACATGTATTACCTGTCACAAAATTTGTCCAAAGAAAGATGCACCTGGGACTTCAAGATCTTAATAAATAGAGTTAAACATGTTCTGTATCTTGTTCACTCCTTTAGGTAACGATACAAACAAGCCTGTCAGAAATATGAAAACTGTATGATTAATATCTTTTAATTTTCGGTTCATTAGTTTTTTGTGTTTAATCACATAAGATATGATTAAAATTTAAAATACATTAAAAAATATTTCTACAAATTTCGAGAACTGGATTGTGTACTAATTCTTATGCACTATTTAAATTACACATTTTAAAAGATACAGATATTTTCATTGATTGTTTCGTTTTTGAATAATGTATATCTTATTAAATATTGATTATAATTCGTAATTTCATTTTGTTGGTCATAAGTATAAATGTGCAATAAAAGTAAGATGTTATTCAATTTTTCAAAATTAGGTTTAATTGTAATATGTATATGAGCCTGTATACGAAAAAAATTACCACATAAAACTCCAAAAACTTAATGGAATTTAAAAATGCACTTCTTAAAATGTTTGGTTCAATATTACAATTATTGCAAGTAGAAAGCAAATATATAGCCAATACTGGGATTACATTGGAAAATTTTTCAATCAAACGTCAATTTGCTAAATGTTTTGTTGTGAAATACTGGCAAACTATCAACTCCCCACTTCTTAAACAGTATTAGATGCCAATGAATGCAACATTGACCCAAATTGGGTCTAGATATATAACTATTAGCTTCCTATTAGGGAAGCAGCAAATGTTCTCGACAGTTAACAAAATAGAATCACGATTATTGGAAAGAGAAAAAACAGTAAATAATCACAGTACATACTAAGAATCCTGTATCACATTATCAATAAATGCCGGAATACATGTAAAGTTAAATTAAAACAAAACTAGATTTTTGAAAAGTATCTATTCTAGCCCTTCTGTCGCCCCACTATTGAGTACTTTTATACTAAATTTTGTAGCTGAGGGCATTTGTATGAAAAAATGGCAATGTACGATAATATACAGATCAGAAGCGCATTTAAAAGAGTAAATTGCGATTATAAATTCTAAAATAATAATGTAAAAAAGATTTTTTTAATGAGAACAACAGTATGTATCTGAAAATCTACAAATTTATTGCTGACTTGCTGAATTTAGTACGTATGAAATGAAAGAAAAAGATTTTAAACTTAAATCTAAAGTGTGCTTCTTAGATGATTATTAAATTGATACTTGGCGCAATATAAGTAGAAACAACAACGTTAATAGTGCGAAATCTTTATATTTTAAATCATACTAGTTTCGGTAGCATTCAGCGTCCCTCCTTAGTGCAAAGATCTTGGAATAAGATGTTGAATAGGAACGGAAATTTGCTCAAATATATTGGAGAAAAGCGGATTCGAGTGATAGGTTTATTAGCCAGTAGGAAAACAGGAAATTGCCGGTGACAGCCAATAGGAAACAATAGGAAAATAGAATAGGGAATGTAACCGAAAAAAGCGAAAGAAAGCTGGAAAAAATTAAGAAAAAGAGGTTTTTATGTAATATTTCCAACAATCTGATAATGGGGATAGCGAATTCAAAACTAACGATATTTTCATAATTTTTCCAGATATGAAATGCATCAAGAAACTTAAGTTCATGTATAGAAATGGATTTAGAGAGGATTTTAACCGAACTGAAGTCAAAAGTTTGGTTCATCTCCCAGCAATGTTTTGCAATTGCAGATTTTTTGGTTTCTTGTTTTTGAATATATTGTTCGTGATCTTTAATACAAAATCTTAATCCATGTTTGGTTTATCCAATATAGGAAAGACCGCACGGCAATTAATTCTATAGATACCCCATGAGTTAGGTAACTCAATAGGATCTTTGAATTTGGAGAGAGAAGTTTATTGGTAGGGGGGAAATTATTTTGCCTAAGAATTTTAATAATGGGAAAGCTGGGTTTAGGACGGAAATGTAACCAAGTGCTAATATTGGAAAGGAAAGTCGACTGAGGGGAATTTGATGAGCGAGGATGTTGTAGTTTAAATAAAACAATATCAATAATAGAAGGGTTGTAACCTTTGTCAATCGCAATGGCTTTAAGATAGTGAATTTGAGTATTAAGTAAGTGAGAAGCAGAGAAAGCTACCGAAAATAGTTTGATAAAAGATATAAAGTTCTGCGCTATTAACGTTGTTTATTCTACTTATGTTATGCTCCTTAAAGTTGACGAATTCACACATTTTCTCATATTTTTAAAACTAGTGTCAGAAATGAATTTAAATTTATGTTTCGGCTTTCGTATCATATAAATAAAATAAATGCATAAAGTTGTTCCAGATATGTCTAAATAACGAACATTTATCTTTAACACTAGTTGGTTTTTTTTCCCATAATGTATATCTCACTAAGCTACTATTAAAAACTACTGTGAATTTGTATTTGCTAGTTAACTAACATCCAAACAATAAATATTCAATAAAAGTACGGTGTTGCTATCGAACATTTGAAAGTAATTAGTGACCACTTATGACAAATAAACTAGGCGCAATTATAAAGAAGTATAAGCAAACTAAAAAAAATTCTCTTCTTTTATTCTTGCATTAGTTAAAACATATATTATAATAATAGCTTATTTTGCGTACTATACCCCGAAAAATAGGTAGGCTCAGTTCTTTATCATAATATATTTCTTTTAAAAATGTGTATTCGTTCCTTATGTAAGGTGCAATCTTTTTCTTAATATTTCATCGTGCTCTTGATCGATTACTTAATTCCATTCTCAGACTTAAAATATTTATGAAACATTTCATTCATAATAAGTGGCAAGAAATTTGGGATTTAGAATGTAGTAATGAACTCCATCATTTGAAATCGACTTTCATGACCTGACCTCAGAGTTATCCGAGGAAAACTGATATTCTGCTGACTCTCCCAAGAATTGACCATTAGCGAATTATTCATAAACATATTTTACTTCTGCAGGATGTACCCATGTTTCCTTACTGTCACTTTGACAGCCTTTCTTTTATAGCCTTTTAACAACATCTTTTAACTGAATGTCCGGGCCTACGACACTTGCATAGAAGGTATTTTAATTCATCATCACTTACATTGACACGCTTCCCTGGGGAAACTCCTCATGGAGCACTTTTTTCCTTATGCAGGCTTTTATTATGAAATATAATTTTTTATATGCTTTACTGTTTTAACAATTATTATACTTCTTTCTTTGAACTTGTTTTGACTACATCTGGATCCCCTAGATCTGGATAGGATCCCGCATCCAGATAGCATTTCTCATTGAAATAGAGATACCTGTTAGCTTTATTTTTTAACAATTGATAAGTTTCGCTCTCTACATTTGCATGACTACACCTGGATGGGGTTAAAAAACCAGAGCTTTGTGGAAGCATTACTTTTTATAGTTGTTTCTATGTCTTTGATCTTTTTTCTGCGCAACATGCTCCTAATGTTTGTTTGTTTGTTTTGTTTTTTTTTTTGCCATTAAACCTCATACAACAACCAACGAATCTCAATACTTCATTATCAGTAAATATCTGAATTTATCTATACACAGCATTTTTTAACTTGAATGTACCACTCTGTTTTATAACTGGCTGCATAAATTTGATCATTAAAAATAATTTCTGAAAGGAATATTATACATTTTCTTACAGTTTATTCGATCATTACTTCAATAAAAATATTCTTTTTTTTTTTTTTTTTTTTTTTTTTTTTTTTTTTTTTTACATTTTGGGAGACGAAAATTACAATGTGAAATCCAATAAATACATTAAAACAAATGCAATATTTTGTATCACACAAATATCCATATGCTATGATAAAACGGAAACAACAAATATTTTGCGTATTTTGTAAAATACTTAAAATGCAGACGACGAAGAGGGAAAAAAAAGAAGCATTAAAAAACATACCATCTGGTAATCAAATTTTCGCAGAGACGCAAAAGACATCATTCGTAGGGATATTGTATCTTCACTATGTCTTATAAAATAAGACTGAAAGAGGGTTTTCTATATTGAAATTGAAACAAACATAAAATTTCAATCAAAATATATAAATACCAAATGATATATCACAATTATGTGAATTTTATAATCCGATACCACATATTAGTTTATTCGGCGAAGACATTTATGGTATAGATACAAAAATTTTATGTTTGTTATGTGAATTTATTATTCTAATTTTTTCCATAGTTATTTACATTATTATCCACTTTTATACGATGATATTTTGTGGCGTGTTAGTATTAGGTACTCAAAATCTAGTTATTTCTTTGTTATGCTTTTTTTAGTTTTTGTGTGTGAACTATAAAACTTGCAATTAATTTTTGAAAAACTTATTTTAGCTGGTGAATATTTTAACATTGTTTGATGAAAGATTAAATGTTATTTTACTTAACACTTTTTAAAGAGTCTTTCCTTGTCATGTTCTTAGTTATAGCAACTGATTCATGTTGCATTCGATTACAGTTGGCTGTGTATATCTTAAATTTCAGATAAAGAGATCTTAGACAACATTAACAAATCAAACATAGCAAAACGAAAATCAAATAAAATGAAGTCGGTGTAAATCTATCGTTTCAAGTTTAGCTTTTCTGTATAAATTTGCATTTTCCTCTTTTCTTTATATCTCAAAAACAAAAATGTTAAACATTTTAATTTAATATACAAGTTATTTAAATAAACTATTCCCCGTGTCAATCACATTAGCAATGACTAAAATAATAAATGCAATCAAGAAACTGCGAAGTTTTGTATAACGCAAACTTTCAGCAATTGGAGGTAACTAAAAAAATCATACTGTTTAATTTTGTTCGGTACCGTCAACCAGAGGGACTTTGTCGCATTTGTTGTCTTTAAAGATTCATATATTATGGACATTTTCATTCTAACAATTTCCCATTCTTTTTATTGTCTGAGCGAAGCGAAGGCTAATACTCAGCTACACATACAGCTACGATGGATATTAACGCCACGTCCTACTAAATAAAAAGCCTAATAAAAACCTTTCGTCAAGAATAATTCAAAAAATATTTGTCGGATTTCGTTTCTGATTGCACCAGAAGGTACCTATGAGGGTCGCCTACTGAATGCACCTACTATGAAAAATGAGTTCCAAATCGTTTAAAAATTAAATAGAAAAAACTGATAAAAAAGCACAATTTATCTGCATACGTCACAGAAATTTGGTGTGCGTCGCTTTCACCGATTGATGTTTTCGTAGACAACTAGTTTGAACACATGAGCAAATAAAAAAAAATACACACGCAGTAATATTGAAGTGCCATAAAACATATTTAAATTTAATCAAACAGGAAAATAAATCTGTTTGTTTTTCCATTTAAAAGAAAAAAAAAAGGCATAAAAACTTTGATTTGAGATTTTGCGATAATCTCTCAATAGCATTTTTCAATCGCCAAAAGCATATTTTATATTTCGCGTATGAAAATTAGAAACAATTATATGATGTGTAATAAAATATTTTGCTTTATAGCATCATTTCTTCTTATTTTCGCTTTTAACTTACAATTATATTACCTGTGGCACTCATATCTTGTGATTCATTTTTCATCCACTTCCTGTTGACATAGAGTTTTGAAAGTAGGAATGTATATGTATATTTGGGCTCTGCGGCTGAGTGGTCAAAGCACCAGTCAGCTAATCGCTTGTGCGTAAGAGTTTGTGGGTTCGATTCCTACTGGTTCCATTGCACACACACTTTGTGTGGAACTCCCAGGGTGTATTTCTCTTATGTTGTAATATTTCCTTGTGCTATCTTGTCTCCGACTTACAAGCGGGTTCTCATGTCAAGCACACAAGTCGTATGTTTGTTATTCAATAAATAAATATATATGTATTCCTAAGGGCAATATATGAATTGGACATTGATTTTTTAAAATTCGATCCCTAAGGGGCAACGGTGTGTGTGTGGGGGGGGGGGGGCGGTGAATTACTTAATGGTTACGTTTAATTTTCTATAGAGAAATCAGCATTAGCTTCAACAATGGTTATTAGTTGAAAAGTACTAATGACAGGATTACCACGATATCGCCAAACTTTGGCCAACGTGGCGAAATATACCCAAATTTGACGATAAAAAAGTTTCTATATATGAAGCCAACTTGGAGATAGCTGGCTAACTTGGCAAAATTCCCATTTAAATCCATTTATCTTCCATAACTGAACTCACCGAATTAAATTTAAACTCCGTGCATTTAATGTTTTTTTCAAGACTTTTCTAATATTTAGTACATTTAAAAAACATATATATTTTCTAAATTTTTGTGAATTTTAATGAAAGCATGATTTTCAAACAAAAATTTCCATTTATTTTAATTTCTTTTTAGTCTTTAAAAATGAAATTTGTACTTTTCCTATATAAGGGCCTTGGCGAGGTAGAGAAAATGGGTTTGGCGAGACAAGTAAGCTTTTTATGCGTATTTTCGTGTAACGTATTCATTGTTTCATATACTCAAGCAATTTTTTAGAGATTTATGCAATTTATTTTGTGTTAATAAGCCACTTACCTATTTTTATATACAAACAAAAGTAAATTGTATATAAAAAGTAATGATATTATATATATAAATAAAATGTTTATATTTATGGCACAGATGCCATAAATGCACCGGGTTTGGCGTGATTTTTTTAAGCCAATTTGGCGAAAACGTCGTTTTCGAATACCGGTTACCTATAGCGTGCTATAATAGTGCGTTATTTTTTATTTCAATATGAAGAGAAAATAAAGTGATAAACAAAACATTTTCGATTATTTTTAAAAGAAAATAACAATCAATAAATGATATAATTATGTAACAAAACAATTTATAATAGCTTTATATATGGTTACGTCAGTGGTGGCTCGTGACTGGCATTTTGGGGGCACTAAATCCGTAGCTGCCAAATTTATTCTTCTCTTACCACTAGTGCTTTAAAAGAAATATTTGCCATATTTGTTGGCAGAATATTCGACCATTAAACAAGGTAATCTTTTTCTTTCAAAAAATAATGGTAAAAAAAGAATAATAATATCCGCCATGCATTTAGTGTCTCAAAATATGGCAGTCACGAGCCGCCACTGGTTACCATGTCAGGCAAAGTAAAGCCACTTTGGCGCCAATTAGGTACCTCGGTGCGTATATGACATCTGTGCCATATTTACTTGTAAAAATAAGCATAAACGTTCATCAGGTTTGTTTTCATAGCTATTTATATCTTTTTGCAACAAATCTTACTTTTTGAGGCGAAACTGCACAAAGATTGAAAAAAACTAGAAAACGGGAAGTCTGTTTTTTTCAGAATTCAGTGTCACCCTCGATGAAAATAAAATATATAAATATGGATAGTACAAAACATATTTCAGTTTTAAGACTTAAAACACAAGCTTTTATTTTGTACAGAAGGGCGTCATTCGCTTCCGCTGAAGAATTCTTCATTTACGATAAAGTCTTAAACAACTTCTACAGTAAAGTGCGCATAGGCGCATAGGACGTCACTATCGCTAAATAATACACAAATAATTAAAAAAAAAAAAAAAAAAAGTCATTCAAGAAACTACAAAAAAAAAAAAAAAAAAAAAAAAAAAAAAAAAAAAAAATCGGCTATCTCATGATTCATATGCCCTCATTTGTTTGTAATATTAATATAGATACTTAAAATAAAATTTTGAAAAAGAAATCATTCATTTATATTTCTTCAAAATAGCACGTATTTTAATTACATTTTTTTTTAAGTTGTTAAGGGGAAAAGGCAACAAAAAGGTATAATTACTATTTTCCAACTGTTTCCCCCCTACTTTTTACAGAATTTGAGTACTTGAGTTGCCAAAATTAAACAAATGGCGTTAAAAACTACAAACAAATTAATATTTCAAAAATAAATTGAGATGCAGTTTTCAAACAAATTGCACTTAAAAGTACTTTTTCTCCCCAATACGACGGTATAAAAATTGAAAATGTGCGATGTTTAGATGTTAAAAATCTTAAAATAGTAGAATAGAGAAGATTAAGTTAAATTGAAGTTAAATTGCAGTACTGTATTTGATACTACTTAGTTATCCCTTCGATCAAAAATCTATCGCCAAACTATAAGATTGAATGCCAATAATGGTTGATCGTAAATGTCGCATTCTAAGTGCCTTATTACCATGCATTTAATGCTTTTCATGGTACTTCGCTCTATATGGTCTATGGCGCTTTTGTAAAAAGCCCGCAATTCGGGGTTAAGAAAGTGAGATTTTTTGCCAGATGACTATGAAAATAAAAGAGAATAAGTATTATACGGGTTTATATATATATATATTTAAAAATGCATCTGCTAACACGTATTAGATAAGTTATTTATGTTTGTATATAATCTAATATATAAAAATGAAAATTTGTCTATCAGTCTGTTTGAAATTCTATACAAATCGACAGTTTGGAAGCCAAAATTCTGAAAAGATACGTACATGCGTACTAAAACACGGCCGAGGCAACTAAAGTAATCCGGAATCGAAATAATTTATAGTTAATTTTTAATTAATAAAAAACCACCAATTTAACAGCAATTTCTTATCAAAATTAAACATTTTTCGTTATAGCAGTTGCCAACAATTAAAATACACAGTAAAATTCTTACTACAACAATTAATTTTCTACTGCAAGATTTCCACGTGAAAAATGAAAATGAAATAAATATTATACAGACATACATACATGCATGCATATATACATATTATGCAGACTCAGGTATCGGCTGGAGTGGCTCAGTAGTTAGAGCAGCAGTCTCGTATACTGTGGTCCCGGGTTCGATTCCTGGCTCTGGCTAATTTTTAACTCCAGTTAGGTTTTTTGTATTTATTGCATGTATGTCTGTATAATATTTATATATATCTTTAACTGCTGAATGCATGCGTTATTTATGTGTGTATGTGTGTTTTATTATATGAAATAAATAGTTTGCCGAATTAAAAAAAAGGTGAATATTACGTCATAACTTTTCTACTGCAAGATATTTACATGAAAAATGAAAATTAAATAGTTTGACGAATTTAAATGAAAGTGAATATAACTTCATAACATTTCTATTTCAAAGTTTCCACATGAAAGAGGAAAATATTACGTCATATTGGAAATATAAGGACGTGGTGAATATAGTATAACGTCATATGAGTGTGAAAAAACGTATTGAAGCATGATAAAAACCCGATTATGGAAATATTGGCGTATTTTAACATTATTGCTACAATTATAAATTGAGATAAGTTCATTTACAGTTGTATTCTTTTGCGTCTGTTATATACATTTATACATTTTTATATTGCGTTTTCATTTGATTCATGCGTACAACGCTTCGACTGCTTTTTTTTAATGTTTGTTTTATGTTGTATGTTAAATTTTGAAATCGATTTTTCAGAACAAACATCCTTCAAATTCTGGGCAACGCCGGGCACTTTAGTTTGTAACAGTTAAATGACTTTTGTATTTGTATACCTAATGCTAATATTATAAAGCGTTATAATATTATAAAGTGTACAATATTATTAATGTTTGTACGATTGTGAGGTGTTATCTCTGAAACTACATAGCCAACTTAAATAAATGCTGGTGGCCATCTCTGCTCCGAAAAAGACTGTATTTTATGTCAGTGCAACAACCTACATCGCTGCAGGAGCAAAAAAGTTCTAAAATTGCGATTTCTGTGATACTGATTGGGTTAGAAACTTTAAATTCGGTGTGGTCGTTACTTTTAAGATGTAAATACTCGTTATGAACGCTCTCTAAAAGGTTCGAAAATTCAATTTGACAGATAAATGTAAAAATTTCTAGAAAGGTTCCAAATTATGATTTATTTGGAATACTGAAATTCCTGGGATACTGTTGGAGTTAGAAACTAGAACTTTGGCATGGCAGTAATTTATAAGATGTAAATGCTCGTTGTAGAACGAATTCTAAAAAATCGAAAGACTAAACAAAGCGGAAAAAGATCTAAAGATCATCTAAGTAACGAAGCACATGGAATTGTTAGGAATATAAACATGAATATTGACATGGCTGTATTTATCATGACGTAAATTCTCGCAATAGAACAATTTCTAAAAATGTCGCTATATAAAACACTACAAAAACAAAAAACTTTCGAAAATGTTCTATTTCTGTGTTACTGCTGAGCCCAAAAACTTGAAATTTTGCTTCCGGTTAGTTTTAAGATATAAAATTGTCTCTATGAATGGTTTCTAAAAAATTTAAAAAGATGAAATGAACGGAAAGCGTTCTCAATTACCATTAATTTAGAATTATTAGGTATAGCAACTTTAAATATTTCATAATGTTGCATTTTCTCCACAAAACATGCAATTTAAATGCAACAAAACCGATAGATACCCATCTAGCATTAAAAAAATTGTGTAAACATTGAATAAAGACCTGTATGAAACACTGAGTAGGTTGCCCGAAAGTACTTGTTAAAGTGTTCCTTCTCTAGGCTTTTCTCTTTCTCGCCAAGGCCACTAACTGAGGGAAATGCCGTTTTAAATGTGATATGATTTTTTTTCTGACTCATTTTTCTAGACTTTTTATCATAAGGTCATATTCTCAATTGTCATTAGTAGATTTTTTATATATTAACTTACACTGGCCTCCAAAAGTTAAGGTACAGGGACTGGATGCCTTCGATTGTACACGACTTGTCGAATTTCTACGAAAATTATTGGTGAATTGTTGTTGAACTTATGGGATGTAAAGAACGAGTTTTATTTAATATCTATCGGTGAAGATTTAGAAGGGAGGACAATTAGAAGACTAATAATAAATTTAATAATAAAATAATATTTGTGATCACCTATGTAACAGAAAATTCTGAAAATGGTTTGGCACTGTGTTAAATGACTATTTGGGTCCTGTTCAACGTTTGTATGCATTTGTGTAAGCATAGCACTCATATTCGTGAAGATGTTAGTGTGTCTGTGAAAAATTCAAACGTTTTTTGTTTATAGCATACAGAGTTTTCAACCAAATTTAACACCACTTTAAGAAAACTTGACAAAGAATAGTAGCAACAGTATACTGCAATTAAAACATGAATATATTGAATATTTGATGAGATATGGGCATTTTTATGAAATAATTTTCAACTGTGCATGCGTGGAAGATTTCAAAAATTTTATTCAATAATTTGGTAGTCAGCTATTCTGGGCAACTTCTATAAAAAGTCCAGTCAAATATTGTGAAAACTCAGAAAGACATAGTGAGCTGATTGAAAAGTTGTGGAAAATCCCTTGTAATAAAGCTGTTTTTAGAAAGCAATTCACTATATCACCCCTATGTTTGTGAATTTTCGCGATATTTGACTGGACTTTTTATATAAGTTGCCCTAAATTTCTGACTACCAAATTATAAAATAAAAATTTTAGACTCTTCCACGCATTCGCAGTTAAAAATTATTTCATACAAATGCCCATATCTCATCAAGTATTCAATATATTCATGTTTTAATTGCAGTACACTGTTGCTACTGTTCTTTATCAGGTTTTTGGAAAGTTGTGTTAAATTTGGTTTAAACCTCTGTATGCTATAAACAAAAAACTTTTGAATATTTCACAGACATAATAACATCTTCACGAATATGAGTGCTATGTTTACACAAATGCACACAAACGTTGAACAAAACCCAGATAGTCATTTAACACAGTGCCAAACCATTTTCATAATTTTCTGTTACATAGGTGATCGCAACTATTATTTTATTATTAAATTTATTATTAGTCTCCTAATTGTCTTCACGACTAAATCTTCACCGATAAATATTAAATGAAACATGTTCTGTACATCCCAAAAGTTTAAGAACGATTCGCTAATAATTTGGTAGATATTCGACAAACCGTGTGCAATTGAAAGAATCCAGTCCCTGTACCTTAACTTTTGGAGGCAAGTGTATTCTGGTGAAATTTCATAATCGGGTTCATATTGTCGTATTTTATCTTGCATGATTTTTGCTGAAAAAATATGTATGGATTTGTAAATTACTTCAAAAGACACTTTGACAGCTCAAAGGTTATGCAGATGATATATTCAGATCTTGTGTCATACTTTATGTTGCAATCATTGACGATTTCTTTTATTTAATACATGCTAAATACAGCTCAACTTGTACAGAATATGTCTGAAAACAAAACAATACAGTGTATGTAGTGGCCAGCATACACTCATCATTTAAATCCGATCGAGCATATCTAAAACACACTCTAACAACGCATTGCATGCCACTGTTTATGTGTTCGGTACTTTGATACTATATCAGATTTTGAAGAGAGAATTCCTTATATCTTATCGACAACTTCATTGCATCCGTGAAAAACAGATATTGTACAATATTAACTATTCCGGGGAGCACACACCATATAAAGTATAGTTCACTCTTTTTAAACATCATATATTTGTCATTTATAATTTGTAATTTTATATTTGTCAAATTTACTCAAATTGGTGCGGAGCGTCTGATTATGCTCTTGACATCATTTTATACAGTTAAAATTTCGATATAAGATAATTTAGTGTTTAATTTTATATTTTACTTTCAATATATTGCGTCCTTTCAATTTTATATCCATGCATGGCTATCTTGCATGGTTTGCTTTCCCATTTTTTAAACAGTGTATACGTATTTATATGTAAGATTTTGTAATCCTACGATTCGTTTATTTTCATCATTTCAATTTATCGCATTATATGGACAATTAAAGATATCTCATTTTCTTTGCCTCCACATGTTATTATTAAATCTATGTTCTCAGCAATATCGGTCAGACTAATCTCTCTGAGGGAAGTCCTAGTCTAGTTTCAGAATATCAATGGTAAATTTTTAAATTCACATTTAGTGTTTTTAAAGGATAGTTTTTTAAAAATATATTATTTAAAAAGTTGGATAAAGTAACCCTTGATTTCGGGTGGCTTTATCTCACAACTAAACAAATCATAAAATAAGTTCCTTTTCAAACATACTTTATATACGTACTGTTATGTTTAATCACAGTATATTAAAATAAAAATATATTTTCTATTTAATTGTAATGAAAGCAAAAAATTAATAAAGTCATAATGCATAAAGATCAAATAAACCCAAAAACAATAATCTCGTATGTCGCAAAAATATGATTTTTTATGCACTTACATGTGCATAAATTAAAATGTGCTTAACGTACACGTGCATAAAACTGTTTACCTTAAATAACTAGCAAATGATAAAATATGTGAGGCATTCTCAGAATTTTTTAACTTTCAGGAATAAAAATACTAAAATATAATTTTAAACTGATAGACGAATGCCTTAATGATTCGAAATAAAGAAAAAATGGTAAGCAGAGAAAATTTTTATTTAACTGAGGTTTAAGTTAAACTTGCGAGTTTATTTTTCCTAACATTTTACCACTATAACTTTATATTTTCTTCTAAATTTTTACTTATAATGAATTCGCACTATGAATTTGCAACCACAGGACATTCAAATAAGAAATAATAATAATGTAGTATTTTTAGTGCAAAATTTTGGTATAACATTGCCTTAAAAGGATGTTAAAGAAGGGACAGTAAGCGCAAAAAGTGGATGATATAGGAAAAAAAGGGGTGGTAAAGATGGGGCGGTTGGGACAGATGGGAAAATTACCGCCTATTTTTAGGCAGACCATGGTAAGACTAAGTGATAGCCACAATGGTCATTCATTTTTATAAACAGTTATTTACATTGGATTAAATTTTAAATAAAAAATAATTTACCTCGAAAAGTTCAGGAATAAACCTTGGGAACGGTAAGACGATCAATGAAGCCACGATGCTTGAAATTGAGTTTTAAATGCTGATTTTAATTCTACAATAAATTACCAGTCAAACAATTTTATCCATTCTTTCTCTAGCATACTTCAGCACCAGAAAAAAGTTGAAAAAATTTTGTGGCTGCATCTGAAGTAATTTTCTGCATAATTTTAGCAAGAGGAATGGTAAGGAATCTAAAACCCAGGGACAGAGTTAAAAAAATAAAAATCGTAAAAATTTGTGCAGATTAATTTTTTGCTACATATTCATATAAAACAATAGTCCCATTTTCGGTAAAAAATTACATCGAATTACTTTTATTGAAACAATTTAATACAGACAGCTCCAAACTTAAAAATCAGCATCAGGGACACGGGACGGTATAGGCATTTCGTGGTATATTTGGACCTCCGACATCGTCCAAAACTTATTTATCTCGTTAATATTGTTATGCGGTCATGTAATGCGATGTTTTCCAGTATATGAAATAAAAAAGAAAAACCAAGAATATGTACTAAAATAAAAATTATTATTCAGGGACTTAAAAGTCAAAAGATTGTTTGAATGCCTCACGTCCAAAAAGTCACGTGTCTGAATATTTTTCAATATTTCTCTTTTATCTGCAACAATGAAAGTAACCCATTTGCCAACATTTTGAAAAAAAATCATAAAAACTTTTAAAATAAAAGTAAAAATCTGAAAATTGGAATATTTTTAAAAATAGCTAGTGCGAATGCATCTACATATGAACAGCTTTCCTTTGAGATAATAATTAGCAAAATCAGTTCAGTTGAATGCTCACAGCGGATGATTCAAAAAACAGCTTTGTGTTTTAAATATATAAATACTAGATGGGTTCGCCCCGGAATGGTTACCAACACTTTCCTACACTTGAATTAATTATAAGTATATCGTACATTTAAAAAAAAAATTGCTTTGAACTTAGGTAGATACCTGAAGCGTCTGGCAGAATGTTCCACAGATTTTTTCCCGATCCAAAAAAATATAGCTGTGAAATGCATTGGTATAAAGATTTGTATTTTATTACCTTAGATAAGTATTTATACATTAGAAAAAATTAAATTAATTTAAATTTTTTCCTTAGTCAGTCTTTGAATTAAAATATTACGGGGCGGAAAAATTGGTTAGGAGTCACACTGTAAAAAAAAATGGTAACGTTCCATATAAAATCCAGGAACGTTTCGCCTTTTCTCAGGTTTTCAGAATAATTTAGCTCTTTCCTGTGAAATTCTGGTTTTCTTATCTGAAACGTTCCTGGACAAAAGTTGGAAACAGCAAAACGCTGCGGCCGCCATTTATTATTTTTTTGCTATAATCCGTTGCTCGCGCGCGAATGTCGAAAAAGAATTCCTTAAATGAATGTAAAAAAATCAATATGGAATGCAAATAAATCAATAGACGACATAATCCTTTACGTCTCTATTGTCACGACAATTCAGATGAAAATACAATACCTCCGTGACATCGCTAAGAGATTATCTCTCGTACTGGTCTGTGGAATGTTTAAGGAAGAGACCGTGTAAAAAAAAAATACACCTATTATTTGGATCTCCATTAACCAGGGGACCATCAAACATGATTCTCACCGATTTTGATTAATTTAAAGTATGTTTTAGAGTTCTTATCTCTAATTATTCTTGTGAAAGGATTTCTTCAAATGGGACTTAGATTTTCAGAAATTAGATGCCGAGGTTTAGCATAGTTTCAAATACCCATTAGTTTGCAGCTCTCAACGTGTCGTTCGTGGTGTGGACGCAGAAAGCTCGCGCGCCACCCGTATGGCCCGAGTTCGATGCTACCTCTGGACTTTTTTTTTCTTTTTTAATTAATTTTATATTTTAACACTTTATTACAATTTGATTTAAATTTGATATATATTTGACACTTTGAATTGCTGCAAATATGATTTTTTTTTTTTTTTTTTTTTTTTTTTTTTTTCGGAGAAAGTATACAATTGCGTTTAGGTTTTTTTTTTTTTCATGAAAATTTATATGTATTTTATCTAACTTGTAAACTAACATAATTACTAACGAAAATCCAACATATTTCATGTCTAGATTTTTTTTCTAATTATTATTTACATTTATATATTTTAAGCAAAGTTCAGAAACAATATATCATATATATATTTACTTTAATGAATTTTAACTGAAAATTTATTTTTTCGTGTAAATTATAAATAATAATTTTGATGTCAATTTCAAAATATTTTTTCATTCTAACAAATAATGATAATAAAGCGAAAATTGTCAACTGGAAATGTAAAAATCGTCTGCGGATCCCGCATGCTGTGAAATGTCAGTAATATTTTGCTGTCAACAGAAATATTCCTGGTATTTCGCAGGAAACTTACTGGCATTTCTGTAGAAAGTTTTTAACATATACAGTAAAGTTCCAGTCATTTTCAAGAAATGTTTCTTGGAAATAATGGGCAACTCAGCTGCCAATTTTTTCCCAGGAACGTTGCGGAATTTTTTTTTTACAGTGCATAAAGGGTTAAATATTCTTGTCAATTTTCTTTTAAAGTTCTTTTAAAATAGAATTTCCTACGGTAGTAATAATTATTTTTTTAATTGCATTATTTGTAGTAATTTTGTCTCATAAAAAAGTAACGATTGCTATTCGGAAATAGTAGAACTCAAAATTAAAGACCCTAGTTTTTAAAATAATTAAATGCGCAATTTTATTTGATAAATATAATTTTTAAAAAGATCTACATTTATTTTAATATTACGATTATGTAAAACTGCGATAGCATAAGTTGCAAAACTAACATTATTACATTCAAACTTTAGTAGTTTTCAATAGTCATATTTTGTTTAACATTCTCTGTGTAATAGCTAAGGCACAGAATCAAATAAGCTATGAATTCTTAATGGATATTCGTAGGATTCTTTTTTAAAAACCTATACACTTTTTGGATGTTCACTCTTTCAAGGGAAAAAATCAATTCTAGAATCCATCGTGTCCAACTATTACTGACATTTGTACCTTGCTTTGCAATCAGAAAAATATAAGTTTAAAAATATTTTTCACTCTGATACGATTCTGAAATAATCTTTATTGAATTCTTTTATTTCTAGCGTTGCTAGGTAACCAGTTCATTTCAAATTCAGCTCAATTTTTGAGGAAACGTACGAAAGGTTAATATACCCCTACTGAGACATTAGACGAGATCGCCAGGTTAATACGTCTATGATTTATGAGTAAATTAAGGAAAATTTTGGAGTTAGTGATACGAACGAAAGAGATAAAAAGGGATTATTTTTGTGATTTTAAATGAAGTTGAGTCAGATGTCGTTTGAAAGGGTATACAGATGCATGATAAATTGTCTTGGGAAGAAAAATTAAGATTCTTCATCATGAAATATGGATGTATAAATGTAGGACAAGCAATGTTTAAAACGTAATAGTTTTAGTGAACTAAACTAAGAGGTAATTTAATATATTTGTTTGTTAAAGAATTTGTGATAATTTACATTATTAAAACACTTTTATTTAATACAATTTGTATAGTAAAAGGCACCTTTTATATCTACAGAAATATACTAGTTGTTACTCGTGAGTTGTGAATTCTTTTATACTAGATTTGAAGAAGTTTCAATACCAGTAGTCTATCAACTGAAAAGCTATTGGTGATCCCTGGCGTGTAAAACGGTAAAATTGATAATCTAATCAAAGTGGTAAAAAAATTTTTCGTGGTATTATTGGCCCACCTTCATGAACTTTTCACCCAAATTTCAAAGCAGTGGCCTTTCCACGATAGCGCTAGAGTAAACACATACAGACTGACAGACAATATTTTCTCTTTATGTAGAAATTTTAACAAATAGAAAAAATTCTCTCTATTTTTTGTTCTTTAATATTTTTTGGAATTCTAGATTAATTAGAATTCCTTATCAGGAAACATATATATATATAAGTAGAACGATAGAAAAGAAAAACGAAAAATAAAATGGCGAAAAATAAATAATATAGATCTGCAGTTTTTAAATTGTGACGCGCGGTCTCCAACTAGTTTGCAACGCATAGTCAGGTAGTTCTGATATTCAATTATTTTTTATTTATTTGTTTTACCTACCTAAAACCTGACAAAAGATCAAAGGAAAACTGAGTATACTGTTTGTCAGGTCTCTGGCTTTAATGAACACATGCATAATAAACAATATTGTTTGTTGATTTTAATTTTTTTATGTTTTGGATTTATCTCTATATCACTATTTACGTAGTTGGGTAAGGGAAACACTTTTTTACTTATCTGTGGGATTAGAATGAGTACTATGATATCCATATCTGTATTGTTTAAAAAGCCCTATTGGTTAAAAAAGAAATACCAGAAAAATCCTTTTTACACCGGAATGTGAATAAAAATAGAGAGTAAGATCACGAGAAGAAAGGATGATGAACAAAAGAGAATCTCCTGGGATGGCTTCTCAGTAAAAGATTGTGGTCGGTGGAAAGCGCTTGAATTGCCTTTACTTTACTGGTGAGATCTTGTAGAATTTTGAATAAAAAAGACGTATTGAGAGAGAGAGAGAGGGAGATCAGTCTAGAGCAAAAACGACGAACCCACGGCTCGCGTGCCATAAGTCGCACTCTGCAGATTATTTTTGGCCAGGTATAGATTCAAGTTCTACATCAAAATATAGTAGAACTTCACAAAATGCATTAATTAATCTAGATGTTGTCTCTGTTTATATGAATTCAATTACTTCGGCTGGTTATCATTGCCATACAGATTGAAGAAACTGAAATATAACTTAATGTATCCCCATTTAGCTCGATATTGGTCCCAAAATTTTAATAATAAGAGAAAATTAGAAGATTATAGCAAAAGGCATTATTTAAAAGGCATTATAAGCAGAAATAAGGTAATATTATAACAACTTGGAATTAAGTTCCAGACACTAAAAGCTGTACATTCTGGTGTTTGCTATTTTGGCAATTTTTTCTGCGAGGCTTTCTTTCCGGAAATAAATAATATGAAGAATTCAAGTAAAAACATCTTGAGTCAAATTGAGTCAAATGAGTGCAATTCAACTTGCATTCCCTTAAAAAATAATTAAGTACGAAGCTGATATAAATTATTTGGCATCTAAGAGGAGACAACAGAAATAATACTTTTAAAATAAATTTCTAAAGTATAACATCAAATATTACTAATATTTTTTTAACGCTCAAACAAAAGTTTATGTAATTATGATTCATTATTATTTGATCCATTAAAAGCTATTATTGTTGCCACGTCATGATAAAGAAAAATATTTTTGTAAAAATTTGGCACGTGGATGTGAAAAGGTTCGCCGTCCCTAGTCTAGAGTCTTGGATTATACGGGAAATAAGTAGTTTTGGAGTACGTAGAAAGGAGACTTCGGGAGCTAAGGCAATGTGCCCTATTTTCGTCCCCCAGTCACTTTTAGGCCCTTCGAAGTTGTAATTTTCAGTGAAACTCTACCAAATTTGGATTAAAGTGATATTAGTCATCAAAACATGAGGAACATATAAATTTTGTATTGTTTTTTGCTCCAGAGCATGTTTCGTGTGACCAACAGCAGCATTGAAAGCACTGAACCCATTGTTCTCCATGTTTATCATCAGAAAAATGCTTCAAGCAGATAGGACACTCTTCATCATTGTCACCATCTCTCACCATCGCTTGTATTATAATCATAAGGAATGTCAACAAAAGAGTCATCTTCGTATACACATACGTATAAAAACAAGAGTTGGTGAAAAAATGAGAAAAAGTTATGAATAAATTTTCAAAAGCTTTTTGTAAAAAAAAAATAGTAATAACTAAGCCCGCTGATTTTCCCCGTGTTCTAGTCAACCATAAGTTTTTTAATGGAATAGAGGAAAGTAGATTAAAACTGTATAGTTAAATGGGAACCGGATACCTCTGACTCAGTTGACCAGAGCGGCTAGTGGTTGAAATACTTAGCTCGAAGGAAGAAGAATCTGAAATTACAATATCTTTATACTGACAATTCTGTAATTTCCGTGTTGGAACTTTCCTTTTACCATGTTTTATTTTAAAGGTTGCTAGTTTTTAAAAATTTTAAATATGACCTCTGTTTTACTTAGTTTGACGACAGCTGTTACTGGATGAAATACTTCGCCCGAAGCAAGAGAAATTTAAAATTGCAATATCTCCATACTAACATTGCTGTAGTTTCAGCGTTGGAAACTTCCTTTTACAATTTTTTGTTTTAAAAGTTGCTACTTAAAAACAATAAAACATTAACAAACATAGCACTTAAAAAAATATTCTATTACTTTGTAACCCAAAATATAATCTAAACGTTAATAATAATTAAAAATAAATAAAATTTGTATAAGATTAAAGATAATTTTCTAGTTTATCCAAATAGCTAATAGATATTGATGAAAATGTTCCTTTTCTCTGTATGTATGTAATTAAATGACCTTATTTGTTTACATATTATTTGAAGAAAGCAAATCCAAATGCACGTTTCTTATTTCCGACCTCGCACCCAGTGATACCAGTAAAAACTAAATTTCATTTTGAATATCACTACTTTCTTATGGCAATATTAACTTGTTTTAAACGTACAATTTCTGTAAATTAAATAAGACGATTATTTCTCTAGAAAAATGTGGTATTATAATAAGATTTAGTATTTTTGTGGAAACTGTGAAAAATGGTTCCAACCGCCTCTTTTTTTTTTTTTTTTTTTTTTTTTTGTAAAATGGAATTCCATATTTTATACCAAATGTGTGTAAAAAGATACTTTTTAATCATTACTTTTATTTTATTTTATTTTATTTTTTAATTTTGTAAAATATTTTTTGCACTTCAGTTGTATTCTTTTTCGTAGTACGTAAAGTGAATACGAAAAGGGGAAGTATACAAAACCTTTTTCCGACTCCGTCTTTATGTCAGGAGTGAATGATGAAGATTCTTTTCTAAAATGCGTTGAAAAAAAATGAAAAATATATTTTGAATAATTTAATACTTAATGAAGCAAAAAGAGTGTGCTTCAAATGTTTTGGTGCACTCTAGAATATGATGATAAATTTGGATAGCGAAATTTGTGGAATACTTTCATAATATATATGCAAAATGTAATTGAAATTAAACATAGTAGAGATATAATGAAGAGAGGGAAATTTTATTTGCATTGGATAAATCATATTCAAGGTTAGAGTAGCACAGTTGATGTTCATTCAGAAAGAGCGAAATAATTTTCAGATCAAGACTCTAATCTGGATACCGTGGTTTGCCTGTACCTTTTTGAGCTATCTAGACGGTACTTGACTGACGGTACCTGACTGACATCACTTTTATTTGTTGAAAATGACTGCGAAGTGCAGGGGTAGTTTCGTTCATCCGACCTATAACTATAGCATTTACATGATCGCACGATTTCACAATTTCATTTTTACCGCTGCAGTTCACAGCAATGTCACAAACAAATAAGAGTGAATTATTACTGTCCGGTACTACCCGGATATCTAAAAAAGACAGACATTTGGCACTGCAAGCCAATATACCCATGTTCCTGCACTAGATTGGGCATTTTCACCCAGTTGTAATAAACCTCAACTGTGCTACTCAAGTCTTGAATATGAATATAGTAGAGATATTATAATGGTTTCATGTGCATTATTTATATAAAAAGTACAAGCTTTTATATTTTTATTAAAAAAATCATTATCTCAAAAGTTTAGGCTTACTGTGTAAACTTTAACAAATGCTTCATTGACTTTAATCAAACAACTACTGGTTTGAACCATTCAACCGTTTCGTCTAACGAACCGTTTTTTCTGAGCAGTAAGACAGCAAATATTTAAATTCCGTTTGTTATTTAAGATGCTGAAAGCTAGGGTGTCACAAAAGTCTAAATTTTAAAGATATTTAAGTTGAAATGAAAAAGTAAGTCCGGTATGGAAATTCTAGTACATTAATTCTTTCTGAGCTTGGGATATATATATTACTTACTAGAAATAACAATTTAAACCCAAAACCAAGATGCGAGCAGCCTCGTGTAACAAGTGAAAACTTGTCAAAGCAAAATATTTCCATTATGAAAATTAAAAATAATCTCGGTGCCAATATCTCAGAAGAAACGACACATTGACGCCTAAGAGACTGCAAAAACATTACTTTGAAGGAAATGTGCTGCGAACCACGGGAAAAATCTTGCCATAAACAGACCAGAATGAATTGGTGTCTAAATTTACATGTCATACGAGACAAGTGACTCACCGTATTAGTCACCGACGAAAAGATGTGGATTCTGGATAATGATGGTGGCAGGAACTGTGCTGGCATGAACTCAGGAAACAGTCACGGACATTCTTTAGCAGGCGACAAGGCTGTATGTCTCTGACAGTTTGGGAGAAGGGTGGCGATTTGCTTTCATAGTCAAACCTTCCTGGCATTTCTCCATGAGATGCAAAGTTCAACAAGTATGAAAGGGAGACTAGAGCAATATTTCCTTCCATTTGGTAGCATATTAGGTGTCTAGAGTAGAACTCTCAGCGCGACAAAGCTACAATCCACAACCGACACAGTACGGAACGATGACTTTCAGACCGAAATTTTAACATATTAGATTGTTAATTTCACACGAAAAGTAAGGAGTTGCTAAATATGGTACTACGAATTTTTCATCCGCTTCATCCAGCATTATGTTAGAGAAAATCGCATTCACTGATTTTACAGGAGCGTAACTTTCTGAAAATGCAATTTTCGAAGTATTTTATCGGGGTATTAACATATAATTTTTCCTGGAAAAAGTGTTTTAAAAAACAAATTATTTAACAATAAGAATAAAATATTGAAAAAATGTTTGAATATTATTCCTTCAAGAATCTACGAATTTCATTTTAAAAAAGTACAATATTACAATTTCATTTTTGGCTGTGTGAAATTATTTTAATTCCTTACAATATAGTTCTCTCTGTAACCTCGAATTGGACTAATATCATAATCGCCTGCTGTGTGTGAGCTATGGTTTGGATTCCCTTATAAGAAGGCCGACCTGATTATCTCACAGTTTAAAAGCTTACTTTATTCAACATTTAGCAAAAAACATAATATTTAATACAATAACATTTCATTACATTCGATACTTGATTCTATATGACTCCAAAATAAAATCGCTTGTTTATGTTGCATCTAAAAAAAATAAATAAATCAGTGATTATAAAATATATTAACCATTTCTATTAATTATTATTAATACTATTATTTTAACTATTTATACATTTAGCGTCTTCTTTTAACAAAGAAAAAATTGAAAATAATTTTTATGCTATTAATTATCAAAATTAACAAACGAAAAATGTAATCCGATATAATTCTAATACGTAGACTTTTTCTCTAACAACCTGCTGGATGAAGTGGGGGGGGGGGGGATTCGTCGCACCATATTTAGTGGCTTGACCATTTAATGCATGATTTTAGGTAGATTTCGTAAGTGATACTACGTATTAAAGTCGTTACCATTGTGCGACTTTTGACTTACTTCAAAACTTTTCATTATATGATTCCAGGAACCCAAAACCACCGCCACCTATAAAAGTATATATATATATATATATATATATGTGTGTGTGTGTGTGTGTGTGTGTGTGTGTGTATGTACCAAATTTTATCCGCACGACAAAAGTCCCAATTATGCACAGATCGTCTTCAAACTCGCCAAACACAATGATATGGCTAATTTCTCGGCGGCGATTGAAAATGAGAAAAATCGGCCAAAAGCAATAGAAATGGGGGAGGGTTAAAATTTTTGAATATTGCCTTAACATGATTCTGATAAAACCAGCTCTTACAGGAAAGCGGCAGGAAAATTTTAAAAATGTTCATTATAGCAGTTGCTAACAATTAAAAAAAAAAAACACAATACAATTCATAAGACAACAATTACTTTTCCATTCCAAGATTTCCACGTTGAAAAAAAAAAAATATATATATATATATGTATTACGCTATCGTATCTCCATACATATAAGGAGGGTTACCGTAGAGGGACCATGTTCTGTCATCAAATTACGCCAAGTTTGTCGCCAACTTGGCGATATATCGCCAATTTTGGGCAGCAAAACGAGTCGCCAAAAGTGACGCCAACTTGTCGATATCTCGATACTTGCCAAATCCCCATAGACTTCCATTGTAAACCTATAGGATTTACTTGCTTACAGTAAATCAACAAATTGACATATTTTAATGCAACAAAACCTAATATTGGTACTACTTGGTTATCCCGTCGACCAAAAATTTATCGCCAAAATATAAGAGTTAATGCTAATAATGTTTGATCGTAAATATCACTTTAACTTGACTTTATGGAAATTACACGTATTTATGTCATCAAGTGATTTTTATTTCGACGTTTTATTTGTATTTTTCTTAATGTTATACTAATTTATTTGTTATTTCGTTATTGAAAATAAAAATTTAACTTTTAACTTCGAGATCTATCAGCGGCTGTAGGCCGAGGCGGCAGGGATTTTTTTTTTTTTTTTTTTTTTTTTTTTTTTTAAGAAATATTTAACGATAACAAATATTTAACCTTATAATAATTTTATAATGCTTTTAATAGTTTGAAGAATTAATAATTATAGCCTACCCGTGATAACAAATCAGAACAAAAACAGACTTCACCTTAAGGGGACAAGGGACCTTAAAAACCTTAAAAATCTATTTCTTTATTTTTTGTAAACTTCTTTAAATATTATTCAAGGATACATTATATGCATTATGGCATGCATTTATCGCAAAAAAAAAAAAAAATAATTATTTTTGATAAAAAAATGGTTTTAGAAATCTTCGAAATGTCCCCTGCGCGTTCCATGTCAATGAAAATCCCCAATATTTTTTATAAAAATTTGGTTTATATCTATAAATAAAACTGTGCATCGAATTTTATATATTTGAATATAAAGGTAAAAAAAAATCAATTTAAAAAAAAATTCAATTTAAAAAAAAATTCAATTTAAAAAAAAAATTCAATTTAAAAAAAAATTCAATTTTTTTTTTTTTTTTTTTTTCTTTTTTGTAAATTTCGCTTTAAATATTACTCAAGGGCACATTATATGCATTATGGCATGCATTTATCACAGAAAAAATTAAAAAAAATATTTTTGAGAAAAAAATGGAATTTTACGCGTCGTCTTAGAGATCTTCGAAATGCCCCCCGCGCGTTCCATATCAATGAAAATCCCCAATATTTATTATGAAAGTTTGGTTTATATATGTAAATAAAACTGTGCATTGAGTTTTATATATTTGAATATAAAGGTTAAAAAAATTGAAACAATTATATATATATATATTTTACATTTATATTCAAATATATAAAATTCGTTGCACAGTATTATTTATATAAATAAACGAAACTTTTATAAAAAATATTGAGGATTTTCATTGATGTGGAACGCGCAGGGTGCATTTCGAAGATTTCTAAGACGACGCTCAAAATTCCATTTTTTTTCTCAAAAATATATATATTTTTTGTGATAAATGCATGACATAAATGCATATAATGTACCCTTGAATAATATTTAAAGTGAAATTTACAAAAAATAAAAAAATTGATTTTTAAGGTTTTTAAGGTCCTTTGTCCACTTAAATGCATGTTATCATGCGTAAATAACACATAATAGTTCACCAAAAGCACCAAATGACAAAAAAAAAAAAAAAAAAAAAAAAAAAAAAAAGATCTTGTAACTCCGGAGTTATGCATTTAAATGTTAACTTACTTTTGATGTGAAATTAACGAATTAAAAATTCTTCAGTTTAAAATTAAAACAAAATATGTTTCTAAAAGCCAGAACTTCTCTTTTGATGGGAATTTCAAGGAAATAATTATATCAAAATGTTCAGAAAAATAGGAGATGAACATCTATAAAAATCAAAATTTCGAAAATTTTGAAGCTTTAAGAGTTCTGAGACCCCTTCAAACATATTGTCTGAATTCGAGCTTTTCGTTCATTCATTGATTTGTTGGATCTATGATTTTATTTTAGAAAGTGCAATCAAATTTTGTTTCAATACCTTTCATTTTATTAACGAAATCTTTGCGAGCAATTTATGAAAACTTACAAGTGACTTTTTTAAGAAACTATTTTCGGTAATAATTATATTTATTGTATTGCTCAGAGATTCTCTCTGATATCTCCCACATTTCACAATATAGGTACGATAACGTCAAAATCTCCTTATTAAGGAGCTTCTATAAATTGCACATTAGATCCGGAACATATACCCACTTAATTATACTGT
This sequence comes from Maratus speciosus, assembly GCA_963932465.1. NCBI lineage: Eukaryota > Metazoa > Arthropoda > Arachnida > Araneae > Salticidae > Maratus > Maratus speciosus. Next base: position 177,288,183 of record OZ010786.1, read on the forward strand.
TTCTGCACTTGGATATATGTAGCTCTCACAGTTCGGAAGCTTTCAAAATAAGGGTATAGCCCTGTATTTCTGTTTATTTTATTTGAAATGCATTATTCATTGCTGATTGTTTATTTTTTACCCGGCTGCCAAGAAGGGTTATGTATTTCACGCGTATCTCGGTATGTGGATTTCTTTATAGCCTTGAAACATCCCAACGGCGGGATGGATTTTAATGAATGAGGTCTCTATCGATTCGTCTTAACCGTCCGATGGTTATAGGCTATGTTTTGTTTTTATAAATTTAAAATGGCGGCCGTAAAATACAAATGGCGATAGAGACGAAAATTACGCACCATATTGAGTGGCATATCATTGGATAGGCCTTTCAAAATGAAGACGATGCTTCATTGACTATTTTACAGTCAGAAGCTCCGTTTAAATATTACACAACCTAGAAGTTGTGTATGTAGAATCTCTAGCTTTACTGCAACTGTAACTTTCATAGACATCTATATGCCTCATCAAAACAGTGTTTAAGATAGGAACTAACAATTAATCACGACTTAAAAGTCATCAATGCAAGTAAACAAAAAAATAGGTAAGTAATATAAAAAATAGTTTCACATTGATGAGAAATAATTAATTAGTTCTCTTTTTACGTAATCGAGTTTTTTGATTTTTAAAATTAAATTTAATGTTTAATATTTAATTTATACTTTCCCCGTACCTTTTATTCAATTTAATGTTGTAGCTAGTAGTAATGTTTAACGCGATAATGTTGTAGTTATATAAATTTACATATAATGCCCGATGTTTTGTATGGAATCTTTAAAAGCACTTCATGACTGAAGACGTTTATTTTTTAACATTCGCATATGGTCATTTGATTTTTCTGTAAGTTTCTAAAAAATTTCAAAACAGTCTAAACAAAATGTCAAAATAGCCGTTTCTTCCTAAATCGAAAACGTTATACACTTATGCAATTAACTGTTTTCCCCTATTTTTCATGTTTTACAATCAAGGGGCGATAACGTCAGAGTCCAGCTACTGAGGAGCTTCTATTCTATCAGTTGCATTAGATCAGGTATACCCGTTTAATTATGCTGTTTCTGCAGTTGCATATCAGTAGCTTATACCGTTCGCAAGTTTTCAAAATAAAGGGATAGTCCTATGTACCTGTATGTTTTATTTTATTTGAAATGTATTATTCATTATTCATTACTGATTATTATTTAAAAAATTTTTAATGTTTAATTGATACTTTATTCGTACCTTTTATTCGATTTAATATTTATGCGGTAATGTTGCAGCTATATAAATTTACATATAATGCCCGATGTTTTTTATGAAATCTTCAAAAGCTCTTCATGAAAGAAGAAGTTTATTTTTTAACATTCACATATGCTCATTTGATTTCTCTGTAAGTTTCTCAAAAATGACAAAACAACCTAAACAAAATGTCAAAACAGCCCTTTGTTCCTAAATCGAGAACGTTATACACGTGCAATTGACTGTTTTCCCCTATCTTTCATGTTTTAAAATTAAGGGGCGATAACGTCAAAGTCCCGCTACTGAGAAGCTTCTGTTCTATCAGTTGCATTAGATCAGGTATATACACTTAATTATACTGTTTCTGCATTTGCATATCTGTAGCTTTTACCGTGCACAAGCTCTCAGAATAAAGGGATAGTCCTATTTACCTGTATGTTTTATTTCATTTGAAATGGATATTCAAAGATGATTGTTTATTTTTTTACGTTTGAGGTTTATTTGATATTTTACTCGTACCTTTTATTCGATTTAATTTTTATGCGATAAGTTTATAGCTTTATAAATTTACATATAATGCTAGATTGTTTGTAAGAAATCTTTAAAAACTCATCATAAAACAAGAAGTTTATTTTTTAACAATCGCATATGCTTGTTTGATTTCTGTTTGAGATTTTCAAAAATGTCAAAACAGAAAGATTTCAAACATTTCCGCTTAACAAATATTTTCTTTATTTGAATACATATGATTTCAGGTTTAATAAACTAAAAGAAACATTCCGAACCTCCCTCTGTTGCAAAAGTAGAGGAAGATATCGAGGAACTGCTTAGATGCTAACATTTCTATCGATTTCAACAGACAAAAATGCTTTAGCTATGCAAAAGTAAGATGAATATGTTGTTATAGAATTCTTGAAAAGCTAATATCTTAGATGACGAGAGATATTTAAGAAGTATTGTTTCTTATTTCTTATAAGGATTTTACTCCAGCTGTATACGTTTTGTGATACAAAGTCGTGCATTTGTGTAAACTAAAAAAAGGTTTGTGTCACTTAAGATATACATAAAATACTACTTAGTAACAAAGAAAATTATTTTTTAGAAAGTACTTACTAGATTGAAGATCTAATCAAAAACAACTCGTTGTAAATGATCCCGCCAAGCGACAAACCTAAAACGTCAGTCATAAAAAGAAGTGATATCACATGAAAAGAAGCGATATAGAAGTGCCTACTAAGAGTGTCGTGTAAAAATCTATCACTACTCATAATGTTTCCAAAGGACTCGGAGTGAGGTTACAATATGTGAAAACTGCTTGGCGACCTGCAGGCTTTTATAATGTTTGTTCTTCCTGCACTTACATATGACTATTTGTTTAACAATTTTCTTCTTTAATAACTGATCCCATTAAACTGTGAAAAGTTGAAGCTTTTGGTGTTTACATGCCCATTCTTATTTAACATTAAAGGATCAATTTGTTGATTTTATTTACCATCATTTGAACAAGAAAGACCACTTTTACGTGGAGGATTTTCTAAGTAAAAATTTAATAAACATTTTGGGTTTGTGAAATAACAATAAAAAATAATGATCATATGAATATTACTAACAATGCACCTAATAATAGACGTTAACTAAACTAAGATATTTTGCAGTAAAGCCTGCGTTAACGGAATTGCACATGACAGGGGAAAAATCTGTTCTAGTAAGACTTTGTTACAATAGTATTATATAATATTCCTTATGTCGGAAACATGACATTTTACGTTTAAGAAATAATTCTGTCATAAACAGGATTCAGTTTACCAGTTTTCCCTTTAATTTTGAAACAGTGTATTATTAAACGTATTTATGTAATTAAACATTATGTTTAAAATATTGAAAAGTATAATTGTAAAAATCGATGATTACCACAATTACATACTATTTTCTGCTTGCCTTACAAATTTTTCTGATTTATTACAGATCTTCCTCCTACAAATATTTTTAAGACTTATATAATGAAAATTTAAAATTAATTTTTTCGACTTTCACAATTTTTCGAAATTGATGTAGGCACTGCATATATTAAATATACGCCTGCAGGTCGCCAAGCAGTTTTCACATACTGTACCTCACTCCGAGTCCTTTCGAAACATTATGAGTAGTGATAGATTTTTACACGGCACTCATAGTAGGCCCTTCTATATCGCTTCCTTTTATGTGATATCACTTCTTTTTATGACTGACGTTTTAGGTTTGTGGCTTGGCGGGATCATTTACAACGAGTTGTTTTTGATTAGATATCACTTCTTTTTGTAAGGTATTTCTTGCATTATACATATTCCATTTTAATTCAGAAAAGAAAAGATAAACGAAAGATGATAGAAGTAAAAAAAAATAATTTAATAGTGGTGCTATAAACTTTTCAAAAGTGTAATATATCTAGTAAGATATAATGTTGGACTTTTTAAAAAATAATTCAGAACCATTTTATCGATCCTTACAAATTTCAGAAGAAATCATTTATTTTTTAGAAATGATAAAATATGCCGAACTAATCGGGAAATATTTTTTGCTGTTGTTCAATAAGCTATATGGTGATTCATTAATTAACTCAGCAATAATTTTATCCTAATAACTTTTCAAAAACTGCCTTTACATTCTCAAAATTCGCATCATTTTACACAAAATATGTAAAGGCTTAAAAAGAGAATGAATAATGAGCATTTGTTTTATCACCGGGCATGCTTGAAGTAATTTTTAAATAAAATTAGTTTTTTTATTTCAGGAAATCCAACGTCCCTCCGAAAAGCGCGACAGAAACTCAGATTATCTGATTAAGTTTTTATTTTTTTGTATTTTTAAATATTTTCATTAGCTCTAACACATGTTGGTTTCTGAAATTTCAATGCATGTACTTTCTTTTTACGTGACTAACAAGACATACCAAGTCGTATGCTTTCCATGTGTTTTCTCATGTATTTCGGATAATTCATCCGATAAATTACATTCACTTCAATAAAAGTTCAGAGAGCGATATTTCATCATTATGAAATGACTTTCCCTAATTTCTGTCATATTTCTAAATTTTTAAGTTGCTCTATAATCTGATTAAAAATTAACCAAAAGCTATTGGCATATCGATAGCATTCTTTAATTACCAAGTTCAATATAAGAGTCTATTACTTTAATACATCCCCTTATTAATCTTTTTAAATGAAAAGTAAAACGAAAAATTTCAATAAAACTGCCAACATTTTATTTGATATAAAAGGATTGTAAAATAAAACGGAAAAACAATTGTGTAATAAAAAACCCGTCTGATTCTATTGCCTTTGTAAAATGGTTTAAATTGAATAAATTGCAAAGTTTGGAATGTTGAAAAAAATATTTGAGTATATGTGCGTTTTAATATAAAAGCAATACAGAAGAGAACATTTACCCGCTTATTTCAATATGATAGACACTAGACAGTATTCCTAAAGTTCTGTCGAATTGTTTTCATGACTATAAGTATTCTGTGATTCACTAACGTGTTTACATTATCTTTCTGAGCACGTTCTGTGGTTTCTCCGTAGTTCGTGTTTACCTAGAATCTTTCCATAATCGTGGTCCACTGGCACCTTTCTATAATCTAGTTTATCCTCAGATATCAGCAGGACATTCCGCGATGATTATTGTGCGCAGTACCTTCGTCAAAAATCATTCCGATTTCGTGCAAAATAAAGTATCATTTAATTGTTATCTAAATTTTGTGTGCAAAAATAGCCATAGTATTGGAATTTTAAAAGGGTGTGTGCTTAAATCTAGAAGCATCCTTAATAAAGTGGATAATAGAAACATCTTTAATAAAGTAGAAACCTGGATAGTTGAGCTTTTGGATGAACAAATTGAATTCATATTCAACTTTCAAGTAACATGATAAAATTTTCTAGAGATTGAAATAGTACACATTCATTAAAATACATACCACTCAGTAAATATCCATTGGTTGTAATGTAATCAAGATAATAGAAATTCATTAAAATACACGCCACACAGTAAATATCCATCGTTGTAATGTAATCAAGATAGTAGAAAGCCATTAAAATACATGCCACTAAGTAAATATCCATCGGTTGTAATGTAATCAAGATCTTTTGAGTGACCATGCAAACGAATCGTAAATGCTTCAAAGCCGCCTTACAATAGAGAGCTTAACTGGGTCGAATGCAATAACATCTACCCTATTAAAATACTTGTGCGTATCTATCAATGTAACCTCAAAAACTGGGACACCACAGGGCGCAGGGCTACGAAATTTGGCACACGGGTTGCTTCTGAGCTCATGAGCGATTGGGGCCAACAATTAAAAAAAAAATCGATTTTTTTTTATGTTTTTGACAAATGTTTGCCATTTTTATGTTCAACACGTAATCCCGCGAGTTCTAACCCGTTTTAAATGTTTACTGCAATGTTAGATATAAGGTCATTGCGCCTAAATATGATAACCCTAAATGTGATAATGTTCTTTTACTTAAAATCTTAATGCAAGAATCATAAATAAATACTGCATAATGAGGCATCCGATCTTAATGTACAGAACCCAAAACATTTTTCTGCATTTAAAACTTTTTTTTAAAGAAATTTTCAATCAAATAGACATCGTTCATTTTATTGCACTCTTGTGTTTCGCAAATGCGACAAAAATTCCCGAAATTGGCTCACGAACTTTCTTTTTTAACTTTAAATCTCAAATAACCTTATGAACTTCTAGAACCATGTTGCCGGTTTCGGTTACATGGCTAGTTAAACTTAAGAAAAGACGACCAGTTTTCGGATTACAATTTAAAATAGTCTACGCATTTTGGAGACTCTGTTTTCTGCAGGTACTTAATAGCGACATACAGATTGCTGTAAATGCGTAGACACATTTAGGAGATTAACGAGGTAAGTTTATATGGTTTTTTTCATATATTGTGTTAAAATGATGTTTAAAGCAAATATTATGTATAATCCGTTCAGGACCGGCATCTTTTACAGGAATTTTATTCGTTTGGTACCATTTTTTTAATTATTATTTTACTTAACTTTATAAATCACGAAAATGTCGTAATTAAATAAAATCAATTTTACTTTTATTTTTTACTGTTATCAAACTCAAGCGTTTTAAACACTTTTCGAGGGTGCATATATGCACCCATGGTCCCGAATGGGTTAATTAAGCTGTGTTGAGTCAGCATAATCCTCCATTAATGTTTTTTTTTTTTTTAACCAGACACTTAAATACATATTTTAAGATGATCGAAATAGAAAAATACGTTTATTTTAAACTTTTAATTTAAAAAAAAAGGTATAAGAAACGCGGTGTATGTTCCATTAACATAATATAGACACATGATTTTGGAATTTGCAATAAGTTTATATGATGGAAATTCTGGAAAAATCCATTGTAAATTGAAAACTCTTAAATAATGTTTATTTTAATGCGGTTACGTAAGTTAGTTTTATCAGCATTATACGATTCGGTAGCTTAAATGCTGTATCTGATTAAAACATGATGCAATTTAGTTATGGGTTTTAGGAGTCCATAGGGTTTTAGGAGTCCTGGTTTAGGAGTCCATAATTTTTGTCAGCACTTTTTTTTAAATCTCATATCTTAATTCTGTTTTCACTTTTTATTCATTACAATCGACATTTTCTACTTCTAAATTAGAAAACGATAAAAAAATAAATAAAACTAATTATCTAAATGAGTATTTGTTTCCATATACGTATTTTTAGGTACAGAAAATGTTCAATATTTTTAAAGTGCAAGAAAAATGAAGAGGAATGTATGTGTGTGTATGGGGGGGGAGGGGGGAGTGCGACAGAATGCCAGGCACATTGCTTCTCTGTGGCTTAATCAGACTTATTAGAAATATTGTTCGATTTTATCTATTTATAAGGCTGATACATTTATCATGTGACATTTTAGAATAAACAAAGTTATATGTAATAAATATTCTGGTTAACAATATTACACATATCTTGGAAATATCCTTTTAACCCGTAAACTCCACATTAATGCGAATTCGCACCGACCGAAATGTCGGCGCTATTTAAAATGAGCTTTAATTGATTCGTATTTTTCATTAACAAAATAAGACTTTTGATAAAATCCAATATCTCATTTCGTTTCTTATTAAATTTTGTATATGAATCATGTTGTTATATTTCATTATCACTAGATTGTGAGCAAAATTATGCGGAGTTGAAGTTACGGAAACCCAAATAGTACTAGTGTAGAAATTATGGGTTAATATTCACGTGCGAATTTTAAACGAAGTTTTTCGCGACAATCATTTAATTGTATTTATAGCCATAGCTCTGTGGGAAAGAGGGATGTGAATTAATTATATTAGGAACAAAGCATTATATGCAACATTCAAATAACAACACGGAGCTTTTGCATGTTAGCAGTGTAAAATTGGCAAACAGAACGGTGCTGCGCCGCCCGCGATAAACAGGTCAAACTTGATGGATCTGTTTCAAAGTATGAATATTGAAATGCACTATGTTTAATTATAATTTATTTAAGATTATGCATCTCAGTTAATGTTTTTTGATTTAAATTAGTATTAAATAAAATTTATTTAGTAGTTCAATAATAAGTTATTTATCTTTCAATTTTATGTATTTCAACTCTTTATTAACTCTTAGCTGCTGTTAGCGATCTCGCAGGCCACTATATTTTTCAATTTTCACAGTTAAACTTGTAATTTCCAGTTAAGCTATGAATACCGGTGAAATTTTCTTTCATTCTAAGCTCTAGAACTATTGCTAGACATTCTGAATATTTGAAGTTTAATTATAATAGTCCTGGAAAAAGTACTTTTGAGTTGATAGAGCCTTTCATTCATCTTTTACTTAAACGGTCTCGGAGAACACACGCAGTAGTTATGCGACAATTCCTGTCACAGCAGTTAATGGTTAAGTAATTCCAAAAAATAATTGCAATTAACTCTGATCTGCTGTTAGTGCTGCTTTTTTTTATTTTTCACAGTTTAACTATCAATACAGTAAAATTTTGCTTTATTTGCAGCCCAAGTACAATTGTTTGAAATGTTTGAAAAAGCAAGATTTTATTAGAAATATTACTCTACAAACAGTTTAGTGCAAAAACAGTATTTTATGATTAATTGCGACTTATATTCATCTTTCAATCGAATGGTTTCGCAAACCTTTCTGAATTGTTATGTGGCAATTTTCTGCAACAGCAGTTAAGGGTTAAATGAACTTTTTCTGATGAATTTTCATGTGTAAAATGCATTATTACATCTCATTCACGTTTTAACTGCCGTAAATGCGACAAAATTTACCTAAATGCGACCGACAATCGTATATTGTGGTGACTACAGATAATTATTAAATTTATACAAAACAAATTAGTCTTGAACTATAGCTACAGTATTCAGTAATTTGCTGCTTAATAAAATGTATGTTTATATAATAAAATTCCAAATACAGTAAAACCTCCCTAAAGAGACCACGTTCTCTTAATGGAGGTCATGTTTAAATCTAGATTTTAACTGTTGAAAAAAGGTAACAACTAATGTTACTAAAATTTATTTTTCAGAGTAACAGGGCTCCCAAATGGTCCGCCAACTGAATACCAATAAATTTTAACAGAAAATTTTAGGGTAGGTTTGAGCTAGAATTAACTTTCAAATGTGATTTCGGGGCGGTTTTTAAGAAAAATCTAAAAAGAAAATTTTTCTAAAAAAATATTGGTATTCAGTTGGCGGACCATTGGGAATAGCACTGGCATTAGGAAAAAATATGCAAATTTAAGTATAAGAACAAATGTTAATTAGATAAATTAACTACTGCAGAGTTTAAAAAATGAATACGTTTGCTTTGATTTTACTGTTTTATCTTTTATATCTTTTATTACCAAGTCCTTTCAAAGTTCCGTAAATATTTTTTTTTTTTTTTTGGACGGGAACAAATAATGACGATTTCATTAATTTATCTATTTTTTTTTAGAGTTTCCCGACAGAATAGGGCAGAGGAGTTTATTGACCGTCATTCTTAATTTGTCATCAGAGTTAAATTCATTGCCTAAAAAGGCACAAAGTTGTTTAAACACTTAAATGTTATTGTAATAAGAAAAAATTCTAAACTTAGTTTAGAAGTTTGATGAATAATGCGCTCTACGGAATTATTTTTCTAATAAAACCTTCTTCAAGCGACCAGTTTGTGTTTATGACGGCCAATTATCAACACGTGGGATATGGGCCCAATGGGGGAGTGCCCTTCGTGGGGGTCTTTCTAAGGGAACCTAACCCGTATTTACGCGTGGGAATCCACGGCTTCGAAGAAAACCACGAAAACTCCGAAACGGTTAGGCCGACGGGCGCGATTGGGATCGAACCCAGCACCTCCCGTCTACCAGTTTCGAGAGCAGAACCTCTCAGCCACTGGTGGGGCCCTTCAAGCGACCAGGAAAAACTGAATTTGTTTTATTTTCTTCAAAGAAATGGGCCGCACATGGAGGGAGTTCTACTGGGATGGTCTCTGAATGGAGGTAAAATTAGTATTGAGCCTATGGGAATAAATTTCGTTCCATGAAAAAATGGTCGTTCAGGGAGGTGGTCGCTTAATGGAGGTGGTCGCACAGAGAGGTTTCACTTTATACCCTAAATGCGACAAAACTATGGGAAATCGCGTCTCATTTAGGCACAATGACGTTACATATTACGTACGCCACGCTGAGCTCACATGGAAATATAAGTAGTGATATTATTACGTACGCCACGCTGAAATATAGGGGTAAATTACTTTAAACTGGTATAAATCAAAAACTAATTAATATTTTTACATGAAACTTTCAAAAGTTTGAACTACTCATAACAACAGTTCAAATGTCGTAAAGCGCATAAAAACCCGATAATTACACATAGCTGTAGCCCTGTCAACAGATTTGGTCGGTTCAAGAATTTAAAAAGTGCAAAAAACAGCACTTTTAAAATCGCATTTACTAAAAACCTATTCGCCGGAATCCACTTTACTTTCGTTTTCTGAGTCACGTGGCACGCCCCATTCCATAGGAACAAGAATTTTGTTTCTATCATAAATAGTTCTCGAGCTATAGATGCGTCAAAATCTTGTTTTGGTCAGTCCGGAAAATATAAACTAGACAGAGTACTAAAAAATTTTTACAAAATCGTTTGGCATTAATTGGCGGAAATTCCTTTCATTTACGGTTCATTGCACTGTTATTTCATTTGCTGGGCGAGAAACTCTGTCGAGTTTCTATGATACAGATATTTTGCTTTGTGACAATTTTAACATTACGTTGCAGTTAATTCTACAGTGTTCTATTGTTTATGTCTTTTGGAAACATATGGTATAAAAAATAATTGTGCTAATAGCCAAGTTCTAATTCAAACGATTTATTAATATAAAATGCACTCACACACAAATATAAAATTTGTTCAATGTATGTCACACATGTAAAATTGTTGTTGATAAAATCCTTATTTGATTATTAGTCCAGTCTAATTAGGAAAGTTTGCCGAAATAAATGCTACAGAGATAAAAATTGGTACAGTTGTTCATTGATACCTAATCACTAGATAAAAAGTTCTGACGGATAGGAAGTGAGCGGGAGGGGGGGGGGGACAAAAATAAATTTCGCCCCACCCCCACTTTTTTTAATTTTTTTTTTATACCTCAGAAACATTGGGTTTTCATGAAAAAAATTGCTCTGGCATGAATTAAAGAGCATAAATTCTGTACAAATGGTAGGTATACAAAGTGATACCTCGGTTATCCGTCATGCACGACACCGGAACCTTGACGGATTTTTTACTAAAAAAATCACTTTCTTTTCAAATTTATTTTATTTCTATTCAAAATTATTAAATATTGTCACAAAAAATAAAAAAATAAAACAGAACACTCCATTATTGCAACACTGCACGAGATAATGGCAGGTAATTAGTTAATGAAAGATAAATATTTACCATTAATGAAGGGTTTATTAATGTGAAACATTATAACTGCGAGTATAATATACGAGAAAACTAAAAGTAGATACATACTAATTTATAATTAAGTAAATATTATGTAATTATAAAATAGACAAGTCTTTAAAAGAAGTCTTTCACATTCTGGCTTGTTTTCTCCTACAATATCATCATCAGCGGAAATGCATGGCTCGTTAGGCTCCATAATCATTACTTCGTCTTCTTCCTTGCCCTGTTCATCTCCCCTTGATCCTGTAGACAAATATTTATCATTAAGAAAATGTTTAGGTCATGTGAAACATTGTTAGTGCGACAAAACATATAAAGACGACAATGAAAACTACTAATTTATCTTTAAGCAGATATTACTTACTAAGTCGTAATGTTCTTTTTTTTCTTTGACACATCATCATCAGCTGAAGTGGATGGTGCATTAGAAGATATTCTCAATAGGATTGAATCCATAACCGTCTCCTCATTATATTGATCTACATATTTGGGTGTAGCATTCAGACAGTCACCATGTTACAGATGATTGTTCAGTTATTGGCTGCTTTTCTGCATTCACACTTAGCTCTACACCAATAGTGCATTTGCAGAAGATGGTATTTAAGACAGCCTCAGGTACGATCGAATCCTTGGTTGTTATGAGAATAAGACGATTCTGTCTTCGTTCTCAACGCCACACAACCCCCCCACCCCCCTCCGTTCCCTGTCTTCGTCCGGCTTGCTGTTTCTGGATAAGCCACAGTTGTACCTGCTGGTACACCCGGAACGAATGCTGTCTGGTTCCTCTTTCTGTTGGTGGAAGGGAGGAAATGTCAGGTTTAACATTCCATACAGATTTTGCAAAGGAGTGGTATCGGAAAGTATTATAAGATGTAGCTGCGGAGGGGGCTCCATACAATCTAAAAAAAAGTTGGTTTCCTGCTTCTGCAACAGCATCATGGTCGGATTCCCTATTATTGAACACATTACCAATTTTGTGTACGTCTTCTACTAATACTCTCAGATCCTTCAATTTGCCATTTTAAAAAGCTGTGCCTGTGAATTCAAATGCATTCATTGGAATAATCCCCAACAGCCTAAGCAGTAGACATTTTAGTTAATTTCATGACTGGCGATGCACTTTCAATATGTAATGGTGTTACACACTTTATGCCAACCATGGAGTGAAATGTGTTGAGTGCATCCAGCGTGGAAATATTAAAATCAGCGTTATCGTAAACAAAATGACAAAACATTCCTCGTAAATCTTTTTGACCATGTTGAATGGCAGACATTTCAAGCAGTAGAGACTCATAATAGGACAAGCAAAACCTCAAATTCGAAATGAGATCGACTAAGTTCTTGTGGCCATACTTTCTGTACAAGAGTACACCTAGGCCGGTCAATATTGGGGAAATGAAAGACAGTGGATGTACTGAAGATATAATGGCATGGCCTATTGTAATGCATTTTCTTTGTCGAGCAACATTGTTCTGCTGGCTTTTCTTCTACATGAGTGCATGCTCCAGAAAACAGCTGAGAGGTTTAGGAATATCACACTTGGCATCCTTGAAATATTCATTACTTCGAGGATAGCTCTTAGAAGCATATACTTTTGACTGGATATACTCTCTAACGATTGCTGCTGCAGTTTGCACAATTCTTAGTCGTTCATCATCACAATCTATTTTTTTTTTGTTTTTGTACAATGCATCTGTAACACTTTCATTCTTGTGTCAATAAAACAAACGGAAGGAATCTTTCTTGGATTTTTAGTTTTGATGATACTCTCTTCAGATCTCTGTTTTAATATACCTTTCACTGTCCGTTCATTTGGAAAACGCCCCGTTACAACAGGAAGCAAATCAGACAAGGCATGTTGGCAACCATCATTATTTTCAAGAAATGAGCAAATTTCTTCCATGGCTTCTACAACATAATCTGTTTCTGACCGTCCTCATTTACCTCCTCTTGACATGAGATAAAATTTCTGTAAACATTCATGATGGTAAATTCCATCAGCAGCAATTAAATCAACTACATTACTAAAGCGAATTTTAACTTCTTTCCCTTACTGATTATTTTTCATTTCTGCGGCTTCAAGGTCTCTTTGTGTTATGGTTGGACCGTTTGTTTCTAAGACTCGCACCTCATAAAATATTCTTCGCAAAGGGATTGGTTTCTTTTTTCCTTTTTCTTTGAACTGTTCATCAATTAATACAGTACAAAGGAAGCATCAGATTTTGAAATGGAACTTGGGTATTGAGGACCGCAGAGTAACCGGTTGTCCACTGATTGATGGTGTAGGCTCATTTCTGAGCGTTTTTAATGCTGCTTTAATGCTGTCAGTTCTGGTGTAATTTTTACAATATTCAATGCGTACTTTCAGAAACGTAATATTTTACAACTGCTGAAATTTTTAGTCCTATCTTTGAATACTTGCTTTTTTAAAACTTTCGATGCCATTTTCACCCACTCGTACTACACCACCACTTGACTCATAAACATCTGTATCACGAATGAAACACTTATCCATTGACATGATAAGCGTAAAAGTTGTTAAGTACTTTAAACTTGATGTTAACTACTATAAATGCGAACTATCCACGTCCCCGTACTGGGTTATAGAAGCAAAAGGATACCAGATATAAAAAGAAAGGGTGTGGAATTGGAATCCCCGATCCTCGGAAATGCCACCTGCAATACAAAAATCACGTGCTACTGTTTACTTAAAATTCTCTTCCCGCTGATCGTAAGCATTGACACCAGTGAGATTATTTACCACTCATCAGTCGATTTGACATGTTTGTAAGTACTCAGAAGTTAAGTTGTTTTCTTTTTTCTTTTTTAGTAACAATATTTAATAAATTTCGCTAGGCAGTGAGTAAGTAAATTTGGAAAAAAAATGATTTTTTTGCGAAAAATCCATTAAGGTTCCGGTCCCGTGACTGGCAGATAATCAGAATTCCACTTCGTATACATGTCTGTTGTAGAGAATTTTATGCTCTTTAATTTAGGCTGGAGTAATTTCTTTAAGAAAACCCACAGTTTCCGAGATATTTTCCAAAAATTAAAAAAAGAGGGGGTACTTATTTTTGCCCCTCCCCCTTCGCTCACTTCCTATCCATCAAGACTTTTTACCTAGTCATTAGTAGCTATCTATGAACAACTGTACCAATTTTTATCTCTATAGAATTTATTGTGCCAAACTGCCCCAAAACGGGCATATTTGATTGGACTAAAGGCTTGCGTTCACATGACTGACGGATAAACAAGGTTCCATTGCGTATACATATCATTTGTAGAGAATTTTATGCTCTTTATTTCATGCTGGAGTATTTTTTTAAGAAAACTCAAAGTTTCTGAGATATTTAAAAAAAACTAAAAAAAGAGGGGAGGACATAATCCCCTTCCCCCCTGCTCACTTCCTATTCACCAGGACTTTTTACCTAGTCATTAGTAGATATCAAAGAGAAACTGTACCAATCTTTATTTCTGCGGCATTTATTGTGGCAAACTGCACCAAAACGGGCTTATTTGATTGGACTATTACACAAAATTGTTAACTCTTTTTTTTATAATCAATAACGATAAAAGACAAAATTTTTTTATCCAACTAACATTTGTTTGACTCAGAAACTTTTCCAATTTAAATAAGATTTAAACCTTGGATGCATGAAAACTTCATGTAAGGTTGTATTGAAAAAAGTTCCCTTTTGAAAACTATGCATATGTTATTTTTTAATTTCTATATAACATATAAACTTCATACGAAGTTTAATAGTGCTTGTGAAATAAAGAAATAAATAATAGAACCATTTACGTTTGAATATCTATTTGGAAAATCTGCCTTCGGTAGTTTTTTTCTTTTTCTTTTTCTTGCTGTGCATGACTAAAAAATTTTTCTTGCAGATTTTTTGCTCATGGGTCAAAACAAAACCATAACCAAAAACGATTTTTTTTACTTTTTTCTTTGTGGAAAGATGTCGAAAGGTTAACTTATTTACCACAAAAACTATTTAATAACTCTTAATAATATATATTTTTTTAATATTTGAAAACGTCACATCAGGGTCAAGGTCGTTCTGTAATATCTTTTAAATGGAAGAATTTTTTTTCTTTTTTTTTTTTAATAACAACATTTGTTCTTAATAATTTGTTTTAAATCGTTTTATCCATTTAAAAATAATATATGCATGAGAGAGGTAATAAGATTTTGTTTGATCAACAAAACGATTTTTTGATGCAGATGAATGAATGGTGCTTAGAAAATGTAATTTTATATTCTCTTTAAATTTCCGTGCAGTCCCATGCAAAATATTATTGTAAATATAATAAAACACACATAAATAACACCTGCATTCAACTATTAAAGGTATATACAATTGTTATACACACATACATACAATAATCCCAATTGAGTGAAAAATGAGCCAGAGCCAGGAATCGAAATCGGGACCACAGCGTACTAGGTGGTTGCTCTACCACTGAGCCACTCCGGCCGATACATGGGTCTGCAATTTTTCACTAATAAATCATGTTGGTGGTCATGCATCAGCCATCTAATGTCTCTGGCTAATCTTTCACTCCAGTTGGGTTTATTGTATTTATTGCATGTATGTCTGTATAATATTTATATATACCATTATTGTAAATGTTTCTAAAACTAAAATAAAACTTTCTAATTTTTATTTATTGTTAACAACTTTTAAAATAAGTTTCTAGTTCTCTAAGACCTGGTAGAGATTATGTTTATTAATTAAAATAAATAATAGATATAAATACAAAAACATACATTATTTCTATATACCTATAAACATGTCAGTAAAACGTTGCTAATAATTTAAATATCTATGTTTCACTTTACCAATAAATATTTTCGTGAAATCACATTTTATTTGTTTAGAAGTAAATCAAAATAAACAAATGATATTAACAAAACTCAGTAAGCTAAAAAAAATATATAAAATTTTCCTTACTTTTCCTATATAATCAAATCATCAGTTTGAAATAAATATTTAATGAAACAAGAAAAAGGAAATTTGTTAAGTAACTATAGAACACTTAATCTATGGTCTTCTAATATCTGAAATTTCCATTCTACTCTGAAACGATATTTTATTTCTAGACGTTTTATCTGAGAATTCCTCGAGGATAGTGTGGATTGTGCTGGTAATATTGATCTGACCGAGATTCCGACTCACTGTCGAGAATGATTGATGAAAGTGAAATTCTTCACTCCGTTTAGAGTTGAAACTACCAAATGTGTATCTCTTTAGATACTTTAGTGTTTCTTATGATAAAAGTTTTTCTTTTTTTTCATGAAAGTACTTTCTTGAAAGTGAAAATTCACTTTAATATTTTTTTTTTATTCTTTGAAGAAAATAATTTACGGACATAAACTTATTTCAAAATATTTGCATTTGCTTTTACCGTGAATAATTTGTTAGTTACATTTTTTATGTAAGTTGATTAATAATGTAGCTATTGAGTATAATGACTGTGATAATAAATATTTCTAGACAAATGAATTATGTGATTACAATGATGGGTGGACCAGTGTTTCGTATGATAAAAGTATTTCTTTTTTTTTAATTGAAATTCTTTCTTGAAAGTGAAAATTCACTTTAATAAAATTTTCATTCTTTAAACGAAGTATTTTTTAGTAGCATAACTTTATAGCAATTTACAGTAAGTAGCATAAATTTATTTCAAAATATTTACACTTGCTTTTACTGTGTATACTTTTTGAATTGCATTTTCTACGTAAAGCATCATACGTACGCATTCTACGTAAGTTGATTAATGATATACCTATTGAGTATAAAGATTGTGATAATAAACATTTCTAGACAAATGAATTATGTCATTATAATGGTTTGTGTACCAGTGTTTGGTATGATAAAAGTGTTTTTTTTATGAGAGTTTTTCTTAAAAGTGAAAATTCACTTTAATAAAATTTTCATTCTTTCAAGGAAGTATTTTGCGCACATAAATTTATTTCAAAATATTTGTATTTGCTTTTACCGTGAATATAATTTGTGAGTTGCATTTTCTACGTAAATTGATTAATAATGCAGCTATTGAGTATAATGATAGTGGTAATAGATATTTCTAGACAAACGAATTATGTGATTATAATGTGTTTCTTATGATAAAAGCGTTTCTTTTATTTCATGAAATTTCTTTCTTGAATGAAAATTCTCTTTAATAAAATTTTTATTATTTCAAGGAAATATTTTGTGCACATAAATTTATTTCAAAATATTTGAATTTGCTCTTGCTGTGAATAATTTTTGGGTTTCATTTTCTACACAAGTTGATAATTAATATAGCTATTTAGTATAATAATTGCGATAATAACTATTTCTAGACAAATGAATTATTATCTGATTATAATGATGGGTGAGACTAGTCATCGCACCGTTAACAGTCAGAATTTTAAAAATTAAGATACTATACAGTCATGAGACAACATTCGTACGCTAATATAAACCTTTTGCACTGCACTGACACCGATATGGTGACATATTAAGTTTAACCACAAATCCACTGACACCTATAAGGTGACATATTAAGTTTAACTACAAATCCATTGGCACCTATACGGTAAACAACAAATGAACATGCTTTTAGGGAGTTCCGCACATATTATTTCAAATATGTAAAAATGGCGTAGAGTTGCAGGTAAGTGATAAAAATTTTGGTGTGAAGTGCATAAGGACAAACCAATCGAAATGTTAGTTTCAAACTTTTAGCTTGCAATTAATATTTTTTTTAATGCTTTATTTGAATTAGGTAGCCGAGGTCTCGAGGTAGCCAACTCTAACAGGACTAGGTTTTCTTTTCTTTCTTTCTTTTTTTTTTTTTTTTTTTTGGTTTAATAAATTTACTTTTAGGTTCCGAAAGTCAATGTACCCTCATTAAAAAAAACTGCAACAAATATAAAAAAAAGTAGAAACTAGCCCGATTAGAGATCTACATCACCTATCCTATGCAAAAGAAAAAGTACTATACATATATATCTAATTATATTAAAATATAATATTATATATATACATATATACAATATAATATCATATATATATATATATATTATATAATTATATATATTGCGTTTATGGTATTAAAATATATTAAAATTCAAGTGAGCAATTTGAAACGAGCACTCACATATGTTTAACACTAGCTTGTGAGGGTTTTCGCATGACACGTGAAAGACAATTCTCTGTATAGGCACTTTAATGTTTCATAAGATAAAATACGTATTTTATTTTGTTTTTTCAGGTTCATTCTTTAAATTTAAATTTCACTTTCATATATTTTTTTTACTGTTTAAAGTAATAGTTTTACCATTGGACACGCATAACTTTATTTTAAAATGCTTGTTTTGTTTTTACTATGAAAACATTGTAAGGAACATTATATACTGTATAATAAGCTTTATAACTATATAACTTAAATTTTATATAAATATTTAATTAAGTAAGATGAACTTCATTCGTTAGACATTTAGGATTTCTTAATCAACAGCTTTCAAACAACTAAAATTTCTATTATTTTATAAAACGGTATTTTATTTCTGGAAATTTTATCTCATAATTCTGTGAGGCGGATTCCTTGAGGATAATGTGAATTGTGCTCTTAATATTAATCTTACCGAGATTCCGACTATCTCTTGAGAATGATTGCTGAAACTGGAATTCTTTACCACCGTTTAGAATTAAAACAATTAAATGTGTTTCTATTTTTATACTTCAGTGTTTCATATGATAAAAGTCTTTTTCTTGAAGGTTCATTCTCGGAAGTGAAAATTCACTTGAATAAAATTTTTATTGCTTCAGAAAAATATTTTGTGTTTAGATTAAATTTATTATATTTTTATTTGCTTTCATAAAAGAGGGGACCTCTTTTTATATAACGTAATTAAAAGTTATGTACCTATTTCACTGTCTTACCTATAAAATTTGTTCAGTAATTTTAAACAATTATTTTATTTAATTAAAAATGAATTTTTTAATGTGTTTACGGAACACTTAATCGATGGTTGTTTATTAATTGAAATTTCTATTCTCCTATCAAACGATATTTTATTTCTAGGCGTTTTATCTCAGAATTCGGTGAGACAATTCCTCGAGGATAAAGTAAATTAACTTGATTGTGAATTAATTTGATTTAACTTCTTAAGGAAAATTTCTGACATAAAGTGTGTTTATTTGACTTTAAAAGAACCGGCAGGTTAGTAGCTGTATATATCTATTAACTCGTTGACCGCCTAGCCTGAAATTGATTAAATATTCGATAGCACCCAACTACACCTTACGCATGTGGTCTCCCACGATCGGCAACTTTTACCTGCGAGTCGTATTGGAAATATTGTGCCATAAAAATATGCCATGATACCGTATGTTCTCAAGGTTCTCAAGGTGCGCAGAATGGAAGCCTCGGATGAGACCATATGGACTCGTGGGGTGGTCAGCATGTTAAAGCATAATAACATTCATACGGTATATCTTTTATTTTTCAAACATTATCATATAAATATTCTACTTTATCGATTCCTACAATTTTTTATTTTTTGTAGTTTAGATTTCAAAATGTGAACAGAAATTTAAATTTCTGTATAATAATAAAAGAATTATTATTCACTTTAATATATTTACATTCCTTCATTTCTTTAAAAAAATTATTTTATATTTATTGTTGCAATGACGTGTTGCAATGTTGTAAATATTTTAAGCAAGATTTCTTGAGAAAATATTAAATATATTTAAGGAATTTCCGATCCAAATAAAAATTCTCATCATGGTCTAATTGTCACATCATGGCCTAAATTTAATGTATATATACATAAAGTGCAGTTATTTGACTTTAAAAGAGCCGGCAGGTTAGCAACTATGTATATATATTAACTCGTTGCCCGCCTAGCTTGAAATTGATTAAATATTCTATAGCACCCAACTACTACTTATGCATGTGATTTCCCACAACCAGAAACAAAAGGACGAACTTCAATGGATGCACAAAATAGTTTATGTGTCTACAAAAAGTTTCTGATAGTAACTAATTCGTTTAGGCATACGGGATTCATCATATTAGTATTCATATAGACAAGATCGATTTGCCACATTAAGAGGCTACTTCAGTCAAACGAAAAGACTCGTTCGCCAATGTTAATTCTATGGAAGAAATTTATAAAGATATCTCGGTCGCATTTCAATATTTTTAAATGATTTCTTTTGCATTGAATAGTTGAGATCTATCTGTACAAAGGCCGCTCTTTACTTTTTCGATTTTGTTTACGGGTATTTCTTATGAGGGCACTTTCATTTTCAGAACCGGTTTGGAAAGTAAAAGCATCCTCATAAAAAATATCTGCAATCAAAATCGAAAAAGTAAAAAACGGTCTGCATACAGATCGATCTCAACTATTCAATGCAAAAGAAATCATTTAAAAATATTGAAATGCGACCGAGATATCTTTATAAATTTCTTCCATAGGATTAGCATTAGCGAATGCGTCTTTTCATTTGACTGAAGTAGCCTCTTAAATAATGCACACTTAATCACTTCACAATATTATTATCATAACAAGACATACAAAAACGTATATTTACATAACTTTCATTCTTGTTAAAGTTCATAGCATAATGTTAAACATGTATAGATGCAAAATTATTTTCAGATTGTTTACAATCTCTCGATGTAGTCATGTGCTGCTCAGTTCTCCGTTCGACTGTTTGCGAAATCCCACATTATTATGAGTCATATTAGCTTCGCAATAGCATCATATGTCTTTGCATCTATACATGACGTTTCACTGTGTTAAACAGTCTGCAGTTTCATTGTATCTGGAAGTAACGGGTTTTACCATTTGAGGCACTTTTACATATTTCTGATCATCAGCTACGGTTATAAGAGGAATAAAGAAAGAAAAAGTCTGATTTCTGGTTTAATAAGCAAAGTTCCTTCTTTTTATTTTTGAAACTAGTATTTGTATAATCCCATTGGAATTTCGAATTCATTTTCCAGCACACTTTTTTGCGAGATCTTAGTGGCAATGCGAATTATACAAAAAGAAG
The DNA here is from genome assembly GCA_963932465.1 of Maratus speciosus. NCBI lineage: Eukaryota > Metazoa > Arthropoda > Arachnida > Araneae > Salticidae > Maratus > Maratus speciosus. The sequence continues at coordinate 177,309,478 of OZ010786.1, forward strand.
GAAATCATACGCGCTGTGATAAATGCAATTTTAAGTAAAATATCCCATACTCTTTTCCTAGTTACGGGCAGAATATTTCTAGATATAGAAGACCATATAAATGTAAAGTTAGAAACGTTCGTTTGGATAATAATAAAATATTGCTCTATATCTTTTCTTATTTATTTATTTTAGCCATATGAATTATTCTATATTAAAGTTCTGCGGTCTCAGAGTAAGGATTTCATGGTAGTGGCCTTTCTCTTTTTCAAGAATGTATATTTATATAAATATCTTTGAATTCATTATCACCGTAGAAAGTTGATATTAATATATATATATATATATATAAATTTTATTACTAAAATTCGCAATGAAGGAATGAAGCCAATTATGACGAAGTTTGTGTATAACAAATAATTTTTATATCCCCTTCAACATCGCTGAAGGGATATTGAAGTAATATCCGCTGTATATGTCATTTAAAATATGTATTTAAGCATAAGATCTATAATTACTGAAAAGAGTAGTTTGAAAATCCTCAAAAAGTTTTAAATAAAAATTAAAATGTTTTGAATGGTACTAATACATTTTTTAAAGTTTTGGAATCTTTCAAGATATTTTGAAAAAGATAAAGATTTCTTAACAGTTAAGAGTTTCTTTCAAAAGATTATGCAAGCTTATCGTATGAAATGCTTTTCATTTATCTTATTAAAGGCTAAGTTCTCTTCAAAATATCTAAAATATTCAGAATCTTTTGCAATTCCTGGGAATTGATCCCTTTTTCAACTAACTGGCTTAAGACAAACACCGATTTTCTAAGATTCGGATCTTAACGTCAAATGTGATTGACGATCTAGAAATTACACAATTGTTTGCAGAAGAGAAAGTACTACTTTAAAATGAAAGTCAGAATAGTTTATTTTATATACATTTTAGTTTCAAAGTGAAGATTTTTGAAAATAAATCTAAATACTTTTCAGCTGTGAAAATCCTCATTTAAATAACTGTAGTAAAATGTATTTTTAAAGATTATAGTTTGCACTCATGAAGTTATCATTAGCTTATTTTTTTATACTTGTATAAAAAGATTTCTCACAAATTATGTGGGATTTGAGAATTAACGTCATGAGTAAGCATTTCATGAATGCATTAAATACATGTGTATTTTGTAACATAAATCGATATACTTAAAATAATTTTCACGATTAATGTTAAATTTTAAATTTTTGTACAGTACCCCCATGACAAACACTCACATAATTAAACGAAATTTCAACTCGAGATGACAATTTTCGGTAAAAATCTGTTGCTATCTCAGTTTCTTATTTAAAGCTTCCTACACTATACAAACTGCTTTTTTGTTTGTTTGGTTGGTTACATTTGTCTACATACCGGCGGTCACAAACAGTTGTTATCATTTCATAGATTAATAAAAATATGAGGAATAGTTTTAATAAAATAAAGATTTCTTTGAATGCATCCTAGATTTTTGTATATTATTTTCAATTTTTTTGGTTCAATGAAAAAATTTGATTGAAACATTTGTCAGAAGAGGGCATTGCATGAATTAAAATTAGATAATTCTGTAGTAAAGAAAGTTTACTTGATTTCAGGTAAACCTTTCGAAGTATTTTTACTACGAAACATTTTTAAAATGTTCCACATTATAGGTGAGTATGAATGTCTTTAAATTAAGTTTTTAGCATATTAGAATGGGTACAGGAGATTTCCTAACAAATGGCGTTTTTAAAAGACGCTTTAATTCGGGACATATATGCCAGTTACTCAAATATAATACGAAAGTTGTGTCGCCTGTATTTTATAGGACTTTGATTTGTATATTTCCGATTATTCAGTCTAAATGCTCCATCGTTAGAATAACTTTGCAACGGACCACATTTAATTATACTGATTCCTTCCGTTTAAAAAAAATAAAAAGGTCTATATTTATTATATTTAAAAATAAACTAGAATGCGTCTCGAGATAGTGAAGATATTCGAAAGTGAATTTTGAAGGTCGAATGAATATGTGTATTTAACTCAATACTTTTTTCGGTCCTTATTAATACCCATGTCTATAGGTTTTTTATCCAGATTTTGAGATATATTTCGATTCAAATGCCTCATTTTTGTTCCAGCCTTTTATTTGATCGCGTTTTATTTATCATATACATAAATTTCTAGTGTTCTATCTTTAAAAAGTCTATATTTATTATATTTAAAAATAAACTAGAATGCGTCTTGAGATAGTAAAGATATTCGAAAGTGAATTTTGAAGGTCGAATGAATATGTGTATTTAACTATTTTATAAAAGATTTAGTTGTTTTTCTATCGACTAAGGATTGTTATTTAAAATTAAAAGAAATTTATTTGACTTCATTGTAATTTGCATATCTAAACTAGAGAAATTAATTTATGAAATTTTGTTTAGTATATTGACTTTAAAATTTAATTTTTTGCAGTCGCTAACAGTGTGATAACCATTAAAATTACATTGGAATTCCTCCTGATGTTTCACACTCAAAAGGAAAATTAATAACTCCCACTCAGCTCAGAAATCAGCTTAATAGCTGATTTCTATAGAGAAAAAATCACGTCTCTTTTAAAATTGATTGCAAGTAGTACATGGAAGATATTTAAATTACATTGTATGTGGAAAAAATAAAAATATTTATATTTAAGTAATACTTAAAAAAATACATGCTAGTTCTATATGAAAAATCACTAGAGTTATAGAACTAGATATGCAATTCAGAATTCCTAACCAAATCAGTATAATAAGTAATAAAAAAAATAATTTCATATACGTGCATTAGAAATATCTCCAAGTCATATTTAATTAAGGTTGTTTAATAAATTTTGTTTAATGATGAAATTAACATTGTGATTTTATAAAACACACCAGGCTAAATTCCATGCATTAAAAATGTTTCTGTTATATTTAAGCTACGATTATTTTAAGGACTTTCTTTTATAGATAATGTTAAAATTATCATTCTGAAAAACATACGTAGAGGAAGATCTGGAATTATAGAATACCATTTATATTTCGATTTGAAAGTCAACATAAAAATTTGAGATTGTAAAGTACAAACTTTACTATTTCTTAAGACTTTTTTAATGCATTTAAAGAAGAAGAAAAAAAATATATATATCATTAATTAGAATTAAAAAAGGAAATACGCCATTCGGGTAATATACGTCAGTCAGATAATGCGAAATAGAGTTAAAAGTAAAATTAAAATTGCAAGAAAACCCATGATTATAGAAGAATAACTTGGATTATTTAATGAGTAAAGAGTAATACATCATCTACAAATCATCAGATTCCTTGAAAAATTCTTTTAATTTTTACAAAAATCAAGAATGTAGTTTGTTAAATTATTTGAAAACAACGTTTAAACACACAATAAAACAAGCAGATTTGATCATACGCATACGTTTCGTGAGTACTAGGACTCACATCCTCAGTGTAAAAACTTTAAAAACAATATCCCCCCAACTGCATGTACGGTGAAACCGTACTTTCACCGTACATGCAGTTGGGGGGATATTGTTTTTAAAGTTTTTAAAGTTTTTACACTGAGGATATGAGTCCTAGTACTCACAAAACGTATACTTATGATCAAATCTGCTTGTTTTATTGTGTGTTTAAACGTTGTTTTCAAATAATTTATATTTTCACACAAGTTCTGTACTTATTAATGTAGTTTGTTGTTTCTGCCCCGCCACAGTCCACATGCCCCACCCCACCCCACCCCGCGTAAAAATCAGGCATTATATTTAATTCTCCCCTCTTCCATTCTCTGCATATTTTTCATTGCAAAAAAGGCACATTGAAACTTTCTCATCTAGTGTACAACCTAGTAAATAGCCAATGTCAGATTATGAGAAATTATTGTTAATCTACACTAGAGTCGTCTTTAGATAATTAACTGGACTGCTTCAACTGGTCTACAACCAAGCTTCATCTTCTTATTTGGAACACTTTTTCAATTTTTTCCAATTTTGTCTTTACGATCGTTGCACTTTTTTTCATCTTATCCTCAATCTTGTCTTTTCCATAATGTTAAAATGTTTGATGTTCCGGATTTCGTTCCTTTTTTTTTTTTTTTTGGTCGAACCATAGTCAGCTCTGCTTGCACCATCATTCATCACGGGTCATAAACAACACAGGCGCGGATCCATGGGGGGGGGCAATTGGGGCGATCGCCCCCCCCCCCCCCCAAGAAAAAAGTATAAATCCACCACTTATCGCGAATTCCAAAACATGGTCGACGAAAAAATATTAATTTCGTCATAAGTTCCCAGAAAAAATCACCAAATTCGTCAAAGCATCGCGCAAAAAGCGCCAATTTCGTCAAAAAATCGCGTAAAAAACACGAATTTCGTCAAAAAATCGCGTAAAAAACGCAAATTTTGTCAAAAAATCGCAGAAAAAAACGTAAATTTCGTAAAAAAATTGCAAATTTCGCTAAAGAATCGCGGAAAAAACGCAAATTTCGTCAAGAGATCTCGGAAAAAATGCGAATTTCGTGAAAGGATCGGGAAAAAAATACTCGAATTTCGCCAAAGAATCGCTGAAAAAAACGCGAATTTTGTCAAAGGGCTGCGAAGAAATGCATATTTAGCCCCCGGAGGAGATTCCCCGAGACATGGATCCAGGGGGGGCGCCCCCCCCCAAGATATAAATCAAACGCTTTTAACGGCAGTTTTCGCGGAACAGGCAGACACGCAAACGAAAAACAAACACTTTTCGGTGTCAATGGTAAACCTCACTGACATTTCGCCAATTAAGGAATAAAAAATGATTATGTCCTGTCAAAAGGCATATGCCGCCATAATTTTTGACACTATGGGTTGAGGTGGGGGTCGATGCCACTTCGTGTGCCTTTTGTTGAATTTCTACACCAGAAAATTGACACCGTTATGCGGATCCCTTTAAAGTGTGGAAACTTTTTCGTCTTTTAAAAGAAGCTGCACTTCTAATTTCTGTATAATATTTTTGCAGAGAGTTCTTTTGTTTCAGAAAAGAATGGGATTCGTAGCAATTTTCAAAGAAAGAATGAAACAAGAAAACCTTTTAAAACTTCAAGTATCTTAATATTTTCTGAAAAAAGCGACTAATGTTTTAAAAAAATGTACTGCTATTGCCACCCACATTGGTGAATTTCAAGGGGCATTTGATGAATGAACAAAAAAGGATTATGTCTTAGTCAGTTAAAATCTAAAATGCATATGGTGTGTTAATTTTTTTAGAGCCAACTTGGTAAACCAGTTCTTTCCTTATGTATTTACTTAATGAAAGGCCTTCTAGGTGATTTGAATGGAAAATGCCGCTCTTCTGTCACCCACCATTCATTGTTCGGTTAACCATTCTTTGCTGTATTTCTACCTCTTGTAGAAAAGCTATGGAAGCAGGCCTAGCTCTCAGTCACAAATGTTAACCTTGATGGATTAATAATGAGTAGATTATGAAGAAGTATACGCACCGCTTAGATGACACATTTTGACTTTTCAAGGATGTTAAGATCCCTTGAGATTTTTATTCAGTCCCTTTTTTGAATAAACCGATAAGATAAATAATTATCAGAGTAAAAATGAAAATAATAAAAATAAGATATCTCATAAATAAATTCTATGGTAACATTTTTAATTTTTCGCCACAATTAGTAACAATAAGTCATATTTTGAAGAGTGAGTTTTTTCGCACAACTTTTCCGCACTAGTCATACTTCGATGATGGGTAGTGCGGAAAAGTTGCCACTGGTGGCACTAAGTTCACACAAGAAATTTGAGATTTTTCGGACAATTCCTTCATTTGCCGCAAATGGCTTGAAGTTTGGCTCAAATGCTGATTTTTGAACTTTTTTAGCAAAAGTTTAAAAAATGTTAAATTTAAGTTTTTTTTAGCTGAATTTACTTGAAATGTCATATTTAGTTTACGAAATGTTTAAATAAGCTCTCACAGGCCTGCGATGAAAAAAAATACAAAGGAATTGATAGCTGATCTTTATGTATTTTTTGGTGCTAATTTAAAAACAAATAATGAAAAAATTCTATCACGTCACGTTTTCTTGAAAAATTCAATTCCATCGTCAATTCCATCGTTCCTCATGGACCTGATGTGCCAGTGCTTTTGCCTTCAATTGAATTGCAAAGTCATCTTTTCAGGGTCTTCAGACTCTGAACATCCAGAGGTTCAAGGCTGCGATAATGAATATAAGCCCCTGGAAGCGATTCACCTCAGTCCATCTCTCAGGTTGAACTTAGTGATCTGACTAGAGATCTGGGCCTTTTGAAAGAGGCAGTAGAATTGTTGGGCTCCAGATTGAAAGAAAAGAAACTTATTGGCCAAAGGAACCGCTTTTTATTAGTACAAGAATAGAGAAAAGGAATTTGTTAAGTAGTACTTTGAGGAGGGGAAGAACCTGGTCTATTGTTCTGATGTTCCCGGATTGATGAGCAATTTTAATATCACCTACGATAAAGATGAATGGAGGCTGTTTATACATTCATCGAAAAGGAGCCTTAAAGCTGTCCTTCATCACGGAAGCCAGTATGCATCTGTACCAGTTGAATACTCGGTGCATTTAAAAGAACGCTATTAAAACCTGGCTTACGTCCTCAACAAAACTAAATAAGCCGACCTCGGTTAAACCGTTTGCGGTTATTTGAAAGTTACCTCCATACTTTTGGTCAACAATGCGGATACACAAAGTATCTATGTTTCATTTGTGAGTAGGGCAGCCGTGATAAGACTCAACATTGGGTCAAAAAAGAATGGCCGAAAAGACAAAATGTTAAGCCAGGCCCTAAGAATGTGATTCGGAATAGTTTAGTTGAACCAAAAATTGCATTGTTTCAAATGATTGCGATTGTTTCAAATACCTGTGCAAAAAGTTTCAGGTTTATCCGAAGCCAAGTTGAAAGAGGTAATCTTTGTTGGTCCAAATATCCGCAAGCTTCTGAAGGATAAATAATTTAAGACTAGTGTGACAACAAAGAAAAAAGAAGCTTGGGTTGCCTTCAAAGATGTCGTCAGCAAATTTGTGTGTATTTACAAGAATCCTGACTATAAACCAATTGTAATGAATATGATGGACAAATTTCAAGTGTTGGGTTGCTCCATAATTGCCAAAATACATTTCCTTCACTCACATGTGCACTTTTTCACCGGCAAATTTAGGATCAGTCAGCGAGGAACAAGGTGAAAGACTCCATCAAGGCATCAAAGATATGGAGCGCTCAAAAAAATGATGGGATAAGATCATGCTCGCTGTCTACTGTTGGATGCTAACACGAACACGAGATAGGCCCGAGATTGAACATAAAAGAAGAACATCAAAAAGAAGTTTCATAGAAAAAGAGTACGTACTTAAATAGAAACTTTTTTGTTTTGTTTTGTTTTTGCTCATTTTAAAATTTGTTTGAAACTTTCATGTACACATACATAATATTTGCTCCTCTTGGTCAGTTGTCTATTTTATGTAAATTGCCTTAATAAAAACAAATTAAAATAGCATGTAGATGATATTTTTTCTAGAAAGTGCACCATAATTTGATGTAAAAAGTTTAAACTCGAGGGAACTTTTTGTATCCTCGACCAGAGGCGGCTCGTGCGATATGGTAGCAGTTGTTTTCATCCACTTAAACCAATTAAAAAGTAATCGATTACTGAAAAATCACTTTGCCTCATCGATAATCTATTATTTTACATACATTTACACGGATAAAAACCACTGTTGCCAGACAGTAGATGCAAAATTGTTCGAGAGAATTCCTTTTCAAATAGGATTTTAGGAAAAATATCGATATCGATTTACAAAAAATCCTGATGTGATGGGACAAAATGGAGGTCATTTTCGAAATCAGCACACCAAATAACATAAGAATCCGCAAAAACGTCTCTTGTATTTTTGAAAAACTTCAATTTCGCAGGCCTGTGTTATGTATTATTTAATAGTAATGTGCATTTTCAATTAGGTGACTTTTATACCTTTTTCGCGTAAAAGTGAGCAAAAATTGCAGGAATTTTGACAACAGGGAATAAGGATCTCGTCATCGGTAAAGACTTGGTCAGGAGGCAGAAAAAGAAACTTGGAAAGAAGATACAGGAGGAGGAAGATCTTAGAACAAGCATCTTTTTTGATAATAGAAAAAATAAAACAATCTTCATAAAAAAGGGAACTAACAGCACCGTCGACAGATAGACGAAACAAATATCACGATGTTGTCTGAACGTGGTTTGGAATAGTTAAGTCACTTGACACCTCCTTCTGACCACTGTGGAGAAATAGCAAAATCATTATATAATTTTTTAAGCCAAAATAAAGCCTGCTTAGGAAAAAATCAAGAAGAGAACTGCAACATTTGATATGTATTCTTCATACGAACGAGCTCCCACTCTGACAGCGACATCAACTGTCTAAACTAGATGGTAGAACCACTTGGCCTAAGACCTTTACCAACAGAAACGGAGCTAGATTAATAGAGTATTCAAATCTTCAACCTTTTGCATTTTTGATGTCCATGAAACAGGAACAGTCTCGTAGAAATGAACAAGTACATTTTCGCACGCCATTAGGGATTACGTGCTTCGTATTTCTCTCGACGGTGCCGCTTGTTCCCCTTTTTCTATAAAGATCGTGTTATTATTTCTACTATAAAAAAATATGTTTGTAACGTTTGATCTTCCAAGATATTCCCTCCTCCTGTATCTTTTTTCAAATTTCTTTTTCTGTCTCCTGACCAAGTCTTTTTCGATGACGAGATTTTTATTCCTGGTTATCACAATTCCTGCATCCTGAAGCACGATGAAGCTCTTAACGCAGTTTACCTATATGATATACCAGTTCTAAATCTGGTGAACGCTGTGTGAAAAAGGGATATGCGTTTGGGAGTGTATGCTTTTGAAGGCCCTGGTAAAAATTCTGATTCAGACGAACTGCCTGCTTCAAAGTTCCCACTTTTTTAATCTTTCTAATGACAAATAGCTGTATTTTAGGGCAGAAAAATAATTAAAATCCCATCTCGCAGATACTCCCATCCCCAATTTCCTCCCTCATCCTCGTGATGACTGATTGCGTTTTCATTGGTTTCTACTACACATCTCCTCTCCTTCCAGAATTGCTGTCAAGACATGCCGTGGTCCGGCATTCATATATGTGACTCTGAACAAATCGAAAAACCGAAGAAATAGCGAGGAACACAATAAAGACAAAAGAGAGAAACCGACGAACGAACCAAACAATACTTACACTTTTTGCTCAGTTATACGCGAAAAGGCTATAAAAATCGCCTAATTCAAAATACACATAACTAATAAATAATAGATAATCAGAGCTTATTTAACCATTTCGTACACTAAACAGTACGTTTCAAGTAAATCCAGCGAAAACAAATTTAATTTAACATTTTAAAAATTTTTGCAAAAGAAGTTCAAAAATCAGCATTTGAGAAAACTTCAAGCCATTTGCGACTAATGAAGGAATTGTCCGAAAAATCTCAAATTTTTTGTATAAACTTAGTGCCCCCAGTGGCAACTTTTCCGCACTACTCATCATCGAAAATCGAAAAAAATTTTTTTTCGTCCCGGCCTATTATATAAGAGGGTTGTTTAACCGAGTGTGTCGGTTAATTGAACGTCGGATAATCGAGAGTCTATAGTAATTTTAAATAGCGTTAATTATTTCATATTTATATAATAATTAACTGCAATGAATGATTTAACCAATGGAAACTATGACTGTGTTGATTATATATCATCCATCCGGTATCGCCCCTCCCAAAACGAGTCTCTGGACCCGCCCCTGGAACAACAGGACACTGATACTGCTCGATTGGGAAAAAACGGGATACGCTGACTTTCATTGCGTTCTGTTTCATCGTCTTCTTGACCAGGAATGGAGTTGTCTGCAATAATATTTTTTTTCGCCTGTATAGGGGAAGTGCAGCAGCAATAAAATAGTTCTTTCAGAAAACATAACTGTTGAAAGTGTAAATCCCAATAAGTTTACCTCTTTCATTTACAAAGTACTCATGTTGCGTAAATGTTGAAATGATACAATGCCAGGCTGCATTTGTAAACAAATTAATGTGAAAATAATGAAATTATTTTCTTAACGTACCTGATAAAATCAAAACTGTATACTAAAATTCTGCCGCCATTATGGCATTTCGGAATTAAAATTAAATGGGATATACAATATCTTACAGCCCTTCCAGGGCGTTAAATCCATTCATTGCTATGCCCTCCCTCACCTCTAGATATTCAAATGCGTACTACAGTGAAACACCGATTTTACGCCCCCCGAACTACGTTTTTCCCGCATTATACGTTTTTTTCATCAGGTCCCAGTTTTTTTCCAATCAATTTTTTTTCCATCCGATTTCAATTGACTTACCTCAGAATTAATATTTAATTATTAAATTTTTCTTAGCAATAATTGGAATGAAACATTTGTTTAGTACTGATTAAATTTAATCCAGTGTCTGTCCACAGACTTTTCTTGCACTTACAGAAAAATCCTGGCAGCAAAAGTTGCCAGAAAATATCTGTATGTACATATGTTTCTTGTACAAACAAAAAATTATGTATGTACAGATGTTTCTTGTGCAAACAAAAAAAAATCTGTATGTACTCAAGGTTTCTGTGGCTACAGAAAAATTCTGGCAGCAAAAGTTGCCTGAAAGTTTCTGTATGTACCAGACATTTTTGTATATACAGAAAAAAATTATATGTGCAGATATTTCTGGTACATATTGAACTTTTCTGGCAACTTTTGCTGCCAGAAATTTTCTGTTATTTTACTAGATTAATTTTTACAGTGCTGAAGATGCTGCATTCACTTTGAACTAAATGACTAAAAAACAATCCACTATTACGGACTATTTTCATCCTAAACGTTAGGATTCGCAACTAAATGCATTAAAATGATATTAAAATGGTATGTATAGTAATTTTATTTTCGTAAAATATAGATTGCAATACCTTTCGAAAGAGTCATCTTTACGACCTTTAGTTTTTTTTTTTTTTCTACGATTTTTTGCTTTCTATGTATTTCCCGTATTTTACGTTTTTCCTGTACTTTACTTTTTCTTTACTCAGTCCCTTGAGAAACGTAAAATCGGGGTTTCACTGTATTACCAAACAGTTCCATTATAATAAATACCCCAAAAATAAATATTTCACTACGTTTCGGTATAGTTCTGCATTTTATACTTAAAAACTAGATAAATACATGAAGAAATCTACTGTTCTTATATCTGTAATATTACATATATTATAGACCCTTGTTTCTGCTTTCATAGTAAAAGCATGTATTTTTTGAGCCTGATGAAGAAAAAATGAGTTTTTCTGAAAAGCCTTGAAATTTTCTAAATTTTATGGTGTTCTTTTTTACCTTGTCGTATCATACCAGCTTGTTTCATAATTAGTTTTATACCACACCAGCATGTTTCATAATTAGTTTTATATCACACCAGCTTGCTTCATCATTAGTTTTATGCTTGACTACGCACCGTACAGACCCGATATTGAAGTCTGCCATATTGCCTGACAATATCATAATACCCGAACTTCCTTTAATGTATTCCCATAAAGAAAATAGATGAAACGTTCAGGGAAACACATTTGTACTTTCACATAATTGTCACAAATTTTAAATATAGCAGAAAGAAAATTTGCAAGCGTGCAAAAAAGAATTGGAACAAAAGAACTTTTCAGTACTAAAAAATAAAATCTAAATTAATTGAACTCTCTTAACTATGCATTTTATTCGTTTGTTATAAATTAATTCAAAACTGGTGATAAAAAGTTTATACATTAAAATGAACTGCATATTACATTTTTTGATAACAAAATACTCCTTTTATATTTATCTATACTACAGGAAAAAAAAAAAAAAGTCTCAAAAAAATGTTGGGATTTTTTTCATGTCTTGTTTTCCTTAAACCATAAATTTGTTTAAAACTTTTACCTAAACATGAATAATTACTGCTGTACTAAAGTAGTTTTTTTTCTGCAAAGTTGTTGCATTTTTTAGCCTACTTATATTAATGGATATTCCATATTATGTTTATTTAATGTAAAACTGAAAGAATGAATGGGTTATTTTTGGTTTTTTAATCACGAGCAGTGGTTCCGAACGTGAGGCGTACGCATCACAGGGCGCGGCTGATTTTAAGGGGGGGGGGGGCGTTTCCTGATTAGCCACTACACCATTTGCTGGCAGTTCTTTTTTTCTTTTCTGCAAAAGTAAAATTTTGGTTTTAACAAAAAATGTGTATGTGAATTTCAAAAATAAAATATTTTTTTTATCCGCTTTTAAAAACCTTTATCATTTAGAAATTTTAGGCACAACTTCTTCAAGAAAAATTTCAAATGAACTTAAAAAAATTAAACTAGCTTCCTGTCTATAAAAATTCTTTTGTAATTTTTCAGGTTATTACTATATTGCCAAATTTTAGGCAATTTCTTCGACTGTTTATTGAATGCGCATTGCAGTTATATTCACTATGTAGTATGCACAGCTGCCAGCTGTGAATCTTATATTACATAAAGAGGAAATTTCACTTCAGAACTACTGCTGACGAAAATTTGTTGCGATTGCTATGACAATATGTCACATGAAGTAACTTTGACACACGAAACTAATTAAAACATTGTCTAAAAATATCTTGAGCACATATAGCTTCTAAACTTATTTTAAATATCGTAACTAGTTACTACCAGGCTTTTAAAATTAATACATATATCAATGAAAATCAAAGGTGGAAATAGTTTAATTGTGAATTCTTTTATGGCTATAGGCCTGATACACAAGTATATACATGACGGTCAACTACCGATAATAAGGAATAGGTTCGCTGACGGAGTGGTTAAGATTCGCAATTCGAAACGCGCGGTCCCAGGATCAAACCCAAGTGGATCCACGGAAGAACGAGATAAGTACTTTTTTAAAAATTCATTTTTCCAGACTACGGGAATTTCCTGCCCTAGAAGGAAATTTCTCAAATCACGGACATATACCGGTAGCAGTGCTGCCAGGAAAATTTGATGAAAATATTTCTGAGAGTGTGTTGTATATTGAAGATTTAAAAAAAAAATGCGTCTTAGATTAGAATAAATACGGGATATTTTTAAGGCGTTTTAATTTTATGTAAAAAGTATTTTGTTGTGTCAGGTATAACACCAAATGGCTGAATAAAATTAGAATGTGAAGTATTTTCAAATGTATGCACTTGATAATTTAAAAATATAACCAGTTCTTCAGCGGCTTTAATATTTTTTTGCCATATCTGTTGAGTGAATATGCAAAAAATATTACTGAAAATAGTCACTAATTTGTAAATACCTGTTAATTAAAGCGAAGAGAAAGCCAAAATTTCTCAAACGCGGAGAGAAATCATTATTCATGAAAAAAATTACGAAAATGCGCAATTAAAACTACAGATTTAAAAAATATATCAATATATTGTATTATATAGCGCTACAGATTTTGTTCTATATAGCATGTGTGCTGCATAGCAATATGAACTAAAAAATCATAAAAAGCGTGTATTTTGACCATGTAAGTATAACTGTGCTAAAGTCTATTTCTTAAATATATATTAATTAATGTTCCAGAAAAGAAATAATTTCTACTAAGATCTTGTACTTTTCCACATACTCAGAGCAATGATTGCAATAATTAATCGTCAATATATATATATATATGGAGATTAAAGACACAACATGCAAAAAAACAAGTCCTTCGATCTCAGTTAAACATATATGTATTAAGAAATTATGTTCCAACTAACTATTTATAGGATAAGATATTATTTACAGCAAAAATGGTATTATCTTAACAATTTCAACATTTTAACCAGATATTTCTGAGAAGGCTCAAAAAACGTCATCCTGTAACTTTTCCCCATCGTTTCTCGCGCGAAGAATATCGCAGCTGTGATAATCATCAAGTCACGGTGATATCTGATTGGCGCGTATAAGAGATTTAAAAGGCAGGCACAGTAAGGACGCCTTTATCGACAGGCATTTAAGAAGTAAGTGCCATTTGGGACGCTAAATGCACTCCCACATATATAATTTCCATATGTAATATAAATTTACAAAGTTACATATTAATGTAATATCAAAGATGTCAAACTTTTGTACTTATAAATGTCACTTAATTTACTCTAAAATTACAATAATATCTTTAAATATTCTGATAAATACATGTTTTTATTATTTTTCCTGCGTATAATACCAAGCTGTTTCAATCAAGAAAGGATGAAATTAAAATTGGCTTTTTTCCGCTTAAAAGATGGATTATTGTGTTAAAAACTTGAGTTTAATCCTTAAAGAAAATAAATATGTACTTCTAAACATATAGAATTTCATGAATATTTAATTTTGCCGCTATGCATAAAACTTAAATTATATTTACGCTATACTTTCCTATTAACCCATTAAGCGCCGCTATATTAAGCACGTTAAATAAATAAAGTTTATTTATATATTTTATATATATAAGATGCCCCTATGATAAAGCAGTTGAAATTTTTTTAATAACTGTAACCGTTTAGAATGTATAACATGTTCCCGTAGCGGGAGCGTTGGCGTCTAATGGGGGTTGAACCTTCCTCTGAACTCCAAAGAAACGCACGTTATTTTCTCCTGCCATAATGCAATTGCGATTAGAAAATTTAATAAAACTTCATTTTTAGGCATGATACAAACAAATAAACAAACATATAAACAATTACTAAAAATATATGGATTAAAATTTTAATATTAATATTCATAAATCACTTTCATTCAAATTTTTTAACGAATATTCAAAATATTAGAAATATAACGTCACTCTTTCTTTTTTATTATTTCCCTACACATTGTCTATGCAACTTGAAAGGAATAACTCAGATATAACATTATGTTGTAATAAACACTACAAGCACATATGTATAAATTTGTTTTACACCTTGATTTCTGGCATATACTTATATTAGAATATAGTTTTTTTCATCGACACGTAACTGATATATATAACTCTATATATTCCTAAATGATGTTTTGAATTTTCTTTATTACCTGTTTCAAATAAAGTAGTTGTTTTACAAATGAAAATTGAGACATCTCTTATTTCAATATAATAAATGCTTTTTACGTTACTATTACCAAACATCGATTTTCAAATTATTTAAAAAATATATATATATTATCTCTTTAATAAGAGGCCTGCATATATATAAAAATCGATCTACAACAGTATCACCGTTAGTACAATTAATATAACATGAAACAATTTAGAATTTTCGTAATCCTTCTTTTTCTTTTTTTATATTGTATATGAATCTACCTATGGATTTAAGTTTCAAAAGTAGCTGCCAACTACTAGTGTATTACATCTTAATTTATGGTCAAATTTACTGTTACAAGAAATTACCAAAATTCTTTTTTAATGCTTTAGTAATAACTTACTTCCATGCAAAACGCAATCTTTTATTTTTGCATCTTGCATTTTAATTGTAATTTAAAGATTTTTTTTTTCTGCGGATGAACATCATAAAGGTAAATATTAAGGGTTTTTTGTTCACAATGGTTCTATTTTTCCGTATAATATTACGAATCCACATTCAAGCGAACTGACATACACTGCTTTTCATGAAAAATCAATATAAAATGTTCCTCTCTTTATGGAAGCGCGCTTGCAGACAAAGGGACGGGAATGTAACCACAAGCCGCCGACGCTCCCGTTGTGGGAACATACGAAAGAAACCTTTCTACTATTGCTTTAAATGAATATATTTACTTCGTATTAGGAATTTATTATTAGATGATCTGTTAGCTTTAAATATTCACTGCACTTGTAAAAACTAAAGAATTTACTTTTTTCTTTTTACTAATTTTACTTGAGGAAGTCTAAAAACCAAAAATTCTCTTTTTTTTTAAATCTGCAAAAAATAGTAAATATATATATATCATTCTGAAAAAATATGTATACTACACGCCATACTATTAACTTTTCGGCACAAACTCTATTTTTTAAATAATTCAAAAATATGTTGAGGGGAAAAATAACAAATTGTTGTTCCCGCAACGGGAGCGTTGGCGTTTAATGGGTTAATGCTTAGAGATTAATCTTTTATTTATTCATTTATTTATTTATTTTTGCAGAGAAGCACAGAGGATTTATTAACTATTTAATCTTCTACTAGCTTTTATGTTTGTGGCAGTTTCAAACAGAAAGCTTGCATTTTACATGTTGGTAAAGAAAACTGCAATGGTGTTTCGTGCGTGGAAAAATTGCGAAGATAAATCTGGGGAAAAGTATTTTGAGGTCTTCATTGCTGTAAACATTATTGAGAACTCAGTTTTGAAAATCTACGTAAAATCTAAGGGATTATTTATTTTGTATTCTTTATTTATTGTTCCGTATTAAAAATGGCTCATTTAAAAAGTAAGATGCTGTATGTGAATACTGTGCGTAACTTTAGGAATGAAGACGATTAGGTTTCTTTTTCACATTTTTTATAACACACAGCACACAAATGTTACAAACAATCACGAACACTGAAGAACATAGAATGATGAAGTGACGTTGGGGTAATAACCCGCTGTTAGAACAAGTGGCGTTCGTAAAACATCTTTTGGGGAATACTCCCGCTATAAGCAACAGAATAATTGGGGATAAGACCCGCTATAGCATAATGTGCCACAATGGCAGCTCAAGAACAAACTACTATACTTGGGGATAAGACCCGCTCGAATACACAATGTGCCGCAATGGCAGCTAAAGAACAACTGAACTGGGTCACATGACCGCAAAGCTACGGAGCTCGTTCGGCATGCGCACAAGGTCCGAACATACCGCCCCGCGTTGCAATGTGCGTAGCACATTCAAAATATTAAAAATACACTATAAATACAAGAACTAAATAAAATACCAATACCATAAAATAATATTACAATACAAATACAATAATAATAAGTTGCAATAACAAGGACTATACAATACAATAAAATTAAATTCTTTGTTACAAAATTAAGCTATTTTCTAAAAATAGTTCGATGTATTCTTAAGAAAAGTTGAATGTAAAATAACATGTAAATCTTAGGTGCACTTTAAAATACGTAGACAATGAGAAAAGGTATGTACATTAGGTTTCATTAATGGGCAAGACACACAATCTAGATATGGATCAAAGAGAGATATTTGAGGCTGTTTTAACCTTTGCAACCCTAACATTACCATCCTTTCCTGGTATAACCTCTAAGATTCGTCCTAGCATCCACTTACAGGGAGGTAAATTGTCCTCCTTTATGACTACCATCGCCCCTGGTTTGATGTTTTCCCCTTTTACCTGCCATTTTGAACGATTTTGGAGATGACTCAAGTAATTTAATTGCCAATTTCTCCAAATTAATTGGACGAATTTAGTGATTCTCTGCCACCTAGATAATCTCGATTCTGTGATATCAATCAACTGAGGTTCTGGAATGGCATCGATAGGCCGACCAATTGGGAAATGGCCTGGTGTCAATGCATTAAAATCATTTATATCGGTCGATAACGGAGTTAAGGGACGCGAATTTAGTACCCCTTCGATTTGGGTGGTGACTGTTTGGAATTCTTCCATAGTCAATCTAGCACCTTTTAATGTTCGTTTAAGATAATACTTGAAAGATTTTACACCAGCCTCCCATAAACCACCGAAGTTGGGCGATCTAGGAGGAATGAACTTCCATTCAATAGCTTCTGAAGTAAGGTAATTAGCTAATTTTTCATCCGGTCTACGAACTAACTCATGAAGTTTGTGCAATTCTGATTTAGCACCCCTAAAATTCATAGCATTGTCTGTCATAATACAAGCGCATTTTCCTCGCCTTGAAACAAAGCGTTTAAGTGCGGCGATAAACGCATCAGAAGTTAGATCCGTTACTATTTCTAAATGAATAGCCTTTGTTACTAAGCAAACGAAAATCGCGACATAAACCTTATGAAAAATCCCTTTTCTTTGATTTTTATATTTAATCTCAAAAGGGCCGCAAAAATCGGCTCCTGTATGGTTAAACGTAAAATTTGGAGTTACTCTTTCCGATGGGAGGTCACCCATGATTTGTTTAGCAGTAACTGGGTTGTTCCTAAAACAGACAACGCAATCATGCACTACTTTTCGCGCTAAATGTTTTCCACTTACGGGCCAAAACCGCATTCGTACATAATGGATTAAAGTTTGGGGACCAATATGAAAATACTTCCTGTGAAAATGTTCAAATATGAGTTTTGTGAGCTTATGGCCTTTCGGCAAAATGATTTGATGCTTCTTATCGAAGTTTAAATCTGAATTTTCCAACCTGCCGCCAACTCTTAAGATATTATCTTGATCCAAAAATGGGGATAAACATTTAATTTTACTGGAAGGGGGAACCCTTGATTCCTGTTTTAAACCCTTAATCTCTTCCTGAAATTCTGCATTTTGTACTAATCTAATTTGAGAAACTTCTGAATTTTTTATTTCTGGGGTTGTGAGGCTGCCTCTGCGCCGGTCTGCTAAGTTACATTTGCAATTGTGAAAAAACCTATAAACATATGCCAGTATGCGAAGAATACTATAGTATTTACCACTTATGTTGAGAAAAAAATTTACTTCTTCAGGATTCCTGAAAAGAGAAAGAGAAATATTAGAATTGAAATCATTACAGTTATTTTTATATTTTGATTTAGTCTCGGGAAAATAATCTGTTTCTGGCACAGAAATAGTTTCTTGCTCAGTCACTAAGTCATCAGCTGCTAGGAATTTTGGTCCCCTAAACCACATTGGATTCTCTACAAGAGAATTAACACTCGCACCTCTGGTCAAGAGATCGGCAGGATTGTCTTTGCTAGAGCAGTGATACCAAGAGTTCGAATCTGAAAGTGCAATAATCTCTATGACACGGTTTGCCACAAACTGCTTCCATCGCTTTGATGATCCTTTGATCCAGAATAAGGTTATTTTGGAATCCGTCCAATAGTGCACTTTCGATGTGATTTTTTGATCTAGGATGGGTTTTACTTTATTGGTCAGTCTTGCACTTAGTAAGGCTTCGAGAAGTTCTAGCCGAGGCAGAGTTATCTCCTTTATCGGTGCAACACGACTCTTTGAAGTCACGAGATTGACTTCCACACCACTCTCTCTTTTTATTCTCAGATAAATTGCAGATCCATACGCTATTTTACTAGCATCAGAAAAGGCATGTATGTCTACAGCTATTACTTGATTCAAGCTACCAAGAATTTTCCTCGGAATTTTTAATTCTGCTAAATTTGAAAGTTCTTCGAGCCACTTTAACCATTTTTCGTGCACATTAGTTGGTAACTGTTCATCCCATGCTGTCTTCTTTAGC
Source organism: Maratus speciosus (assembly GCA_963932465.1). NCBI lineage: Eukaryota > Metazoa > Arthropoda > Arachnida > Araneae > Salticidae > Maratus > Maratus speciosus. The sequence goes on from OZ010786.1 coordinate 177,328,839, forward strand.
CATAGTTCTTGGAACAGGCATTTTATTCTAATGGTGAATGGCGTCAGCATGCCTAACGGATCGAAGATTTTACCAACTGCTTGCAATAGTAGACGTTTTGAGCTTTTTTGCGATGACAAGAATTCTATTAAACTTTTGACTTCGAATGTCAGACAATCTTCTTCTGTTTTCCAGGACATTCCTAATACCTTGCTTAGATTGCTTCCTAGGCTTATTGCAGCATGTTCTGTTTGAATATTTAAACCTTCCTTTTGCCAGCACTTCAGTAACGCTTCATCATTGGTTATCCATTTTCAAAGAATCATTCCTGCTTCAGATATTATTTTGTTAGCATTCAGGGAAACATCAAGAGCTTCTTGCAGCGTATCTTCGCCAGATATAAAATCGTCCACATAAATATATTTATCGAGTAGGTGAACAGTTCTAGGGTGTAGGTTCGTAAACCGCTTGATGTGCTCCTTTATGGTAGCAGATAGGAGGAATGGAGAGGTATTGACTCCAAAAATAACACGTTTGAATCTGAAGACCTTGAAAGATTTTAAACCATCATCATACCACAGAAAACGGACAGAATTCCGATCTTTTTCAGCTAGTGAGATTTGAAGGAACGCCTTCTCGATATCAGAAGAAAAGGCAATTTCGTATAATCTGAAGTGGATTAAAATATCAAATAGAAGTGGATTTAAGTTGGTGCCGGGCCATAAACAATCATTAAGGGACAAATCATTGTTATCATGAGAGCTGGCATCGAAGACGATTCGGACCTTTGTAGTAAGTTTATCTTCTTTACAGACCGCATGATGGGTCAAATAATAAACTGCCCTGTCTAAAACAGGTTCATTTTCTTGCACCTGCTCTATAATTCCTTGCTTTAAATATTCCGTGATTATTTCAGAATATTGTCGAAAAAGCTCTGGGTTTCGATAAAATTTTCTTTTTAGACCTTCCAAACGCTGTTTCGCAACATTAAAATTATCATTTAAATCCTTCCAGTCTTTTTTCCACGGTAACTGAACTTCATAACGATCGCCTACAAATTTGACAGTTTTATCGAATATTTGTTGTGCTTGATCAGTTTCCGATATTTTCGAATCATCATGTTTAATGCCTATAGACTCAAGTTCCCAAAAATGGTTTAAATTATCATTTATTTCATCGAAATCTCTAACGAAATTGCACATAGTAATATTGTTTGTTTGCGTGTTCTCCTCTAGCGCCCCAGTTGGGATCCATCCAAAAACAGTGTCTTGCAGAAAAAAGTTTATCATTTATCTTAACTGAATTATGCTTTAAAATTCTATAAAATAATTCAGCGCCAACCAATGCGTGAATTTTTCCCGGTTTGAAAAATGTGGGGTCTGCCAATTCCACAATATTCGGTATAGCTGGCATCGAAGACGATTCGGACCTTTGTAGTAAGTTTATCTTCTTTACAGACCGCATGATGGGGCAAATAATAAACTGCCCTGTCTAAAACAGGTTCATTTTCTTGCACCTGCTCTATAATTCCTTGCTTTAAATATTCCGTGATTATTTCAGAATATTGTCGAAAAAGCTCTGGGTTTCGATAAAATTTTCTTTTTAGACCTTCCAAACGCTGTTTCGCAACATTAAAATTATCATTTAAATCCTTCCAGTCTTTTTTCCACGGTAACTGAACTTCATAACGATCGCCTACAAATTTGACAGTTTTATCGAATATTTGTTGTGCTTGATCAGTTTCCGATATTTTCGAATCATCATGTTTAATGCCTATAGACTCAAGTTCCCAAAAATGGTTTAAATTATCATTTATTTCATCGAAATCTCTAACGAAATTGCACATAGTAATATTGTTTGTTTGCGTGTTCTCCTCTAGCGCCCCAGTTGGGATCCATCCAAAAACAGTGTCTTGCAGAAAAAGTTTATCATTTATCTTAACTGAATTATGCTTTAAAATTCTATAAAATAATTCAGCGCCAACCAATGCGTGAATTTTTCCCGGTTTGAAAAATGTGGGGTCTGCCAATAAATTAATGTCCGATACATTTAATTGCTTTGATGGAATTACATCCGTGATTTTGGGAACAATTAAGAAATCTATATTCTCCCTGAAAGAGCCATCTTCGTTTGTAATTACACTCGAAATTTTATTTTTTACATTATAAGTATAACCGTTTAATCCTGTAACGGGTACATTAATTATCCTTTTTTTAAATTTCAGCATGTCAGCGCAATCCTTAGTTAAAATATTGACATTGCTAGCATTATCCAAAATTACTCTAAACCTTCGTTTATTTCCGAAATTATCTTCTATAAAAACAAAGCATGTACTCAATAAAATTGATTTTCTTTCTTTACTTATATTATTCAAGGTCTTTAAAGATTCATTATTTATCGAAATGTTTTCCGTTTCTCTATTTACCGCACCTGCAAGAGGGGAGGAAATTTGGGGGGAAGCCAATTCATTTTTGGATTTATTTTCTTTTTCTCGATGAAGCGATGAGCTGTGTCGCAATCCACAGGTATTACAATTATATTTTGAAATGCAAGAATTTACGAAATGAGAATTATTCAAACAATTAATACACAGCTTATTTTTCTTCACAAAATCGTATCGTTCAGAAACATTCATTTTTCGAAACTGAGAATATTTGTTCAAATTATGAAAAGCCAATTTGCACAGAATACAAGTTTTTCCATTCGGTTTATCATTCGAATTTAGCATGAAATTTTTTTGTTTGTTCGAAGGAGGAATGTTTTTGTTTAAGGGTTTTGAAGCAGAGTATCTATTTACGCTTTCTAACGTAGAACTTCGGTTTTCCAAAAATGACATTAATTCATTAAATTGTGGGTATTCTGATTTTTTAATCGAATATTCAAATAATTTTCGAGATTCCTTATCTACCTTTTGCAATATAATATTGATAAGGATAGCATCAGACAGATTGTTTTGTTCATATTGTAATACTTTTAAGGCCCTCAAATTTTTATTTACACAATCAATAAATGATCTCATTTCTTTAGAAGACTCGTAATGTATTTTTTCATAATTAATTATGGCTGATAAATGAGTGTCAATGAGCAAACGTTGATTTTCGAATCTTTCAGTAAGTGCTGTAAACAATGACTCAAAGGAATCGTCTGGGCTCTCTAGTTGTTTTGCTTCATTTTTTAGCGATGCTCGCAAATAAAACAGCTTCTGAGCGTCATTTAACTGGGCATTATTGATAATTAAATTTGTAAATTGTACTTTAAAGATTGACCACTCTTCATATTTACCATTGAATGTTGGTAGTGGGATTTCAAGTAACTTAACTTTAATATTATTCAAACTTATAGATTCAATACTATCAGCATGCACATTTATTTCAGAAACTTTAAGATTTTTAAGAAATATGTTGAGACTTACCTCAAGTTTCTCGAGACGATCTTCGAGTTCATCTAACTCGTTTTCGATTTCTGGTAAGTCCTTAATATCAGGGATATCATAATATTTATCCCGTATTTCCGATACTTTTGCTTGAAGCTCAGGTAATTTTCAAATCTTTATTTCGAGCTCGGTACTCGACTAATTAATTTCGTCTGTATTATCTTTTACGAAATTTTCTAATTTCTTTATAGCACCTTTTAGAGCACCTTTTGTTCTATTTAATTTTTCCATAGCAGCTATTTCGCTGCGAAATCGACGGACCACAACAATGTATGTGAATACTGTGCGTAACTTTAGGAATGAAGACGATTAGGTTTCTTTTTCACATTTTTTATAACACACAGCACACAAATGTTACAAACAATCACGAACACTGAAGAACATAGAATGATGAAGTGACGTTGGGGTAATAACCCGCTGTTAGAACAAGTGGCGTTCGTAAAACATCTTTTGGGGAATACTCCCGCTATAAGCAACAGAATAATTGGGGATAAGACCCGCTATAGCATAATGTGCCACAATGGCAGCTCAAGAACAAACTACTATACTTGGGGATAAGACCCGCTCGAATACACAATGTGCCGCAATGGCAGCTAAAGAACAACTGAACTGGGTCACATGACCGCAAAGCTACGGAGCTCGTTCGGCATGCGCACAAGGTCCGAACATACCGCCCCGCGTTGCAATGTGCGTAGCACATTCAAAATATTAAAAATACACTATAAATACAAGAACTAAATAAAATACCAATACCATAAAATAATATTACAATACAAATACAATAATAATAAGTTGCAATAACAAGGACTATACAATACAATAAAATTAAATTCTTTGTTACAAAATTAAGCTATTTTCTAAAAATAGTTCGATGTATTCTTAAGAAAAGTTGAATGTAAAATAACATGTAAATCTTAGGTGCACTTTAAAATACGTAGACAATGAGAAAAGGTATGTACATTAGGTTTCATTAATGGGCAAGACACACAATCTAGATATGGATCAAAGAGAGATATTTGAGGCTGTTTTAACCTTTGCAACCCTAACATTACCATCCTTTCCTGGTATAACCTCTAAGATTCGTCCTAGCATCCACTTACAGGGAGGTAAATTGTCCTCCTTTATGACTACCATCGCCCCTGGTTTGATGTTTTCCCCTTTTACCTGCCATTTTGAACGATTTTGGAGATGACTCAAGTAATTTAATTGCCAATTTCTCCAAATTAAGTGGACGAATTTAGTGATTCTCTGCCACCTAGATAATCTCGATTCTGTGATATCAATCAACTGAGGTTCTGGAATGGCATCGATAGGCCGACCAATTGGGAAATGGCCTGGTGTCAATGCATTAAAATCATTTATATCGGTCGATAACGGAGTTAAGGGACGCGAATTTAGTACCCCTTCGATTTGGGTGGTGACTGTTTGGAATTCTTCCATAGTCAATCTAGCACCTTTTAATGTTCGTTTAAGATAATACTTGAAAGATTTTACACCAGCCTCCCATAAACCACCGAAGTTGGGCGATCTAGGAGGAATGAACTTCCATTCAATAGCTTCTGAAGTAAGGTAATTAGCTAATTTTTCATCCGGTCTACGAACTAACTCATGAAGTTTGTGCAATTCTGATTTAGCACCCCTAAAATTCATAGCATTGTCTGTCATAATACAAGCGCATTTTCCTCGCCTTGAAACAAAGCGTTTAAGTGCGGCGATAAACGCATCAGAAGTTAGATCCGTTACTATTTCTAAATGAATAGCCTTTGTTACTAAGCAAACGAAAATCGCGACATAAACCTTATGAAAAATCCCTTTTCTTTGATTTTTATATTTAATCTCAAAAGGGCCGCAAAAATCGGCTCCTGTATGGTTAAACGTAAAATTTGGAGTTACTCTTTCCGATGGGAGGTCACCCATGATTTGTTTAGCAGTAACTGGGTTGTTCCTAAAACAGACAACGCAATCATGCACTACTTTTCGCGCTAAATGTTTTCCACTTACGGGCCAAAACCGCATTCGTACATAATGGATTAAAGTTTGGGGACCAATATGAAAATACTTCCTGTGAAAATGTTCAAATATGAGTTTTGTGAGCTTATGGCCTTTCGGCAAAATGATTTGATGCTTCTTATCGAAGTTTAAATCTGAATTTTCCAACCTGCCGCCAACTCTTAAGATATTATCTTGATCCAAAAAGGGGGATAAACATTTAATTTTACTGGAAGGGGGAACCCTTGATTCCTGTTTTAAACCCTTAATCTCTTCCTGAAATTCTGCATTTTGTACTAATCTAATTTGAGAAACTTCTGAATTTTTTATTTCTGGGGTTGTGAGGCTGCCTCTGCGCCGGTCTGCTAAGTTACATTTGCAATTGTGAAAAAACCTATAAACATATGCCAGTATGCGAAGAATACTATAGTATTTACCACTTATGTTGAGAAAAAAATTTACTTCTTCAGGATTCCTGAAAAGAGAAAGAGAAATATTAGAATTGAAATCATTACAGTTATTTTTATATTTTGATTTAGTCTCGGGAAAATAATCTGTTTCTGGCACAGAAATAGTTTCTTGCTCAGTCACTAAGTCATCAGCTGCTAGGAATTTTGGTCCCCTAAACCACATTGGATTCTCTACAAGAGAATTAACACTCGCACCTCTGGTCAAGAGATCGGCAGGATTGTCTTTGCTAGAGCAGTGATACCAAGAGTTCGAATCTGAAAGTGCAATAATCTCTATGACACGGTTTGCCACAAACTGCTTCCATCGCTTTGATGATCCTTTGATCCAGAATAAGGTTATTTTGGAATCCGTCCAATAGTGCACTTTCGATGTGATTTTTTGATCTAGGATGGGTTTTACTTTATTGGTCAGTCTTGCACTTAGTAAGGCTTCGAGAAGTTCTAGCCGAGGCAGAGTTATCTCCTTTATCGGTGCAACACGACTCTTTGAAGTCACGAGATTGACTTCCACACCACTCTCTCTTTTTATTCTCAGATAAATTGCAGATCCATACGCTATTTTACTAGCATCAGAAAAGGCATGTATGTCTACAGCTATTACTTGATTCAAGCTACCAAGAATTTTCCTCGGAATTTTTAATTCTGCTAAATTTGAAAGTTCTTCGAGCCACTTTAACCATTTTTCGTGCACATTAGTTGGTAACTGTTCATCCCATGCTGTCTTCTTTAGCCATAGTTCTTGGAACAGGCATTTTATTCTAATGGTGAATGGCGTCAGCATGCCTAACGGATCGAAGATTTTACCAACTGCTTGCAATAGTAGACGTTTTGAGCTTTTTTGCGATGACAAGAATTCTATTAAACTTTTGACTTCGAATGTCAGACAATCTTCTTCTGTTTTCCAGGACATTCCTAATACCTTGCTTAGATTGCTTCCTAGGCTTATTGCAGCATGTTCTGTTTGAATATTTAAACCTTCCTTTTGCCAGCACTTCAGTAACGCTTCATCATTGGTTATCCATTTTCAAAGAATCATTCCTGCTTCAGATATTATTTTGTTAGCATTCAGGGAAACATCAAGAGCTTCTTGCAGCGTATCTTCGCCAGATATAAAATCGTCCACATAAATATATTTATCGAGTAGGTGAACAGTTCTAGGGTGTAGGTTCGTAAACCGCTTGATGTGCTCCTTTATGGTAGCAGATAGGAGGAATGGAGAGGCATTGACTCCAAAAATAACACGTTTGAATCTGAAGACCTTGAAAGATTTTAAACCATCATCATACCACAGAAAACGGACAGAATTCCGATCTTTTTCAGCTAGTGAGATTTGAAGGAACGCCTTCTCGATATCAGAAGAAAAAGCAATTTCGTATAATCTGAAGTGGATTAAAATATCAAATAGAAGTGGATTTAAGTTGGTGCCGGGCCATAAACAATCATTAAGGGACAAATCATTGTTATCATGAGAGCTGGCATCGAAGACGATTCGGACCTTTGTAGTAAGTTTATCTTCTTTACAGACCGCATGATGGGTCAAATAATAAACTGCCCTGTCTAAAACAGGTTCATTTTCTTGCACCTGCTCTATAATTCCTTGCTTTAAATATTCCGTGATTATTTCAGAATATTGTCGAAAAAGCTCTGGGTTTCGATAAAATTTTCTTTTTAGACCTTCCAAACGCTGTTTCGCAACATTAAAATTATCATTTAAATCCTTCCAGTCTTTTTTCCACGGTAACTGAACTTCATAACGATCGCCTACAAATTTGACAGTTTTATCGAATATTTGTTGTGCTTGATCAGTTTCCGATATTTTCGAATCATCATGTTTAATGCCTATAGACTCAAGTTCCCAAAAATGGTTTAAATTATCATTTATTTCATCGAAATCTCTAACGAAATTGCACATAGTAATATTGTTTGTTTGCGTGTTCTCCTCTAGCGCCCCAGTTGGGATCCATCCAAAAACAGTGTCTTGCAGAAAAAAGTTTATCATTTATCTTAACTGAACTATGCTTTAAAATTCTATAAAATAATTCAGCGCCAACCAATGCGTGAATTTTTCCCGGTTTGAAAAATGTGGGGTCTGCCAATTCCACAATATTCGGTATAGCTGGCATCGAAGACGATTCGGACCTTTGTAGTAAGTTTATCTTCTTTACAGACCGCATGATGGGGCAAATAATAAACTGCCCTGTCTAAAACAGGTTCATTTTCTTGCACCTGCTCTATAATTCCTTGCTTTAAATATTCCGTGATTATTTCAGAATATTGTCGAAAAAGCTCTGGGTTTCGATAAAATTTTCTTTTTAGACCTTCCAAACGCTGTTTCGCAACATTAAAATTATCATTTAAATCCTTCCAGTCTTTTTTCCACGGTAACTGAACTTCATAACGATCGCCTACAAATTTGACAGTTTTATCGAATATTTGTTGTGCTTGATCAGTTTCCGATATTTTCGAATCATCATGTTTAATGCCTATAGACTCAAGTTCCCAAAAATGGTTTAAATTATCATTTATTTCATCGAAATCTCTAACGAAATTGCACATAGTAATATTGTTTGTTTGCGTGTTCTCCTCTAGCGCCCCAGTTGGGATCCATCCAAAAACAGTGTCTTGCAGAAAAAGTTTATCATTTATCTTAACTGAATTATGCTTTAAAATTCTATAAAATAATTCAGCGCCAACCAATGCGTGAATTTTTCCCGGTTTGAAAAATGTGGGGTCTGCCAATAAATTAATGTCCGATACATTTAATTGCTTTGATGGAATTACATCCGTGATTTTGGGAACAATTAAGAAATCTATATTCTCCCTGAAAGAGCCATCTTCGTTTGTAATTACACTCGAAATTTTATTTTTTACATTATAAGTATAACCGTTTAATCCTGTAACGGGTACATTAATTATCCTTTTTTTAAATTTCAGCATGTCAGCGCAATCCTTAGTTAAAATATTGACATTGCTAGCATTATCCAAAATTACTCTAAACCTTCGTTTATTTCCGAAATTATCTTCTATAAAAACAAAGCATGTACTCAATAAAATTGATTTTCTTTCTTTACTTATATTATTCAAGGTCTTTAAAGATTCATTATTTATCGAAATGTTTTCCGTTTCTCTATTTACCGCACCTGCAAGAGGGGAGGAAATTTGGGGGGAAGCCAATTCATTTTTGGATTTATTTTCTTTTTCTCGATGAAGCGATGAGCTGTGTCGCAATCCACAGGTATTACAATTATATTTTGAAATGCAAGAATTTACGAAATGAGAATTATTCAAACAATTAATACACAGCTTACTTTTCTTCACAAAATCGTATCGTTCAGAAACATTCATTTTTCGAAACTGAGAATATTTGTTCAAATTATGAAAAGCCAATTTGCACAGAATACAAGTTTTTCCATTCGGTTTATCATTCGAATTTAGCATGAAATTTTTTTGTTTGTTCGAAGGAGGAATGTTTTTGTTTAAGGGTTTTGAAGCAGAGTATCTATTTACGCTTTCTAACGTAGAACTTCGGTTTTCCAAAAATGACATTAATTCATTAAATTGTGGGTATTCTGATTTTTTAATCGAATATTCAAATAATTTTCGAGATTCCTTATCTACCTTTTGCAATATAATATTGATAAGGATAGCATCAGACAGATTGTTTTGTTCATATTGTAATACTTTTAAGGCCCTCAAATTTTTATTTACACAATCAATAAATGATCTCATTTCTTTAGAAGACTCGTAATGTATTTTTTCATAATTAATTATGGCTGATAAATGAGTGTCAATGAGCAAACGTTGATTTTCGAATCTTTCAGTAAGTGCTGTAAACAATGACTCAAAGGAATCGTCTGGGCTCTCTAGTTGTTTTGCTTCATTTTTTAGCGATGCTCGCAAATAAAACAGCTTCTGAGCGTCATTTAACTGGGCATTATTGATAATTAAATTTGTAAATTGTACTTTAAAGATTGACCACTCTTCATATTTACCATTGAATGTTGGTAGTGGGATTTCAAGTAACTTAACTTTAATATTATTCAAACTTATAGATTCAATACTATCAGCATGCACATTTATTTCAGAAACTTTAAGATTTTTAAGAAATATGTTGAGACTTACCTCAAGTTTCTCGAGACGATCTTCGAGTTCATCTAACTCGTTTTCGATTTCTGGTAAGTCCTTAATATCAGGGATATCATAATATTTATCCCGTATTTCCGATACTTTTGCTTGAAGCTCAGGTAATTTTCAAATCTTTATTTCGAGCTCGGTACTCGACTAATTAATTTCGTCTGTATTATCTTTTACGAAATTTTCTAATTTCTTTATAGCACCTTTTAGAGCACCTTTTGTTCTATTTAATTTTTCCATAGCAGCTATTTCGCTGCGAAATCGACGGACCACAACAATGTATGTGAATACTGTGCGTAACTTTAGGAATGAAGACGATTAGGTTTCTTTTTCACATTTTTTATAACACACAGCACACAAATGTTACAAACAATCACGAACACTGAAGAACATAGAATGATGAAGTGACGTTGGGGTAATAACCCGCTGTTAGAACAAGTGGCGTTCGTAAAACATCTTTTGGGGAATACTCCCGCTATAAGCAACAGAATAATTGGGGATAAGACCCGCTATAGCATAATGTGCCACAATGGCAGCTCAAGAACAAACTACTATACTTGGGGATAAGACCCGCTCGAATACACAATGTGCCGCAATGGCAGCTAAAGAACAACTGAACTGGGTCACATGACCGCAAAGCTACGGAGCTCGTTCGGCATGCGCACAAGGTCCGAACATACCGCCCCGCGTTGCAATGTGCGTAGCACATTCAAAATATTAAAAATACACTATAAATACAAGAACTAAATAAAATACCAATACCATAAAATAATATTACAATACAAATACAATAATAATAAGTTGCAATAACAAGGACTATACAATACAATAAAATTAAATTCTTTGTTACAAAATTAAGCTATTTTCTAAAAATAGTTCGATGTATTCTTAAGAAAAGTTGAATGTAAAATAACATGTAAATCTTAGGTGCACTTTAAAATACGTAGACAATGAGAAAAGGTATGTACATTAGGTTTCATTAATGGGCAAGACACACAATCTAGATATGGATCAAAGAGAGATATTTGAGGCTGTTTTAACCTTTGCAACCCTAACATTACCATCCTTTCCTGGTATAACCTCTAAGATTCGTCCTAGCATCCACTTACAGGGAGGTAAATTGTCCTCCTTTATGACTACCATCGCCCCTGGTTTGATGTTTTCCCCTTTTACCTGCCATTTTGAACGATTTTGGAGATGACTCAAGTAATTTAATTGCCAATTTCTCCAAATTAAGTGGACGAATTTAGTGATTCTCTGCCACCTAGATAATCTCGATTCTGTGATATCAATCAACTGAGGTTCTGGAATGGCATCGATAGGCCGACCAATTGGGAAATGGCCTGGTGTCAATGCATTAAAATCATTTATATCGGTCGATAACGGAGTTAAGGGACGCGAATTTAGTACCCCTTCGATTTGGGTGGTGACTGTTTGGAATTCTTCCATAGTCAATCTAGCACCTTTTAATGTTCGTTTAAGATAATACTTGAAAGATTTTACACCAGCAAACACCAGATTTTACAAATTCAAAGATTTGAATTTTTAATCATATGGTGTATATCACTGTGATGTTATGGAACTGCTTAATTTATATTTTATGTGTCTATAAAAATACGTATATCAGAGTTTCGTGTATATTAAAATAAATAGTATAAAACCTGGATAATATGACGGGCGAAGTTGAAAAAGAATCAGACTTCGGATTTTGTGAAATTTGAGATCGTATCATTAGACAACATTGGATCGTGACAAAAATAAAGATAATCATTTGAAAAAACTGAGTTGAAGATTTGTATAGAGATGAATGAATGACGAAAGTCGAAGTTCGTAAAAAATGAGGATCGAATAACTATCATCTAACTATCTGTGGCTATCATCGTATTTACCGCTCACCCTTGATAAAACGTGAAAACATTCTTAAAAATAATTCATTAACATTTATTACTGAAATAGGGGTTGATAAAATATATACGAAAATGTTTTCAAAAATTAAAAACCCTACATGTTAAAAATCTCTACGGGAGCTTTCGGCTGAAGCTAAGCCATTATCAAGGGGGGGAAACCAGTGCAGAAAAGCTCAATGTTGATTAACAACTAGACGATAGAAAATCTCCTTGATATATATTTTTCTAAAAAAAATTTTGCAGGCGGTAGATACCAATAATAATGATGGGTAGAAATGTAGATAAATCTTAATCTCACGATTCACTCGGTCGACCAAACTCTCCTCTATCTTGAAGTAGTTTAAACCCAATACGCGTTATTTTATCTGACAAAAGTCATATATTATATGACAAAAGTTACAGTTGGCTTGCACGACGTTTTGTCATACCAAATACATCACGTATGTGATCCGAACTACTTCAAGTTACAGTAAAGTTTCTTCTCCCGAGTAAATTCTGGGATTGAGCTTTCTTTAGTTTTCTCTACCCCTTATTATTCGTGGTTTCGACCGCCTACAAAAAATGTTTGAAGAAGTTTCCTTTCGTCTACTTGTCTTTCAGCATCGAGCATTTCTCCGCTGATTTTTCCTCCTTGATAATAGTGTAGCTTTAGCCGAAAGCGCTCGGAGAACATTATATACTTTTAATATCTAGGGTTTTTAATTTTTGAATTCTTTTCGTATATATTCCATAAAAATCTGTTTTAATACTGCATTTTAATGAATTATTTTTATAAAGGTTTTCATATTTTATATTTTAAGACAAAAGTGAATTTTATCGATTCGTATAGACTTTATATGTATTTTATAAAGCCAGTTTATTAGACCCTTCATATATTTTTATGAAATACCTTTTCTTAATTGTTTGAAATTGCCCTGTGAAAAGTACAACAATGTATCTCTGTTAGGTCTCTTGAAATCTTTGAAATTATGGAGTAGTGGAAGGCGGGTTAAAGTGGTCATTCTAAGGTTTGATCAATTTTTATGATAACTTTTTATTTAGTAAACTAGGGGGCTCTGCCCTCTACGAGCTACGCTCGTCAACCCCCGTTCAGACACTGCAGACTCTAACAGCACACTAATTTGATCGGCTTTAAAAAGATTTCGGAAGATTGAATTACAATTTGAATCTGACAATTATAATCGGACGTAATTATCACCAAACTTTTCTTTCTCTTTTTAATATTCACGTAAAAATACTTTTGTTAGAAATGAAATATTATGATCATTTTAAAATATCAAATAAATGACTCGCGCAATTTTTAAATTTAAACTGTTTTGCAATATTATTTTTTGTTCATTTTACGTAATAAGTGTAATGTGACGTAAATGTGACGTAAATTCTCCTATTTAAGACTTCTAACGCATGTTAATGAATTTATTATTTTACAATATTCTTTCTCTTTTAAAATTCACGCGTAATTATAGTTTTTATGACGTAATTTTCAATATGTTCCTGCATTTTATATTTTCTGTTTATAATAGTCACGTGTAAAATAAATTTTTAATTTGAAGCAAATATTATTGTTTGCGCTGTTTATACAGTTGGCAACAGTTTAAATTAATATAATTTTCTAAAATCTCTCTATTCTAAAAAAAAGTAACTACCGCTGTCACCGCCGCCACCGCCGCCGGTTTTGAATTTTTTGTGACCGGAGGTCTTTCTTCGTTAGTATTAAGAAAACTAATGCATACAAAAATATGAAAATTGGTAGTATTATACAGAAATGTTTGATAAACACGCTGATGCATACAGTTTTCAAATCGAAGAATTATTTTAAGAGATATTTAATGCTAAATTTGGACAAAATCGTTCCACTAAAAAAGTTTTACAGGAGCAAAAACTATACATCGGAATTTAATAATTTTTAGATCATTTTATACGTTATAATTTTCCCTGTGTGCAGAATTAATTTATTTTTTTAATTTGACTCATTTTTCGAGGTTTCATTTCTATTTTAAATTCAAATTTTCAGCATTTTGAGATATATTTTTTACTTATTTCAGAAAATTGTACTAATTTAACCTGTTGCCAGCTGTATAAACAACGGAAACAATAATGTTTGCTTCAAATTAAAAATTTATTTACACGTGACTATTATAAACAGAAAAAAAAAACCTTTCAAATTAGAATTAAATAATTACGTATAAAAAGCAGGAATTTATTGAAAATTACTTCATCTATAATTACACGTGAATTTTAACAGAGAAAGGATATTGTAAAATAATAAATTCATTAACATGCGTTAGAAGTCTTAAATAGGAGAAATTACATCACATTTACGTCACATTGCACTTATTACGTAAAATGAACAAAAAATAATATTGCAAAACAGATTAAATTTAAAAATAACGCGAGACATTTACTTGATATTTTGAGATGAACTTTTCAACTTTTTTTTTTTTTTTTTTTTTTTTTTTTTTTTGGACAGCGCAAATAATATTTCATTTCTAATAAAAGTACTTTCACGTGAATATTAAAAAGGGAAAGAAAAGTTTGGTGAAAATTACGTCAGATTAAAAACGATATATCTAAAATGTCTTATTTAAAAGGACTTTCTTTCCGCTTTGTTAAAAAATACCGGGAGACAAAGACTCTGTTTACTTAATTCATTTTATATTAGATGATTTTGAAATGCCATTGTATCTTTTAACAGCAGCTGATTTTTCCGTAAAATTCCCCAATCAAAGAGAAATGAATAGAAACCCGTTTATAGGGAGATCGCCTTTGTTTTTTTTAATTATAATTCAATCTTCCAAAATCTTTTTAAAGCCGATCAAATTAGGGTGCTTTTAGAGACTGCAGTGTTTGAACGGGGGTTGGCGAGCGTAGCTCGTAGGGGGCCGAATCCCCTAGTATCTAAAAATATCTCTCGAAACGCTGAAAATTTGAATTTAAAATAGAAATAAATCCTCAAAAAATGAGTCAAATTAAAAACTAAATGCAATCTTCACACCGGGAAATTCAGACGCATAAAATGATCTAAAAATGATTAAATTCCTATGCACAGTTTTTGCTCCTATAAAACTTTTTTAATGGAACGATTTTGTCCAACTTTAGCATTAAATATCTCTTAAAATAATTCTTCGATTTGAAAACTGTCTGCATCAGCGTGTTTATCAAACATTTCTTTATAATACTACCGATTTTCATATTTTTGTATGCAACAGTTTTTTTTTAATATTAACGAAGAAAGGCCATGCTTAAACTTTTAAATTGGATAACGATCTTCCCGGAATATCTAAGCAGATTTTCATTGGTCCATTTCCAAATCAAAACTTTTTTTTTATATATAGAAGGATTTCTGGAAACAAGTGCCAATAGTAACTATAATAACTGTAGTTTCAATTCCCCCTTTTTTAACCCTGTGGAAAAATGGTTATTGTCCTCAGTCAGGGTAAGAAATCAAAAACATATCTAAATCGTTTTATTAGTTGAATCCCGCATTTTATTCGTGTTCTGATTGGATCTATGCAGTAATCTGTATTTTTCCTTTACTTTCAACAGAAATGGAAACTTCTGTTGCCACTATGACAAAAAAGTAATAAAAACTACAAAAAACTACAAAAAAAAATTAATAACCCAGAAACAAATTGAGATACAGCTTTCAAACAAATTGCATTTAAAAATACATTTTTTTCCCTATACGACGGTGTAAAAAGTAATATTGTGAGATATTTAGAAGTTTAAAAATGAAATTTCATTTAAAATTGGTCCAGGAATATTAATGTTTAATCCATGGCGTACGTAATATATGACCAGCTCCTTAGAAGTTTAAAAATTTACAGTACCGAAAATTGTAAAACTGTAATTTCTTTTAAAATTTGTTCATGATGGGTCCAGGAAGGTTAATGTTTAATCCATGGCGTACTTAATGTATGATCCACTCCGTGCGATTTCTTATGTCTTAAATTTTAGTCTTTGAAAAAGTCATTTTCCAAATGGTCGTTGTAATTTGTTAAATTGCTTTTTTATTTTATTTATTTATTATTTTTTTTAACCCGCCAATAAGTCATGTGTCCGTCTTTTTGCCGCCTCTATAAATTTTGTTCTTATAACTCGTATCTCCTTACAAATACAATTGAGAACTACCATGTAGCTGATTTTAAATATTTCTGCACCAGGATAGTAAAGAAACAAGACATCTCTGTTTCTCCTTCAGGTACAGATTTATAAGCAAAGTTGAAATTGGGGGGAAAGTCTGCGCGACGATTACTAATGTTCTTTCAATTTTACTTTTTCCCATTATTCCAAATCTCACGAATAAAATGTATAATTTAAGTAAGCTCCAAATTTATAATTTCATTGAAAGGTGTTATTCTAATATTAAGGTAAAAATGTTTCTTAAGTTATATTTTCTTTTTATATATTTCAGTTCTATTTTTTTTTCTTATTTTTGGGAGGTGAGCGGCAGAAAGGCCGATCCCGACTAATAACGTTCTAAAAAAAGACGCGATTACTTTCGAATTAAGATGTACACGTTACGTTAAAAGAAAAATTACAAAATGTCCACTTTACCTGACTAGGCTGTGCAAAGTGGCTAGCATAGGTAAATGAACAAATCACATCGATTCAGAATGTATATTTAATCAACGCACGCTGAAGTAAACACACATTAAGAAAAAGTATTATGCTTTGTAATATTTTAAGTATTATAAATTTCAAAAATAAAGTAAATAGTAATGAGTATCAAAATATCGAACAGAGGAATCCAAATTCCCCCAGCAGACATGCAGACTGCAAATATCGAGCGTAAGTCTTTCTCTGAAGCAGTTATTGCTCCCGGCCTGTCTTCTTCCTTTCAAAGAAAATATTTTTGAATAGTATTTTGTTATGAACAACGAGTAAAAAATCGTTTCCCGGCAAAGTAACCATCTGGCCATTTTGCCTGATCTCTTTCTGGCCACTTTGCCCTAAATGATATACCAGAAAACCGGTATACCAGAAAAAGAAATATTGGCCGATAATCTTATCACTTAGTGTTTTCAAATAAACATCATTTAAAAGGTTATTTCATACTGATCAAACAGCATAAGAGCAAATAATTATAACCCTACATATTATTTAGCTATAATCAAGAAGTTGTACTACTTGCCTAAAATCAAAAATGCTAAAAAACAATAAAATGAGTTAAAAACTAGAAAAATCTAGTCCTCCGCTTCAAAATCGTAGTCAATATTACCAGCATCTGTGACCATGACTGTTGCGCACAATTTCGGCGTGGCGGGGGAAAAAAACTCAAATGGCCCCTTTGCCCTCACTGAACGCTTTACTCTTCCTTCCGCTAGTTAGTGTTACAGATCTTCGTAAAAAACCTAAACGATATTTTTCTGGTTTTCGATAACAGTGACATAATTCGAAAGTGAACTTCCTTCGAAAATAATAATAAAGATTTTTCATTTTTAAAATACGGCATCTTACATTTTTTACAAAAAAAAAAAAAAAAACATTAAGCGGGAACGATAGGTAGTTAATAAAAAAAAGTGCCTAGTTAAACTGATGGCATTGAGTTCACAGGCTATTCACACTAATTGTATATAATACTCTTTTTTCAAATAATAATGGCCCCCGAAAACAATTAAGGGGGGATTAGCCTCACCCCTCTGTTTCAGATCTGTATACTTAACCATTAAACCACCAAATCTCATAAGGGAATCCTTATCAGAATAAACCGGTATGCCAAGTTTGAAGCAAATCGGATAGAAAAACTCATTTAGCTAATGTAAGGGAGGTATTAGACCCCATTCCCCACCTTTATACATTACCAATGAACTTCCAAATCTAATCAAGCAAGCGTCTTATCAGAATAAATCGGTATACCAAATTTGAAGCAAATCAGACAGAAAAACCCATTTATCTAAATTGGGCAGAGTAGTACACCCCGTTCCCCTCCTTTATACTTAAAGAATGAACCACCAAACCTAATCAGGAAAGCGCCTTATCTGATTTAACCGGCATACAAAATTTGAAATAAATCTGACAATTCTGCAGGAAAATCCCATTTATCTAAGCTAGGGGGGGATATGCCACCCAGTTCTTCCCTTTATACTTAACCAATGAACTTCCAAAACTAATCAGGGAAGCGCCTTATCAGAATGAACCTAGAAAAGAATTGAAGCAAATCGGATATTTCTATCAAGAGTTATCGCGTTACTTACATACATGCATACATACAGAACTGCGGGCACATTAGCTCTCAAGCTTGGAAAGTCCTGCTATAAAAGTATCTATTTTACATAAAAGAAGTTTAATTTTAAAGATAGTATTACGGATATCTAAAAAAAAAAATGGTTTTTGACATGTGCTACTCTTTTCGAAAACTGTTGATTTGTATAGTTTTTACTTAATCCTCATACATTAAAAATGTCTAAACAAAGGTAAATTTTAATTGGAATTTGAATTTTCTTTGTAATCTTTCTTTCTGACAATTTGGAGCTGTTTAACTTAAATTT
Source organism: Maratus speciosus (assembly GCA_963932465.1). NCBI lineage: Eukaryota > Metazoa > Arthropoda > Arachnida > Araneae > Salticidae > Maratus > Maratus speciosus. Next base: position 177,347,242 of record OZ010786.1, read on the forward strand.
TACGCATCAATAAGGAACGCCTTGTGTCAGTGTTTTTTGTCAGTAAAAGTGAGGAAAATAGGAAATGGAAAAATGTACACATCTTCGGTCTTATGAAAATGATGGACGAAATAGTTTTGCAGCGCTTCCTATAATCTAAATTATATTTGAAAGTTATTTTATAATTACTGCTTAAATATTAAAATTATCTTTTTAGGTGCGTTCGTAATTATATAAATACGTAACAACTATAATCGTCGTCTTGCCCGTCAGTCTGTCTGTCCGCATATAATAGCGCAAAATCTACCCAACAAAAAGGTTTGAAAATTAATATATATAATCTTTGCAGAATTTTGTCGAGAGTCATTTCAAATTTTATGAAAAACGAATCAAAACATATAAAAGGATATTAATGAAAGTTTTCTTCATTCTATTAAATCCTATCATACGTAATTAATTCAATGATATCCCATTATAAGTAATGATTCATGATTGCCACAGTGATTACGTCAGATTTCAGATGGAGTCATATTATTTCCGTATTACTGAATTTAATATATACAGGATGATTAAAAAAAGTTTACAAAATGACATGGCAAATTAGGCATACAAAAAGGATGAAAAATCACATCGAAATATAGGGCCACAAAATCCCTTATTTAGTCACAAATACAGGGTGTTTCATCCTAACTCAATCTGGGTTGATGGTAAAAACTTTCAGAAAATTGAAGTATGTATATTATAATAAAACATTTAAGAGACATACTCACCTTTATTGTTAAAGAGATAACACCAAACAATAGTGATAGAAATTTGCATCATACGCGCCAGCAGTAAGCACTTCACACCGCACATTTTGGACTCTAATTATCAGTTCATACGGTATCATCGATTGCTTGACAAACGTGTTTTTTCAGATCTTTACGTGATGTTATCACATTTCACACAAAACAAGGTACATATCCTTGTATTTTCATTGCAATGTTTTAATTTTTCTCGACATTATTACCGTCAATCCTGGTTCAGTTAGGATGAAATACCCTGTATTTGCGACTAAATAAGTGGTTGGCGACTCTCTGTTCCTATGTGATTTTTTATCCTGCTGTATGCCATGTCATTTTGTAAACTTTTTTTGAATCACCCTGTATAATCGTAATAAATTTTGCAATGATGCATTTTTGCATAAGAGTGCAACAGCTGTTGTACCAAGATGTGGATATTTATAAAACTGGTTATAGTACGAACTCACCTCATTTTCCGCGTACAATTTCCATGTACATATTTTCATGTTTTCCATGTACAATTTCCGACTTGTTAAAAAGCTGATACTGTTGAATTTTTAATCATATTCAGTCTTTTATCGTGAACACTTGGGGCTGATTCGCTTACAGCATTTTACGCGTTTATAAAGAACCACGTTTCAGAGTTTTACATATGAAATGCTCAATAAAATAAATACCTAAAACAGTTGTTTTTCTGGAAATCACTTTCTGATTTTTTTAATATCGAACTATTTCTGTTTCCATGTTTACATTCAAAAGGTAGACCATCAAAAAAAAAAAAAAAAAGAACTGCACCTGAGAGAACAAATATTACCATAGAATGTGTTCTTGCATGCAGCATTTGGAATAAAAATACCTAAGAGTTACATAACACAATAAAATAAATATTTTAATACAAACAGTATTTTTATGAAATACAAGAAGTAGTTTCGAAAAGTATGTTCTGCAAAAATAATCAATTAAAAGGTTAAGGCATTCTAGCATTTTTATAATTGCAATTGCAGTCATTAAACTATCTATATGCATTATATTAATCGAAATTTGGAAGAATTTGTGTTTTATGTTAGAACAATAAAATTTTATGTTGAAATTTAATGCATTATCATGATACTTTTATTTCATTCTTGTATGGCAGTATTAGCCTTTTTATGTATCATAATTCTGGTAATGGACGTAATAAATGTTTGTTTCTTTTAAAGAAAAATAAATGTTCATTAAAATTTGATATATCATTAAAACGATCTATTCCAAATGTAAAGTAATAAGGATTATTTTTGTGAAATTTATGTATAATTTTTTATGCTCTGATTTGTTTTTAATTTTTAACAATATAATTTCCATATTTTTATAGACATCTACTATTTATTTAAGTACATACTTCATTTATTTAAAAATAATAATATTTAAAATATTTAATATTTATAGTCTAAAAATTTTCCCGGTATCATGAAGTATAAGTGACTAATACTTAATGATTTATAAAATCTTTTATAAATGACTGCTTAAGATTAAAAAATTCTAAAGTGTTCTTTCTTGTTTTTCAGGTACGTTAAGCGGATAACTATAGTATCGTAAGTAAGTTCTACTTTATTATAAAAAATGAAATATTTTTACACTATTACGGACTACTACTTAGATGTTCCGTCTACCAGTTTCGCCAAATTATATAAATCGCCAATCCATTCGCCAAATTATAGAAATTGACATAATTTCATTTTAAATAACGAAAGAAGAAATAAATTAGTATAACATTAATAAATATACAAATAAAAGGTCAAAATAAAAGTCACTTGATGACGTAAACACGCGTAACTTGCTTAAAATCAAGTGAATGTGACACTTACGATGAGCCATTATTGGCACCTAATCTTATAGTTTGCGATAGATTTTGGCAGACGACATAACCAAGTAATACCACTATTATTTTTAACTCAATCATACTGACTGGTAAAGATATCACACGAATTGTATTTTTCTAAGACAGCAAAAAAATATTAGAACCGGGATTCGAACCCAGAACCTTTGACTTAAATTGCCAATGCTCTAAATATTGAACTACATTAGTTGACAACCGATGGGCATATTTCGCCCAAATTCATATGATATATTTATGGGGTTAAGACTCCATACATAACTCACAACTCACTTTTAGGACGAACACTGACATTTATTGAGACGAATACACAAACAAAAAATACAGATATAAACACTCTTCTCGTTCTTTAATTAGCTTAAAGTCTATAATTCAGGACGTCGTGGAATATTTCTGAGATTTTCTTACGTCGTGTAAATATTCAATCTTATTTCACCGAAATATGTTCTGTTCTTTTTTAACAAAACCCTGCGTCGTAAAAAACTCATTTCGTTCTCTTTACTTCTTCTGCATTTCCACTTCACACAGCTTCGTTAAGGCTCGTTTCCTTTTTAATCTCAAAGCGGAAAATACGGGGACACTCAGTCTGATGCAAGTGTTGCTTGCGAAATCTCTACAAGCGGCCGTCCTGACATCTGGAGCTGCCGCAGCGACATGTGGTAAAATAGAATCTGAAAAAACAAAAAACAAAAACCAGTAACTGTTCTTAGGGGGAAAAGAGAAAGAAAAAAAATCTGCACGTCATAGTTGAAGTAGAGTAACATCATATGGGTTGACTTATAAAATTGTTACAAACACATAAGAAGAAAAGATTTAAAAAAAAATGTTTTTGAAGTTTCAGTTATCGTCAGGCCAAGGTTTCATGTATTCAGCACAGGAGCTAGTATTTATCGGTCCTTCAGTTGATGAGATTTTCGTTACGTCGTAGGTGTCGTTAGACTTCACTTTGATTACTTTATACGGACCTAAGAATTTAGATTTCAACTTTAAACCTGGTCCTTGCTGGGTTCTCTTAATTGCTACAAGGTCACCAAGCTTGTACTTACGGGGTTTCTTACGTCGTAAATTATAGTGCTTGCGGTTTTCTTGTTGAATTTCCAGAATATTCTTCTTGGCTTCTTTACGGAGCTCTTCTCTGTCTTTCATAAATTGTTCTTCGGCTGCACTGTTTAAGAGGTCAATAATTTGTACATCTTCTTTCTGTTTCATTTTTGTACCAAATAATATTTCAAACGGTGTTCTCTTAATGCTTCTTTGGTAAGTTGAATTAATGACTTGTTGAACTTTAGGAACATGTTTAAACCATTTGGTCGGTTCGTCTTTGGACATTTTAGAGATTACAGAAATTATGGTGGAATTAAGTCGCTCTACTTGACCATTGGCACGGGGAAGGCCAGTTGTAACTGTCTCGTGCTTTATATTTTCATCTTGACAATAATCAGCAAATTCTTTGCTTGTAAATGCAGGACCTTTATCGCTAATGATAATGGAAGGATTGCCAAAAGTATGACTTTGTTGTCGTAGTTTTGATATAACTTCGGTAGCAGAAGTACTTTTACATGGATACAACCAGACGAATTTAGTAAATGCGTCTATTAAAGACAAAATATGTTTATATTTTTTGTTGGTTGTTTCAAGAGGGCCTAAATGATCAATGTGGTAGGTTTGGAGAGGAGTCTCTTCTTTAGGTAAGGGATGTAATTCACCTTCTTGTTTGCCACGTTTGCGATTATACAAAAGGCATGTTACACAATTTGCTATAATTTTATCAATTTTATTTGACATATTAGGGATGAGAAATTCTTCGTTAAGGAGTTCTTCACAGCGTTTACGGCCAAAATGTCCTTTGTCATGAACGTGTTTAATGACATTTAGCTGCATTTCATCCGGCACAACTATCAGATCGATACCTTTATGATTTTTATAGAGAACGTTATTTTTAAGGAAATAGTTGTCATATGGCTTTGTTTTCAAAATTTCTTTGATGGCCTGTATATGTTCGTCAGTGTTCTGTGATTGTATGATTTTGGTAGTAAAACTATCTTGAATGATCATACATATTGGATTTCTACTTAAAGCGTCGACATGGCGCATGCGTGTACCTTGTCTGTGTTCGATTGTATAGTTATAGTCAGCTAACATTAAAGCCCATCGAGCAATCTTGGTGCAAAGATCTTTTTTATTCATAGTAAGGGCGAATGCGTTGCAATCTGTGACTATCTTGAAAGGAATCCCTAGAATGTAAACGCGAAATTTTTTAAGGGCTTCTATGACAGCTAAAACTTCTAATTCATAACTCGAATATTTACGTTCGGCATCTGTGGTTTTTTTGCTCATAAAATAGACAGGGTGAAATTGATTGTCAATAGAAGACTTTTGAAGGAGGACTACTCCGTAACCGTCAATAGATGCATCACAGTGAACTTCTGTTTCGTTACTAGGGTTATAAATGCTTAACCTCCTCAGTCCTGATGTCGCCTGTACGAGACACTAAAAATCACCCTTTAAACTAATTTAAATGCTTCTAGAAATGTTAAATTTTTTTCTAGATCTTTTTAATAAATGTGTGCATATCATAAGCATCAATATATAGAATGATACATCTTTCGGGATGTTTTATAGAAATTTTAAACTGGTTTTTGTAGTCCAACGTAATATTTGTCTCAGGACTGAGGAGGTTAAAACAGGACCTGAAGAAAGGATGTGTTTCAGCTGATTAAATGCATTTCGTTGCTGGTCGCCAAAGTGAAATTTAGTGTCCTTTCTAAGAAGATCTGTTAAAGGCTTAGCTATTAAAGAGTAATCTTGAATGAATTTACGAAAATATGAAGTTAATCCGACAAATGAATGTACATCTTTTATACTTTTAGGTTCTGGGAAATTAAGGACAGCTTTAGTTTTTAAGGGGGATGGGTGCAGTTGACCATTTTTAATGTGGTAACCCAAAAAATCAATTTCTCGTTGTAGAAAGTGGCATTTTTTGAGATTCAATTCTAAACCATATTCGGATGCAGTTGTAAGGACACGTTGTAATTTCTGGAGTCCTTCGACTTCGTTTTCAGCTGGTATTATGAAGTCATCCATATAGACAATAAGTACTTTTTCATTAATGAGGTCTCGAAAAACGTTATAAATATATCTTTGAAACACTAAGGGTGCATCGCTAAGGCCATAATTCATATATAAGAATTCAAATTGACCAGAATGTGTTACGAAAGAAGTATATTTTCTACTATTTTCTTCTACTTCGACATGAAAAAAAGCATTTTTAAGGTCAAGAGTAGTAAATACTTTTGCAGAATGCAACTGATCAATAATGTCATCAATTACTAGGAGGGGAAAACGTTGTTTATGTGTTTTAGAATTTAACTTCCTATAGTCAATACACAATCTATATGAACCATCTTTCTTTTTTACTAGGACAATAGGTGATGAAAAATTACTAGTGCTTTTACGAATAATTCCTTTTTCGAGCCACTCAGAAATTTGTTTTTCGACGAAGTTTTTCTCTATTTGCGCCAAGCGCCTGGGAGGACAAGTAACAGGTTCTTCGTTTTCCAGATGAATTGATAATTTAACATCAGTTGTCTTTATTTTTTTAGGAGAATAATTTTGAATAAGTTCTGAAATTTGTAAACGTATTGTTTCATCGGTAATATGAGATAAATCAAGATTAAGATCGTCTAACACATGAGCAATATTAATCAAAAAATTATTGGACGTATCGTCATTTTTCTCGATTTTTTGCATCGAAATATTATTTCCAGAAATTGTTAAAATACTTTGTTGAATGATATCTGTACCAATAATAAGATCAAAAGATATGGAATAATCTGGGACTACATAAACATTAGTTGTATAATTAAAATCATCTATCATAATGTTCGTAGAGAAAAAACCTAGGGGTTTGATTATAGTATTTCCTAATCCAGTTAATGTGATAGTTGAATGTTCAAGGTTCGAAATTGTAGGGAGTTTGCGATAAATACTTTCCTTTAGTAAACTTCTTTCACTACCTGTGTCTACCAATGATGTAACATTTACAGACAAAATAATGACTTGTTTGGTCATGAAAGTGTTCGACGTGACAGTGGAAACATTGGAGGGCTCTGACTTAACTCTAGGCCTCCTTGGTTGATCACATTGAGCCGATTTATGGCCAAAATTCGAACAATTAAAACAACGAGGGCCTTTATCTTTATGTCTGCATTGGCTACTTTTATGATTCGACAAACCACAATTAAAGCAAAAAAGATCAGATTTTGGTCGAAAGGATTTCTCTTTTACTGGCATTTCAGGTTTGACTTTACGAAATTTAGTGTTCTCAAAGTCATGTCGAATTTTGTCATAAATTTTGAGCTTTTTCTTGAATTCTACAATGGATTGGCATCCATATAACAGTGATTTTCTGAAAACCGGGTCGGGTATACCATTTATGATGTATTGCATTAATGCGGAATCCTCGATTTTACCACGCGAGCATATTTGTTTCATGATAAGAAAATATTCTTCTATTGATTCATTTTCTTGCAATTTTCGTTTATTTAATATATCATGTAACTCGGCAGAATTATAAGTGGTGCTAAATTCTGATATTAAGAGTTGTTTAAGTTTGTCATATGAATTGATATGAAATTCTGTTTGTGCTAATAACTGGGCTTTTCCTCGTAATGATCTTTTACAAAATATGAATTTATGAAAGTCAGATAAATTAAACATATTAGTAACATCCTCAAAATTATTAAACCATACGTGTATATCACTAAAAGTACTACCATCGAAAGGAGGTATTACACTTTCAATATCAGTAAAATTCATAGACGATGGCATAAAACTTTGAACTGGAAATTGCTGTTGTTTGTCAAAATTTGATAATTCAGTGTTATTACTTGAAGTCATATTATTTGAAGGCAGTTCGGGTTCCGAGTCAGTGTCACTTTCATTTTGTATAATATTATTTTGTAGTAAGGTCAAGTCCGAAAGGTATGTAACTAATCGGGTTGCGAGATCGTTTAAAGATCCCTCATTATCAATACAAAGTAGATTGCACACTGTAATCAGATCATTTAATGAAAAATCAGTTTGAACTTTAGTTATTTTATTTTTGAATTCGGTGCTGTCGGTTTGAAAACCGAAACCAGTAAAATCACGTATTCTCTTTCTATTAGAGCGATCACCGTCAGCATCAAATAGGAATTTATGCAGCAATTTAATTTTATGCGTTCGTTCATTTTTAAATGCAACTTCCAGTTCAGGTATCTCAACTAACTTCATAATCAAAATAATAATAATGAACTCACCGTTAGAATAATATCCGGCTTGAATATGTAGGATGAATAACTCTAATTAATCATATTGGTGTGTTAACTGTCATTTCTGACGCCAATTTATGGGGGTGAGACTCCATACATAACTCACAACTCACTTTTAGGACGAACACTGACATTTATTGAGACGAATACACAAACAAAAAATACAGATATAAACACTCTTCTCGTTCTTTAATTAGCTTAAAGTCTATAATTCAGGACGTCGTGGAATATTTCTGAGATTTTCTTACGTCGTGTAAATATTCAATCTTATTTCACCGAAATATGTTCTGTTCTTTTTTAACAAAACCCTGCGTCGTAAAAAACTCATTTCGTTCTCTTTACTTCTTCTGCATTTCCACTTCACACAGCTTCGTTAAGGCTCGTTTCCTTTTTAATCTCGAAGCGGAAAATACGGGGACACTCAGTCTGATGCAAGTGTTGCTTGCGAAATCTCCACATATTTACCAATTAGTAGGATTGAGTAAAAAAAAAAAATAGCGTATTTACGTACCCAACGTTTAATGTAGTTTTATTACCTATTGTTTATTCTGTTGAGCTATCTACAAGACTAGATGGCAACAAAATCTCAACGAAGATATCTGAGCGAAATATGCTCGCTGTTTGTCGATGTAGCTCAATAGCTAGAGCACTGATAATTTAGGTCTAAGGTACTGAGTTCGAATCCAGGCTTAGTATTTTTTCACTCAGTTCGTCACATGAAATTCGTATAAAGTATTTTTAGTCAGGTTTTGAAATGAATTATGAAAAGTTAATGTTTGCATTTGTTAAAAAGCATTTAAGTTAGTGGTATTGAAGAGAATATTTACTATTCACAAAGTGCATCCATGTCTTTTTGACAACAGAACATATTCAAAATATGCTAAATTTGAAATAATGAAATATTCTGAATTAAATATATCAGTACTGATTACATATTAGTGGCTTTACACTGACCTTACAATATATGCAATGGCAAGCTAATATTGACGAGATAATTGGTTTGCATTGAAAGTATTCGCAAACATACAGCGAGGTATTTCTTTACAATATAATATTGACGCAATTTGAATCGATCAAGGTCTAGGTGAAATTTTATGACATTATCAGCCAGGGCAAAGGATCGTGACCCAATACCATTTTAATACTCTGCTTCATCTATTTAAAAATCATATGAGTATAAAATTTTAATTTTAAAGTAACTTAAATATATACTATAACTGAGTGGGAATATCATAACATAACTTTTACCATTTAAAGAACATTCTTGTTACGAAATGACTGATTTATTAATTCTGTGAACAGATATATATATATAGAGAGAGAGAGAGTGTAACTTCAAAAATCCGGCATCAAAACCATCTCTTTCCCTTCCTTTTTCTTTTATACATTAAAGTTATGGTAGAAGAAAAGTAGCAATTGCTTATGAATTTGAAACTTGAAAATCGAAAGTAAAATGAAAAATACATATATATTTGACATTTTTTTCATTTGTCAGAAGCAGGATTGCCAGTTTGGTTTCCATTCTTAATCAGAAATTTAGAGCTCGCACCAGAAATTAAGAATAGCATTTTTGCTTTATTTAATGAGATACATTTTGTGATTACATAAAGTAAAATTCCTTCATTCGAAATTTCCGGTAGGAATTTCAAATTTCAGAATATAAGTGGAGGCCAAACTGGCAACCGTGGTCAGAGGCGATTATTTTCCGAATAAACTTTCTGGGAGGTACACTGTTGCTTAGCAACGGCGTGGAGACTAGTACACAAGCTCTTTTCAGTTCTTCTGACGCTGTGCTAATTAGAAATGTCGATAACACTAGTAACAGCTCCGAAGATGAGGATGAACAGCTGACAGAAGAAAAAGTGTCAAGAAGAAAAAATGAATAAATTTAACTTGAGAATTAATATCTGCTTTATAGAACAAGACTGTATTCCCGAAATAGATGCGTAATAGAAATTCTTAATTTGTATGAAATACAAGAAAAACTTTTTAAAGAAAGGCCAAAAAAAAATTGGAGCAAACAAATTGACATCGATGTGTCCGAAATTACACGAGAAGAAATAATTTCACTCTTTATTAGTTTTTTTTTCTGTAACATAGAAAATATCAATTAATGTAAGAATATTTTTATATTTAATTTTCTCCTTTTCTTACATCATTATCATTTAATAATGAAATAAATTATGGCTAAAGGCACCATTAAGAATATAGTACTACTTTTGATATTCCTAGCTGCTACTTTTGATATTCCTTCATAAATCCGGCATAGCCTCTCTCCCGATGATGCCGGATTTTTGAAGTCGTACTGTATATATATACACTGTGTCCCAAATGGACTTGCATAAGCTTTAAGGTGTGATAGAGAACATTTGTATCGGAAACCAGGTTTACAATATAAATATCAGTCATAAATACAATGTGTCTCACTCAAAGCCGATCACAGTTTTTATTCATAAATTTAAGAATATGAAGATAATTTACCGATATATTCAACTTTACTTTCTGTGAAATATGACATGCCCCGAGAAGTGCACTATAATCCATTTCGTGACTAGTGTCTGCAGTTCGAATTACAAAAAGTCTAGATCGATGTTGTTTCGTTGCGGATTTTGAATTTTTTCATCATTTCTATGAGAGTTATCACATTTAATAGAAAGAAATGCAAAACAACAGTTCACTATAGTATCTCTGACATTCTTAAATTTATAAAGAAAATCTGGTTTTAACTTTAAGCAGGACACTCTATATTTATAAACAAACAAGTGGGTTGTGGCATTGGTTCATTATGCAAAAAATATATTTGTGGTGTACTCTATTACCTCTTAAAGATTTTTCTCGACCTTTCAGAACAACAAAAAGGCCTTATACATATGTATGTGTAATAATTCTGTTTCTTAAATATAACTGTAAAAAATTTTCCCAACGGCTATGTATTCTATTTGTATTCATAATTGGTATCAACATCAAGAAATTAAATTTTGTTAGAAGAGAACAATGCGGGTTTCCCTTCGAAAAATCAAATACTTTTCATTCGAGATGTAAATATTAGATTATTATTTCTTAAAAGTTTTAAAATCTTAAACGACCAATAAGGTACATATAACAGAAGTATGAGGAATAAAGACCATTTAAGGAAAGTTAAGTTCTGCTGGCACTAATCTGACGCATTTTGTTCGCGTTTTATGTATCGCTATTAAACGTTAATAAGTTAGATGCGTAAGATTCAAAACAAATAGGAAAAGGGAAACACATAGGTTATCAATACAGCGTTCAGTTCAGTAAATAAAATAATACAAAAATAAAATTAAACAATAAACAGCAAAGAAACGTTATGGGTTACGCATAGATTATTGAACACTTTCCAGAACTTGCAGACCATTTTGATGTAACTTCTTTTTTTTAATACAATGACAGCAATGCACTACGTCGAGTTCAAAACTTTAATTCAGTATGTACCGCCCATAGTCGATAAGATTTTCGAATGGATTTGATAAGTTCTGTGTACGATCTACAGTTTTCCATACACAGCACTGAGTATATTAAAATATAATTCAATTTCCCTCTAAGGGCTGTAATACAGCCGTATTGTTTGATGGAACCCTTTCTATGGTCTATAAATTATTATACATACCACACAGTGTACTACAATTTTAATTTGTGATAATCACCATGATTCCATAGATGTCATTCATAGATGGATATATGTTCAATTACTTTACCGCAACCCAATATAGGAATTTATTTATATTCTTCAAGCATCCTCTAGAGGAGAGTTTAGCTGGAAAATTCCAAACACTTTTCAAACAGCCTTTGAGTAATTCGCGGCTATGGACGGTTAATGGTTTAAAATTACTTTATGATTCCCTGCATACAATCTATAGAATTGATATTCAACTTCCTCCTTTGGACGGACTCTCTTATGAAGAAAACTAATAAATGTTGCCACTTCAGTAGGCTGATTTCACTTTATGAACTTGCTGCTAGCAGTGTATTCTATTTTTTCTTAATGCAGCTCATTTGACAGTGCAATTAGTTTCACTCCTGCTCAACAGCCTAAAACATCTGTTAGGCATCATTTACCTACTCTGTATCATTGTGTATTCTAATTCTATTTCATTTTATTATTCTGCTAAGTATTCGCATCGCTTATTGTTATTGGTTCCTCTATCGTGTATTATTATTATTATTTGCATCGTGTTTGTCTTATTTGACATTCTTATTGTTGGCATCACTACAGTACTCATCAGCGCCAAATTTAATCTGCATAGAGTTAAAGTCTTCTCTTGCACTGTGTTTCACTTGTAAATAATGGTCTATTGCATCAATTTTAATTTGTAAAATATCAACTTATTATTATTATTTTTATTATTATTTTCTTTTCATTAGCATTTGCATATAATTCTTGGTTCAATTCTTACTTGCATCTGGGTTTTTGCATCAAAATAAGAATTAAAACTCTCTTCAAAAAGAGCTCTATCATTGAAAACGAAGTATTGCTTTGAACATTGTTATTTGTTTTCTAGCATCGTGTTTCTCTGTAGTCTCCTGTGTCAGTTCTTATGTATTGTTTTATTTTTTCTATGTGTAACAGTGTAATCCAACATTGTATCCTGTATCGTATCCTATATGTAAAAATGGGAAAAAACTTCTTTTAACTCCCATTGTTTTTGTTGCATCTGTAAGTCCTATTAAGTGGATTTTCCACATTTGATTCACATCTGGACTTCTTTTGTTTAGTGTATTTTTATTGTTTTTTACTTGTTCACCAATGTATAATTCTGCATTATGAGGTTTTTTTTTTCTTCACTTCAAAAACTGTAATGTACATATGTTTGTATAATGATAAGTCCAGCCCGCCTGGGATATAACTGGGCTGCCACTTGTAACATTTCTGTATAATTTTGTAAGTTTTAATATATAGGGGTCTTTTTCAACGAAGGTATTTCCGGGCCCTGCCTCCGGCAGCGGCCAGTTTTCATGGTAGTTATTCTGCTGGGCGGTGCTTGTTGAGCTAAAACCATATTGGTAGGCCTCCCCGCCTGGCCTGAAACTGAAACTGAAACTGAAACTGTAGTGAAGTAAAATTCAATTAAGATCACTATACTATACCAAAGCCGAAAATGTATTTTCAGCAATTATTGCCTGCATAGTGTAATTTGGCAAAACTATTTTCTGTATCTCTGTAAATGAATAATGAATGTTAAGAAAGCATGTTTTAATAGACCTTCGTAACGGATATCAATTTCATTATGTCTGAAATAACATCGTTAAAATACGCTGTAAACAATTTACTCTCAGTGCCATAATCAAACCGAATTATTTTTTCTATCACTATAGAAAATCTAAATATTCCCCACTTTCCATATTCAACTGGGAACGTCCTATAGTAAATTTTTAGAACTAATAAGAATCACTAGATAATACATGTATATTTTGAGAATTACAGCGCGACCAGAGAGACAGACGTACGACAGACTGGCGAACCGAAATCATAAAAACTTTTTAACTACATTAGAAAGTGTGAAATGAGGCGTTCAGAAGACAATTCGATTAACTCCATTTTAAGTGGCGTTTTTTAAAACAAAGGAACATTTAAAATTTTCTACGCATTTATATAGTGATAAAAAGTTACCATTGATTAAAAGAAAATTAATGAGTTCAATTAAAATATCCCGAGAAAAATATTATATAGGTACAATAGTTTTATAGTTACAATAACTTTAACTGTTTATACTGAACATTTTCATTTGATGGTGTTAATCGATTTGTGCACTGAACGGCTCAAGAAAACTCGTTCTTAACACTTCTTTTTATTCAACATATATTTTGTGGTGAAAAACAATTTTGTACGTTCAGTTTACTATTTATACGATCTTAGGCATGTCGCACACTGAGGCGACTCAAGCACCGTGTTGCACGATTCGGGGACAAAATAGATTTAAAACAAGTTTGAAAAGACTATCTCATTTGTTTTGATCTGTTTTTTTTTTTTTTTTTTTTTTTTTTTTTTTTTTTTTTTTTTTTTTTTCGTATGTCGCACTTGATTTTCCTCCTGTCGTCTCAGTGTAAGACCTGTCTTACACTACTGAACTGTGTCACACTTCCATCCACACTACGATTTTATTATCTAACTCCCCTGGTTTATATCACTGTGATAATATTTCTGCTCCATTAAAATACTTTAGTGATGTAGAGATTCATGTAAATCCATGTAAAATAGCGACTATGAAAAACACACAGTCATTGTTTAAAACATAATTTATGTGTTCTGTTTACATAATAATTATATTTATAAAGACCTCATTTAGTTCACAATAACATTATCGCTGTATATTCATATTCATCACACTTAAAAAATGCTCTATTATCAATTTATAATTTCTTTACAGATATTTTCTTTGGAAATATAGCCATTTCGCACAATTTGCTTAAAATACAGCTAAAGAAGTAGTTTCAAGATAGCTTTAAAAAATAATTAACACTTTCTGTAAATAAGCTTTAATAAAATCCACATATGTTAACTGCCTATAAAAGTGTATAAAAATCCATGAAAGTGATCACAGAGAAAATTATTTAGTGATAATGAAATTTTTAAATGTAAAGAATAGGCAGAATAAAAACTAAATAAACGAAAGTTAAGATGTGAGTTATAAAGTTTGTAGCTTTTCAAAGATACAATTAAAGGAGCAAAAGTTTATATAACTGCTTATATTATAAAGTGATTAATTGATAGTGAATTAAAGTGATTAAAGTGATAAATTGTGAAAGTTATTAGGAATAAAAAAGAAATATTTTAAAGCAACTAAAGATGAAAAAAATATCTAACCAATGCTAAATTAGCATCTTAAATTAATAATGTATATTTATTACATTACACGATTTCAAATGCAGATGTTCGATTAAATTTAATATATAAAAGCTGGTCATATTATTTAAAAAAAATCTTTTTTACTCATTATGTGTTCACATACCTCATCCTTTTTATGAAAAATAATGCGCTAAATGAAATTACACAAAAAAATCTAAATTGGAATTGCAATAAAGAAACTAGAAAGTACAATCATAGATTATGAAATACTCTCCATTACTTTCAAATTACATAATTAGCATAAATGATTCATCGGGTTTCAAAAGACTGTTTATTTACAGGTATACGACGTACAAAGACAGGTGATACATGAAAATATAGATACACTCACGAAGTTTCTGTTACGTGATACACATGTTCAAAATGTACGTCCTTATCACCTGGCACACATCCCAATTGAGTTTCGAACTCGGTCCATACGAGCAATTGCTTATATTTCTTTCAACGTCCGTCACAATAGCAGTGATGCTTTTTTACGAGTCACGAGGCGATCTTTTAAACTTCGTGAGTCTATGTTTCTTGTCATGTATTACCCGTAGTAGTCGGTCGTAAGCTTTTCAATACACAGTGTTTTCAAACCTGGTGAATCATTTAGGTTAACCCCGTACTGTAAAAAATTTAACCGTTTAATAAAGTTAAAGATGTCTAAGTAAACAATTTCATAAACGCATACCACATTTTTTTTTATATAAATTAACCATTACCTTCTGTAATCAGAAAATATGAGATATACTTTGTGCAATACTGTATGTGATCTGTAGCTTTGTATATATACTACATAGCATGCGGAAATTTTGCTCAGTTAGAAAACGCATAACACAGTCCAACAATAAACTGCAAGTATAAAACAATATTATGCAAGTTGTTTTGTGCAGCACTGTATATAATCTATCGAATTTAAAAGCATCAAGTAATTTGGAAAATCTTAGTTAAATTTAAAGAAGCCTATCACAACTAAAAACACAAACGCTAATAGCAATTATAATCATAGACATTAGTGTAATCGATTTCGTTTGTGCACAACGGGAAAAAAAACAAACATTAAATGGTGTATGCACATGCACAATATTGGCATGAAAAAAGATTTTATTGGGTATCATTAACGATAGAAATTTCGTTATGTTACTATATTATCCTTAAAACACACTTTAATTGTTGACCTTAAATAGTACTATAATCTAATATTTCGTGTGTCCCTATAAATTACGATAAATGTAACGCACACGCACACCATGTTTTAGGAAAAATATGTTATAGTGCATATGTTTAAGTGGGTGTAACATTAAGTAAAGTTTATAAGTCAACATAAGTATAATATATAAAGAAAACGAAAAAGCAAATTTTTGCCCTATTGCTTGCTAAAACGTCTTGGAAGTTATCATATACATATCATTAAAAAATTTACAAAAATAACGATTTATTTAGAATTCATATTTTTAATTCAGAGATACTAAAAAAATGTTTTTCGTTAAATTTTAAAGATTGTTTTGTAATAAGGATCTTAACTAAGAATTGGCATAAGCCATACCCGCAAAGAATGGTTTAATGTTAATGGAGTTTGTAAAAAATATTTATTTCATTACACAATTTAGAATTAAGTTCGTTCAATGGAATCTGAATAAAAGTGCTTTTTACGTTTCTTCGGTATATTTATCAAACATTTATTTTGAATTCATTTTGTTTTTTACAAATCTCAATCTTTTTCATAAGAAATGCATTAAATAAAGTTTAAGCAAAAACATAACTATAATTGAATTGAAAAAATAAACAGGAAAAGTAATAGAAAAGAATAAATGAAACACACTGTTGAAAAATGCTTCATTATAAGAGCCTAAAAAGCAATCCCTTGAAAAACAGATGAGCAAAGCAAAACTTTCTTGAGTCATTTTTAAAATTATTCATTTGAAAAAGGTAACTTAGCGCATAACATCATTAGCAAACATTCATTTTTTAAGAATATTTCCAAGTTAAAAATTTTCAAAAAGTAAACTAAGGGTTGGTTTTCCACTTCGTTTTCTTTATTCTCAAAGCATTTGGACTTGAAAAAATGTAATGGTATAATAATTTTAATTGCTAAAAAGGTGTAAATTAAAGATTTAAAAACAGTAAAAATAGATTTATTCTACTTTTTGTATGTTTCGACTCTTCCCGAGTCATTTTCAAAACAAATAAATAAAAATATTCTAAAATTGCAAGGTCTATGAAACACCATTATTCAAACGTGCGTTTCGCGTAGCCTTTCATATTATGCACGTTTTTTTTTAAATTTATTTATTTACTTATATGTTTATTTTTATTTTTGAAACTATTTAGTAGCACGAGCCATAATTATAGTAAGTTCAATGATGCTATATCGTTACATGTTGAACTTTTGCGTGTTGTAATCTCTATGGTGTATCTTATAATGCATGCATAGTATAGACTGTAGGGGAAAATTATCTTACTTTCATTGAAATTTACTTTGATGTTTTTTTCTTGGATGGTTTTCTTGGATAATATAATCTTGTTAGGGATTTTGTTTTTCTATTATATTTAATATCAGCTACATTCTCCTTTTTCCTTAACATACATTTTCTGCTAGTCATACCAATATAGTAATTCCTTGATCCATCTGTTCTAATAAATGACATTTCAAATGATTTTGAAAAAGACTCGAGTAGAGTCGAAACATGCAAACAGTCGAATAAATATACTTCAACTGTTTTTAAAGTTTTAATTTACACTTTTTAGTATTTAAAATTAGTATATTATTGCAATGTATTAATTTATTAGATATTTGAATATGTAATGAGTCAAAATTCATTATCATGTGGCGTTAAACAATAAACAAACATGAAGATTTTTCTGTACTGTACATAGTTGGCAAAATTTTATAGACTAAGATGGGGTTTTTTTTTCGAGACTACGAAAAGCAATGTCAGATGCATAAAAATTCTTCTATTTTCACCCATAAAAATGTCCTGTATGATATTTTAATAAAATACAGAGTGATTCATAAAGTTGGAGCCAATAACCTATTTCCTTAAATGTTGCAACTTGACACATACTTCCAATTGCGAAGTTTTATATAAAAAAGGGTCAAAATTCGATGACACAAGTAACGTGTGGTGTATTTGAGAAAATGTAGAAACTAAACTTTTATACGGCCCCCGTAGAATAAAATCTCCAATTAGGAAAATTATTCTTATCCTTTCCTGAATGAAACACAAAAAATTACATCATGATATCTTCAAAACTCACATAGATATATCCGTTTAAATAACGTATAATTTTGTGGATGATCCCTATTTTATATTCGAAATGCATCGATATTACTTCGCTCAGAGGTATGGTTAAGTGGTGTAAGTCACGAATTTTGACTCTCAATATCTCTGTGAGTGTTCTAGATTTCAAGATGTAATTTTTTGTGCTTCGTTGCGAAATGGATATGGACAATTTTACTAACTGGAAATTTTACCCTACGGGGGAATTACAAAAATTTAGTTTGAGCATTTACTGAAATAGACACCCCGGGTGTTGCAACTTGTCATCAAATTTGCAAATTTTTCTATGAAACTTTGTAATTAGAAGTATGTGTCTAGGTGCAATATTTAAGGAAATACGCTGTTGGCGTCATCTTTATGAATCACTCTGTATATGCATTTTTATGATTTTTATAGCATTTTTAATGGCGCAAGTGGCCAAAAGAAATGAAAAGCCCATATATTTGAATCTCCAAATTATGTAGGAAAATAATGGAAAAACATTTAACTGGAAAATGTGTCTTTTTATTTATGTTTAAAAAAATAAGCTTAAGGAATTATTCATAAGGCAGTCTTTTAAACATATGTCGAAAACTACCGGCGAAATGAGCTGTAATTTTCAATCCACGCATTTGAAGCTTCCAGAAATTGATTTCTGTTTTTAAAAAAATTCACAGGTTCCAATTCATTTTTTTCAAATTCATAAAAGGTAAAGTTTCGAAACAAGTTTTCGATTTTTTTGTAATTGCAATCTATAATTTTATTTACAGGAATCGATTTTTAGAACCTTCCCTTTTGCTTATCCAATATTATCACTCATTCTGCCAGTAGTATTAGAGGGTCGATTAAAAAACTATCCTCTTGCAATATCTTTTGCAACGATTATAAATCAATTTAACTTACGAGTTCCAAAATTTAAACTTTTATAATTTCTAAACTTTTTGAGCGAATGACTTCCAATTTTGTATTACAGAGTAAACTTTACCGAAAAAGCCAGGTATGATGTTAAAACTGAATGCTCGTATTGAAAATTTTAGATTTTGATACAATTTCAGTATAAGACAATCCCAAAGTTTTTTTTCCAACGTAAATTTAAAAAAATAATTTCCAGTCTGATGACTAAGGTCTGATGACAGGTTTTTGGGGGAATAAAACATAATAAGTATTCTGTTTTCTAATTTTCTTTACTGTTTTTTCTTTGCTGATTGTATATATTCGCATAAAAAAGGTTTATAATACAGGATGTTTCTAAAGTCACGCAACGCGTATTTCTATCGCCTGTTCTTCGTCCGTTAACTGCTAAAAAGTATCCTCAAAAATACCAATGTAAACATTGGAGTTCATAATGCTCTCGAAGAAAATTGGACCAAATATTTTTCTCCTTGAAATCACATACCAAACATCAATTTTTACGGAATGCAATGGCTCTTTCTGCAGTACCCGATTTCCTGAATTTCTTGACTGAATGAAATATCGTCTATTTTTTCGCCATGTTTCGCGTTTCAAAATTTTTACGAAACTCTGAACGAACACATTTGTAGGAATTATTCTTTGCATAAGACTTTTCAATAAATACATGCTTCGGAACATTGAGAGCCATTCTGAAACTATGTGAAGTTATGCTCAGGCCCGGACTGGCGCCTTTGGGGGCCCTCGGCTAGAAATGGAAAAGGGGCCCCTATCCGAGAAATTTACAGGGAATACAATATTAGAATATTTATTTTTTGAAAAGTAGGCTTACGTGCCTAAAAACCACATTTAGCTATTTTGTTGCTTGTAAAATATTAGGTTGTATCAAATGTAATTTCGTTTTCACAATGAAATCTTTGTTGCAATATTTCAACTTAAAATAAACGTATCACAAATCAGTATATAAACCGTGAAATTATATGGCTTCTTTTCATCTTCCTGAAAGTTAAACAATACCATAATGATACCAATCTTTGGATTTGGAAGCAAAAAGCCTAGAAAACCCCGTTGCAGATCGTCAATATTACACAAGCACCTGCACCCCTCCCCCCCCCCCCCAAAAAAAAATGATGCCATAGAATGGAACACGTGGCAGACCGAAGGAGCAAGGTCCGGACTATGTAGGAGATGAGGTAAATTCCGTCATGCTCTTCTACTTTATTGCGAGACGTGTGCAGTCTTGCATTGTCTTGTTGGAGAAGATGTCTCTCTCTGTTGACTAATGTAGACCATTTGCTTTTCAAAGAAGCATACATCGTGTCCATCTGTTCACAGTAAATTACAGTTTCAGAGTTAGTTGACCGATCGACCATGTGGAATGATTTCAAAATGAATTACATGCTCAAAATTCCACCAGACGTTGATCATGAACTTCTTTTCAAACCGCGCTTGTTTTGTAACATGTTGGACTGATTGTCCCATCAAACAATTATTTCTCGATTATCTGGGTTCTGTAGATACATCCATTTCTCATCATATGTCACTTTGCGTTTGAAAAACAGCAAATCTTGTAAATTTTCCAGAAGAGTTTTGTACATTTCCACTCTGTGATTTGCTTGCTGCATAGTCAGTTCATAAAGGACTTCCCTAGAGTTCTTGTATGTTTTCTGTAGTTTATGTAAAGTTTGGCATATCATGTCCTTAGACGGTCCTATCTCCTCTGAAAGTTTCCGTGTGCTGGTCGTTGGTTTAATCTCCACTCTTTGCTTTAAACCTTCCAGATTAACAAGTATCCAGATTAACAAGTATCCAGATTAACCTCTCACTTCTGAGTTTCATTTTAAATGACAAGTTATTAAAAGTTTGAAAAAGTTTGAACCAGTTTTGGGCTGTACGTTTGCTGATCGTATCATCCCCTTCAACTTCTCGAATTTTACGAGATGCTTCAACAAATTTATGAGCAATTTTAAAATAATGTCTTAAGATGGATAATATTTCAATATTTGTATCAACCGTTATGTAACCTATAAATAGCTAAAATTATATATATAATAGCGCTAAGTGTATAACGCTTCCAGAGAGAACTCATCCGGATTCCACTTCGCTTTATCGTATTCCATTCGGCCATTTTTATTCAAAATTATTTTTTCGAATAAAACTTCGTAAAAGTTACATTTTTAGAAAGATTATTCAAAATAAATTAACATTTGAGAGATGACTTGCATCCAATTATGTATATATTCTGAGATAACGTCGTTGAAATTAGTTTGACAGCTCAATCTCTCCCTCTATAAGTAAACATTCGTTTGTAGTTTGTATCGCATTCATTGTGAACTTTTGTGCTTTGTTGGCGCCATCTATCGGTAGTTAGAATAAAAAAGAAGTTTCTTTTGAAATTCTTTGAACACTGAAGACATTGGCGGAGAAGGTGAATAGTATTTCTTATAAAATACAATTAGACTATCAGGAATACTTAATGCCGTGTTGTATATATATCAATGCAAATAAAATTTTGCATTTTTGTATTTTGTAGGGAAAATAAATTTGTAATTTAATAAAAGAATTTGAGAAAAAAAAATCTCTTAATGCAATTAATAGTTGCAATTTAATTAAGTGACAAAGGATAATTTTTAATGATCAAAATTTATTACAGGTTACTTTATGCATGTTTTTAAAAAATCAGGCTTTAAACTGAGTTGAACTTTTAAAAATAATTTATATAATTATTATTTTGGCGTCAGCTATCGGCAATTTATCTGTGAAGGACTCTTATTTTTTTTTCTGAGTTATAAGAAATTGAAGGTTATTGATTTTTTTTTTTTTTTTTTTTAAAGCAATGAACGAAGACGAAAGTTAATTGACAATATACTTTAAAATAGCATTATTAGTTCTAATTTGTATGTTTTTTGTGAAGTAGTTCTTCAAATTCTGTGAGTGAAGTTCTTTCTTGCAAATTAAGTTTCAATGATAAATGGGCTGTTTTTATAACTATTTTACCCCCATCTGATCATATCAGTCAGATAAGATAAAATTTATTACTTCATAATTCTTTTTATAATGCAATGCTGCATCATTCTTTTGAAAATGCAAACACGTCATTCTGACGGGCTATCTTCTAGTAACAGATATTAGCGTAATATAATTTGAAGGAACATATACTCTTTAGTATAACATTTTGCACTGATCATTAATCATAAGGTAGGGCCATCTATAGCCTTTCATATAGATATAGATCCTAAAAACGAAAATACTTTTGATACACCCTAACTCTTGATTTAAAAAATAATCTGCTTCTGTTGTAGTTTGCTTACTTTCATAATAAATATTTATATTATTTTATATACAGTATCTAAACTAGTTCCATGTTAAAAAAAAAAAAAAAAAAAAATGCTAATTAGGAGTTGTTTGTAACTTAGAAATGAGTGGGAAAAATGTCTTTAGTTTTAGTCAACCAAATCACTGTTTTGAAGCCATAATAATCTAAATCCTACTGTAATACCTAAGTAAATGTTAACAAGAGCAAAAAATCATGCGTCCTGGAAAGATTGTGTAATATTTTTCCAACACATTCAGCAATTATAATAAAACTTTGCAGTTTATTAAGGTGAAATATGTGTAAATGAACAATTTAGAAAATGCATAACACAGTTGTTCTACAATTACTGAAATTACGATCAATAATCTAAAAAACATCAGAATTTTTGTTCATCCCTCTATATGATCTATAAATTTGTATGTATATTACGTTGTATGCTAAAAGTCTATTAAATTAAATGCATAGTGCAGTTAAAAATTTCTAGCCAGTAATGTCCGCCAATAAATGGAAATGTACTTGAGACCTTTTGTGTAGCCCTGTATATGATCTATAGAACTAATATTCACCAAGTAATATGCAAAAAAATAGTTACATTTTAAATCGCGTACCATAACTGAAAACACACTTACAGCAATTATTCTTCATATTCAGTACTGTAACCAAATATTTTTGTGTGTCCCTGTAAATCAGTGGTTCCTAACCTTTTTTAGTCCACGCCCCACCAAAGCATCTGTAAAGTCACTATGTCCACCCCCCACCGTTATCTGTAAATTATGTCTCTTATTATTTAAAAAGTGAACTCTATTCACACGGTGGGAGTGTAATAGTTCAGTTACAATAGCTATTCATTTCACATTTTTACTTTCTTCTATCTTGACAAGAAGAAAGTATTGGTTTCATGAAAATTTTCGAATTCCAGTTTTCGACGGATTTATACGTTTTATGGGTCAGAGATTCCAAAAAACATGTTTTTATAAAATGTCTGTCTGTCTGTCTGTCCGTCCGTCTGTCTGTCTGTATGTGACACAAATTTTGTGGGCGCTCCATCTCAAGAACTAATGCACGGAATTTAATAAAAATTTATATTCACGTAGTCCCTGATATAGATTAATGCTGATTAGTTTTTGGTGTAAATCACCCTACAGGTGGCGCTGCTATGTAGCATTTTTCAGGATTTCAGCAAAAGCTCTATCTCAAGAACTAATGCACGGATTTTCATCAAACTTCAGATTCAGTTAATCCTTGATATGAATTGGTGCTGGTAACGTTTTGGTGCAAATCGCCCAACAGATGGCGCTGCTATGCTGCATTTTGTAGAATTTACACGATTTTCGTAATAGCTCAATCTCAAGAAATAATGCACGGATTTTCATCAAACTTCAGATTCAGTTAGTGCTTGACATGAATTGACGTTTTGCCTCTTGAGATGTAAATCGCTCAACAGGTGGCGCTGCTATGCTGCATTTTTTGAGATTTCCGCAATAGCTCTATATCAAGAACTAATACTTGGGTTTTCAACAAACTTCAGAATGAGGTATACCTGGATATGAATTAGTGCTGTTTATGTTTTGGTGTAAATCGCTCAACAGGTGGCGCTGCTATGCAGCATTTTTCACGATTTCCACAATAGCTCAATGTCCAGAACTAATGCACGGATTTTCATCAAACTTCAGATTCAGTTAGTCCTTGACATGAAATGATGTTTTGTACCTTTTCGTGTAAATCGCTCAACAGGTGACGCTGCTGTGCTTCATTTTTTGTGATTTCCACAATAGCTCTAGCTCCAGAACTAATGCACCGATTTTCATCAAACTTCAGATTCCGGTATACCTTAATATGAATTAGTGCTGTTTGTGTCTTGGTGCAAATCGCTCAACAGGTGGCGCTGCTATGCTGAATTTCTCAGAATTTCCCCTACAGCTCTATCTCAATAACTAATGCACGAATTTTCATCAAACTTCGAATTCAGGTGTACTTTGATACGAATTGGTTCTAAATTGATGTAATTTCTTATACTATTTAAATGATTTAATTGACGTGATTTATATAGATGAAAGTTTTGTGATGGCCACAACATACTAGTTTAACTTGTCAAAGAGGTGAATCTTTTACCACAAATGAGTTTTACATAATTTTAAAAATGCAAAGAGATTATACATCTTTCCTGATATGCCAAAACGAGATTTTTGTACTTTTCCAACTTAACTTAACATTAAAAAAAAGTGTACGGTCTGCATTTTTATCTTCAAAAAATAACTTAAAATACATTTACATTTAACGTTAAAAATGATAAATTCATATATTATTTACACGTGACTATTATAAACAGAAAAAAAAACTTTCAAATTAAAATTAAATAATTACTTATAAAAAGCAGGAACTTATTGAAAATTACTTCATAAAAACTATATTTACACGTGAATTTTAACAGAGAAAGGATATTGTAAAATAATAAATTCATTAACATGCGTTAGAAGTCTTAAATAGGAGAAATTACGTCACATTTACGTCACATTACACTTATTACGTAAAATGAACAAAAAATAATACTGCAAAACAGTTTAAATTTAAAAATAGCGCGAGACATTTATTTGGTCTTTTCAACTATTTTTGTTGGGACAGCGCAAATAATATTTCATTTCTAAGTATTTTCCCGTGAATATTAAAAATAGAAAGAAAAGTTTGGTGAAAATTATGTCAGATTAAAAACGATACATTTAAAATGTCTTTTATTTATTTATTGAACAACAAACATACGACTTGTGTGCTTGACATGAGAGCCCGCTTAAAATGTCTTATTTAAAAGAACTTTCTTTTCGCTTTGTTAAAAAATACCGGGAGACAAAGACTCTGTGTACTTAATTCATTTTATATTAGCTTGTTTTGAAATGTTTAACTGGTTTTATTTAATCAAAGAAGAAAACAGACATTGTATCTTTTAACAGCAGCTGATTTTTCCTTAAAATTCCCCAATCAAAGAGAAATGAATAGAAACCCGTTTATAGGGAGATCGCTACTGTTTTTAAAATTATAATTGAATATTTCAAAATCTTTTTAAAGCCGATCAAATTAGCGTGCTTTTAGAAACTGTGGTGTCTGAACGGGGGTTGGCGAGCGTAGCTCGTAGGGGGCCGAGCCCCCTAGTTTATGAAAAAAAACATTGGTCTGCCCCTAGTGCACAAAATTAAAAATCTTTAAAATTCTTCGGTTTTTTATTTTAAAATTTTTGCCATTATTTAAATATTTTTAAATATTATTTTGTCCTAGTTGTTTTATTTGTTATTTTAAAATAGTAATTCGTCATATTTGAATAAATCATCTAAATTCTTCTCACGGATGAAATCCCCCCCCCCCCCCATGCGCACACACTCCATTTTTCGTCATTCTACACACATATTCAAATTATTAAGTTGAAGTGGCAATAAAATAATGATCAATCGTCTAAGGCAACTTCCCATTTCGGATTTCTCACCTCCTCCCCCCACCCCTCTCCTCCAGCACACTATTTTTTGACCATTTAAAATTCATTGTTGCCTTGTAGAAAAGATTAGTTAAAATTGTGTTTTCCTCTATCTGTTGATTTTTAAATAACAAATAAATAATTTAGCATAAAAAAGGAAAGGAAAGGAATAGAATGAAAGATTTAAAAAAAAAAAAAATCAAGATCAACCTTTTGTGCACATACTTTCATTTTTTTTAATTATTATTATTATTATTATTCTTTACATTTTTAAAAAGATTTCTGCCCTAATTATTATTTTGAAGTAACTATAAGTAAAGGACCCCTTATTCAAATTCTGCCCCACCCCCCGAAAAAAAAGTTAAATATTCCAAGTTTTTCATTTTTTGGTTTATTTTTCTATTTGTTAATTGATAAATTTAACTATTTAAATCTACAGCCCCTCACTAACATACATAATTAAAAAATTTCTAATAATTATAAAATTTAATTATAACATAATTAAAAAATTTATAAAGGTGAGTTTTTGTTTAACAGGTATGGAATTAATAATACTCAGTTGAATGAAAATGTAGATTTTTGAGGGGATCAAATAATCAAAATTTTAGTCTATATCATCGAAAGTAATAAAGGCCTTTCATAAAACAGAGTATAAGAGTTCGTAATACAATTTCTTTCGAAGAAGATTTCTTTTCATCTAGAACACATAATTGAAAATATTTCTTTAATTTAGGTAGGACTGTTCTTCTAAAATACGCTCGTTCGTCTTCCGCCATTTCGGTTCAAAACAAAACACAAAACGACGATTGGCGTTAGAGCTGGCTGAACGTTCTCGCTTTCGCCAACTCGGCAAGGCTTGTGCTGAAAACGTGAGTCTTCCTAAAAAAGCCTCCGGGGCATCTTACACAGGCTACCATAAACAAAAACAAACTGGCAACTGCTTAAAATTAATTGTAAATGCGTAAGATTACGGGAAAACAGTCAGACTATTCTGATGTAACTAGATATGAAGTGGTATAACTTTTGGAGGCTCCTCTGGGGCCCCCTTATAGGCTACCATAAACATAAACCAACTGGCAACTGCTTAAAATTGATTGTAAATGCGTAAAACTACGAGGAAATTGCAGGGAAACAGTCAAATTATTCTGATATAACTAGTTATGAAGTAGTATATCCATTTATGGTGGCCCCTCTGGGGCCCCCTTACATAGGCTCACATACACAAAAACAACTGCCAACAGCCAACAGCTTAAAATTGATTGTAAATGGGTAAGATTACGGGAAATTTATGGGGAAACAGTCACATTATTCTGATGTAACTAGTTATGAACTAGTATATCCATTTTTGGAGGCTCCTCTGGGGCCCCCTTGTGCCGGGGGCCCTCGGCAATCGCCGACTAGCCGACCTGGCCAGTCCGGGCCTGGTTATGCTGTGCTAGCAACTCTATCTCTCCTGTATGGTAAGATGTATCAATAACTAAAAAATTCAAGAAATATTGTTGTATAAACTCCGTTAAGTATTTTGAATGAAATGGAAAATGCGTAGCAAAAAAATAAGAAATTGATAAAGAATTGTTTCAGAGTTTTGATTAATAAGAAATCTTGTTGTAAAGTATGATATAAATACCATGAAAACTGCGTGATACATTTATAGTTCCATTAGAACAACCATATTTGATTAGAAAATACAAATGACACTCTCTTATTAAATTCTTCTCTTATGTTATTAAAATTTTGTGATGAGATTTTTTTTAACCGTAGTCCCCGAAAAAACGTTGGCTTTAAACAAAATAAATATCGTAATAGAATGGTTTTTAAAAAAGAAATTTGCAAAAAATTATTTATCTCTTTACACGATTTCAAATGCAGTTTTCACTAAACTTTAAACGAAAAAGTTTTCAACTTTTTTGGAAAAATTATTCAATAAACTTTTATTTAACACTCATTAAGTTTTTCAAAAAACCTCAACCTTTTACTTCAGCCTTAATATGCCTTAAATAAAGTTTGCAGAAAAAAAGAACTATAATTAAATTGAAAAAGTCAAACAAGAAAAATATATAACGCACACAATTGAAAAATGCATCATTATATTATCCCAAAGAAAGATCCTTTGAAAAGAAGATAAGCAAAACAAAACTGTGCTAACGCGTTTTTAAAACCACTCAATTGAAAGAAATACACTTGGTATGTAACATCATTAGTAAACATTTACTTTTGAAAAATACTTCTAAGTTAAACTTTTTACATTAATAAATGAAGAGCTTAGTTTCCACAGTCTGTTTTTTTCTTTATTCTCAATGTATTTAGAATTTTTTGAAAAAAGAAAAATACTGGCATGTGGCTTTAAACAACATAACAAAGATGCGGAATTAACATCATTCTACTTCGTTAGAGACCTGGTAAAAGGACTAAGACGTTTTTATCGAAACTGCCAACTGGTGTGCTAAATGTATAATCTGAGGCCATTTTGATCCACAATGGTGTGTTTTAGATGCAGTTTTACAAATATATATATATATATATATATATATATATGCGTTTTTTAGATTTCTATTTCATTTTTAATTGTAACTATTTATGTTAAATATATATATATATATATATAAAATAATCAGAACTGAAGCATGATAAATTAATTTGAATGTTCTTCGTACGTGCAAAGATGTGGTAACAAGGTAGCGTAAAAAATTTTTAATACATCTTCACAGATTAATTTTAATTTTATGTTATTTGGGTTACTTTTAGTAAAAGTTATTTAAATTTTTATACTTATGCGCAAACTTTGAGAAATGCCTCTAAATTCTGGACTTTAAAATTTTCAGCATTACAGAGGGCAATAATTAAAATTTAACACCATGTCTTTAATACGATAACTTGGTACTGTTTATTATTCTTGTCTATCGCATTTCTCAACACGACATTGTTTAATGCATTCTTCTATAGGGGACAGTCATACACAGTCAGACATTGTACTTAGTGAAACCTGAGACGCAAATGCCAAAAAAAAAAAAAATACTGCAACCACCCACCCCCCCACCCCCCCCCAAAAAAAAAAAAAAAAAAAAAAACGGTGAGCAGTATTTTATCTGAAATTTATTATGCATAATAATAACTCTAATTAAAATTCAAATTATCATGACCAATAAATATTTCATTCAAAATTTCATCCAGGCTTCCGTCTTATCATGCACACCATTGTTTAATTGGATTGTATTCCTTGCAACCGAGCAATGAGATATTTCCTTAAAAAAAAAAAAAAAAAAAAAAGTTTTCTCAATAAACTAAACAGCCTTAAATTTTACAGGATTCACTGATTTCATTTTTGTTCATTTCTATTATCCATCCGTTATTCCATCTGTATTCTCAAAGCTTCGAGTGTAAAAAAATTAAATCTATACAACAAAAAACGCTAAGCAATACCTACCCAAAATTTATGGTTCATAATAATAAATCTAATAAAACCACAAATTTTCATGACCAACAAATATTTCATCCAAATCTTTAGACAGGCTTCCGTCTTATGATGTACATCTTTGTTTAATTGGATTGTATTCCTTGCAACAGAGTAATGAAATGTTTCCTTTAAACAGATGTTCTTCAATAAACTAGACAGCCTTAAGTTGTACAGGATTCAGTGATTTCATTTTTATTTATTTCTCCATTAGTTATCACATTCCACCATATTCCATCAGTTATTCTCTCAGTATTATCAAAGCTTCAATGTAAAAAAATAAATAAATCTATACATCAAAAAACGCTCAGAAATACGCTATCTTAAATTATGATTTATAATAATAAATCTAATAAAACCACAAATTTTTATGACGAACGAATATTTCATTCATATCTTTAGACAGGCCTTCGTCTTATCATGTACATCTTTCTTTAATTGCATTGTATTCCTTTCAACAGAGCAATGAAATTTTTAGGTACATTTCACCAGCCCGCACCTATGGAGTTAAGGAAATTCAATCATGTCATTCGTTAGTACTCCGTTAGTACCGGTAAGTACCGAGAGATTTTCGTTTGTACCGCTTCCGTTACGGAGTTATGGCCGATTCTTTAGTTGCGACGCGCGGGCTGGGGAAACATAGGATTTCCTATAGGAAAAAAATGAAGGTACTCCGATTTCGCTAAAATTTTGTGTGTCGTTAGTACTACGTTAGTACCGGTAAGTACCGAGAGATTTTCGTTTGTACCGCTTCCGTTACGGAAATATGGCCGATTCTTTAGTTACGACGTGCGGGCTGGGGAAACATAGGATTTCCTATAGGAAAAAAATGAAGGTACTCCGATTTCGCTAAAATTTTGTGTGTCGTTAGTACTACGTTAGTACCGGTAAGTACCGAGAGATTTTCGTTTGTACCGCTTCCGTTACGGAAATATGGCCGATTCTTTAGTTACGACGCGCGGGCTGGGGAAACATAGGATTTCCTATAGGAAAAAAATGAGGATACTCCGATTTCGCTAAAATTTTGTGTGTCGTTAGTACTACGTTAGTACCGGTAAGTACCGAGAGATTTTCGTTTGTACCGCTTCCGTTACGGAAATATGTCCGATTCTTTAGTTACGACGTGCGGGCTGGGGAAACATAGGATTTCCTATAGGAAAAAAATGAGGATACTCCGATTTCGCTAAAATTTTGTGTGTCGTTAGTACTACGTTAGTACCGGTAAGTACCGAGAGATTTTCGTTTGTACCGCTTCCGTTACGGAAATATGGCCGATTCTTTAGTTACGACGTACGGGCTGGGGAAACATAGGATTTCCTATAGGAAAAAAATGAAGTTTCTCCGATTTCGCTCAAATTTTGCGTGTCGTTAGTACTACGTTAGTACCGGTAAGTACCGAGAGATTTTCGTATGTACCGCTTCGGTTCCGGAGTTATGGCCGATTCTTTAGTTGCGACACGCGGGCTGGGGAAACATAGGATTTCCTATAGGAAAAAAAACCGGTCAAGTGCGAGTATTACCCTTGCACAGAGGGTTCCGTAGAATAAATATATGAATTTATGATTGTATTATTAAAAAAAAACCGTTGTTAAAAGAATACTAAGACTTTGTAAAAAAAACTATACAACGTAGTGTTAAGTATAACTGTATATACTAGAAAAGTGTAAAAGGGTATACAATGAAAGTTCAAAGAGATATGGAACCTAAATAATATCAAATATAGCTATTCTGTGTACCTCATCTAATCTGTTTATGATGAACTTAATTCAGTAATGACAATAAAAGCAGTGCATATTTAAACTTTATTTAGTATTTCATAAAACTAAATTCAGCGTAGTAATAACCTTTCTTTCTACAGTGTAGCTAAAAGAAAACCTTTGTTCAAAGTTTAAATTTCGCATTGTGCTAAGAGCGCTTCGAAAGGAGGTCGCAAAGTTGCAACCCCGCCTTGGTCCGTGCCACTTTTTTCCAGATAGGTTTTTAATTAACTTTTCAAGTCACTCGAGGCGTATTGAGAGATCCACTCATCGCAAACTAGTCGCGAATCCCATTGCATTTATGTGATTCATTCTAATTAAGGGGCCTCAGGACTCTTAAAGCTTCAATATTTTAGAAATTTTAAAATTTTTTAGACGTTAAAATCCTATTTTTTCTGAACATTTTGATATAATTGTTTTCTTGAAATACCCATTAGAACTGAAGTTATGGCTTTTAGAATTATACCAGCTCAATAGCTAAAGCGGCGTTTCCGAAACTTTGCAGAAATTTTTCTTCAAATGACGTTTTCGGGCATAACGCGCAGGGTACCACAAAAACTCCTGAATATTTTTTCATGAATTTTTAAAGCACATATTACATCTTAGTGTGTATAAACTGAACCTACAATTTCCTTTCTATTGTTCAAAAAAATATATTTTTTAGGTGATTATACTGCTGAAATTTTCAAAATTTTGTATTAGCTAAATTTATTTCCGCATTAAAAATATAAAATTGCTTTAAATATAAATTTATTTAGGTTTAGGGTAATTATTACAATCTGAAGTATAAGTAGGCAACAAATTTTTCATTTTTCATTCCAGTTGCAATATTTAGTTTCTATTTCTGCGCGTAAGCTGTTATACCAATTTTCTGCTTGACAAATGTCTGACAGTTTCGAGCTCCCTATATATACTAATTCAGCACCTTGCAGTTTTTTAAATACATGAAAGGAAGAATATACTCATATCTTTCATCCCAATAAATATTGTAATTTAAAATCATACACATTTTAAGACATTGAACGTTAAAAATGGTCTTTTTAGGGTTTCGTTCATCTGACGAAACCCTATTCGTCTCACTCATTTGTCTGTCTGTCCGTCTATCTGTC
This sequence comes from Maratus speciosus, assembly GCA_963932465.1. Taxonomy (NCBI): domain Eukaryota; kingdom Metazoa; phylum Arthropoda; class Arachnida; order Araneae; family Salticidae; genus Maratus; species Maratus speciosus. The sequence goes on from OZ010786.1 coordinate 177,379,300, forward strand.
TGTCTGTCCGTCACAGAGCCCGTTCTCAGAAACTATACATGTTAGAGACTTGAAATTTTGGGTACTTATAGCTGAACGCCTTACATCAAACAACAAATCATAAAATTTTGAAAAAGTTGGTAATTAACCTATTTACGGGCTAATTAAATTCTAAAATTAACCAATCAACCTTTTGAATGCAGGTGCAAATGCACGTTATCGAAATCCTCCCCAGTTTGTCCTAAGGGTTGCCAGTAAATTCGGCGGATGCTCCGTCAAATCAGCCGGTGCAGGGTTACCACGGAGTACTTTAAGCAATAAATGAAGTAGACCTTTAAAAAGCAAAATCGGATCTGCCGAAATATCGGTCGTACAAATTGGTAACAAGTGTAGAAATACGCGGAAAAAATTCTACTTTATTTTGGTATAAATTTCAAATTTCTGCGCAGGATAGAACGCAAAAAATCCACTAAAAATCGATCGATAAAAATTTAATTTCTGTGTTTTTAAAGACAATGAAAACAGATTTCCATTCACCGGAAGGCAGCTGTCGTCATCTCTCGACATATCGGCGCGGGAGAAATTTAAGGGGAGGAAAGTCTAATACGAAATTTAAACTTTTTAAATATTAAATTTTTCGATTAAATATTTTGACATCCGGGCTGGAAATTTCTCGCAGATTTCATACATACCCGGTTCAAAGAGATTGCTTCATTACGAGCTGAGATATTAATTATTTTATTAATTCCTTTTATTTCCATCAAATGCCAGATTAAGATGGAGGCACGTACTTTTTTAACGGAGATTTCATTTAAATTAGGAAATCTAACAATTTGCGTGGGGTGTTTCGACGGCGCGCTATGAGATAAGAATTAATTATTCAATATGAAAAAGTTTATAGGTTTATAAGTGTTCATCCCACTATTTCCGAATAGCAATTTCAGGAAATATCTTAAATTATTGTTTAAGACCGCCACTCGATGTGTTCGAAACTTTAAGATACTTTATAACACATAAGAAAAAGTGTAAAAAAGAATGGAGTGTGATATTTTGAGGAGTGGAGGGGGGGGGGACTAGATTTATTTATTAAATCTTAGCGTTTGTTATCGCAGAAAATGTTTTAAATTGTTGGTTAAGACTGCACCGCCACCCTCCCGACCATGTATCTACGGAGAGATTGCGCAAAGGAGTTTCGTTCAGATATGCTTTTGTTAAGAATAGAGTGCGCTCCCTGGTGGTGGAATGCGGAACTAACGTAACTTGATTTTGTTAAAATTAGGAAATGTAACAAGGCGATCCGTTTGCAACTTTAAGATACTTCATGACACATAATAAAAAACTTATAAAATAATGGTGCATGCAATTTCCTGTGAAGGGAGGGCGGGGGAGGGGCGCTGGATTTCTTTTTTAAAAATTAGCGTTTACGACCTTTTTAGATGTCGTTTTTTGAGCACTATGGTATACTCAGACACGTGCTGCTTATGAAATATAAAAATGTCAAAATTTTAGTAACCACTATTTCCGAATAGTACTTTCAGCAAATTTCTTAATTTCTCGCTCAAGGCCGCCACCAACTCGAGTAACACATCCACTGATAGGTTGTTTAACGGAGTTTCGATCTGATACACTTTTATTATGAATAGTGTGCGCTCCCTGGTGGTGGAATTTGCAACTAACATAACGCAATTTTGTTAAAAGTATGAAATCTAACAAGTCGATCTGCTGGAAACTTTGACATAGTTCATAACACATAATAAAAAGCTTATAAAAGAATGTTCCGTGCAATTTCCTGGGCCGCTTATTTATCTCGGGTGCTATAGACCCGATCCCCTCGACTAATATACCTACGGATAGGTTGTAAAACGGAGTTTCCTTTGGATAGAGGTTTGCGTAGAATAGAGTGCGCCCCCTGGTTGCGAAATGTGGATCTAACAGATTTCGCAAAAGGATAAAGTGTTTTAAAGGAATATTAAACGAAACCCTCTGTGCGATCTGTGATCACACTTACCCACTTGTTTTTTTTTTTTTTTTCATTTTTTCCAATTTTAAGAGTGTTGAGACAACTTAAATTAGTCTATTTTTAACAATTTCACGTTTATTGCTTTTATACTGCTACTGGACATTGCATTATACATATACATATCATTAAAAGTTGTTAACCAAAAGTTTTAAATGCCTGCATACATAGGCTGCCGTCCTGGTACATAAGCTGCCGTCCCTGTCATTATGTATGTTCAAACCGTCCGTACATTTAAAGGTTAATATCTCGGCTAATTACTGACTTTTTTTTTCGAAAATCATTATCAACAATGTTTTTATACTTCTGCTACGATTGGTACCTCCAGCGCTGCTCAACACTTTTGCTGGATACCCGTAAATCGAAATTTGTGTGTAACGGAAAAATGCGCTTTTCTCAAAAGCTATGTGACCTAGGGTAATCGCTATAATTTTCCTGCAAGGTTTAGATTTACGTATACTACCTCTAATTTTTTTCATAATTTTAGTTTCAGTAGATTCGGAATTAGATGGGGGGGGAACATATTTTTGCGCCACATTTTCGACGATATCTTTGAAATATAATACCTAAAATTAAAAGAAATGTATTTTTGAGTTCAAAGTTACGAAAGCTTTCACACAATTCCCCCACACGATATACAAAGAAAAGAGTTTTTTCCAAGTAGCTTAATTAGCCCCTATACAATTTTACTAAATATATCTATGAATATTTACTAATTTGAAAATATGTGGGTCAATAGTCTTTATTACTTCCCCCAAATTTAACTTTCCATGTTCCATAGTTTACGAGTAAAATGGCTGTGACAGGCAGACAGACAGACAGACAGACACAGGAGTGATCTTACAATGGTTCCGTTTTTACTTTTTAAGTACGGAACCCTAAAAATGAAGGTTCTCCGATTTCACTCAAATTATGCGTGTCGTTAGTACCACGTTATAGTACCGGTTACCGAGAGATTTTCGTTTGTACCGCTTCCGTTAAGCAGCTATGGCCGATTCTTTACTTGCGGCGCGCAGTTGCAAGTTTTAACGATGTAGGTGGACAAAATTATTTCGTTGAAGTTTAATTAGTTTTTGCTGTTTTTTTTTAATACATCACTAACAAAATACTCAAACAGCGGTAAATATTTGGTTATTCGACAACAATGCAATGATGGAACAGCTGCGCCAATTGCGCCAAATCGATAATGCTGCACATTTCTGCGCCAAAACGATCATTTTCCCACAAAATTGCGCCCAACTGAGCCAATTCAATAATAATTCTTGAGCCAAATCGATCATTTTCCACCCGAATTTCGCGAAAAGGTTGCGAATTTAGTCAGAAGATCGCGAAAAACATGCGGTGCAATGATGGAACAGCTGCGCCAATTGCTCCAATTGCGCCAAATCGATAATGCTGCACATTTCAGCGCCAAAACGATCATTTTTCAACAAAATTGCGCCCAACTGACCCAATTCAATAATAATTCTTGAGCCAAATCGATCATTTTCCACCCGAATTTCGCGAAAAGGTTGCGAATTTAGTCAGACGATCGCGAAAAACATGCGGTGTTTGTCAAATGATCACGAAAAAAAGTGGATTTTGTCAAAGAATCGCTACTTTCGTAAAAAACGAGCAAAACGCGGTCAAAAGATCGCGAAAAAACGGGATTTCGTCAGAAGATCGCGAATAAGATGCAAATTTTGTCAGAAGATCGCGAAAAACACAAATTTTGTCGAAAGATCGCGAAAAACACGCAAATTTTGTCGAAAGATCGCAAAAAACGCGCGATGTTTGTCAAATGATCACGAAAAAAACGTGAATTTTGTCAAAGGATCGCTAATTTCGTCAAAAAACGAACAAAACGTGGTCAAAAGATCACGATTTCGTTAAAAGATCATGAATAAAACGCAAATTTCGTCAGAAGATCGCGAAAAACATGCAAATTTTGTTGAAAGATCGCGAAAAACACTCGAATTTTGTCGAATGATCGCAAATACACGAATTTTGTTAAGAGATTGCGAAAAACACGCGAATTTTGTCAAGAAATCGCTAAACGCGAAATTCTCAAAAGATCGCGAAAAATGCTCGAATTTTCTCAAAAGATCGCAAAAAACACGCAAATTTGTCTCAAATTTCGTCAAAAGATCGCGAAAAACACGCGAATTTCGTCAAAAGATCTGGAAAAACTCGCGAATTTCGTCAAAGGACCATGAAAAAAACGGGAATTTTGCCAAAGAATAGCTAACTTTCAAAAAACGAACAAAACACTCAAAAAATCTTGAAAAAACGCTAATTTCGTTAAAATAGCATGAAAAAACCGCAAATTTCATCAAAAGGTTGTAAAAAACATGCGAATTTCGTCTAAAGAACGCGAAAAACATTCGATTTTTTCAAAGGATTGCGAAAAAAACGTGAATTTTGTTAAAGGATCATTAATTTCGTCAAAAAACGAACAAATCGGGGGCAAAAGATTGTTAAAAAAACGCGACTTACGCTAAAAGATCGAGGAAAATCCCACAACTTTTGTCAAAAGATAGCGAAAAACCGCAAATTTAGTCAAAAGATTTCGAAAAACACGCTAATTTTGTCAAAAGATAGCGAAAAAACACGCTGATTTCAACAAAGGATCCAAATATGTGAAAAATACGCGAATTTTGTCAAAAGATTGCGAAAAACGCGCAAATTTTATCAAAGGATTGCGAAAAAATGCGAATTTTGTGAAAGAGTTGCGGAAAAAATGCGAATTTCGTCAAAGAATTGCAGAGAAAACAAATTTTGCCAAAGAATTGCAGAAAATACGTGAATTTCGTCAAAGAATACCAAAATGACATTTTAATGCTACAAAATAGTTATTTTCTGCTCCAAAATGAGTGTTTTTGCTGCTCCAAAATGGCTTTTTACTGCTCCAAAATGAGATTCATGTTGTTCCATCACTGACAATGCCTTAAAATAAAAATACAGGGTGTCTACTAAAGTCCGTTCCCACACTCTTAACTGCCGAACGACTGCATCTATATTCATAAACGTGGTGTCTAGGTATAGTAAAGAGGCTTTGCGCTACTAGATGAGACCGCTTACAGCGCCACCTAGTGTAAAATGGCAGCATTAGCGTTCCTATCGCGAGAACGGTTCGAAATATGGGATAAAAATGAATGACAAATTTGTAGAGCATCATCGATTTAGTTCGAAAGGACACCTTGTGAACATGAATACTAAATGAATCTCGTTCTGAGCATGCATCTCGTTTTCGAGATAGGAATACTAACTCAGCTGTTTTGCACCAGGTAACGCTGGAAGCGGTGTCATCTGGTAGAGCATAGCCACTTTACTATACCTAGACACCACTTTTATGAGTATAGCTGTAACCGTTCGGCAATTAAGAGCGTTGGAAGGACTTTAGTGGACACCCTGTATAACGCAATACAAATAATGCGTTAAACATACTTATTTTACAATTAAGTAAAAAACAATTGAATGCACACATGTAGATTAACAATAATTTATTTTGTATTTTTGTCTACTCAAAATTTCTCCAGAAATTTGTGTAGCCATCCTGAAAGATAAAATATTAAAAAGAAAATCATATTAAAAAAAAACTTTAATGTTTAGTGGTACTCTGTAAACATGCTACCAAAATTATTTGCGGTTGAAAAAATGCTGTTTCGTGAATAAATAACCTATATAAATTTTATTCAATTTGAAATAAAATGTCTGCAGACGGTAATGAATTCGAATTTTTTTATGTGTCCCTGTAAAAGAAATACAACTGCTATGCACTTTGTTTTCAATTTAAAAACTGCTATTGTGTATTTCAATAACCTATAGTAATTTTGTAGAAATATAATTAAAATTTCTGCTTCTTAATAACAATTTTTTGTGTGGCCCTGTAACAAATGCATAATTTCTACGTTCGTAAAATTATAATTTAATAGAATTGTTATAGGAAAAATACATGTAGACAAAGTTTCAGCTCAATGAGATAATTGAAAGTGATTTAAAATTGTCTTGCAAGATTTGAACTAATCTTTTATGTGACCCTGTAAAAAAGCGTGACTGCTACGTTCCAGAAATTATAATAATATTGCATTGTCATCAGAATTACATATCCTGAGCAAAGTTTCAGCTCAATCAGATTATTGAAATTGCTTTTAAACTAACTTGCAAATTTTAATCTAAATTTTTGTGAAGCCCTGTAGAAACAATATTCTAAACAAACTTCTACGTTTTTCAATAACAATATCAAGGATCATCCTGAATTTCAGCCTTTAAAAAGCGATAAAGCGGGTTTAATATAGCTTATTTTCAAACAAAAATGGGTTAAATCTGACCTTGATATAGCTGTGACATTATATTAGCAAACTCGTGCTTTCAAATAAAACAGAATAGTCACAGCGTGCTTTCAAACTTAGAAGAAGCTAGTGCAACTCTTGAAACTCCCTCAAACCAACTGCGCAAATGGCTACTTTACGGTCACAATTAATCGACACTTCTGATTATTTACGCCAAAACTAGTACGGAGCTCGAAAACACAGACATTCAGCTATCACTATACGCGGTTTTGTTAAATTCGAAGATACTTGGAACAAGTGGGTAAGTGTGATCACAGATCGCACAGAGGGTTTCGTTTAATATTCCTTTAAAACAATTTATCCTTTTGTGAACTCTGTTAGTTCCACATTTCGCAACCAGGGGGCGCACTCTATTCTACACAAACCTAGGGCGCCCCAGGAAATTGTACGGAACATTCTTTTATAAGCTTTTTATTATGTGTTATGAACTATGTCAAAGTTTCCAGCAGATCGACTTTTTAGATTTCATAATTTTAACAAAATTGCGTTATGTTAGTTGCAAATTCCACCACCAGGGAGCGCACACTATTCATAATAAAAGTGTATCAGATTGAAACTCCGTTAAACAACCTATCAGTGGATGCGTTACTCGAGTTGGTGGCGGCCTTGAGCGAGAAATTAAGAAATTTGCTGAAAGTACTATTCGGAAATAGTGGTAACTAAAATTTTGACATTTTTATATTTCATAAGCAGCAAGTGTCTGAGTATATCATAGTGCTCAAAAAACGACATCTAAAAAGGTCGTAAACGCTAATTTTTAAAAAAGAAATCCAGCGCCCCTCCCCCGCCCTCCCTTCACAGGAAATTGCATGCACCATTATTTTATAAGTTTTTTATTATGTGTCATGAAGTATCTTAAAGTTGCAAACGGATCGCCTTGTTACATTTCCTAATTTTAACAAAATCGCGTTACGTTAGTTCCGCATTCCACCACCAGGGAGCGCACTCTATTCTTAACAAAAGCATATCTGAACGAAACTCCTTTGCGCAATCTCTCCGTAGATACATGGTCGGGAGGGTGGCGGTGCAGTCTTAACCAACAATTTAAAACATTTTCTGCGATAACAAACGCTAAGATTTAATAAATAAATCTAGTCCCCCCCCCCTCCACTCCTCAAAATATCACACTCCATTCTTTTTTACACTTTTTCTTATGTGTTATAAAGTATCTTAAAGTTTCGAACACATCGAGTGGCGGTCTTAAACAATAATTTAAGATATTTCCTGAAATTGCTATTCGGAAATAGTGGGATGAACACTTATAAACCTATAAACTTTTTCATATTGAATAATTAATTCTTATCTCATAGCGCGCCGTCGAAACACCCCACGCAAATTGTTAGATTTCCTAATTTAAATGAAATCTCCGTTAAAAAAGTACGTGCCTCCATCTTAATCTGGCATTTGATGGAAATAAAAGGAATTAATAAAATAATAATTAATATCTCAGCTCGTAATGAAGCAATCTCTTTGAACCGGGTATGTATGAAATCTGCGAGAAATTTCCAGCCCGGATGTCAAAATATTTAATCGAAAAATTTAATATTTAAAAAGTTTAAATTTCGTGTTAGACTTTCCTCCCCTTAAATTTCTCCCGCGCCGATATGTCGAGAGATGACGACAGCTGCCTTCCGGTGAATGGAAATCTGTTTTCATTGTCTTTAAAAACACAGAAATTAAATTTTTATCGATCGATTTTTAGTGGATTTTTTGCGTTCTATCCTGCGCAGAAATTTGAAATTTATACCAAAATAAAGTAGAATTTTTTCCGCGTATTTCTACACTTGTTACCAATTTGTACGACCGATATTTCGGCAGATCCGATTTTGCTTTTTAAAGGTCTACTTCATTTATTGCTTAAAGTACTCCGTGGTAACCCTGCACCGGCTGATTTGACGGAGCATCCGCCGAATTTACTGGCAACCCTTAGGACAAACTGGGGAGGATTTCGATAACGTGCATTTGCACCTGCATTCAAAAGGTTGATTGGTTAATTTTAGAATTTAATTAGCCCGTAATTAGGTTAATTACCAACTTTTTCAAAATTTTATGATTTGTTGTTTGATGTAAGGCGTTCAGCTATAAGTACCCAAAATTTCAAGTCTCTAACATGTATAGTTTCTGAGAACGGGCTCTGTGACGGACAGACAGACAGACAGACGGACAGACAGACAGACAAATGAGTGAGACGAATAGGGTTTCGTCAGATGAACGAAACCCTAAAAAGACCATTTTTAACGTTCAATGTCTTAAAATGTGTATGATTTTAAATTACAATATTTATTGGGATGAAAGATATGAGTATATTCTTCCTTTCATGTATTTAAAAAACTGCAAGGTGCTGAATTAGTATGTATAGGGAGCTCGAAACTGTCAGACATTTGTCAAGCAGAAAATTGGTATAACAGCTTACGCGCAGAAATAGAAACTAAATATTGCAACTGGAATGAAAAATGAAAAATTTGTTGCCTACTTATACTTCAGATTGTAATAATTACCCTAAACCTAAATAAATTTATATTTAAAGCAATTTTATATTTTTAATGCGGAAATAAATTTAGCTAATACAAAATTTTGAAAATTTCAGCAGTATAATCACCTAAAAAATATATTTTTTTGAACAATAGAAAGGAAATTGTAGGTTCAGTTTATACACACTAAGATGAAATATGTGCTTTAAAAATTCATGAAAAAATATTCAGGAGTTTTTGTGGTACCCTGCGCGTTATGCCCGAAAACGTCATTTGAAGAAAAATTTCTGCAAAGTTTCGGAAACGCCGCTTTAGCTATTGAGCTGGTATAATTCTAAAAGTCATAACTTCAGTTCTAATGGGTATTTCAAGAAAACAATTATATCAAAATGTTCAGAAAAAATAGGATTTTAACGTCTAAAAAATTTTAAAATTTCTAAAATATTGAAGCTTTAAGAGTCCTGAGGCCCCTTAATTAGAATGAATCACATAAATGCAATGGGATTCGCGACTAGTTTGCGATGAGTGGATCTCTCAATACGCCTCGAGTGACTTGAAAAGTTAATTAAAAACCTATCTGGAAAAACGTGGCACGGACCAAGGCGGGGTTGCAACTTTGCGACCTCCTTTCGAAGCGCTCTTAGCACAATGCGAAATTTAAACTTTGAACAAAGGTTTTCTTTTAGCTACACTGTAGAAAGAAAGGTTATTACTACGCTGAATTTAGTTTTATGAAATACTAAATAAAGTTTAAATATGCACTGCTTTTATTGTCATTACTGAATTAAGTTCATCATAAACAGATTAGATGAGGTACACAGAATAGCTATATTTGATATTATTTAGGTTCCATATCTCTTTGAACTTTCATTGTATACCCTTTTACACTTTTCTAGTATATACAGTTATACTTAACACTACGTTGTATAGTTTTTTTTACAAAGTCTTAGTATTCTTTTAACAACGGTTTTTTTTTAATAATACAATCATAAATTCATATATTTATTCTACGGAACCCTCTGTGCAAGGGTAATACTCGCACTTGACCGGTTTTTTTTCCTATAGGAAATCCTATGTTTCCCCAGCCCGCGTGTCGCAACTAAAGAATCGGCCATAACTCCGTAACCGAAGCGGTACATACGAAAATCTCTCGGTACTTACCGGTACTAACGTAGTACTAACGACACGCAAAATTTGAGCGAAATCGGAGAAACTTCATTTTTTTCCTATAGGAAATCCTATGTTTCCCCAGCCCGCACGTCGTAACTAAAGAATCGGCCATATTTCCGTAACGGAAGCGGTACAAACGAAAATCTCTCGGTACTTACCGGTACTAACGTAGTACTAACGACACACAAAATTTTAGCGAAATCGGAGTATCCTCATTTTTTTCCTATAGGAAATCCTATGTTTCCCCAGCCCGCACGTCGTAACTAAAGAATCGGACATATTTCCGTAACGGAAGCGGTACAAACGAAAATCTTTCGGTACTTACCGGTACTAACGTAGTACTAACGACACACAAAATTTTAGCGAAATCGGAGTATCCTCATTTTTTTCCTATAGGAAATCCTATGTTTCCCCAGCCCGCGCGTCGTAACTAAAGAATCGGCCATATTTCCGTAACGGAAGCGGTACAAACGAAAATCTCTCGGTACTTACCGGTACTAACGTAGTACTAACGACACACAAAATTTTAGCGAAATCGGAGTACCTTCATTTTTTTTCCTATAGGAAATACTATGTTTCCCCAGCCCGCACGTCGTAACTAAAGAATCGGCCATATTTCCGTAACGGAAGCGGTACAAACGAAAATCTCTCGGTACTTACCGGTACTAACGTAGTACTAACGACACACAAAATTTTAGCGAAATCGGAGTACCTTCATTTTTTTCCTATAGGAAATCCTATGTTTCCCCAGCCCGCGCGTCGTAACTAAAGAATCGGCCATATTTCCGTAACGGAAGCGGTACAAACGAAAATCTCTCGGTACTTACCGGTACTAACGTAGTACTAACGACACTCAAAATTTTAGCGAAATCGGAGTATCCTCATTTTTTTCCTATAGGAAATCCTATGTTTCCCCAGCCCGCGCGTCGTAACTAAAGAATCGGCCATATTTCCGTAACGGAAGCGGTACAAACGAAAATCTCTCGGTACTTACCGGTACTAACGTAGTACTAACGACACACAAAATTTTAGCGAAATCGGAGTACCTTCATTTTTTTCCTATAGGAAATCCTATGTTTCCCCAGCCCGCGCGTCGCAACTAAAGAATCGGCCATAACTCCGTAACGGAAGCGGTACAAACGAAAATCTCTCGGTACTTACCGGTACTAACGGAGTACTAACGAATGACATGATTGAATTTCCTTAACTCCATAGGTGCGGGCTGGTGAAATGTACCTGAAATTTTTCCTTTAAGAAAAGATTCCTCAGCAGACGATCTGAAATTTCACAGGATTTGCCGTTCATCACAGAATTCATTTTTATTCATTTCTGTAATAAATCAATTATTCTCTCTATAAAAAAATAAAAACTATACAACAAAAAAAGGGGAGCAATACGCTATCTGAAATTAATGATTCATAATAATAACTCTAATAAAACAAAAAAATTTCATGACCACAAATATTTCATCCAAAACATCAAACAAGCTTCCATCTTTTCATGTGCATCATTGTTTAATTGCGTTGTATTACTTTCAACAGATCAATGAAATTTTTACTTTAAGAAAAAATTCCGCAATGGAAATTTTACAGGATTCATTGATTTAATTTTTATGTATTTTTGCATGCCGTCAATTAATCTCTTAGTATTTTCAAAGCTTCAAGCGTAAAATGTTTAAATCTGCATAACAAAAAAAAAGTGAGCAATACGTTATCTGAAAATTATTGTACATAATAATAACGCTAATAAAACACCAAATTTTCATGACCAAATATATTTCATCTAAAAGTTTTATAATTTTTAAAATTACATTCTGCAACAGAAATAAATTGACCGATAATGGTTATGTTAATGTGATCAAATACTACATTAGGTAAAATAACAGGGTTTTTTAAAAAAATTTTCCAAATCAACATAAATATATCCCAAATAAATTAGGAAAATATCCAGGAGTTAAAAGACAAATATCGTCCGAGCATAAAAATGCGGTACTTATTTTTACATGAAGGCAAAATGCAGTTTCTTTCTGCCTGGTTTATTATGCGAAAAAGCTTTTCATATGCTTGAAAGAATTTATGCGTGTTATGTAAATTTTTATTAACATAATTGTGAACTCTTCACACAAGAAGTGTCAATATTGTGCCTTTTTTATGATATTATTTTGAAAGAAAAAGAAATAAATGCAAATTATTGTTAGTAAAAGTGTAATGTTTTGAAGCTACCATTAAAAAAAATAATTTATTTGTAGGGGATATTTATACATAGAAAATATTTTATATATATTTTATGTACAATTAGAAGATAATGCTTTGAGCAACAGTTTCATAAAACCGTGGAAAGATTTTATTTATTTAGCAAACTAATAATAGATTTGTACAATTTTAGGACGAGTAAGTAGTTTTTATGAGATAGAACAATATTTTATAGTCATTTAAACAGTTATTAGAAATATGCAACTTTTTTTATGAACTTAGAAGTATATATATGAATATCATGAGCAAATTCAATGAGTATTCACATTAGAGATCTGCACAGGACGGAACGAGGCCCGAAGCCCGAGCCCGCCCGGCCCCGCGGGCCGGGCCATGATTTTCTATAAAGACTCGGGTCGGGCCTAGTGACTAAACTTTATGGGCCGGGCCGGGTTCGAGCCTTACATTTTTCTGGAAGAATCTGGCCGGGCCGGGCCTAACTTATTTTTTCTGTACATAACCGGGATTGGTTTCTTTTCTAGCCTTCACGGCTCAAAATTTTCAGTCGTAGTTTTGAGCCACCCCGTATGATAATCATTGTCTCGGCGTGACCTGTCCGTTCAATGGTCAGTAAAATTAAACCTGGCCCAAAGATTTTTGCAAAATATGTATACATTTTTGAATTGCCATTATTCTACAATTAAACATTAGCATTTATTCTTTTTAAAGAATAGAAAATTTCTACGCTAATTAAAATATTGCTAAATTAAAATACAGTAAAACGTGTGAAAAGGAACCTACCTATGACGGAATCCAGTTTTAAACTGAAAAGCATGTTGATACATGGAAAATTAATGTACTAATACGTAAGAAAAGAATATACAGGGTGTAATGTGTTATCTATCGCCGACCTTTATTTTCTCAACCGTTGGTCGTAGACGTATAGTTCCAATTACAAAAACGTTTCAAATGAGCTAAATATTCATGTTGTGGCATTATTTAAAGTAAAAAACCATTTTATAAAAATTACAAAATCTAACTTTTTATACGGCCCCCCAGTCCCTATAGTTATATTTAGTAAAAGTTTAAACGTATCATAACAGATATAACACAAAAGGTTTGACCTCTGTACTATAAAAATTGACAAAGTTATTAAATTTCAAAGTTTGAGATTTTTGCAGATGATTTTGTCTTTCATTGAGGGATCAGTTAAAAGATGAATTAAAGTAATTCGAGATCAAAATCAGGGTGCAATTCCGCTGCCATTTATCTAGTCCTTAGTGAGTATGTTTCATTTTCCGGTTGTCGATTCTACCTACTTTGACGTTTGAATATTGTTCGACCCATAAAAAGCTCAAATTTGTAGATGAAATAACCCTCTTTGATTATTCCCCGATTTTGCGATACCGGCTAAAGGTGGTTTCGCCGTAAAAAGAACACTGCACCCGACTTTGATCTCGAATTACTTTAATTCATCTTTTAACTGATCCCTCAATGAAAGACAAAAACATGTGTAAAAATCTCAAACTTTGAAATTTAATAACTGTGTCAATTTTTGCAGTACATATGTCAAACTTTTTGTGTTATATCTGTTATGATATGTGTAAACTTTTACTAAATATAACTATAGGGACTGTGGGACCGTATAAAAAGTTAGATTTCGTAATTTTTATAAAATTGATTTTTTACTCTAAATATTGCCACAACATGAATATTTAGCTCATTTGAGACGTTTTTGTAATTGGAACTATACGTCTACGGGCAATGGTTGAGAAATTAAAGGTCGGCGATAGATAACATATTGCACCCTGAATAATACATTTGCTAAGACGGTAACTTGTCTATAATGTTTTTTTTTTTTTTCTATGTAACTGAGTCTTAGAAGATTTTACTGTATAGCATTTTTCAGATTTTTAAAAATTCAGTGCATGGAATATGGATTAATAATATTAATGATAACTGAAAATTTTACATAGAAGAAATAGCGATTCATTGAAAATATAAATATCGAAGCCTGCTGCACTTATATAAAAATGAAGTTTAGAAACATAAAAAAATAGTTAAGGTAAATATTTTTGGTCAGAACTCCTCGAGAGAGTCAAATTTTTAACCAAATCGACGTAAAAATCAATGTTTTCCCAGCAAAGAGGAAATTGCTGGCGAGCAGCAAGATAGGCGCCGGCAATGATGGAGAAGTACTGGCTAATGGCCTACCACTGCATGACCATTGCTGGACAGCTTAAGTCAACTTTGCTGTCTGAAATCAACCGATAAAATTCTGGTGGGCTTCCGTTTTATCACATGCGCTGGCCCAGCACTACGTGGAAATGCACAAACTTTTGCAATATTATTGCTGGGAACCCTTACGCTAGGTGGTTTTTGCGAATATCGAAGACATTGAGTATTTGAATACAAATCTGAAATGAACATCGCAACACAATTTAAGCTGTGAAGCTAATTTTTTTTTAAATGTAAATAATATGGCACCACTGCCACCAACAAAATAAATAAATAAATGAATAAATAAATAAATTCTTCATTTGAACGCTCTTTTTTTTTCTCCTTAAATCTGGTTTTACTAACCCAGCAAAGAGGAAATATCTGGCCAGCAGCAAGATAGGTGCTGGCAATGATGGCGAAGTCCTGGCTAATCGTGTACCACTGCATGACCACTGCTGGACAGCTTCAGCCAACTTTGCTGTTAGAAATCATCAGATAAATTCTGGTGGGCTTTCGTTTTATCTCATGCGCTGGCCCACCACTACATGGAAGTGCATGAACTTTTGCAGTATTATTTCTGGGAAACCTTACGCTAGGTGGCGTTGCGAATATCGACGACAATGAGTATTTGAACACAAATCTGAAATGGATATCTTAACACAGTTTAAGCTGTGAAGCTAATATTTTTTGAAACTGTAAATAACATAGCACCACTGCCACCAACAAAATAAATAGGATTTCTATACAATACAATAATTTCTATACAAGTTTAATGATTAGGAACGTAAATTACAAAAGAAACAAACTTGAAATAGTGTAATGTGAGCTTGAAACTACTCGCGGTCGTAGAATACGCTGAAAGTACTTGTTCATGTCCGATTACGAAAACCAAACAGCATCGAGCGCGGTTAGTAATTGGGATGGTGACAACATGGAAACCGTTGCAAGTTCAAATATTTCTACAGACATATCTATTATAGACTCTTCTACAGATATTTCTATAGCCCTTGGAGAAAGTAGCTTATAGAAAAAGGGTCATAATTCTAAAATACTTTGTTTTTTTATAGAATTCTATAAGAAAAATTGTTGTAAAATGCTCCTATTGTTTTACTTATGTAATCTAACGATTCGTATATCTCTTTTCTTTTCTGCCGCTAGAAGGCCTTTTGTGTTTCCATGGAAAAAGGCTTTGATAGTATATAGACATTCTAAGATGTTCTTTGTAGTTGAGTGTTGATTGTGCTTTGTAACAGTGATGTCTGCCGTTTTGTCTTTATAAATGTATATATAATAGGTGAAAGGTCCCAGCTAAAAATGAACTGCAGTGAAACTTTAAAAAAAATGTAGTTGGAAGACTGCGGTGATTTGGCACAAATCCCTGCAGTGTTTTTGAAGTCGACATAACTATAAATTAACCGCAGTAAATGTGTAGTTGATAACTACACACTCACCGCAGTCAATTTATAGTTATGTCGACTTCAAAAGAACTGCAGGGATTTGTGCCAAATCACCGCAGTCTCCCAACTACATTTTTTTTGCAGTTTGACTGTAGCCTTTTAAAAATTTATTAGAAAATATGGGGAGAAATGCCGGATGTGCATAACATAAATAAGTCGTATTAGGCCTTTCCAACAAAATGCCACATGATGGGTGACTCCAAAATTTAGAAAAAGTGCCCCATTGGGGGGGGCAAAGTGGGGGGAGGGGAACCGGATGTGCATAACATGAATAAGTGGTATTAGGCCTTTCCAACAATATGTTACATGATGGGTGACGGCAAAATTTAGAAAAGTGCCCCCTTAGGGGGGGTGGGCAAAGTGGGGTGAGGGAAGTTGGATGTGTGCATAACATGAATAAGTGGTATTAGGCCTTTCCAACAATATGTCACATGATGGGTGACTGCAAAATTTAGAAAAGTGCCCCCCTTGGGGGGGAAGTGTGGGGAGGAAAGCCAAATGTGCATAACTTGAATAAGTAGCCATTGGCCTTTCCAGCAATGGGTCACACGAGGGGTGTCGGCAAAATTTAGAAAAGTGACCCCTCAGGGGGGAGCAAAGTGTGGGGGGGGAGAACCGGATGTGCATAACATGAATAAGTGGTATTAGGCCTTTCCAACAATATGTCACATGATGGGTGACTGCAAACTTTAGAAAAGTGCCCCCCTTGGGGGGGGGGGCAAAGTGGGGTGAGGGAAGCCGGATGTGCATAACATGAATAAGTGGTATTAGGCCTTTCCAACAATATGTCACATGATGGGTGACTTCAAAATTTAGAAAAGTGCCCCCTTGGGGGGGGCAAAGTGGGGTGAGGGAAGCCGGATGTGCATAACATGAATAAGTGGTATTAGACCTTTCCAACATTATGTCACATAATGGGTGACTGCAAAATTTAGAAAAGTGCCCCCCTTGAGGGGGGCAAAGTGGGGGGAGGGAAACCGGATATGCATAACATGAATAAGTGGTATTAGGCCTTTCCAACAATATGTCACATGATGGGTGACTGCAAACTTTAGAAAAGTGCCCCCCTTGGGGGGGTGGGCAAAGTGGGGTAAGGGAAGCCGGATGTGCATAACATGAATAAGTGGTATTAGGCCTTTCCAACAATATGTCACATGATGGGTGACTTCAAAATTTAGAAAAGTGCCCCCCTTGAGGGGGGCAAAGTGGGGTGAGGGAAGCCGGATGTGCATAACATGAATAAGTGGTATTAGACCTTTCCAACAATATGTCACATGATGGGTGACTGCAAAATTTAGAAAAGTGCCCCCTAAGGGGGGGGGGGAAACCGGATGTGCACAACATGAATAAGTGCTCACAGGGCTTTCCAACAGTATGTCACAAGGCATGATGGCAAAATTTAGAAAAGTTCCCCCTTGGAGGGGGGGGGGCAAAGCGGGTGAGGAAAGCCGGATGTGCATAACATAAATAAGAGGTGATGGGGCCTTTCTAACAAGTTACATGAGGGATGTCGGCAAAATTTTGAAAAGTGGGGGGTTGCACCACCTGGAATACATCCTCACTCCTCTATGAAATTTTTATATATTATAAATGACATTTATCGGAGGGCTCTGTAAAAAAATCCAATCTAAAAGGATGAAAATATTAAAAAAGTTCAAAAAGTAAGAGAAATAATTAAATTCTTTGATCGGCCGTGGTGAAAATCTGTGAAACTCATCCATCGACAATATGAAACAAATCGCACGAGTTTTGCAAATCAATCGCAAGGAAGCTCCCGCACATTTCCCCGATCAGTAGAAATAAAATATTGCAAAACTCGAGAATTGGTACCGTGAAAAAAATTGCAAAAATCATTACTCACTCAATGAAAATATTTATGAAATTCCCCAGTCCATTATTGAAAAGCCCCACCAGTGGCCGAGAGGTTCTGCTCTCGAAGCTGGTAGACGGGAGGTGCTGTATTCGATCCCAATAGCGCCCGTCGGCCTAATCTTTCAGAGTTTTCTTCGGACCTTGGTTTTCCAAGCATAAATACGGGTTAGGTTCCCTTAGAAAGACCACCCACGGAGGGCACTCCCCCCCGTTAGGGCCTATATCCCTCGTGCTGATAACTGGCCATCATAAACGCAACCAACAACCATTATTGAAAAAAACAAAAACAAAAAAAAAAAAAACAGAACAATTCTTCAGTCGGCTGCTTTAAAATATTGTGAAACTTGTCAACCTGTTGCAGAAATCAATCGTGAAATTCATCAATCGAGACAAAACTCACGAGATTCTTCAGTTGGTGGCATTAAAAAATGTGAAATTTGTCGACCGATTTTAGCTGAAAAACTGCTAAATAAGTCACATTAACTGATAATTGAAAACTAGTTATTGCATATAATAATATTTAAAAAAAAGGAATGCATAATAACATTAAATGGGGGGAAAATCGCAAAATTCAATCTGTCACAGGAAAACATTGCAAAATTTTATTGATAAAAAATAGAGCTGTACTGAGTACTCGGTAAATACTGAGTATTCGGCATACTCGGCGAAATTTTGGCCGAGCACTCGGCCAATATCGAGTAGTTGTAAGAATTTCAAACTGATCAGTAAAAAGTTATTCGAATATCAATATATAATATATGTAATAATTCATAAAACTATTTACTCAGTATTTAACAATATGTGTACAAAATATAGAAAAAGTTAAGCAAAAACCCCTCATAAAATAATTCAAGATTAAAATTTATTTTCACACATACAAATAAAAGTAAGTTTTTCTTATTACACAACTACTCGGTATTCGGTCGAGTAGTCAGTGGCCGAGTACTCGGTACTCGGCCAAAGTACTACTCGGTACACCACTAATAAAAAAGGAGTCTAAGCAAACCAATTCAAATTATTTTTTGTGAACAAGGTACACGAATGCAAGAAAAAAATTTAGGTGCCAATGGGCAGTCTCTCACCACTAAATTTTATTTGTTATTTTTTGTCTAATATTTCACCTAAATTTTTTGTAAGAATTTAAGTGAAGAGAACTAATAAAATTTAGTGGTGAGAAACTGCCTGCTGGCGCCTAGATTTTTATACTTCTGTTCTGCGAGTGCCGTTTTTTAAAAATTCGCACACAGCAGTCCTTTTTTCTAGAATCATCACTATCCTAGTGTTGATTCTAGATAAAAAGGGCCACTGAGCGGAAATGTTTAAAAAACAGCACACTTGTACCTTGTCGCTTGCAGGGAAAATCTGAAAAAGTGGTCTGAAAGTCTAAATTCATTCATCGACCATATGATAAAAATCACACGAGTTTCACAAATCAGTATCAAGAAAAAACTACATTTTACCAGTGGGTAGAAATATAATATTGCAAAATTTGTCAATCAGTTGCATGAAAAAAAAACTGAAAATAGTCATTAAGTCGTCAGAAAATTTGGTGAAATTTGCCAGTTGATTGTTGGACAAAAAAGAGAAATCCTTTAGTTGGGGATTTTGATCAAAAATTTACCTTAACACTTTGGCTGCCCCCATTTTTCAAAATCTGTTCCCAGGCACCGAATGCGTGACTTAGAGATCTGCACGGGCAGTCCCGTGGCCCCAGAGTTGATTTCAAGGGGTGGACGGGGGGGGGGGGCTCTCATTGCTTTGGAAGGAATGAGTGTGTCCCCTCCCCGGACCACCCCCTGAAATCAACTCTGGGGCCACGGGTCTGCCCATGCAGATCTCTTAAGCCATGCATTCGGTGCCTGGGAACAGATTTTGAAAAATGGGCGGCAGCCAAAGTGTTAACGTAAATTTAAGGATATTGTCATTGGTTTAACATTAGCTTGTGAGTATTGTAACATGACAGTGTACTAAGCTCATTGAATATCCTCCTATGCAAAAAAAAAAAAAAAAAAAAAAAAAAAAAAAAATACATTTAAAAGAAAAATTAAGGATATTGTCATTGGTTTAACATTAGCTTGTGAGTATTATAACATGACAGTGTACTAAGCTCATTCAATATCCTCCTATGCACAAAAAACATTTAAAATAATTAAGGATATTTTCAGTGGTTTAACATTAGCTTGTGTGTATTGTAACATGACGGTGTACTAAGCTCACACAAATCAGTATCAAGAAAAAACTAAATTTTACCAGTGGGTAGAAATATAATATTGCAAAATTTGTCAATCAGTTGCATGAAAAAAAACTGAAAATAGTCATTAAGTCGTCAGAAAATTTGGTGAAATTTGCCAGTTGATTGTTGGACAAAAAAGAGAAATCCTTTAGTGGGGATTTTGATCAAAAATTTACCTTAACACTTTGGCTGCCCCCATTTTTCAAAATCTGTTCCCAGGCACCGAATGCGTGACTTAGAGATCTGCACGGGCAGTCCTGTGGCCCCAGAGTTGATTTCAGGGGGTGGACGGGGGGGCTCTCATTGCTTTGGAAGGAATGTGAGTGTCCCCTCCCCGGACCACCCCCTGAAATCAACTCTGGGGCCACGGGTCTGCCCATGCAGATCTCTTAAGCCACGCATTCGGTGCCTGGGAACAGATTTTGAAAAATGGGCGGCAGCCAAAGTGTTAACGTAAATTTAAGGATATTGTCATTGGTTTAACATTAGCTTGTGAGTATTGTAACATGACAGTGTACTAAGCTCATTGAATATCCTCCTATGCAAAAAAAAAAAAAAAAAAAAAAAAAAAAAAAAAAAAAAAAACATTTAAAAGAAAAATTAAGGATATTGTCATTGGTTTAACATTAGCTTGTGAGTATCATAACATGACAGTGTACTAAGCTCATTCAATATCCTCCTATGCACAAAAAACATTTAAAATAATTAAGGATATTTTCAGTGGTTTAACATTAGCTTGTGTGTATTGTAACATGACGGTGTACTAAGCTCACACAAATCAGTATCAAGAAAAAACTAAATTTTACCAGTGGGTAGAAATATAATATTGCAAAATTTGTCAATCAGTTGCATGAAAAAAAAACTGAAAATAGTCATTAAGTCGTCAGAAAATTTGGTGAAATTTGCCAGTTGATTGTTGGACAAAAAAGAGAAATCCTTTAGTGGGGATTTTGATCAAAAATTTACCTTAACACTTTGGCTGCCCCCATTTTTCAAAATCTGTTCCCAGGCACCGAATGCGTGACTTAGAGATCTGCACGGGCAGTCCTGTGGCCCCAGAGTTGATTTCAGGGGGTGGACGGGGGGGCTCTCATTGCTTTGGAAGGAATGTGTGTGTCCCCTCCCCGGACCACCCCCTGAAATCAACTCTGGGGCCACGGGTCTGCCCATGCAGATCTCTTAAGCCACGCATTCAATGCCTGGGAACAGATTTTGAAAAATGGGCGGCAGCCAAAGTGTTAACGTAAATTTAAGGATATTGTCATTGATTTAACATTAGCTTGTGAGTATTGTAACATGACAGTGTACTAAGCTCATTGAATATCCTCCTATAAAAAAAAACATTTAAAAGAAAAATTAAGGATTTTGTCATTGGTTTAACATTAGCTTGTGAGTATTATAACATGACAGTGTACTAAGCTCATTCAATATCCTCCTATGCACAAAAAACATTTAAAATAATTAAGGATATTTTCAGTGGTTTAACATTAGCTTGTGTGTATTGTAACATGACTGTGTACTAAGCTCACACAAATCAGTATCAAGAAAAAACTAAATTTTACCAGTGGGTAGAAATATAATATTGCAAAATTTGTCAATCAGTTGCATGAAAAAAAACTGAAAATAGTCATTAAGTCATCAGAAAAATTTGTGAAATTTGCCAGTTGATTGTTGGACAAAAAAGAGAAATCCTTTAGTCGGGATTTTGATCAAAATTTTACCTTAACACTTTGGCTGCTGCCCATTTTTCAAAATCTGTTCCCAGGCACCGAATGCGTGACTTAGAGATCTGCACGGGCAGACCCGTGGCCCCAGAGTTGATTTCAGGGGATGGGCGGGAGGGGGGGGGGGAGGGCTCTCATTGCTCTGGAAGGAATGTCCCCCCCCCCCGGACCACCCCCTGAAATCAACTCTGGGGCCACGGGTCTGCCCGTGCAGATCTCTTAAGTCACGCATTCGGTGCCTGGGAACAGATTTTGAAAAATGGGCGGCAGCCAAAGTGTTAACGTAAATTTAAGGATATTGTCATTTGTTTAACATTAGCTTGTGAGTATTGTAACATGACAGTGTACTAAGCTCATTCAATGTCCTCCTATGCACAAAAAAAACATTTAAAATAATTAAGGATATTTTCAGTGGTTTAACATTAGCTTGTGTGTATAGTAACATGACGGTGTACCAAGCTCATTCCATATCCTTCTTAATAAATGAAAAAATCATTTAAAAAATTTAAACGCATATGAAAACTCTGTCATGTGGAAAAAAAAATAATTCTTCGATCGCTTGCAGGGAAAATCTGAAAAAGTGCTCTGAAAGTCTAAATTCATTCATCGACCATATGTTAAAAATCCCACGAGTTTCACAAATCAGTATCAAGAAAAAACTAAATTTTAACAGTGGGTAGAAATATAATATTGCAAAATATTGCCTTTATTATTTGATTCTGAGAAGTGTCATAATTGACGAAAAAAACTAATTTGGCCCTATTACCATTCAGAAGTGTAAATTTTCTTTTTAAAATAACACAATTCATATGATAGTAAAAAAAGATTGCTTCATTTAAAAAATTTAATATTTTACATAATTAGTGAGTATGTACTCATTAAATAAAAATTATTATTAACACAATGTGTCTAACCTCTTTGTATTACATAAAACTGTTTCATTCCTAAAAAGAAAATAAGTTACTTACCTGTGAAATGTTATGCACTTATTGTAGGTATCCTAGGCAGGCATCAATTTATAATTTGAAGTTCAGTATTAATTTTTTGTGTAACTGAACATCAAAACATACTTTAATACAAAGCACAGATAAGTATCTGTGTAAGATATATAAAAATTCTGAAACTTTTAATCTAAAAGAACATACTGATTGAAGCAAGTGTAAATATGAAATAAAACATTGTTAATTACTATAAATAGATAAGTGCACTAAATCAAGTAAAATCGAACTATCTGGATAACTATCTGGATTGTCAGAAACAAAATTTTATCAAATGTTTTGGATGACATTTGAATTTAATTAATCCTGTTAATATGAAATGGACCTATTTTTTTTTTTTTTTTCGCATGCATTAACCGTTAATAGTACAATCTCATCTAGATTTGAAATACTAACGATGATTGTACAAAAATTGCGACGGTTTATAAATCGTTATCACTTTATTCAAATTAACTCAATCGTGTGGATCTGAAATTAATTTCTTTCGATTGAGAATGTAAAAATACCCATACAGCCACTTTATTTCAATAAACAGTGGTGATATTTTTCGCCAAACTGCAAAATAAATGAACTTCTTTTAGCAAATCAACGTGGTACTCCGCGCCGATTTTCATAAACAAGCCGGCGTTTCCGTGAGTTGAGGTGTTTCTTTAATGCTTCTCCTGCAGTTGCAACGAAACCATGGGGTTAGACATTCAGCTGTAAGGGGTTGAAATATAAATCATATGTCCAAATGAGAAATTTAAATAAAATAAAGGAAGAAAATTATACTATTTTTTTGTTGTTCTTCTTTGTTTTTATGAGGTAAAAGTGGAAAACTGGAAGTTATATGTATGTCCGATATGGAAGAAAGACAATTTATGCAATATGCAATGAGTAAACCCATCTGTGTTTCTAATTTCTAATCATGGGCGACATATAAAAGAATGGTTGGGCCACTGTCCCTCTCGATTTTGAAATTTATCTAATTAAATTTCCTTTTTCTTCGATTTTGAAAAACATAGTAAATTTTTTTCGAGTAATTTAAAATAAAAGAGGAACTAAAAACTAGTTATGAAGATAGTGGGGCAGTGAGCAAGGGAGACCTATTGCCCCTACCTTGATTTTAAAATTTAATTAATAAGAATTTCTTTTCTTCTGTTTTCAAAAACATTATGTAAATATTTTGAGTAACTTAAAATGAAAATAAATAAGAAATTTTCAGTTAAGAGGTGTTGGTGGTGTTGTTGGTGGTGGTGTGAGTGTGTGTGTGTGTGTGGGGGGGGGGGTGAGACTCATTGCCCCTTCCTGGATTTTGAAATTTAATTAGCAATTTTTTTCTCCAATTTACAAAAACATAGTAAAATTTATTCTTTTCGAATAACTTAAAATAAAGGAACTAAGAACTTTCTGTTAGGGGAAGGGGGCATATGTGAGTCATTGCCCCTCCCTCGATTTTAAATTGTAACTATTTTTTTTCTCTGATTTTTGAAAAACATAGTGAAATTTGATCTTTTCTCTTATCTTAAAATAAAAGAATAACTAAGAATTTTCTCTTATGGGAACGAAGTTAGAAGAGAGCTATTGCCCCTCCCTAAATTTAAAAATTTAATTAATTAAATATTCTTTTTCTTTTGTTTTCAGAAACATAGTAAAGTTTATACTTTTCGAGTAACTCTGAATAGAAAAATGAGAAATTTTACATTAAGAGGGAGGGAGGGGGGGGGGGTTGAGAGGTTCATTGCCCTCCCCTCCCTGGATTTTAAAATGTAACTAATAAAAAAAAATTTCCACTTTTGAAAAGTAGTAAAATTTATTCTTTTCGACTAACTAAAAATAAAGAAACTAAGAATTTCCTGTTAGGGGAAGGGGCATAGCTGAGCGATTGCCCCTCCCTTGAATTTAAATGTTAACTATTTTCTTCGCTTTTGAAAAACATACTGAATTTTTTTTAATTATCTTAGAATAAAAGAGGAATTAAGAATTTTCAGTTAGGGATAGGGTAGGGGGTAGGAGAAACCTATTGCCCCTTCCTGGATTTCAAAAGTTAATTAATTAAAATTTCCTTTTCTTCTATTTCAAAAACATAGTAAAATGTATACTTTTCGAGTAATTTACAATAAAAAAATGAAGAAATTTCTCATCCCCCCCCCCTGGCTTTTGAAATTTAATTAATATTTTTTTTCTCCGATTTTGAAAAAAAAAAAATAGCAAAATTTATTCGTTTAGAGTAAGTTAAAAAAAAACTAAGAATTTTCCGTTGTGGGCAGGGGCACAGGTGGGTTGATGCCACTGCCCCTCCCTCGATTTTGAAATTTAACTAATTTTTTTTCTCTGATTTTGAAAATCATAGTGAAATTTAATTTTTTTTATCTTAGCTTAAAATGAAAGAGGAACTAAAAATTTTGCGTTAGGTAGGAATGTGATTTTCAATTAAGTCCTTAAAAGTCTTGGAAAGAGTATTAATTATCATTAGTATATAAAAAGTGTGTTTCATAACATGCAACTCTCACAAAATCAAAACAATTTTAAACACTTTAGAAAATTCGGGATATATCACACAATCATACAGCATTGTGTATTGCAAAAGTATCTTACAGTAACTGCTGTTATACTGTAGTTACTATTATAATAATCATACTTACAAAATTAAGACCAGTAAAGTTCTTCAGAAACTGCAGTCAGACTGCAGATACATCACCGAAAATTTTTGTGAATTAATTGCTATAAAATCACTTGAAATTCACTGCCGTTTTACTGTAGACATAAAGTCTTACTATTTTTTAAATTTTGGGTTGAAAAAATACTTGTCAATAACTGGAAAATAACTGAAGTTTTTTTACTGTTGATATTGCACTACAAAAAAAACTACAGTTGACCGTAGAAAAACTTGAAAAATACATCATTTCTGTAAAAAAACTACAGTTCATTTTTAGCTGGGGTGTTACTGCATTATTTATTTGATGGTCATTCGTCTTTATTTTTCTACAAGCCGACCTGCGCTACTGAGAAAAGTAAGCATGAACTTTATTTGTTTAAACAAGTATAATATATAATCTATATTCTGTCACTGTTTATTTTAAATGAAAGTTCGCCAAAATGCTTACAGATCACGAGACTGAAGCTCTAATATACTATTAATACTGATTTGAATTGTTTAAAATAAATTAAAAAATAAATAACATTAATTAGCTGTAGTAAAACAAAAACGCATGACAAATTATTAAACATAAGCAAAATGGCTTCCTTGAAGGAGAATAATATTACGAAATTAAGTAATGACAATTTTTCCATTTGGAAATTTAAAATGCAAATGATTCTTATAAAAGAGGATTTATTTGATGTAATTGAGGATGAATCTTCAGAAAATCCGGATGATAAATATTTAAAACTTGACAGACAAGCAAGAGCGTTAATTAATTTATGCATAGAAGATTCTCGAATTCTTCATGTCAAATATGAAACCACGGCAAAAGCCACTTGGAATAAGCTTAAAGCTATTCACGAACGATCGAACTTATCTAGTAAGCTTTTCTTATTACGAAAATTATACGCTACAAAAATGCCAGAAGATGGTAACATGAATGAGCATATCGCTCAAATGTTCGAATTAGTGGATAGGTTAAAAGCCGTTGGTGAGGAAATAAAAGATGATCATATAGCGGCATTGCTTTTAGTCTCAGTTCCTAAATTTTACGATATCTTAGTAGTTGCCATGGAGGCGCGACCTGAAATCGAAATAAATTCCCAATTAATAAGAAATAAACTGACAGACGAGTACAATCGTAGAATGGAAATGAATAATGATCGTGGAGATTCACAAGTCTTTAAAATCAATGTTTTAAAACAAAATTGGCCTAAAAATGACAAATTCTGTTCGCACTGCAAGAAAACAAATCATTGCCGAAACGAATGTTATCATTTGAACAACAAACCTTTTCAAAATCGCAATTGGAATAAATCTTATTATCCATTACAAAGTAAATATAGCAAGAAACAAAACGTTGATCTCAAAAGATCCAATTTTATCTCCATGACAACGAACGATAAAAATATGAATCAGAATAAAGTATGTATGCAAAGCATCACACAACATTCCAATTCTAACCAAGATTGCAGACAATCTAGCGAGAGAAAAATAAAAGAAATAAAAACTCCGGATACAACTCACGATAAAAATCCATTAAATAAAAATAATCAAATGAATCGAGAAGCTAATTCTGTCTTGAATAATGAAAATAAAAATACTGAAGGATACACTTTAAAACTAAACAGTAATTTAACACAAGATTTTAAAGGAGATTTCTATATAGATAGCGGCGCAACACAGCACTTAGCTAATGACATAAATATGTTTACAGATTTTAATTCGAACGCGGAACCTGTGAAAATTATTATTGCAGATGGGAAAAGTTTATTTTCGCAAGGTATCGGTAACGTTCATATTTCAACAAAATTGTTTGACGGAACTAGTCATGATGTAATTCTAATGAATGTATACTTCTTGTCTCAATTATAGTGTAATTTAATATCGGTAAAAAGAATTGCTGAAAAAGGATTTATAGTTACATTTAACGAAAGCAAATGCTTCGTTACAAAGAATGAAATTACGTACTTAGAAGCAGTTTCAAGTAATAATAATCTTTATAAGGTAACACAAAATGAATTTACAGGGAACAGCAAAAACTAAACGTTCGGTTCGAAATGCAGAAATGTAAACTGCATTAATTTATGGCACAAACGCCTTGGGCACCGAAATTCAGATGCTATTAAGCAACTTGTGAGAGAAAATCTCGCTGATGGCATCGAAGTTGATAGCTGCGAAAAAGTTAATAATTGCGAAAATTGTATTAAAAATGAACTTTCAGAATATCTCTATCTGAACAAATCAAAGTTCAAAGCAAAGAGTCCGCTTGAGCTTGTGCCTATGCGGCGCCATGAAAACAACCAGCATCAGAGGGAAGCGTTACTTCCTTACTTTCGTTGACGATTTTTTCCAGTTTCACTATGATTTATCTAATAACAAACAAAAATGAAGTTTACGCTAAACTAAAAGAATACGTCGCTGTGACTACGAATAAATTCAATAAGAAGCTAAAAACGCTTAGAAGCGACAATGGAGGGGAATATATAAGCAATGAAATGGAAGAATTCATGAGAAATCCTGTAATTGAACACCAGTTCACAGTGCCACATTCACCACAACAGAATGGAATTGCGGAAAGGAAAACAGAAGCTTAGTGGAGATGACAAGATGCCTCCTGTCTGAAGCCAACCTGCCACACAAATGTTGGGGAGAAGCCATAATGACAGAAAATTATTTGCAGAATAGATTGCCTACTAAAGCCAAAATTAAAACACCGTATGAGTTATGGAATGGTCGGAAACCAGATTTATCAAACATCGGAGTTTTTGGATCTAAAAGCATTCGCGCACATTCACAAAAGTAAAAGAGGGAAACTAGACGAGAAGGCTGTAGAAGGAATTATGATTGGCTATGATTACAGAAGTAAAGAATATCGGATTTTAATATCTGACCATAATGTAATTATAAGTAGAACAGTCAGATTCATTGAAGACGCACCCTCCGACAGGGAAATTACAGTAGTTCCACCAAAACAAACAGAAAATGAAGAAGATGAAGTGAACGAAGAAACATCTCAAGAAGATTCGAATATTATGAAGAAACAATCTCCGACACCAATGGAACCAAGAAAATCCCATAGAATTAATAAAGGAAAACCGCCAGAAAGGTTAACTTATTTTACAGGAGAAGCAGTAAAAGAACCTGCTAGTTTCAAAGAACTGAATTCTCTTAATCCTGATGAAAAGAAGAAATGGTTCGAAGCAATCGAAATAGAGATGCAATATCTCAAAAATAATCGTACGTGGGATCTTGTAAAGCTACTCAAAGATAAAAAGGCAATAGGCTGTAAATGGACGTTTAAAGCCAAGTTGAACGAAAATGGCACAATTGAAAGATATAAAGCAAGACTCATAGCAAAAGGTTTCAACCAAAATTTCGAAACAGATTACGATCAAACTTTTCCCCAGTGGTCAAGCACACAACCATAAGAGCATTTTTAACAGCTGCAGCTCAGAAGAATATGCATGTCAAACATGTTGATATCACAACAGCATTCTTGCATGGAGACCTCAAGGAAGATATCTATATGGTACAGCCAGGGGGATATGTTGAACCTGAAGTTAATCATGAGAAGAAAGTTTGCAAATTAAGAAAATCTATATATGGGCTTAAACAAGCTGCATATGCGTGGAATCAAAAGCTAGCAGAAGTTTTGCTGAAAAACAATTTCAAGCAAAGTATGGCAGATGCATGTTTATTTAGAAAACAGATAAAAATGAAAATATACTAATTATTCTGTATGTAGATGATCTTCTTATTTCTTGTAAAGATGAAACAAAAATCAACAAAGTGATTAAAATTCTGAAAGAAAACTTCGAAGTTAAAAATTTAGGTGAAGTGAAACATTATCTTGTAATAAACATCCAAAGAAATACTGATGAAAGCTTTGAATTGAATCAGAAAAATAAAATTGAAGGATTACTTAAGAAGTTTAACATAGAAAAGAAGAAGCCCACATACATACCAATGGAAACTTCATACCCAAAAAATGAAGATGACAGTAATTTTCTTGACGATAATAATGAATATAGACAAGCCATTGGAGCTCTTCTTTACATAGCAACAGTGTCACGACCGGACATTGCCCTAGCAGTTAATATACTTAGCCGAAAAATTGAAAAACCATCAGAAAAAGACTGGAAATCAGTTCAAAAGATTATCATGTATCTAAACACAACGAAGAACCTGAATCTTGTTGTAAACAGCCAAATTGACCCAATTCTCACTTGCTACTCTGATGCAGACTGGGCTGGAGATAAAGCAACCAGAAATTCTACAAGCGGTAACATCTTTCTTTTAGGAGACAATCAAATATCATGGTTCTCAAAACGCCAGAATTGTATTGCTCTGTCTACTGCTGAATCAGAATATATATAGCTGCTGCAAATGCTGCACAAGAACCTATACAAAATTTCATCAGTCACCGCTGTGCCTTTAGCATGAGCAGAGAAAAAAGTATATTAACGTCAAAAATACTATATATGATGGTTTTCACCTATATTCTTTCACCCGTGAGAGATTAGAAACAGGTTATGTGAAGTTTAATTTCAAAAGGAAATCTAACGATAAAACCCAATCATAATAAAATCTAAAAGTTTCCTGTACTTCATTGGCATTTTCTTACATTTAATAATAACATTATGTGAAACAAATAGCATGGCCAATAATGGCTAGGTGAAAGTGATCAAATACGCTCAGCTTAATACAGCTGAGAATGTAAAAATTCTCAATCACTATTAATGTCGCAAAAACAAATTGCGGCTCTAAAAAAGTCCTTCCGGCCAGTGCCGGGAGGAAGAGGTAGCTTTCATATTCCTTATTTTAAAAAAGCCAACTTATATTATTCAAACACACGAAGCTCAATTTAGTGGAAACCGAATATAGGAGATTCAATACTAATTTTTATCAATACTAAATCATTATGAATGAGAATTTAGCGAAATTAGTCAGCTTTATCCAAGCTGCTTTTATTTAAAGTAACTTCTATTTGGCTGCCAAATTCGGCGGTTTCTTAAAGTGCCTGACATTTTAAGACAACATGGTGGATGAGGCTAACCAGTGAACTTGGTCGAGACCTTAGTAATTGCTGAGCACATGCTCACTCACATCGGAATTGGTTGATATATACAAGTGCTGTCGCAGGCAAAAAATCAGATTTTTCAAAATGTCACCCACATTTGAAATTGAAGCTGCTATATCTGAGCCATTTTTTAAGATATAGACAAACAAAAAATGCTCCTTAATCCTTATATCAAAGTCAAATACTTAAGAAAAAAAACTTTTTCAATTTCTAATTTTTTTGCACCTCACTTTAAATATATATATTTTTTAATTTAATGGCCGCCATTTTGAAACAAGATGGCTGATGAAGCTGGCCAGCGAACTTGGTCGAGATATTGATGTATACTATCCACATGCCTTCTTACATCGAAATAGGCAAATACGTCTGTTATCGCTTGACAAATACAAGATCGTTTCAAAATGTTAGCCATGCTAGAAATTCAAAGTGCTATAATTCAACCATTTTTTAAGATATAAACAAAAGAACAAATTTTCAGAAACAAAAACTGCTCCGGATTCTTTGTATCAAAGCCAAACACATAAAAAAAAATCTTTTTCAGTTTCCATTTTTTTAATACTTTATTTTAAATTTTAAAATTAATTTTTTTAATGGCAACCCTTTTGAAACAAGATGGCGAATGAAGCTAGCCAACGAACTCTTTCGAGACATTGGTATGTACTATGTACAGACGAAGTTACACCCAAATCGGTTCATAAATACGCCTGTTATCGCGTGACAAAAATCAGGTCATTTTAAAATGTCAGCCACAATAGAAATTCAAAATGCTATAACTCAGCCATTTTTTTAGATATAGACGAAACAAAAACGGTTCCGGAATCTTTGTATTAAGATCAAACACATACGAAAAGAATCTTTTTCATTTTCTAATTTTTTGGTATCTCATTTTAAGTTTTCAATTTTTTCAATTTTTTAAATGGTCGCCATTTTGAAACAAGATGGCGGATGAAGCTGGCCAACGAACTCGGTCAAGACATTGGTATGTACTATGACGAAGTTACATCCAAATCGGTTGATAAATACGCCCTTTATTGCGTGACAAAATTCAGGACGTTTCAAAATGTCAACCACGCTAGAAATTCAAAATGCTATAACTCAGCCATTTTTTAAGATATAGACGAAATAAAAACTGCTCCGGAATCTTTGTATAAAGGTCAAATACATAAGAAAAAATATTTTTCCATTTTCAATTTTTTGGTACCACTTTTCAAATTTTAAATTAATTTTTAAATGGCCGCCATTTTGAAACAAAATGGCGAATGAAGCTGGCCAACGAACTCGGTCGAGACATTGGTATGTACTATGTACACAGCGAATTACATCCAAATCGGTTGATAAATACGAGAGTTACAGTGTGACAAAGGTCAGATATATATATATGGATATATATATATATATACATATATATGATATATATATGATGATATATATAGGATATATATATATATATATATATATATATATATATATATATATATTGAACGGAGGGTGGTTTCGGGGTCTGGGGGACATGATCGATGAAAATATACCAAAATTTTTTGAAATCGCTTTCCTCCGAACGGCTGCAATAGGTCGCTTTTTGTAATGAAAGCTACCTAAAAATATATACTTGACTTCTAAGTCAAATGTCAAGTTTAAAAATTCGTTTCTTTTACAAGGATTTGCGTTTCTTTTGTCTTATTTAGAAGGTAAAATACAGCCTAGGTAAAATTTCTGCCTAGTTTATTAATTGAACAAGCTTTTAACATGCTTGCTCATGCGTGTTATGTAAATTTTTATTAACAAAATTGTGTACTCTTCGTACTAAAAGCGTCAATCTCCGACCTTTTTATGATATTACTTCAAAAGAAAAGAAAAAAGAAATAAAAATGGTCTTATATTTACTTTAAACGCAATATTTCCAAACTTCTGTTAGGAGATAAAGTGATTTGTAGAGAACATTTATCCGTGGAAAACCTTTTAAATATATTTTATACGTAATTACAGCGTAATTTCTTTGACGCATAATTTAAGAAAATTGATGGAAAAGTTTAATTTGCTTAGTAAACTGTTTTGTGTTTAAGTATAAAATATTTAGCCGTCTGATATAATAATTTGTTTTAACAAGTTGAGTGCCACTGTGACTGACACTGAAGCTGAAAAATTTACAATGTTTTAAGTAATTTTTAAGAAAGTATAATCCTGTAATAAAAAAAGGAAAGGAAATTATAAATAAATTTTCAATAATTACTTAAAACAATATATACTTTCTTAGTTTTATATCGTATTTTAGATTGTCGATCATCGGTGAATGACGTGTTCTAAACGGAAAGTTCGGTGTCAGTCACCGGTGACTGACATTGTGCTTAACGTTTTTAAGAACATAAAATAAATATTTTTCGTCTTGAACGAATATTTATTTTGCATCTTCTTTATAAATAAAAATTGAACAATGCAATAATATTCTCAATTTTCAAAAATACGGCTGTTTTATGTTATATTTAAAATTTTTACAATCCTATTAACTATGTAGTAGTTGTAAAAATAAGATTTGTTTTGCAGTCAAAAATATGAAATATGCTGTTTTGAAGGTTAATTAATAATCATTAATAAAAAGTGACTGCCCGTGCCATGTATTTGCGCCAGTATATATAGTAAGATTAGAATGATTCTTAAAAAGAAAAATCGTGAATTGAAAAACCGAAGATAGTTTTTTCAAATTTAGCATATATGAGACTTTTTCTGCAAGAGTTCATAAGATATTAAGATAATAGTAATTTAGATAAAAATCAAGAGAAAACGGAAAATGTTGTAATTTCATAAGCCAATTCCAAAAATTTGCTCTGCTTTATTCGTTAGATGGTTTACATGTTTTTTATTGCGTTGAAAATGAATGCCGACTTTTAAATTTATCAATGTCAAAGAGTTCTTTTATGGTTTGTTCTGAATGCCCTGAATTACATTTTTTGTAATATTTGAAACCGATGATTTCGAAAATGGGACGTCTACTTTGTGAAAAAATAAATAGTTAAAGCTAAATCTTATTACAAATTAACAGAAAATTTATCTTTTTAATCAATTCAGAATAAATATCTTTTAATATCTGTATAAATTTGTTGAACGATATTTTAAATGCGTTGATTTTAAAAGTAAGGCAAAAAAAAAAAAAAAAAAAAAAAAAAAAAAAAAAACTTTTGAACTGAATTTGTATTATTTATGTTGCATAACATATAAGTATTTTATTATGAGTATTTAATAAATATCCACTATTTGAACAAAGAAATATAATTATATACATACAACTTACATGATTACTTGCATCCATACTGATTTTTTCCCACTTTTTCAGTTAAATTACATTTACTTTTGCTTTATTGTAACTTTGAAATGTTTAAATAAAATAAATTAATTAATTAATTAAAATATTCAATTTTCGGTTATTGTAATTATATTAATTCAAATAAAATAAACGTATTCAGTAAATATAATTATATGCATACAACTTATATGCATACTTGCATCCATACTGAATATTTGTTTCCCTCTTTTTTCGGTTAAATTCCAAATTTTATTTTTTGTTTTATTTTAAGTTATCTAAAGAAGAATAAAATGTTGAAATAAAATTAAATAATTAATTAAATTAAATATTCAATTTTTCATTATTATAGTTTTATTACAGTAAAAAAACAACGTTTTCAATAAATATAGTTTTAAGCATACATCTTACATGCATACCTGCATTCATGCTGAATATTCTTTCTTATTTTTTCCACTTTTCTCAGTTAAATTACATTTTTTCTATTGTAACTTTTATAAAGAAGAATGAAATGTTGAAATAAAATAAATAAATAATTAATTAAAGTATTAAATTTTTCGCTATTATAATTACAATACATTCAAATAAATTCAAAGTTTTCAATAAATATAATCACATATATGCACATACAAATCGCATGCTTAGTACTTGTATCCATACTGATTCTTTTTTTACTTTGTCAGATAAATTACACTTTTTTTTTTGTTTTATTATAACTTTTCTAAAAGAGAATGACATACTGAAACAAAATTAATTGATTAATGAAAATATTCAATTATTCGATATTATAATTATATTACATTCGAACAAAATCAACGATTTCAATAAATATGATTGTATGCAGCCAACTTACTTGTATACTTGCATCCATACGGAATATAGTTTCTTATTTTTTCCATTTTGTCAGTGAAATTACATTTTTTTTTTTTTTTTTTGGTTTTATTGTAACTTTTCAAAAGAACATAGAAATGTTGAAAAAATTAATTAATTAAAATATCCAGTTTTCCGTTATTATTATTATATTGAATTCATATAAAATCAAATTTTTAATAATTATAATAATTTTATGTATACAACTTACACGCATACTTGCATCCATACTGAATATTTTTCTTATTTTTATGCACTTTTGTCAGTTATTACATTTTTCCTTGTTTTATTGTAACTTTTCTAAAGAAGAATAAAATGTTGAAATATAACAAATTAATGAATTAATTAAAATATTTCATTTTTCATTATTATAATTATACTGCGTTTAAAGAAAATGAACGTTTTCAGCAAATCATTGCTTTTGAAAGTGAGTCCAGTTCATTGGCGCATTCCAAAACCATGATTATTTTCACTTCACACGGGTAATCATTATTACATATTAAATTTACATGAAATAAGACCACAAAAAATATGAAATACGTCTATTAATACTTACGAATACTTTTTGAAGACATTCAAAGATAAACCACTAAATACCAAACAATAACATAAAATGGACTTGCCCCATTTTCAAAACCAACGGCTCGTTTTATATCTGTATTATGCTCTCAGAGAATTCCGAAATTCCAAAAGATGTTACTTACTGTATACAATTAAGATTTACTATCGCATTATTTTCATGAACCAATGTCGTGAGAAATAATTTGAAACTTTATTTTTATTGTTTCTTAGTGCAGAACATTATCTGTTAGATCATAAAGTATGAAGTTTTTGTAATATTGGTAACACAAGCCTGCGATGGTCATGTAATATTAATTTTGATAATTGATTCTTATGTATTTTTTGTGCTTAATTCGAAAAGCACTTTAATTTTTTACTATCAAGCGAAGATGTTTCGCAAATCGTAAATTTCAAAAATTTTAAAAAGTTGAAATATGGCGAAAATCTGATACAATAAAACATTTTTTAAATTTTTTTCCATAAAATTTTATTTACCTTCCTCATTCAAACAATTTTACACCATTTACCTACTCATATTATTTTTATCACTAAACAGTTGAAGTATCTGATTTGGAAAAGTGGGCGGTATTCATTCACTCGCGAGGGAGGGATAACAAAGGAAGTGGCTCAAAGTGAAAGAGAACATACATCATGCATAGTATAAGCCAAGAAAAGAATAAATTATTATGAAAAAAAGTTTGACGTCTATTTTATAGTAACAGACTTCAGCAATATTTCGACTTTTTAATAACTTAACCCTTAAATGCCTGATTTTTCAAAAATCGTTGTAATAATGCTTTTCGGATTTCATTTTTTGAATAAATCATGAGAAAAATACTTAAAAAATCATATTTTGTTTTAAGTATATTTTAAGGCTAAAAAACAGTTTGTTACTAATCGGCAATACTGGTGCTTAA
This sequence comes from Maratus speciosus, assembly GCA_963932465.1. Lineage (NCBI taxonomy): Eukaryota > Metazoa > Arthropoda > Arachnida > Araneae > Salticidae > Maratus > Maratus speciosus. The sequence goes on from OZ010786.1 coordinate 177,415,313, forward strand.
TTGAAAAAATAATTTACCGTGATAAAATTATATAATATTAAACACACAAGAATGTTAGGAACTATAATAAGAAATAAATTTTACTTATTCACTGCAGAACAAAATAGGGTATTTCGCAAGCTTCCAAACAAAACAAAAAGAACAAGTAGCAACAATTGAAAAAATAAATCTATCTTTAGTCTTAAACAGCACAAGTGTTGCCATCTACAAGTTGAAAATCGATTTAATAATATTTTCAGAATGTATTTTATTGGCAACATTAGGCATTATAACTTCAATACTATTCTAATAGTATTTTAGAGCTTAAATTGGGTATGTTGCCGAAAAGCAACACCCGGCATTTAAGGGTTAAAAATATGCGATTCGCAAAACATCTTTCGTGATGGTAAAAATGAAGGTCATTTTCGGATTCAGCGGTAAAAATATACACAAAATTAAATTATCAAAAGCTAAAAAATATGACACAACACAAATTTTGCAGGTTTGTGTAATTTGATCAGAATAAGATGTTGAAATCTTGTTCGGCAGCAAAACCTGTGACTGCAATTCTTACTAACATTTCATTTAATTACCGAACGGTACATCCTGTGAACTGTGTTAATTTTAGACACGTGAACTAATGGCAAAATCATTGCACACTCGTGTATATTCAGAGCAAACTAAAACGAAAATTATGGAGAAAATTTGCTGAGGAGAAAAATAAAAATTATATCCAAATAATTATTTTTTAAATTTATTTTCATTGTTTCCCGCTATTGGTATTTTAAAGAAACAGAAGTAGTATTTAAAATATAAGACACGTGGCGTTATGAATAGCAATTTTATTAGATATTAGAATGCAAAGAACGTATTTATAAGGTTTAAGCGTATCTGCCGTTTTAGAAAATGCTCATGACATACTTCTAATCAAGCGTCCAATATATTAAGTTATCAATCCCTTTATATGAAAACTTAGGCTGGTCATATTATTTTAAATGAAAAAGAATTATTTTCAAATTAGATTGTTTTGTTTGATTCCAAATATGAATAAATCAGTATAGTTTAAAAATGTCTATTAAAAAAAAAAAAAAAAAAAAAAAAAAAAAAAAAAAGATTTATTCTTAAGAGGCTACTTCAGTCACGCAGAATCACCCATTTATTAATGTTAATCCAGTGGCAGAAGTTTTTAAAGATATCTCGCTTGCATTTGAATGTTTTTAAATGATTTTTTTTTTTTGCATTGAATAGAGGAGGTAGGTCTGTACAAAGTCCGTTTTGCACTTTTTTTATTTTTTTACAGGTAGTTTTAATTAGGGCCCTTTCACTTTCAGAACATGTTTCGAAAGTTAAAGCATCTTCATAAAAAGCCTTTGAACCAAATCGAAAAAGTAAAAAATGGCCAATATAAAAATCTACCTTAGATATACAATGAAAAAAAAACATATAAAAATATCCAAATGCTAACGAGATATCTGAAAATATTTCACTCATTGGGTTAAAATAAGCCAGCGTGTGCCTTAAGTAGCTCCTTAATGTTTAAATATATTATTGGAATGCTTAGTGTGATTTCGATTCTTGAAAATACAACTTAAAAAATAGCACATACATTCATATGAAATTAAAAAAATATATATATGTAACCATATTGGACACAAACTTTAAATTTTTTAACCAGAAATCTTTGTTCATCTACCATTGTGTAAATATACATTTCGTTACATTTTGCTTAATTTCGAAACGAAATAGAAACCAATTACAGATTAAAAACTGTGCATTTTAATAAAGAAAAAAAATCAAATATTGATCAATTATATTTAAATATATCATTGCAATGTTGAGGGCGTTTTTAATTTTCCCTGTGCGCCTGGAAGTTTAAAAAAGAAATAATACACACATTTAGTTTAATCCTTTTAATAAATCAGGAAATGTAGAGCAATAATCATTGTAGAAATATACATTTTATATTTTTTATTTTCTCAAACAATAATATATATTCAGAAACTATTTAACAAAAAATAAACACATTACAGTCATCTTTTTTTCAACAATAACAAAAAATAGGAAAAAAAACTCAAAAGGGGCTATTTTAAACAGAATAAACAGCAAACCATGAATCTCAATTGCACCGTTGCACCATTTCGCTTGATGCACCGATTACGGACACCAATTTAAACCAAGAACATTTCTTATGCGATTCAGAATGCATCCCATGGGCATCGTAACTGAGCAGTCTATTGTGCGTTTTATTACAGCAATCGATGTCACGGCTGAATGGCACTAACCTATCAGATGCACTGCTGACAGAGCAAAGAGGCAGTATCCTTTATTTCTATTGAATTTGTCATTTGTTTTTAACGTAGGATTTAAAGAAGAATCTGGGGGCTTTTTGTAATGAGGCTAGGGATATAAGGGAAATTAAATGTAATAATGTTGAGCAACTTGTTGCAACGGAAAGAAGAATAAAAAATATGTTTATTTAAAAGCATTTTTACTCTTAACTGAACATCAATAGTGATGGGTTTGTTGTGGTTTTAAAATTCAACAATTTCATTTATTTTTTTAAGTAAATTAACCTTAACTTTTGCAGAATATCTTTTCTGATCATTATTACGAATTTAAAAAATATAAAAACACTTTTCTCATTTTCTATCATAAAGCTTAGATGGAAAATATCATAAATTTTTATTTGCATATGGATTTATTTGAATGAAATATTTTTATTTATAATCAAATTAAGTATTTATATTATATAGAGCTGCTCGGAAAATCTTGAGTCTTTTCGCTAGTGTGAATGCACGCTGTGTATGGATATTTTTATCGCTTGAATATAGTAAACTTCTATGGGCAACAGGATAGGACAGAGAATATCTACGGATACATTTGGCTTAACATTTATTTCCATTGGTGTAAGTAAATGATATCTACAAGCTTCTATATGTATTATGGAAAACTGAATTTCAGATACTTGCTTTTTCGTAAAGAGGGAAAATAATTCTACTAATAATTTAAGAAAATATGCAGGGTGAAACTAATTATTTCGCAGCCAAGTAAGTATTTGTAATTACATGCTGAAAATTATAGCCTATAGTATCAATAACGATTAAGACAACCTATTTTAGTATGTAAAATGTGAAAAACAGTTATTATTTATTTTAAATTTATTTATATCATAAAACAAACTCACACGTATGAAGATTGAAAATTATAAAATAAAACAAAATTTACTGTATATTCTTCAAGAACAATTCACAAGGGGTAGAGAAATGTTGTTCCACCTTGACACTATGAAACTCATCTCTTGGCTTTGATGACCCGAAAAAAACAGATGAGGTAAACTGAAATACTTTTCTCTTCCAACATAACCGATATTTAAATTTATTAATGTCATTTGTTTTGTTTAATTTAAGCATTTTAAATGGAATTTTTTTTAAATATGGTACTTCTATAAATCACTTCAACATCTCTTTATAATTAGACCAGCTCAGGTTTACAAATGCTGAATTGAAACTAGCCAGAATTGGTTGTTTTTAGATCGCTCCAACTCTTACAAAAAGTCATTAAAATGTTCTACAATTGAATAAATACAGTCGAAATAACACAAAAAGAATCAGTTTGAAAAACAAACAAACATTGGAACAAAACTCATATTGAGTAGTTAAATTTTTCAGATATTTTTTGAAAATATTTTTACCAAACACATCTAATTTACATAATGAAATGTGCTCATACAAAAGGTGAAATTGAAAGAAGATTAAGATAAAATAATATCTCTATGTACGTTTTATCATGTGCAATTTGACTAATTTTATCCGACGCAAATGAATTAAAAAAACTAATAGATATATAAAAAGACTCATTCTCAAAATGCGGAAAGCAAATTGAAATCCCCGAGGAAGAAAAGTAAAGTCCTTTGAAAACAGAATAATGAACTATTAAATACAGTTTACTGTTTTGCTTTTTGGGATTTCTAAATTACCTCAGGAGAAATTTTAGAAAAAAAAAACTTCGAATATAGCTCGACGTAAATTATTTAAATTCCATGGTAAAACTTATCATCTTAAAAATTAAATGGTAGGTTTTTATTTCATACTGAAAATGAGTAACGAAATAACCTGAAAACTATTTACTAATAATACACCACTAAAAATATCCACTAATAAAATGTCCTGTAAAACCACTGGTTTACTTGTAAAATGAAAATTACAATGTTTTTCTATAAAACAATAATAAATTTATTTTTGAGAGTAATATTAAGCAGTTTTTAGATAATTATATTATAATTTTTAACAAGTATTGAAAACACGGACGTGCATGACTATATCTTTTTTTAGTACAATAATGTCTGATGAAAATTGGTATAACATGTAAACACAAAAAGAAACATTTTGAATGGTTAAAATTTTCATGTCTTTTTAGAAAATATTTTTACCAAACACATCTAATTTACCTAATGGGATGTGTCTATACAAAAGGCGGAATTGAAAGAGGAATCAGAAAAAAAAATATCTGGATGTACGTTAAATTATGTAGAATTCGATTAATTTTATACCACGCAAATGAATTTAAAAGACTAATAGATATAGAAAAGGAATCATTCTCAAAAAGGGAAAAACAAATTGAAGCCTCTGGAGAAAGAAAAGTAATAAAAGTCCTTCAGAAACAGAATAAAGAAACCTTCAACAGAGGGCATTGTTTTTCATTTGGGATTTCTAATTTACCCCAGGAGGAAATTTAGAAAAAATGTCTGACTTACCTCGACATCATTAGTAAATTAATTAGATGTCATAGTAAAAAAATCTCCGTAAAAATTAAATGGTAGGTTTTTTATTTTATACTGAAAAAGAATAACGATGTAACCTGAAAAATGGATTTTATCTTAAAAAAAAAAAAGTGATGTAAAACTGGTAAATATCTCAAAGTATAACTTAATGAGATGAATATGTCGAATGTAGCTCAAAAACGAAAATAACTACATTTTATGAGGATCCGTTTTGTTACAATTTTAATGTAACTTTTTTAAAATTAGCATAAGTTTATTTTAGTTTATTACAAATTAAACCATTTGGAATTAGACAGAATATGGCTGTGTATTTTAATACGTAAGCGATACATCCAAAATCACGTCGCATGCAGCTGAAAATCGATTTACCAATGATGATTACATTTAAAGAAATGTTAGCTTTTTTCTGCTTTTTTAATGCTTTTACGTACATAAAATTTTTCAATATTTCCCACTCTTCCTTCATTGAGGCAATAATAACAAAAAAAAAAAAAAAAAAAAAAAAAAGAAAAGAAAGAAAGAAAGAAAGAAAAACTAAAAACACATCGATATTTAATGGCATGTATTCCTACTTAAACTTGAATTGGAAGAAGAATCAAAGAGGAAAAATATCTCATATTTTCATCATGTCTAATTTGATTAATTTTATACTACGCAGATGAATGCAAAATATCATTACGTATATAAAAAGATTTGTTCTCAAAATGGGAAAAGCAAATTAAAATATCTAAGGACAAAATTAAGAAAATGAATTAAAAACAAAATGAAGGAATCTTAAGCGAGGCTGTTGTATTTCATTTTTTATTTCAAAATTACCTATCCAGAATAAAAATTTAGAAAATATATTTGACCTAACTCGATACCATTGCCAAATTAATTACAAGTCTCCATAAAATTAAATTGTGGGTTTTTATTTTTAAGTCTGAAAGAATAATGGAATAATTTAAAAGAAAGATTTGATGTAACAATGACAAGACGTAAAATTTGTATTTTTTTCCAAAAGATTAATTTAAGCAAACGAGTATGTGGATAACGATATATATAACTGCTTAACGAATATAGTTACATTTCATGAGGATCCTAAAAATGTTTCGTTATTTTACAAATAATTATTGTAATTTTTATCTACTTTTTTTTTTTTTTTTTTTTTTTTTTTTTTTTTGCAGAAAATTTTCTGCGACTTTATTACAGGCTACACCATTTAAAATTACACATCGCATAGGTGTATGTTTGAAAATGAGCTCTACATCCATCATTAAGTCACGTGTAGTTGGGAAGCGCAACTGATTATTTCCAATTCTTTGAAATGCATCAACCTTTAGTCATTTTCTATCTTTTTAATATTTTTCCATAAATAAGTTACTCAATTTAGCTCATAAAGTCAATGATGAAACATTGAATCACATGTATAACGAAAATAACAGTATTTTAAAACTATTTTGTTACATTATAAATAATTGTATAATTGTTATAAATTTAAATATCTTCATTTTCTTTTAATTGGTATAAAAGTTTCTGCGACTTTATTAAATGTTAGGAATTTAGAGTTAGACAGCGCACGATTAGGACTTTTATTTTATGCTTTAGGCTTTTTACTTTTATTTTATTTATATCTAACAATTTATCCAAATTCAAGCCTCGACTAGTTGGGAAACAAAGCCGAGTATCACCAACACCATAAATTAAAACAATCTTTTAGACTTTTCCGCCTTGTTTAATACTGCACCATACATAAATATGCCTAAATATGCTTAAATATGAAAGGCTAATAAATATAAAAAAGGCTTATTCTAAAAATGAGAAAAGAAGATTGAAATTCTAAGACGAAAAAGTAAGAAAAAAGCCTTTGAAAACGGAATAAAGAAATCTTAAATAGTGAGTATTGTTCTTCATTTGGGATTTTTAATTCGCCTTATCCGAAAATTTAGAAAAAATATCTGACCCAATTCTATGAAATTAGTAAATTGATGAAATGTTCTACTAAAAAAATCTCTGTAAAAATAAAATTATAGATTCTTACTTTATACTCAGAAAGAATAATATTGCAATTTAAAACGTTAATCCGATATAAAGAGACAATTCGGGAGGCATATCTCAAATATTAAAATAATGAAATTAATGTTTCTTTAGGTTTTGCATGCATCTCAAATCTATGAACTCAATGTTTTTCGAGCGAGTGCTTGCTTATATATTCGGGAATTAAAATGACGCTTTTCTAGGAAAAAAATATTCAATATAAGCGTTTAGACCTGCTATTGTGGATTTCGAAGGAACCGATAAAAGATCTGTTATATAGGAAAATGATTCTGACTTAGGAAGAACATAGCCTATTTTGGAGCATTGTACATTATTCAACTAGACAGGGGAATTTTTCATTTAATATTCCGTTATAGACAGACTGCGTATTTACAGATTTTGCTTTAGTGTATTTGATTAATTACTGAGTACCATAAAAAATCTAATCAGTCTTATCAATCATCTACCAATAAAAAAAATATAATAAAACTAACTACCAATAGAGATGAGAAAAATGCTTTGTGAAGATTATTTTCAACAGAAACTCTAACAATAAAACTCAATCATTATAAAATCTAAAATTTTCATGAGCACAAGTACTTCATCGAAATTTTCTTATATTTAATAATTGCATTATGAGAAACAAATGGTGTGGCCAATAATGGCTATGTGAGTGTGATCATATGCGATCAGCTTAATACCACTGTGACTTGAAAAATTCTCAATCACCATTAACGTCACTGAAATAAATTGCGGCTTTAAAAAAACATATACTCGACTTCAAAGTCAAATGTCACCCGAGCATAAAAATTGCGTTGCTTTTACAAGGTAATCTTTTTTATAAGGTAAAATACAGTTTATTTCTTCCTAGTTTATTAAATGAACAAGTTTTTAACATGCTTGAAAGAATTCATCGTGTTATGTAAATTTTTATTAACAGAATTGCAAACCCTTCGCATAAAAAGCATCAATCTTGGGCCTTTTTATGACATTACTTTGAAAGAAAGAAAAAATAAAAATGGTCTTATATTTAGTTTAAGCGAAATATTTTCAAACTACTGTTAGGAGATAAAGTGATCTGTAGAGAACATTTATCCGTGGAAAAGCTTTTAAGTACACTTTATACGCAATTTTAACATAATTTCTTTGACATATAATTTACGGAAATTGATGGAAAAGTTTAACTTATCAAGTAAACTGTTTTGGGTTTAAAGAATTTAAAAAATATTTAGCCGTCTGAAATAATAATTTGTTTCAAACCATATAAAACAAATATTTTTCATTTTATACACACACACACACACATATATATAAGAATATTTATTGTGCAGCTTTTTAGGTAGATTTCGTATGAAATACTACCTATTGGCGTCGTTCCTATGTTGGAATTTCAGAAAACATTTTGCAGATCCACACCGATCATGACCCCTAGAGCCCGAAACCACCCTCAGTAAAAAACTTTATCTATCTATCTATCTATATATATATATATATATCACTTTCTTCTGGACAAGATAACTTCCACAATTCTGCACCAATCTCTTCCAAACTGATACATAAAATCAAGGGGCATAAAATCTCGGTCAAGTTCGTTAATGGACAAAATCGGACCAAGGGGATGGAAATAGGGAGGGGTTTTGTGAAAACCGAAAAAAAACCATAACTTCTTAAATTTTGTATATATCGAATCAGTTTAAAGTTTTTATTACTTCTAAAAATAGGGCCAAAAATTTATGTATCACAGATTTCTGATACAGTTAAAAATGGGCTCAAGGGGCTCAAAAATAGGCTTTTTGGGAGAAAAAAATTCACAACTTCGTCAATTCTCAAGATATAAAATCCAATTAATTTTATCACGAATCTCCTTAACATTATCTACAACTTTTATGCTCACAAGTTTTTGATAGGACCAATTCGTACCGCAAAAAAAATTAAAAACGAAAACAAAAAGAGCGTTTGTAGAAGAAAAAAATCCATAACTCCGTCAATTCAAAAGATATAAAATCCCCATGAATTTATCATATATCTTCTTAATATTGTCTACAACATCTATAGACAAGTTTTGGATAGGGCCAATTATTACAGCAAAAATAAATTAAAAATACATAGCGGTTGAAGAAAACAATCATCTTTGTAAGGGTGTATTAAAATCCAAACTGCTTATTTTCTGACTCATTTTACAATTCATTTTTACTCTCAAAGGTTTCCAATTGGTACCTTTTCTTACTCAGAAACTATATAATGTACCGTAATGGTCAATTGTTTGATAGAAGCAGAATATATTTTAAAACATGCTGTCAAAGTGGGCCTTTTGAACCGAATTTCCCGAAGCGGATTGTGTTGGAAAAGTCATCGTATTAAGGGAGTATTCAAATCGAAACTGCTTATTTTCTGACTCATTTTTAAATTCATTTTTGCTCTCAAACGCATCCAATTGGTAGATTCGCTTATTCAGAAACTATATAATGTACCGTAATGATCGATTTTTTGACAGAGGCAGAATATATTTCAAAAAATGATGTCTAAGTGGGCATTTTGAACGGAATTTCCCGAAGCGATTGTGTTAGAAACTAAAAATATTGTCTTACTGAGAAAATAATTGTTTATATATCAAGTTTTAATTAATTGAACGAAAATTAAAAACACAGGTCGCTTATAAATCTCTTCAAAAATCACGTCAACAAGTTTCATGATTTTCCTATTAAAAAGTAATCTGGAGTTATGCCAGAAAATTTCGAGTTGTTGAGCATGGGAAAGAATTTTTTTGATTACCGCCCTAACATGACTCTGATAAAACCAGTTATTATATAAAAATTAAATAAAAACTCGTCAAAAGCGGCCAGATAAAATTGTTAAAGTGGGTTTATATCCAATCATGATTTGGTTTTTGTTTGTGAAATTAGTATACTTAACTTCGAAATCTACCTCCACCTGTAGGCCGGGCCGGCAGAGATTTTTGTAAATACAAAATGAGTAACGTAACACCAATTATTGAAAAGCACGACTGTTTTATGTTAAAAAAAGCACGACTGTTTTATGTTACATTTTTTTTTTTTATAATCAGCTCTAAACTATGCAATGCAGTAATTGTAAAAATGAGAATTCTCCTATAGTCTAAAATATTGAATATGATATTTTGAAGTTCACTTAATCATCATTAATTAAAAGAGACTGCCCGCTTTCATATGCTTTCACAAGTATGCAGTAAGTTTGGTACATTGTTAAAAATTTTCCGCAAGCTGTCCAGTCATTCGACCGTTTTTATAGAAAACAGTTATATAACCGTAATATAACTCTATTCTGACCATAATATGAGCGATAATATGGTCAGAATACAGTTAAATTACAGTTTTGTAACCGTTTTCTATGGCGAATGAGTAGACAGTTTGCTGCAAATTTTTAACAGTATAGCATTCTTAAACAGAAAATTGTGAATTCAAAAAACGAAAATTTCTAGAAGACAGTTTTGAAAATTCTGCATATTTCAAACTTTTTCGGTATGAGTTCTTGTAATGAGTGTTTTTGTAAGAATAGCCCGTATATTCATGGAGATATAGCGATTTATTTATAAATTTTCAAAAATTCTTGCCTTTTTTTTTTTTTTTTTTACTTATATCATACAGGGTTCCAGCCAAATTTAACGCCATCTTCAGAAAAATTAGCCAAATGTAGTAGAAACTATGTAGTGCTATTTGAATATAAATATATTAAATGTTTTATGAAATATGAGCAGTTGTATGAAATAATTTTTATCTGTGCATGCGCGAACGATAACTAAGATTTTTTTAGATATAAAAATTAAAAAATATATTACAATTCATCAGACATATAAGCAAATATTACATAAATACATATACAATTAAAATTGTAAACGTTTCGGGCTATGTTTTAACCCCTCATCAGTGCAATAACATTCAAATGGCCAGAAAACCATATGTTACTGCGCTGATGAAGGGCTAAGACTTAACCCCAAAAGTTTGCATTTTTAATTGTATATGTATTTATGTAATATTTATTGCACGTCTGATGAATTTTAATATATTTTTCAATATTTAAATTTTGTATATCAGACGTTAAACAATTATTAGTTATTTTATATTTTTAGATAATTTATTACTCAACTTGATGGAGTAACTCATAAAAAAAATCTAGTCAAATATCGTGAAAATTCAGAAAAATAATCGGTGATAGAATGAACTGAAATTTTTAATTGGTAAGGGATTTTCCACAAATTGACATTTCTTATTAACTGAATTTCAGAAAAAAGTTTAATAAGTATTTAATGAATATCAACGATTAGATTTGGAACAAAAGTATATTTCTTTTATCTTAGAATAGGTTCGTTCTAGTGGTTATCGAAAAAAACTGAAGCATCAATGAAAAATGAAAATTTAAAATTGACGATTTGTGGAAAATCCCTTACCATTCAGCTGCTTTTAGAGAGCAACGAAAAATTAGCTCATTTCTGTCGCCAATATCTTTCTGAATTTTCACGAAATTTGACTGGATTTTTTCAGGAGTTACTTCATAGAGTTGGCTATTACATTATGTTAAAAAAATCTTTTTTATCGTTCGCGCATGCACAGATAAAAAGTATTTCATAAAACTGCTCATATTTAATAAAATGTTTAATATATTTATATTCTAATTGCACTATATTGTTTCTGCTACAGTTTGCTAATTTGTCTGAAACTGGCGTTAAATTCGGTTGAAAACACTGCATGATATAAGCTAAAAGCATGAAAGAATTTTTTTTAATTTTTTAAAGAAATCCTTATATCTCCATGAATATACGGGCTGTTATTATAGAAATCAGTAAACATGTTGAACGGTATCTATATATTTGTATTCTACAGCGATAGATCATTTTGTGCATTTTCAGGATAATTCCAAATATTATTATTTTTCTTTGATTTTTTGTTGGCCTTCTAATCGTCCTCCTTATCAGATCGTCGTTGATAAATATGAAGTCAAACATATTCTTTATAATACTGAAATTAAAGAAGAATTTCAACTAGCATATTTTAAATATTCGATAAAATATATAAAATTGAAACTGTCCGGTCATTAACGGCTATACAGTGTATATGAGCAGTTTATTTTGAAAGTGCGGCAAGTATATTTTGTGACAAAATAAATAGTTAAAGCTAAATCTCATTACAAATTGACACATAATTTATATTTTAAATCAATTCACAATAAATATCTTTTAATATCTGTATAAATTTAGGTCAACTACACTGGCCTCCAAAAGTTAAGGTACAGGGTCTGGATGCTTTCGATTGCCCACCTTTTGTCGAATATCTACCAACATTATTGGCGAATTGTTCTTAAACTTCTAGGATGTAAAGAACATGTTTGATTTTATATTTCTCGGTGAAGATTTATCGGGGGGTACAATTAGGGGTCTAATAATAAATTTAATAATAAAATAATATTTGCGATCACATGTGTAACAGAAAAGGCTGGAGATGGTTTGTCACTGTGGTAAATTACTATTTAGGTTTTTTTTTCAACGTTTGTATGCATTTGTGTAAGCACTCATATTCCTGAAGATGTTAACGTTTTTGTGAAAAATTCAATTTTTTTTTTTTTTTTTTTTGCTTATAGCATACAGGGTTTTCAACCAAATTTAACACAACTTTCCGAAAACTTGTCAAAGAATAGTTGCAACAGTATACTGCAATTAAAACATGAATATATTGAATATTTGATGAGATATGGGCATTTTTATGAGATACTTTTAAACTGCGCATGCGCGGAATATTTCAAAATTTTTATTTCATAATTTGGTAGTCAGTATTTTGGGGCAACTTCTATAAAAAGTCCAGTCAAATGTTGTGAAAACTTAGAAAGATATTGTGAGCTGATTGAAAAGTTGTGGAAAATCCCTTATAATAAAGCTATTTTTAGGAAGCAACTCACTATATGGACCCTATCTTTGTGAATTTTCGCAATATTTGACTGAAATTTTTATATAAGTTGCCCTAAATAGCTGACTAACAAATTATATAAAAAAAAAAAAAATTAGGATCTTCCACGCATGCGCATTTAAAAATTATGCCATACAAATGCCCATATCTCATCAAATATTCAATATATTCATGTCTTAATTGCAGTATACTGTTGCTACTGTTCTTTGTCAGGTTTTTGGAAAGTTGTATTAAATTTGGTTCAAAATTCTATATGCAATAAACAAAAAACTTTTGAATTTTTCACAAAACGTTAACATCTTCACGAATATGAGTGCTATGCTTTCACAAATGCATACAAACGTTGAACAGGACCCAAATAGTCATTTTCCACAGTGACAAACCATTTCCAGCCTTTTCTGTTACGTAGGTGATCGCAAATATTGTTTTATTTTAAAATTTATTCTTAGCCCCCTGATTGTGCCCCCGATAAATCTTCACTGAGAAATATAAAATCAAACATGTTCTTTACATCCTAGGAGTTCAAGAACAATTCGCCAATAATGTGGTAGATATTCGGCAAAGCATGTGCAATCGAAAGTATCCAGTCCCTGTACCTTAACTTTTGGAGGCCAGTGTATATTTCAAATGCGTTAATTTTAAAAAAGAGACAAAAATACTTTGAATAGAATCAGTATTATTTATATTTCATTGCATACAAGTACAATCAGAATTTCATTACGAGTACTTTAAAAATATTCACTATCTAAATTAAGAAGTAATTTATATGCATAGGAATTACACGATTACATGGATCCATAATTAATATTTTTTTCTTATTTTTTCCACTTTTTTCAGTTAAATTACATTTTACATGCTTTATTATAACTTTGAAATGTTGAAATAAAATAAATTAATTAATTAAAATATTCCATTTTCGTTATTGCAATTATATTAAATAAAATAAAATATACGTATTCAATAAATATAATTATATGCATACAACTTACATTCATACTTATATTCATATTGAATATTTTTTCCCGCTTTTTTTACAGTTAAATCACATTTTTTTTTTTTTTTTTTTTTTTGGTAACTTTTCTAAAGAAGAAAGAAATGTTGAAATAAAATAAATAAATAAATTAAAATATTCAATTTTTCGTTATTATAATTGCATAATATTCTAATAAGAAAAAGGCGTTTCAATAAATATAATTATATGCATACAACTTACAAGCATACTTGAAGGTGTGGAGAATTTTAAGAAAATCTTACTAGCCAAAGGATTATTTTACCAGCCAGCAAGATTCAACAAACAGTTGAATATTGTCATTAAAAAATGTAAGTGACTGCATAAATAGTTAATTACTATTACTGTAAAGCATTTTCATATATTTTTCTATAAATTTAACAAATATATACTACAGAGAAAGTTGAGTATAGGGTAGAATTTAAAAGGGAACCACTTTTGGTGCTGCTCTCACCTGTCATTGAGACCTTATGCATTTTAAAGGTGATGCATTTTATACTCCCTATGTTAGGAAGTTTGAAAATCGATAAAATTTGTCTTAAAATAATATATATATATCTTTTGTTTTACAGCAGCATAACTTTCTGAAAATGCAGTTTTCGAAAGAATGTTTTTATTATAAAGAAAAACATTTAAAAATGCAAATTAGTCAATAATAAGTATAAATTATTGAAAACGGTTTAAAAATTCCTTCAAGAACCTACGAATTTGATTTCGAAAAATTACAACATGATATTCATATTTTTGGCTGAAGAAAAGTTGGCGCTTTTCAAAAGTAGAGCTTATCGGCAACCCTATCCAACTGTCATAGTTGCTTGTCGTGTGTGAATGAGCAGTGGTTTGGACTTCGATAGAAAGTGTAATGTCCGACCCAATTAGGCACAGTAAATTTACTTAATTGAATAAAAATATTAATTTACTTTATGATTACTTTCACCAAAAGATACAACATTTAATAAAACTTTATTCTACGTGACTTCGAAAGGATATTGTTTGCTTATTTTGTATTTCAATTTAAAAAAAAATGGCTTTCAATGATCTTGAAAGCTTTTAACAGATACATATTTACTATTAATGCAATTATCGTCTGTATGAAAAAAAAACTAATTCTTGTTTCTTATGCTATTATCAAACAAATCGCAATCTGATTTCATTCTAATACATAATTGCCGTACATATCTAGACACTAGAGGGATAAGGCAGGCGATAAATATTTAGCACCATATTTGGCGACTTATATGATTTTAACAGAGAAATTTTATCGGTTCTCTAACTTTTAAGTATAAAGCTACAAAATGCACCAGATATTGATATTAGGTACGAGCAGCGCCAAAAGTGGTTCCCTCATTAGTACCATGTTTACATTGCAATAATTTGGAAAGAGGCAAAATACATATCTAACTAGTGAAAAAAATTAATTTTTTTGCATATCACTTTTTTAAAGAAGAATGAAATGTTGAAATAAAATTAATTAATTATAATATTAAACTTTTCGTTATTATAATTATAGTACAATAAAAGGAAATCAGAGTTTTCAAGAAATCGTTGCTTTTGAAAGTGACCCAACTCCATTACAGCATATCAAAACCATGATTATTTTATGTTGACAATGGTACCCATTATTACATATTAAATTTACATGAAATAAGACAACAAAAAACATGAAACTAGAAAACAGGAATTCTGCTTTTTCAGAATTTAGTGTCGCCCCCGATGAAAAAAAAATATATGTATATAAATAGAGATACAGTAAAGTCCCAATTATCCGAGTTAATCGAACTTATACCTTTGGAATGGATATTTTTCTTCTGATGGACTGATGGCTTCCATTATTATGAAACAGCCATTATAAATGAAGTGTTAGGTGAAGATGAAAGAGCAGTCGTAAAAAGTTAGAACTCTGATTTTCTGGTCAGAATGGGGAAAAAAATGGCCATAATTTTTTTTTTTTTCAAAAAAAATTATGGCCCTTTTTTTGTTGAAAAAATAAAATACGGCCTTCGTACAAATCTGCCTAAGCTATCCAATGCAAAAAAAAAAAAAAAAAAAAAAAAAAAAAAAAAAAAAAAAAAAAAAAAAAATCATTTAAAATTATCCAAAAGCAAACGAGATATCTTACAAAATTTCTCCCGTTGGATTAACATTGGCGAACGAGTGTTCTAGCGTGACTTAAATAGCCCCTTAATATTTAAATATATCTTTGGAATGATTAGTGCGATTACGATTTCGTGACAATATATCTTACAAAATAGCACATGCATGGATATGAAATTTAAAAAATATATATGTAACAATATTTAATGAATAAAAACTTTTATTTTAAGCTCTTTTTTAACTAGAAATTTTTGTTCAATCACGATTGTGTAAATATACATTTTGTTACATTTTGCTTGACTTCGAAATAACAGCCAATTACAGATTAAAAACTGTATATTTTGGTAAAGGAAAAACTGAAAACTTGATCCATTATATTTAAATATATCATTATAAGGTTGATTGCAATTTAAATTTTTCTGTCTGCCTGGAAGTTTAAAAAAGAAATAATACATACATTTAGTTGAATTATTTTTATAAATCAGAAAATGTAGAGCAATCTTCATTGTAGAAAGATATATTTTATTTTTAGGGTTTCGTTCATCTGACGAAACCCTATTCGTCTCGCTCCTCTGTCTGTCTGTCTGTCCGTCCGTCTGTCTGTCCGTCACAGAGCCTGTTCTCAGAAACTATACATGCTGGAGACTTGAAATTTTGCATACTTATAGATGGACACCTCAGATCAAACGACAAATCATAAAATTTTGAAAAAGTTGTACATTTAACCCTTTGGGCTCCCACATGTGTATTTTAAACAAGTCTCTCTATGTGAGCCTCTAATTATGTTGGAGTCGTGAAATTTTACATACTTATAGCTGAGCACCTCACATCAAACGACAAACTATGAATTTTGAAAAAGTTGTACATTTAACCCTCTGGGCTCCAACATGTGTATTTAAAAAAATTCTTTCTAAGTGAGCCCCTAATTAGGTTGGAGGAGTGAAATTTTGCTTACATATAGCTGAAAACCTCACATCAAACGACAAATCATAAAATTTGAAAAAAGTCGAAGATTTAATCCTTTGTGTTCCCACATGTGTATTTTAAACAATTATTTCTGAGTGAACCCTAATTAAGTTGGAGGCGTGAAATTTTGCATACTTATAGCTGAATACCTCATATCAAACGACAAATCATAAAATTTTCAAAAAATCGTACATTTAACCCTTTGGGCTCCCACATGTTTATTTTAAACAATTCTTTCTAAGTGAGTCCCTAATTAGGTTGCAGGATGAAAATTTTGCGTACTTATAGCTGAACACCTCACATCAAATGACAAACCATAAAATTTTGAAAAGTCGTAAATTTAACCCTTTGGGCTCCCACATGTGTGTTTTAAACAATTTTTTCTAAGTGAGCCCCTAATTAGGCGTGAAATTTTGCATACTTATAGCTGAACACTTCACATCAAATGACAAACCATAAAATTTTGAAAAAGTCGTACATTTAACCCTTTGGGCTCCCACATGCGTATTTAAGCAATTCTTTCTAACTGAGCCCCTTATTAAATTGGAGATTTGAAATTTTGCATACTTATAGCAGAACACCTCAAGCCAGGCGAGAAATCGTAAAATCTTGAAAAAGTTTTACGTTTAACCCTTTGAGCTACCACATATGTATTTTAAGCAATTCTTTTTAAGAGAGCCCCTAATTAAGTTGGATACATGAATTTTTGCATACGTATAGCTGAATACCTAAGACCAAACGACAAATCATAAAATTTTCAAAAAGTCTTATATTATTTACTCCTCCGGGCTCTAACTTGTATATTTTAAGCAAATTTTCTAACCTCCGCCCTTTTCACCCGGGCAGCACTTTTTCAACTTTTGCCGACACCCCTTTGACCATTCTTTCATATTATGCAACATAGCCTTACATATTTTAGTTCCATTTTTTACCGCCAGGGCGCTTACTTATCTCGGGTGCTATGAGCCCAATCCCTTCGACTAATATATGTACGGATAGTATGTAAAACGGAGTTTCATTCGGATAGAGGTTTGTTTAGAATAGAGTACGCCCCTGGTTGCGAAATGTGGAACTAACAGATTTTTCAAAAAGGATAAAGTGTTTTGAAAGGAATATTAAACGAAACCCTCTGTGCGATTTGTGATCACACTTACCCACTTGTTTTATTTTTTATTTTCTCAGACCATAATATGTATTCTTTAACTGTTTCACAAAAAATAAGCACATTACAGTCATTTTTTTCAGCAATAACAAAGAACAGTAATAGAAACTCAAAAGAGGCTATTTTAAACAAAATACAAACCATGAATCTCAATTGCACCGTTGCACCATTTCGCTTGATGCACCGATTTGAGACAACAATTTAAACCAAGAACATTTCTTATGCGATTCAGAATGCATCCCACGGGCATCGTAACTGAGCAGTATATTGTGCGTTTTATTACAGCAATCGATGTCACAGCTGAATGGCACTAACCTATCAGATGCACTGCTGACAGAGCAAAGAGACAGTATCCTTTATTTCCTTTGAATTTTTCATTTGTTTTTAACGTGGGATTTCTAGAAGAATTCGAAGGCTTGTTGTAATGAGGCAGGGGATATAAGGGAAATTAAATGTAATAATTTTGAGCAACTTGTTGCAATGGAAAAAGAATAGAAAATATGTTAATTTAAAGGTGTTTTTATTCTCAACTGAACGGTTATAGTGATCGCTGTTTTTGTGTTTTTAAAATGCAACAATTTAATATATAATAAAATATATAAAAGCAAATTTCTCATTTTCTATCGTAAAGATATTTTAGATGAAACATGTGATTTTTTTATGAATTTATTTTAATGAGATATATTTACTTATAATCGAATTACATATTTATATTATACAGAGTTGCTCGGAAAGTCTAGAGTTTTTGTTGTGAGTATGAATCAACGTTTGGATACTGTGTATGGATACTTTTATGAAATCTGAATTTTAGATACTTGTTTTTTTCGTAAAGAGGGATAATTATTTTCCTGATAACTTAAGAAAATGTGCAAAGTGGAATTAGTTCTTCGATAGTCGTGTGAAAGATTACAAGCTGAAAATTTTAGCCTAAAGTGTCAATAACGATTCAGACAACTTATTGCAATAAGTAAAAAGGGGAAAATTAAAAATTACATCAAACAAATTAAAAAATGAGCGCTCGAGACATAAAAGCACTTATAAAATTATTTTTTAGTTCAAATTAGTGCTCGCCATTATATGTATAATAGGTATGAAACTTATAGGTAGAAAACGTCTTTTACCATATATAACGATTGTCCTGTTATATATGCTTTCGTTCTAGTCCCCCCCCCCCCCCAAAAAAAAAAAAAATCACTTCAAAATTCAATTTAACACTTTATTTATTTTAATGTATTGTCTTTTCCCAGTGCGGTTCCTAAATTAAATCTAATATTTAAAAAGTATATCGCTTGTACTAATAGCCTCTCACATTTAAATTAAACTATTTTTAATTGCTCATTTACTTTAATGAAATAAAACCAGTAATTCATTCTTCCCATTCTACTTTGAGATATTTTCTCACATATTTTACAAATATTATACAACCTTCAGAAGAACGTTACGGATTTCAGTTAATACAAAAACATTTTAATTTCTCAGCTATCCTTATTTGGTAAGCGTCTGGCGCATCATCAAAAATTACTTAACTTGCTCTCCATTCAGTACATTTATCCTCGCACTGCACCCTAAAATCCAGACCGTTAAATTCATATGTATTAGAATGCTGCATATTTTTGTAACAGCTGTAATCTGCAACAGACTGAACTTCGTGTTCACATTTGTCTCACCAACCGCATTCACACGCCTTTCAGCTAACGATTCTTTAATTTCTCCAGCCGTTGTCTATAATCGAAAACATTTTCCGTTATTACTTAAAACGCACTTATATCCAAAGTGCAGTGTCTTTTTTCATTTCCCATACCACAAGAATCATGTAACCTCAAAATATGGTAACACTACGCAATTCAAATACGTATGTCATTGTTTGTGTTCGGCTTATCCTTTGCCAGCCAATGTTTTATTTTTCCCTTATGCATGACAAAAAAACTTGTATATTGGCGATATTGTATCACGCCAAGCACGTGAATTTCAGCTGCGTAGCTAGGCACTTCTGCTCTGGCCCTCGCCTCTGGATGTCGTGCTAAAAAGAGGCTTATGCTTTGGTCCCCTGGTCTTTGATATGCTACAGTAAATTCATCTTCTTATATCATATTGGAGTTTTTTTAACATTTTGCACCAACCTGGTTGTTATTGCGTGTTTCGTTTTTACGATCAGCCACGGCTTAGAGGACAATCTCCTTCATACCATATTATACCAATCCAAAATCCAAATTGTTTAATCGCGAGCACTAGTTCAAATCACAATCATTAGATAAATGTAGAATGAGTTGCGCTAATGGTGAATGATGTCACAGCATCTCTAGAAGAAAAACTACATGGATTAATATTCTTTATACGATATACCTCTAACAGAACATAAAGAAACTTATTGTTGGAAAGGTATGATTACTAGAAATGAAAAGCACATTATATACAACATGATTCGAAAGATATCCTGCAATCGATTCACGAAGTCATCAAGGCATGCAGCAAAGTTCAATATATACTTACACGAATAAAGCTATTATTTATTGTAAATTTATTTATATCAAAAAATAAACTCAAACGTATGTAGATAAAAAATTAAAAGTTGAAACGAATTTTTCTGCGTATTTTTCAAGAACAACAAAACTGTAGAGGAAGGTTGTTCCACTGTCACACTATGAAGCCACTATGAAGCCACTATGAAGCATGTGGTTTGCGTCACCCCAAAAATATAGATGAGGTAAACTGAAATAAATTTACACTTCCAAGATACCAGATATTGCATTTTTTACTGTTATTTTTTTTCGTTTATCTTAAACAATTTAAATGGAAAATGTTTTCAAAATTACGATACTTAAAACACTAATTTCGATTTCTCCGTATCAGACGACCAACTCAGTGTCACAATAGCTGAACTCAAACTAGCCAGAACTGTTTCTTTTTAGTTCACTCGAACTCTTACAAAAATGTCTTCAGAATTTTTCCGACAATTGGTTAAAAAAGTCCGAAATAATACAAAAAGAATCGGATAAATAATAAACAAAAGCTGTTTGTTTAATGCGTGTATTACATTATGTGTTTACACATTATACCAATTTTCATCATGCATTACTGTACCAAAAAATGGGGTGTTCATGCATGTGTGTGTTTTTAATACTTGTCTTACTAAGTCATTTATTATTGCTTTATCGAAAAAGTGTCATATTCATTTTGCAAATAAACCTGTACAATCATGTTGTCTAATAAAATTCAATATAAATTTAAAACGCAACTATTTCATATGCATCTGTACTAAAAAAAACATTCGAAAATATTCCGAACTGAAAATGCCTCAGAAAGAGGTGAAAACGTTTTTCATGAAAAATGATGAGCAGAATGTTGTCTCATATCTTAGCGGCCAAAATAGAGTATGGTTTTTATAATTTTTCTATCTAGTCTTAAAGGACACAGACAATCTTTTGAAAAGAATCTAAAAATATCTTAAGAAGATAATCATATATTTTTTTTAGCACAAATGGATATATGAGACTTGCGTTTTAAAGGTATATTGAATTTTATTACACAACACGAAAGTGCTGGTTTACTTGTAAAAGGAAAATGGCATGTTTTTCGATAAAATAATAATAAATTTATTCTTGAGAGTAATATTAAACAGATCTTAGATAATTATATAATAATTTTTAACGAGGTTGAAAACAGAGACGTGCATGAATATCCATTTTTTGGTACAGTAATGTCTGATGAAAATCGGTATAACATGTAAACACGAAATAATCTGTCTGAATAGTTAAAATTTTCATTTATTTTTAGGAAATATTTTTACCAAACACATCTAAGTTACCTAATGGGATGTGTGCATACAAAACACGGAATTGAATTAAGAACCAGAGAAAAAATATGTGTTTGTACGTTTCATCATGTACAATTTGATTAATTTTATCCGACGCAAATTAATTTAACAGACTAATAGACATATAAAAAGACTCATTCTCAAAATGGAATAACAAACTGAAATCTGTGAGGAAGAAAAGTAATGTCCTTTGAAAACATAATAAAGAAATCTTAAATAGAGGGTATTGTTTTACATTTGGGATTTATAATTTACCTCAGGAGAAAATTTAGAAAAAATGTCTCACTTACCTCGACATCATTAGTAAATTAATTAGATGTCATAGTAAAAAAAATTTTTCGTAAAAATTTCAAGGTAGGTTTTTATTTTATACTGAATAGAATAACTAAGTAACGTGAAAAATGGATTTGGTATATAAAAAAAAGAGGTAAAATTGGTAGATATATCTCAAACAAAAATTTAATCAGACGAATATGTCGCCTGCAAATAAAACAAATATAACTACATTTTATGAGGAATCTAAAGATATTTGGTTCTGTTACAATTTTGACACTCATTTTTTTTATTATTGACATAAGCTTATTTTATTTTATTACGAGTTTGACCATTTGGAATTAGACAGCATATTGGCATAGTGCTATGTATTTTATTATGTAAACGGTATACCCAAAATCACATCAGTATGTAGTTGAAAATTGCGATTTTTTATTACTAATGATGTACATTTACAGAAATTTTTCTGCTTTTTTTAATGCTTTTCCGTACATACAAAATTTCAAAATTTCCCACTCTTTCTTCATGGACCCAATAATAACAAAAGAAAAAAAAAGGAAAATCACAAAACTAAACACACATCACTAGATTAATATTAACACAAATTATTCTATTTGGTAAACAAATCATATTAGATGTAAATTTCCAACTGGGCGAAAAATGTCCGGACCAGGATTCGAACCCGGGACCTCCTGGCTGAAGCCGCCAGTGCTCTGCCATCTGAGCTATCCCGGACGATTCTGGTCGAACTTTTTCACCCAGCTAACCTTGATGATTACAGCATCTGGTCTGAAACCTGGTTCAGCTCAACAGAATAAATCTCAGGTAATGGAACTCCAGAAATCGCTGGATACGAAATTAAGCTAGATTAATATTAACACAAATTATTCTATTTGGTAAACAAATCATATTAGATGTAAATTTCCAACTGGGCGAAAAATGTCCGGACCAGGATTCGAACCCGGGACCTCCTGGCTGAAGCCGCCAGTGCTCTGCCATCTGAGCTATCCCGGACGATTCTGGTGGAACTTTTTCACCCAGCTAACCTTGATGATTACAGCATCTGGTCTGAAACCTGGTTCAGCTCAACAGAATAAATCTCAGGTAATGGAACTCCAGAAATCGCTGGATACGAAATTACACTAGATTAATATTAACACAAATTATTCTATTTGGTAAACAAATCATATTAGATGTAAATTTCCAACTGGGCGAAAAATGTCCGGACCAGGATTCGAACCCTGGACCTCCTGGCTGAAGCCGCCAGTGCTCTGCCATCTGAGCTATCCCGGACGATTCTGGTCGAACTTTTTCACCCAGCTAACCTTGATGATTACAGCATCTGGTCTGAAACCTGGTTCAGCTCAACAGAATAAATCTCAGGTAATGGAACTCCAGAAATCGCTGGATACGAAATTACACTAGATTAATATTAACACAAATTATTCTATTTGGTAAACAAATCATATTAGATGTAAATTTCCAACTGGGCGAAAAATGTCCGGACCAGGATTCGAACCCGGGACCTCCTGGCTGAAGCCGCCAGTGCTCTGCCATCTGAGCTATCCCGGACGATTCTGGTCGAACTTTTTCACCCAGCTAACCTTGATGATTACAGCATCTGGTCTGAAACCTGGTTCAGCTCAACAGAATAAATCTCAGGTAATGGAACTCCAGAAATCGCTGGATACGAAATTACACTAGATTAATATTAACACAAATTATTCTATTTGGTAAACAAATCATATTAGATGTAAATTTCCAACTGGGCGAAAAATGTCCGGACCAGGATTCGAACCCGGGACCTCCTGGCTGAAGCCGCCAGTGCTCTGCCATCTGAGCTATCCCGGACGATTCTGGTCGAACTTTTTCACCCAGCTAACCTTGATTATTACAGCATCTGGTCTGAAACCTGGTTCAGCTCAACAGAATAAATCTCAGGTAATGGAACTCCAGAAATCGCTGGATACGAAATTACACTAGATTAATATTAACACAAATTATTCTATTTGGTAAACAAATCATATTAGATGTAAATTTCCAACTGGGCGAAAAATGTCCGGACCAGGATTCGAACCCGGGACCTCCTGGCTGAAGCCGCCAGTGCTCTGCCATCTGAGCTATCCCGGACGATTCTGGTCGAACTTTTTCACCCAGCTAACCTTGATGATTACAGCATCTGGTCTGAAACCTGGTTCAGCTCAACAGAATAAATCTCAGGTAATGGAACTCCAGAAATCGCTGGATACGAAATTACACTAGATTAATATTAACACAAATTATTCTATTTGGTAAACAAATCATATTAGATGTAAATTTCCAACTGGGCGAAAAATGTCCGGACCAGGATTCGAACCCGGGACCTCCTGGCTGAAGCCGCCAGTGCTCTGCCATCTGAGCTATCCCGGACGATTCTGGTCGAACTTTTTCACCCAGCTAACCTTGATGATTACAGCATCTGGTCTGAAACCTGGTTCAGCTCAACAGAATAAATCTCAGGTAATGGAACTCCAGAAATCGCTGGATACGAAATTACACTAGATTAATATTAACACAAATTATTCTATTTGGTAAACAAATCATATTAGATGTAAATTTCCAACTGGGCGAAAAATGTCCGGACCAGGATTCGAACCCGGGACCTCCTGGCTGAAGCCGCCAGTGCTCTGCCATCTGAGCTATCCCGGACGATTCTGGTCGAACTTTTTCACCCAGCTAACCTTGATGATTACAGCATCTGGTCTGAAACCTGGTTCAGCTCAACAGAATAAATCTCAGGTAATGGAACTCCAGAAATCGCTGGATACGAAATTACACTAGATTAATATTAACACAAATTATTCTATTTGGTAAACAAATCATATTAGATGTAAATTTCCAACTGGGCGAAAAATGTCCGGACCAGGATTCGAACCCGGGACCTCCTGGCTGAAGCCGCCAGTGCTCTGCCATCTGAGCTATCCCGGACGATTCTGGTCGAACTTTTTCACCCAGCTAACCTTGATTATTACAGCATCTGGTCTGAAACCTGGTTCAGCTCAACAGAATAAATCTCAGGTAATGGAACTCCAGAAATCGCTGGATACGAAATTACACTAGATTAATATTAACACAAATTATTCTATTTGGTAAACAAATCATATTAGATGTAAATTTCCAACTGGGCGAAAAATGTCCGGACCAGGATTCGAACCCGGGACCTCCTGGCTGAAGCCGCCAGTGCTCTGCCATCTGAGCTATCCCGGACGATTCTGGTCGAACTTTTTCACCCAGCTAACCTTGATGATTACAGCATCTGGTCTGAAACCTGGTTCAGCTCAACAGAATAAATCTCAGGTAATGGAACTCCAGAAATCGCTGGATACGAAATTACACTAGATTAATATTAACACAAATTATTCTATTTGGTAAACAAATCATATTAGATGTAAATTTCCAACTGGGCGAAAAATGTCCGGACCAGGATTCGAACCCGGGACCTCCTGGCTGAAGCCGCCCGTGCTCTGCCATCTGAGCTATCCCGGACGATTCTGGTCGAACTTTTTCACCCAGCTAACCTTGATGATTACAGCATCTGGTCTGAAACCTGGTTCAGCTCAACAGAATAAATCTCAGGTAATGGAACTCCAGAAATCGCTGGATACGAAATTACACTAGATTAATATTAACACAAATTATTCTATTTGGTAAACAAATCATATTAGATGTAAATTTCCAACTGAGCGAAAAATGTCCGGACCAGGATTCGAACCCGGGACCTCCTGGCTGAAGCCGCCAGTGCTCTGCCATCTGAGCTATCCCGGACGATTCTGGTCGAACTTTTTCACCCAGCTAACCTTGATGATTACAGCATCTGGTCTGAAACCTGGTTCAGCTCAACAGAATAAATCTCAGGTAATGGAACTCCAGAAATCGCTGGATACGAAATTACACTAGATTAATATTAACACAAATTATTCTATTTGGTAAACAAATCATATTAGATGTAAATTTCCAACTGGGCGAAAAATGTCCGGACCAGGATTCGAACCCGGGACCTCCTGGCTGAAGCCGCCAGTGCTCTGCCATCTGAGCTATCCCGGACGATTCTGGTCGAACTTTTTCACCCAGCTAACCTTGATTATTACAGCATCTGGTCTGAAACCTGGTTCAGCTCAACAGAATAAATCTCAGGTAATGGAACTCCAGAAATCGCTGGATACGAAATTACACTAGATTAATATTAACACAAATTATTCTATTTGGTAAACAAATCATATTAGATGTAAATTTCCAACTGGGCGAAAAATGTCCGGACCAGGATTCGAACCCGGGACCTCCTGGCTGAAGCCGCCAGTGCTCTGCCATCTGAGCTATCCCGGACGATTCTGGTCGAACTTTTTCACCCAGCTAACCTTGATGATTACAGCATCTGGTCTGAAACCTGGTTCAGCTCAACAGAATAAATCTCAGGTAATGGAACTCCAGAAATCGCTGGATACGAAATTACACTAGATTAATATTAACACAAATTATTCTATTTGGTAAACAAATCATATTAGATGTAAATTTCCAACTGGGCGAAAAATGTCCGGACCAGGATTCGAACCCGGGACCTCCTGGCTGAAGCCGCCAGTGCTCTGCCATCTGAGCTATCCCGGACGATTCTGGTCGAACTTTTTCACCCAGCTAACCTTGATGATTACAGCATCTGGTCTGAAACCTGGTTCAGCTCAACAGAATAAATCTCAGGTAATGGAACTCCAGAAATCGCTGGATACGAAATTACACTAGATTAATATTAACACAAATTATTCTATTTGGTAAACAAATCATATTAGATGTAAATTTCCAACTGGGCGAAAAATGTCCGGACCAGGATTCGAACCCGGGACCTCCTGGCTGAAGCCGCCAGTGCTCTGCCATCTGAGCTATCCCGGACGATTCTGGTCGAACTTTTTCACCCAGCTAACCTTGATGATTACAGCATCTGGTCTGAAACCTGGTTCAGCTCAACAGAATAAATCTCAGGTAATGGAACTCCAGAAATCGCTGGATACGAAATTACACTAGATTAATATTAACACAAATTATTCTATTTGGTAAACAAATCATATTAGATGTAAATTTCCAACTGGGCGAAAAATGTCCGGACCAGGATTCGAACCCGGGACCTCCTGGCTGAAGCCGCCAGTGCTCTGCCATCTGAGCTATCCCGGACGATTCTGGTCGAACTTTTTCACCCAGCTAACCTTGATGATTACAGCATCTGGTCTGAAACCTGGTTCAGCTCCTGGTTCAGCCGGCAGAGCACTGGCGGCTTCAGCCAGGAGGTCCCGGGTTCGAATCCTGGTCCGGACATTTTTCGCCCAGTTGGAAATTTACATCTAACATGATTTGTTTACCAAATAGAATAATTTGTGTTAATATTAATCTAGTGTAATTTCGTATCCATCGATTTCTGGAGTTCCATTACCTGAGATTTATTCTGTTGAGCTGAACCAGGTTTCAGACCAGATGCTGTAATCATCAAGGTTAGCTGGGTGAAAAATTCGACCAGAATCGTCCGGGATAGCTCAGATGGCAGAGCACTGGCGGCTTCAGCCAGGAGATCCCGGGTTCGAATCGTGGTCCGGACATTTTTCGCCCAGTTGGAAATTTACATCTAATATGATTTGTTTACCAAATAGAATAATTTGTGTTAATATTAATCTAGTGTAATTTCGTATCCAGCGATTTCTGGAGTTCCATTACCTGAGATTTATTCTGTTGAGCTGAACCAGGTTTCAGACCAGATGCTGTAATCATCAAGGTTAGATGGGTGAAAAAGTTCGACCAGAATCGTCCGGGATAGCTCAGATGGCAGAGCACTGGCGGCTTCAGCCAGGAGGTCCCGGGTTCGAATCCTGGTCCGGACATTTTTCGCCCAGTTGGAAATTTACATCTAATATAAACACACATCGTTACGTAATGGAATGTGTTCCTACTAAAACATGAATTGAATGAAGAATCAAAGAGGGAAAATATCTTGATATTTTCATCATATCTAATTTGATTTATTTTATACCACGCAGATGAATGCAAATGGTCATTAGATACAGAAAAAGGCTCATTTTCAAAATAGGAAATTCAAATTGAAATCTCTCGGGAAAAAATTAAGAAAAGTATTCGAAAGCGAAATGAAGAAATCTTAAGCCGAGGCTGTTGTTTTTCATTTTTGATTTCAAATTTATCTAACCAGAAGGAAAATTTAGAAAAAAATATCTGACCTAACTCGATGCCATTGGTAAATTAATTACAATTCACAATGAAAAATAATTCACCATAAAATTAAATTGTGGGTTTTTATTTTTAATTCAGAATGAATAATGAAATAATTTAAAAGGAAGATTTGATATAGTGAAAAGACGTAAAATATGTATTGTTACTTTAAAGATTGATTTTATCAAGAGAGTATGTCGCATAACGTCATATGTAACAGCACAACAATTATAGCAATATTTTATGCGTATTCTAAAACTATTTAGTTATGTTACAAAACATTATTGAAATTTTCACACACTCCATTTTGTTTAATTTTCATAAAAGTTGTGTGACCTTATTACATGGTAGGCTATTTAGAATTACACATTCCATGGCAGGCTATTTAGAATTACACATTCCATGACTGTTTGAATATGAAAAGTAATCGACACATGTAGTTGGGAAAAGCAACTGATTATTTAAAATATTTGAAATAAATCAACCTTTAACCTTTTTCTCCTTTTTTAATATTTTTCCATAAACAAATTACTCAATATTACACATTAAGACAGTAATAAAATACTGAATCCCAAACAAATTTAATTAAGTAATGGAATGTGTTCATATCAAAACTGGAATTGAAAGGATAATCAGAGAGACAAACTATCTGTATGTACATCTCCCCCGTTTAATTTGATTAATTTCACACCGTGCAAATGAATTAAAATATTTAATAGATGTAGAAGGCAAATTGAAATGTTTAAGAGACAAACGTAAGAAAAAAATATTTTATAACGAATAGAAAAATCTCTGTCAGAGGATATTGTTTTCTATTTGGGATTTCTAATTTATAAATTGGGAATTCTAATTTATATATATGTTACGGCCAAAACCCGGAGCTTGGCCAATACGCGAATTGGCCGGCCAATTCGCGAACTGGCTGAGATTCCTGGCCAAAACCCGAAATACATGAAATGAACAGCTTATTGTTGGTTTTGGCCGGCCAATTCGCGAACTGGCCGGGAAGCCTTGGCCAATATACGAAGTGTTCAGCAATGGGTATCCACAGCCGGTAATGTGATTCTTTTAGCTTTCATGCAGCCCTACATATGATCTACAAACCTGGTAATACACTACATATAAATTAAATTTTAAAAGCCTATCACAGCTGAAAACGCACATCAAGCAATAATGGCTCATAGCCATACCAATAACCCAAATTATTTCACTGACTCTTTAAATAAACGTCAAATTCTACTTAGTCAATAATCTATAGAAAACATGTTGTAGAATATAATAGTAATGTATAATAGTTTCATTATGTATGAAGTAGTGTAACATCATTAGAGAACCCTATAAGCGATTTTTTCACATATATCATAATTCTTTATCGCAATTTTTTTGGCGTCCGTATAAACGAATTATAATGACTACTTAATCAATACTCTACAAAAAAGCATATTGCTCCCAATATGTGTGAGGCGTATGAATTTTATTATGTTTGAAATAGATTGACATCATTTAAGTGTACTAAAAATTATCTTCCACCATTCACTGCAATGTAATGAAATACTTTTAAATGTCTCTGTAAACAAGCTATAATTGCTACTGATTTCATACACTTAGATAACAGTTTGTTGTCCATCTTAATGATGCATACCAATTTCATTATAATTGAGATAATGTAACAACATTAAAATACACCGGAAAAACTTTTCTCCTTGATGATATTGCAACGAAATACTTTATTGTGCTGCTGTAAATTAACCAAAAATAGTACACACTTCACTTGCATTATCGAAATTAATTTATAAACCTAAATAATGTAACAATTACAAGTCAATCCGAGTCTTTACTCGAGTTAGAGCACGGACAGATAGACTGCTAGACAAATTGAATTCATCAACAGTTTCAACTATGTTAGAAAGGGATAAAAAGTAAAAATTAATTTCTATATACTTATTTCGCGAACTGGCCGATCGCGTATGGCCACTTCGCGAACTGGCCGATCGCATCTGGCCAGTTCGGGAATTGGCCGGCCAATTCCCGAATTGGCCAGTCAGTTTAAAGCGTTGTTGGCCAGTTCGCGAATTGACCGGCCAATTCGGGTTTTGGCCAATTTCGAGTTTTGGCCGTAACAATATATACACATATATATGTATATATATTGACTTAACTCGTTGTCATATACAAATTAACGAAAAGTCTCAGTAAACAATATGTCCATAAAAGTTAAATTCTAATTTCTTATTTTATACTAACAATAAATAATAAAGTTATTTAAAAGAAGAATGCGGTGTAAAGAGAAGATGTAAAATGTATATCTTAAGAAATAAATTAATCAAATGCACAAAAGTCACACATAAATGCATAACAGAAACAATTTTGTTATAAATAATTGTTATAAATTTAACAAACTTTATTATTTTTAAAATTGGTATAAAAGTTTATGCGACATTATTACAGGTCAAACTATTTGGAATTAGACCGCCCATTATTATTTTTTTTTTTTTTTGAATGATCTAAAAAGCTATCCAACTTCAAGCCTCGACTAGTTGGGAAACAAAGGCGACTACTATCAATGATATCAATTAAATCAACTTTAGCCCTTTCTCACTTGTTTAATATTTCACCATATGTAAAAGTATCCGATTTTTAGCATACTCTTTTATTCAGATAATAAAAAAAAATCATAAAACAAAACAAATCTAATTAAGTAATGGAATGTGTTCATACAAATAGTGCAATAGAAAAGAGAATCGCGTATAAAAAAAATCGTTGATGTACATTTTGTCATGTCCAATTTGAGTAGTTTTATGCCATGCAAGAGGATTTAAAAGGCGAATAAATATTTTTTTAAAAGGTCCATTCTAGATATAAGAAAAACAAATTAAAATTCTAAGAGGCAAAAATAAGAAAAAGCCTTTGAAAACGGAATAAAGAAATCTTAAGCAGTGGGTATTTGTTTTCATTTGGGATTTCTAATTATTCACAGGGGAAAATTTAGAAAAAAATATCTGACCGAATTCGATAACATTAGTGAATTGATTAAAAGTCCTACTAAAAATTGTCTCTTTAAAAATAAAATTGTAGGTTTTTATTTTATTCATAGAAAGAATAATGATGTAATTTAAAAGGATAATTTGATATAAAGAGAACATTAGGAGTGGCATATCTAAAATATTAAAATAATGAAATGAATATTTCGTTAGGTTTTGCAGACATCTCAAATCAACAATTTCGATGTTTTTCGGGCGAGTACTTATATTACGGGCATGCAATGTTTTCTAACGTGTAAAGGTGACAAACTATGAAGATAATCTAATTTAATTAGATGACTAGCTTTTCATTATTTGATTTGATGCCTAGGCCAGATTGTGCAGTGCATCCCGACCAATCACTAATGCCAACCTAAAGCTAAACAAAAGAGAGATGCGCTAAGCTGAGCGATTTTTATCTACATCACTTTGCATTTAAAGATTGAACGTAATCAATGTCATACCGTAAAAAAATTTCAAAGGCAAAGAGGGTTTTAAGATCAGGGTTTAAAGTCATATAAGAAAATTGGTTAATTTAGTTTTAAATTTATGATTTTAAATCGATTTTAATTTCTGATAATTCATAAATGTTTATCTTTTGTTGCGTTATTTAAACTCTTTTGTTACCATTGAAACCCATTTCAATATTCTGATAGTCTTCTTCGGTTACGCGTCGACATTCATTAGCTAACGTTAAACCATTAGAAGTGTTCTTTACAAATATCTCGTTCGCATTTTAATAATTTTAAATGACTGAGATTGCATAAGATATCTGAGGTCGATTTGTAACACTGTGCAACTGTACCTTTTCGATTTTGATTGAAGTTGCATTTTGAAAACGATTGTGAAACAAAGTGCCTTATATTTTTACAAAGTACAAGGTATATTAGATTCCACCCTAAGATATTCTATGGAAAAATAATTTATTTAAAATTATTTAACTGTAAACGAGTAATTTATAACCACCATTACCCCTCAATAGGTTTAACAGCTGCTTACAAACATCGTCGCTTAGTTAGTGTAGACTATTCATACTCAACCTTTCTTTCTCGCGGGACGCAAACGTACGTTTGTTACGTTGGTTAACCACAATACTACTTTTATAATGCAAGTATAATACAAAAATAATATAAAAATTATAATACCTACTATACTTAAATATATTTTATGTGCATATCAGGTATTTATAATATCTGGATTAATAATTATGTTCTTCGGGAAATACATTAAAAGTGGGTGGGCACCATCAGGTCCGCAAGGCGCAATTTGAGTATGGCTGGTGTAGATTCTAAATTTGACTGAACAATTTCTACGACTTTGTAAGGATAGATGTTCTTAGAATAAGCGTAAACAGGGTGTTTC
This sequence comes from Maratus speciosus, assembly GCA_963932465.1. Classification (NCBI taxonomy): domain Eukaryota; kingdom Metazoa; phylum Arthropoda; class Arachnida; order Araneae; family Salticidae; genus Maratus; species Maratus speciosus. The sequence goes on from OZ010786.1 coordinate 177,447,961, forward strand.
AAAATTATGTGTCAGAAATTTAAAGGCAGGTAGAGGGGACAAAAATAACGAATCGTTACGCCAATCAGGATCTTACCGACATGCATTTCATGTATGGGGCTGCGGAAGGAACGTGAGCGGCTGTTCGAAGTATGTGCATAGAATGATATCCGGGTAGGAATCGGACAGCTTGCCCAACATTAGAGCGTCTTCATCGGAACTTGTGTGTGAGTGGATCGTTTTATGCTTCTAGGCATTATACGGGAACTGGAAGATATCGCAGAATTTCAGCAGTGAAAGAAGCAGTATTATGCTCAGTAGAGGATAGTCTTCAACATGTTTGAAAGCTGTTGGATGTGCATTGTGAGTGAGCCATTTCCTTGCACAGCCCCATACATGAAATGATGTCGATAAGCTCCGAATTGATGTAACAATGCATGCTGTTCGAAATCCATGCGGGAAAGGACGATTCAAACCTTTGAAATGCTTTTATCCGACGAACTCAACAGCGTTCTCTATTGCCTTAACGTTGCATTTACGCACCTACATTCCTATACAAAAGCTTCTTATTTTGGTCCCCTCTATCTGTCCTTAAATTTCTTATCTATAATTTTGAAACATCCTGTATAGAATTGAATGTTAAATCCCAATTAAAATTAATGTTCGATGGTAAAGTTAATGTTTTATTAATAAAGTTACTATCTTTAATTTTCTTCCATCGAATTGTACGACAAAAAATTTGAAAGAAAATGTTTAAAATATTCATATATATTTCAAGTGATCACATGAGCAATATTTAAGAAAATTGTTTCGCGGATTATAGAGAGTTTTTTGTTTAGCTAATCATGAAGTAATTGTTGTATTAGTTAAAAGAGGTGGAATTGATTATAAGGAATGTGTTTAAGCTTCTGTGAAAGTACTCTACGATGATGCTCTCAACGTAAATTATCTCTTCTTTGAATAAAGATTTGATGAAGTTTGAATAACTCAGTCCAATATAGTTTAGCGAATATACTTGAGATAATCAATTTAACTCTTACCCACCTATTACTTCTTCCTTGTTTTGCAGATCGATCGATTTCTTCTAATATGATGTTTGTTTTTTCTTGTTTACCTGTGCTCTATGGATGCACAGGTTAGACAAGGTAATGTTACACTCTTGTTACAGTTTTTAATACTTAAATTAATAGCATATTTCTAAGTGAAATGATGACAGAGATAACACATTAAAATTTTACACATGCTACATTTTAAAGATTTTACATCTACAAAAGAATAAATTTTATTCTACAAAAATAATATATCTGCAAATGTTTAGCATTGTTTTTTTAATGCATCAAAAATAAAGTATTCACGTGTGGTGTAAAATTTAAATTTAAAGATTGGTGATGAATGTGATCATACTGACGCTACAAAAAAATAAAGTTGAGGGATTTTCCAAATTTATCACAAAAATAAATAATATGAAGTAAATAACCATTACCGTTGATATTTTTAAAGATTTCCTATTACCACTAGACTATGTCCCAGGAAGATTAAATTTAAGAGAGAAGACCATGATTACAATGAACTGAAACACTGAACTTAAAACATGTATTTAAATACCAATCGACACTTAACTACATTTAAATAACAGTACTAAATTAATATATAAAAGCAATGCACAATCAATATGACAGTCCAGTTACTTGGCCATAAACGCAATGAAATTTCTAGAAGATTCGGCAAAGTAAATAAAATATAATATCAGGGTGGACTGTTGAACAATTCTTTTATGCTTTAAAGGTTTTTATTATTATTATTGCGTAAATAAAATTTAAATTGCAACATTTTACAGCTTTTCATTCTTTTGAAAAGCTCTACAAAATCATCTTTACAAGAGGTTTTCACTCAAGATGCGTTTAGCATGAATTTCAAAATTCATCAGTAATTTCATAAACTTAATATAAAGAAATTTAATAAATTTAAAATAAAACGCATTTCTTGCAGAAAATATTCTTTATTTTTAATCTGCCTGTAAATATTTAAAATAAATGTTTTTGATCTTTATGTCAGCACATTGAAAATGATTCACCGAGTTCCCCTTTTATTATTAACTCAAATATAACTACATGAATATTTAATGATAGTGATAAAATCCTCTTAATATAGAAAAGTTAAACCACTAGATGTTTAAGATTACAGTTTCACATTGGTAATAAAAGCATCAAACAATTCTAAATAAATGCACGAATTTGTCATTAATTTATTACATTAAAGAAATATTTCCTTTCTCCAAAAAAAAAAAAAAAGTCATTAAACTCATAACTGGTCGTTAGATTATGTAACATTACCAAACTGACTTGGATTTTTCTTATTGGGTTAAATCATGAAGTGTAGCAGCAAAATTAAAGAATTAACTGCAAAGATACCCAAGGTTCTATCAAATTTAATTTAATTTCACGTCTTCAAGATTATACCATGTAAAATAAAATTTTAAGTAAGATCCCTTTCTGTAAAAATCCATATACTATTTTTGTTTATGAGAAAATATGTACAGATTGTTCTAAAATTCGAGCGTAAATTAAGAGTGGTGATATAACGCATCAAGAGGATGAAAAATTATCATAGAACATGGGATAGAAATGTATTTAGTCACAAATACAGGATGTTTCAACATAACTAAACTTCTGTTGACGGTAATAATTTTGAGAAAAATTAAACCATTACAACGAAAATGCAACGATAGGTACCGTATTTTGTGTGAAATGTTATAACATCACGAAAAGTTCTAGAAAAACAGGGTTCTCAAGCAATCGATGATACCGTATAAACTGCAATTGCAGTCCAAAATGTGGAGCGTCGAGTGCATACTGCTGGTGCGCATAATGGAAACTTATATCACTTTTTTCGATATTATCACATTTACAACAAAGGTGAGAATGTCTATTAAAAGTTTTATTATAATATAATTCAGTTTTCTGAAAGTTATTGTCGTCAACACAAACTGAATTAGGTCCGAACACCCTCTATTTTGTATTAAATACGTTGTTTGCGACCCCATGTTCTATGGTAATGTTTCGTCCTCTTGATGCCTTCCATCACCCCTCTTAATTTGTAGGTCAAATTTTGGAACATACTGTATATTTACATAGCTTATTACTAGAATATTTTCTTCTTAATCCAAGTATGTAATCGACAAATAATGGCATATTTCATAAGTAAAGTTCAGTCGTTAGAATCAATAAATAAAATAAGTAATGGGTATGGAAAATAGATAATTAATTTACAGCACGATTTGATCAACAAAATTAAGTTTATGGATAATAATCATTATAAATTTGTGCGCATTCTTTTTTACACCGTTATGCATATTTGAAGAAGGAAATTGTAACCATATTCTATGCAACAATAATAATGGCTTGTCAAAATACGCTTTTTCGGAACAGACAATCGTTAGCGGATTTTTAAATGGGGGATATAACAATATTAAATTAATCATTTTAAAAATAAAATCGTTTAAATACAAATTAAAATAAACAGAAGAGTTGATTTTAAGTTGTGAAAAGTATGTATCTTTTTTTGTCATTCTACATGTTTCAAAAGGGTAACTGCAATCATACCCAGATTTACAAAGATAAATTTAATAATGTCGATAAAATTCTGCATTTTTATAACAGAAAAACATTACCTAATTTCTTTTAATCAGCCATAATTCAATAATACCTTAATCAACTATAAAATAAAATTTTAATTCAATATAATCAATCATTTTCATACAGCAATCTCATCAATTGAGAAAATTCCACTAAAGTCATAACAACACAAATTTAAATTATGTAAAATTATGATATACATTTTCCTTTTAATATATGATCAGGACATTTGAGAGAACATTAAATCAAAAACTAGTAGGATACATATATAAAGATACATATAAATATTGTTAATGAAATTAAATTTTGATACCAGCTTTCAAGAAAACACCATGTAAATGATATTTAAAAGCAACATATCATTCCTACAAAATCCATTTCAAAATATGCATAGCTTATTAGAATATTTTCTTCCTAATTCAAGTAAATGATCAAGAAATTATGGCAAAAATTCACATGTTAAATTAAGTCGTTAGTACACTAATGGATATGAATACAGAACGATAATTGATGTCAAATGTAATTTTATCGACAAAAATGACATTAAAGATGATAATCATTATAAATTAATAGAAGTGTGTGTCCTTTTAAGAACACTAAGCATATTTCAAGACGATATCTTTAATCACCCACTTTTAGTAAATAAATATTTATTGCTGTTTCTATTAAGTATGGAATTTTAAAAACAGAAAATTAAGTTTTGATTTATTTTAAAAAGAATATACTTTAATATTCATTGAATCAATTATCAACTAATTTTTTTTCGTTATATTTAATGCATAGGACATGCGCAGAAAATTTAAAAAGACAAAAATATATTTCTGTATAATATCTCTTTGCTATAGCGGAGTTTTATTGTGTATTTTATTGACTAAAACTATTTAAATTCGGAAATGTAAATTTTAATCTCATGCAGTCTTAAAAATTATCTTTTGTACAAGGTTTAAAGAAATATTTCTCGGATATAAGTATAATAAGTATACATAAGTAATAAGTATATATAACGAACATATAGTCGAAAGCATCTAAATTTTTTACAAAACTTAAATTCAATAGAAAATATAAAGAAGCTTCCCCACCTCTAAAACTTGCAAAAAACTTATGATTGTCCTTTCATTTTTAATGTAATATTCAAGATGCTTACCTTCTAATAAAATATTATAGCGTATGCGTAAATAGCTTATTGATTGTGACTGTAAAATGTGACTACACCTTTCTTTTGCATTTCATGTTTCAGTAATAATATACTTTCATCATGATTTTTTTTCATTTATAAAATGCAGATCGTTTCATAAATAGCAGCATCTGCGAAAGGTATTGAATTGCTATTGTAAATCTGAAAAACTCAGAAGTCATATACAACAATACATTTTTTTAACACGAAAGAAATTTAAAAGAAGTATACATGGTTGCAAAATACAGATATATCAGGCCAAAAATATCGATATTAGAATTTATACATACCGATATATCAGTTTTTTACATCCGATATATCGATACATTTTAATAAATAATGTTTTGTATCTATTTTTGTAAATAAATTTAATTCATTTTACTTTTACAAGAATAATCATTATGCATAATAAAAATATTTAAGGCTGTTTTCAACTGCTCTTGTCGACAAGCGCAAAACTTTTTGACGAATATGTTACAGGTATAGTTTTGTTTTTATAATGAAAGTTTTTACCGCGGTTTAAGGTGTAAGTTTGTAGAATTAATACGCCTCCTAAAAGTGATGTTTGCAGTATATTTATGAAAATGAATAAAACTGATGTTAATTAGTATTTTAAACCGAAAAACATCAATGTTAAAAAATCTTGTATGCTATCGGAATATGCTATTCAGCACCCAACATCAAATGGATAAAAGACGAAAATAGGTTTGATAATTTTATGTGATTGTGTATGAAACATATGGAAAATAAATGGATTATAAAATAACTTTGTATGTATCACATCACCTATAACTGTAAAGGACAAAAGAATGCCTTAGAAATATGGGAAGATCGAAAACATGTATGCATAAAACTTTAAGCTTTATTATAACAATATTTAAATATCGTTGCGATTTTTGTCTAAGTTGAGAGTTTACTTTCTAATATCTAAAACACAATTAATTTTAAAAAAAAGTCGTCTATGGTGCAGCTATTTTCCCTGTTAATATGTTAAATGGATTTTTTGAAAATACAGGAAATAATTTCATCGATTTTATAAACATTTGTGAGGTCCCCTCTAGGACATTAGCATTAGCATGCTCATTCCACATCACTTTCCTTATTGCATAAAACACAGTTTTATTTCACCAAAATTGGGAATGTGTTGCTTTGTAGGACACAATAAAACACTATAACCAAGAACACATTGAGTAATGTTAAAGTCATTTAAACAAAACCCTAATGCCTAAAACCAAGTAATTCTGAGTAAATTAAACTTTACGGAAGTTCCAACTTTACTACATCGCTATATTTATCAAAAATGGAACATGCTCAAAACATGAAAGCAGTAATTCATATTCAATTACATGGCACGAGACAAAATATAGCTCTATTTTTGAATTAGTGATTTAAAAGATAGACTTTATTCGAGATTATTATAATTATGCGTTATCTCGAGCAGCTCAGAACTAGAACATCAGGCAAAGTGCACCATAGTTCATATCCACGTGATTTTATACTAAAATTGAGTTGTTGAAACGCCTAATTACATGCTATAAGTACAAACATTTGAAAGTTTTTATTCAGCATCATCTATACTTTGAAAATTAGAAAAATTTTATCGAAGTCTCTATTCGAAAAAGTCTTCAATCTTTTCCATACTATTGAATAAATACGGCATCAACAAACAGAATCAGTTTGGGGAAAAAAAAAAAAAAAAACGGTATAAAAGTCATATTCAGTAGTTAAAATTTTCAGATATTTTTAGCAAATATATTTTACAAAACACATCTAATTTACCTAATGGAATGTGTTCATACAAAAATTGAAAGAAGAATCAAAGAAAAAAAATATCTGGATGTACGTTTTGTCATGTACAATTTGATTAATTTTATCCGACGCAAATGAATTTAAAAGACTAATGGATATATAAAAAGTCACATTCTCAAAATGTGGAAAGCAAATTGAAATCTCTGAGAAAGAAAAGTAATAAAAATCCCTTGAAAACAGAATAAAGGAATCTTAAATAGAGGTATTTTTTTATCATTGGGATTTCTAATTCACCTCAAGAGAAAATTTAGAGAAAATGTCCGACTTAGCTCGACATCATTAGTAAATTAAAAGATGTAAAATTTGTAGATATATTTAAAAAAAAAATTAATCAGAAGAATATGTAGCATGCAAATGCATAATGAATAGAACTACATTTTATGAAGATCGTAAAACTATTTCGTTTTGTTATGATTTTAAAATACTTTTTTTTTAATTGGCATAAATTTATTTTACTTTATTGTAAAACAGATCATTCGGAATAAGACAGAATATAACTATATATTTTAGTACATAAGCGGTACATCGAAAATCTCATTATATATTGTAGGAAATCGCGATTTCTATTACCAAGGACGAACATTTAAAGAGATGTTCACTTTATTCCGTTTTTTTAATGTTTTTAACATACAAATTTTCCATATTTCCTACTGTGTCTTCATTGAGGTAATAATAAAAAAAGAAAATAGAAGAAAGACAAAAACAAAGAAAGCCACAAAACTAAATACACATCGTTACATAATGATATGTATTCCTACTAAAACTTGAATTGGAAGAAGAATCAAAGAGGGAAAATATCTTGATATATTCATCATGTCTAATTTCATTAATTTTAAACTACGCAGATGAATGCAAAAGATCATTAGGTAGAGCAAAAAGTTCATTCTCAAAATGGGAAAAGCAAATTGAAATCTCTAAGGACAAAATTAAGAAAAAGTATTCTAAAACGGAATGAATAAATCTTAAGCCGAGGCTGTTGTTTTTCATTTTTTATTTCAAATTTACCAAAGGAGAAGAAAAATTCAGAAAAAATATCTGACATAACTCGATGCCATTGGTAAATTAATTAGAAGTCACAATAAAAAATAAGTCTCCATAAAATTAAATTTGATTTTTTTTATTTTTAAGTCAGAGTGGAGAATATTGAAATAACTTAAAAGAAAAATTTGATATAATAATGATAAGATGTAAATTTGTATTTTTATCGTAAAGATTAATTTAAGCAAATGAGTATGTCGCATAACGTCATATGTAAGTGGATAACGAATATAGCTACATTTCATGCGGATTATAAAACTATTTCGTTATGTTACAATTAATTATTATAATTTTAATACACCATTTTTATTTGCATAACAGTTTCTGTGACTTTATTACAGGTTAGACCATTTAAAATTACACATCGCATAAGTGTATGTTTGAATATAAACATTACATTGACACATGTAGTTGGGAAAATCGACTGATTATATCCAATAATTTGAAATTAATCAATCTTTAGCCTTTTTCTCCTTTTCTAATATTTGAATTATTCAATATTGTATATTAAAGTAATAATGAAACACTGGTTCACAAACAAATTTAATTAAGTAATGGAATGTGTTCATATAAAAACTGGAATTGAAATGGGAATCCGAGAGACAAACTATCTGTAGTACATCTCACCACGTCTAATTTGATTAATTTTACACCACGCAATTTTACAAAATATTATTAGATATAGTAAAAGGATTATGCTCAAAATATGAAAGTTAAATTGAAACCTCTCAGACGCAAATGTAAGAAAAAACCTTTCATAACGAACAGAAAAATCTCCATTAGAGGGTATTGTTTTTAATTTGGGATTCCTATTTTATCTACAGAATTTTTTTCACTTAACTCAGTGCAATATCTTAATTAATAAGAAGCCTTTAAAAATGTCTCCATAAAATTGAAATTCTGATTTTTTTTATACTGAGAAGAATATTGAAGCAATTTAAAAAAAAAGATTTGGTGTAAAAAGAATACGTAAAATTCCAGATATATTTTAAGAAATAAATTCATCAAATGTCTAAGTCGCACATAAATCCATAACGAAAACAACAGCATTTTATGTGGATAATAAAACTATTTCGTTATATTATAAATAATTGTTTTAAAACACCCTCACTGACAAGCCCGAGTTAATACATTCACTAAGGGCCTGTGCATTTATAACGTTATAAACTTTTTCGTAATTTTGTATCCCCTCCCCCGGTAATTATATCGTTATCAATGCATAAAAATTCTTTAGATTTGTAGACGTTTTTTCATTTTTACTTTCTTCTATCTTTACAAGAAGAAAGTATTGGATTCATGAAAATTTTCGAATTCCGGTTTTCGACGGATTTACACGTTTTAGGGGTCAGAGATTCCAAAAAACATGTTTTTACAAAATGTCTGTCTGTGACTCTGTGAGTCTGTCTGTCTGTCTGTCTGTCTGTGTGTATGTGACACAAATTTTGTGGGCGCTCTATCTCAAGAACTAATGCACGGAATTTAATAAAAATTGATATTCAATTAGTGCCTAATACAAATTGATGCTGATTAGTTTTTGGTGTAAATCGCTCAACAGGTGGCGCTGCAATGCTGCATTTTTCACGATTTTTGCAATAGCTCTATCTCAAGAACTAATGCACGGATTTTGATCAAACTTCAGATTTAGTTAGTCCTTGATATGAATTGATGATGATTACGTTTTGGTGTAAATCGCCCAACAGGTGGCGCTGTTATGATGAATTTTGCAGGATTTACACGATTTCCCCAATAGCTCTATCTTAAGAACTAACGCACGGATTTTCATCAAACTTCAGATTAAGTTAGTCCTTGATATGACTTGCTACTGATTAGGTGTTGGTGTAAATCGCCCAACAGGTGGCGCTTCTCTGCTGCCTTTTCCACGATTGCCTCAATAGCTCTATCAATAGAACTAATGGACCAATTTTCATCTAACTTCAGATTTAGTTGTATGTTGACACAAGTTGTTGTTAATTAGGTTTTGGTGTTAATCACCCAATAGGTGGCGCTGCTATGCAGAAATATTCACGATTTTCGCTGTTGCTTTATCTCAAAAACTAATGTACGGATTTTCTCCAAACTTCAGATTCAGTCAGACGTTGACATAAATTGTTGCTGATTAGGATTTGGTATAAATCACCCAATAGGTGGCGCTGCTAGGCAGCATTTTGCTGAATTTAGACGATTTCAGCGATAGTCATATCTCAAGAACTAATGCACGGAATTTCATATCGTTGGAATTCTCATGAGATGCATAGATTGCCATTTAATTTTGGCAGTGTGATAGCGAATTTTGAAGTATTAACATGTATGAGATAGAAGAAAGTTTTGGGATTGGTACATCCGACTAGTTTTTTTTGGAGTGATATACATATGTTACATTTAATTTCGTAATGGTTACTATTTAAAAGTACTTAATAATAGCTTTTTGTTATATAACGCATTCAACAGTAATAATGTCTTTTTGCACTAACCCCCTGCATGGGGTAAGGCAGAACTTCCTATCAAAAAAAAAAAAAAAAAAAAAAAAAAAAGGACAGGTGGACAATATTTTTTCTCTTTTATTTACTACTAAACACAAGTATCATTTCAAACTTACTTCACATATGATTTGTCGAACAGCGGATTATATATGCATACACGTATGACAGAAGAATAGGAATGCCAAACGCTGGGATTCCTATATTCCTATTTTGGAATTGAATAATTTTATAACCATTTAATGATTTTAATAATAACTTTGTAATTTCATAAAAATAGATAACGTAGTACAAAAAAAAAAAAAAAAAAAAAAAAAAGAAAGAAAAAAAAACATACTATTTTGATGTAAAGACAAAGTTACAAATAAAAAGGGATAAGAAATAATAACGATATCAAAAGACAACCCCCCTCTCCTTACTATATCATGTTCCAGACTCCCCCCTCCCCTTAAATATATCGTTATACATGCATAGCCCTAAGCTCCAGGTTTCGCTGCAATACAAGCTGTATTTAAAGTAATATAATTTATTGATTTATTCTATTTTTAATACATTGAACAATGATTAATACTTCCAAGGATTGCATTCATATTCGTTATATCATATTCATAAGTTTTCTTTATAAAATGTTGAAAGAATCATCTTTTTTTAGTATTTAAAACGGAATGGAGAGTAAAAACATTACAATTTTGCCCTTTTCCAAAACTTTCAGAGGAATAAATTTCAGCCATTTGATTTTTTAAATTTCGCATAATAGTTTCTGCGACTTTTTTACCGGTTGGACCATTTAGAATTGTAAAGTGCACGATTAGGCTTTCCATTTTATAAGCTAACAATATATCCAACTTCAAGCCTCGACTAGTTGGGAGAGAAAGCCGATTACAACCAATGATATAAATGAAAAATAATTTAGGCTTTTTCGCCTTCTTTACTATTGCACCAATTAATATTGCATTACTATTGCTCAATTTTTTACGTTATTTTACCATTGAGAAAATAAGACAAAAAAAATCGTAAAACCAAACAAATCTAATTACGTAATGCAATGTGTTTTCATATAAAAACTGCAATAGAAAGGAGAATCACATGTAAAAACATTCGCTCAGGTACATTTCATCATGTCTAACTCGAGTAGTTTTATGCCATGTAGGAGAATATGAAAGGCTAATAAATGCAAAAAAAGGCTTATTCTAAAAATGAGAAAAGCAGATTAAAATTCTAAGAGGCAAAAGTAGGAAACAGTCTTTGAAAACTGAATAACGAAATCTTAAAAAGTTGGTATTGCTTTTCATTTTGTATTTCCAATTATCCTTCGGAGAAAATTTTGAAAAAATATAAGACCTAATTCTTTGCTATTAAGATATTAATTAGAAGTCCTACTAAAGAATTTCTGTGTAAAAATAAAATTGTAGACTTTTATTTTATACTCAGAAAGAATAATGATGTAATTTAAAAGGTTAATTTAATTTTAAGAGAAGATTCGTGAGGCATATCTCATATATTAATATAATGATATTAATATTTCGTTAGGTTTTGCAGACAACTCAAAACTACAAAATCGATCTTTCTTGAGCAAGTTCATGCTTATATTTTCGGGAATGAAAATATTATTCAATATTTTCCAACATGCGAAGTTGTCAAACTATGAGGACAATCTAACTTAATTTGATGAGTTGCTTTTCATTGATGTCTAGGCCAGATCGTGCAGGTCCTCCCAACAATGACTCATACCGACCTAACCCCAGACAATTCAGAGATATGCTAAGCTCAGTGATTTTTATTTAAGTCACTTGCAATTTATGATCGAACGCAATAAATGTCATATCGGAAAACGAACTTTTTAGAAGCAAACTAGCTTTTAAGAATAGGATTTAAAGTTAGAAAAAGAAGACTGGGAAATTTAGTTTTAAATTTCGGATTTAAAATAGATTTAAATTTTTGATAATTCAAATATGTTTATATTTTGTTTCGAAATTTAAACCCCATTTTTACGATTTAAACCCATTTCAATATTTTAATAGTCTTCTTCAGTTACGCGTTGACATTGGGTAACAAATGTTAAAACATCAAAAGCGTTCTTTACAAATATTTTGTTTGGATTTTAATAGTTTTAAAAATTATTGGTTTGATATCATTGGGTCTGATATCTGAGATCAATTTAAAATTATTTAAATACAAAAGAGGAATTTGTAGCAGCCACTCTATTGGTTTACAGCACCATGCCAATATCATCGCTTCATTAGTGTACACCAGTCATACTGAACCCTTTCTTCTCGCGGGAGGCAAACATATGATTGTTATGTTGGTAGACTGCAAAACTTTATACTTTTAAAATATAAGTATTGTTGTAAAATAATGTAAATAATTATAACATTTAACGTAAATAAATATATTTTATGTGCATCTCAAATATTTATATTATATCGATAAAAAAAAATAGGTTCGTTTGGCAACACATAAAAAAATGGCGGACCACATCAGGCTCGCGATCCGCAGGATGAGCAGGATGAGCAGGATGGCTGGTGCAGATCCTCAAACAGACGCAAAATTTTTTATGACTTTGTAAAGATAGATGTTCGTAGAATAAAAGTGCATAGTATTGAATGTGAAAAGCAAAACAAACATTAATGTTCGCTGGTTAAGTTAATAATAATATTTAATTTTCTTCCATCGAATAGTCAGGCAAAAAGAAAAGGTAAGGAAATGTTCAAAATATTCAAATATATTTGAAGTGATCAGGTGAGCAATATTTACAACGTTTGTTTCGCGGATTCGAGAGAATTTTTGTATTTAACTAACCTTTCAGTAATTCCTGTATTAATTAAACGATGTGGAATTGATTATAAGGAATGCGTTTGAGCTGCTGTGAAATTACTCTACGATGATGCTTTGAACGTAAGTTATCTCATCTTGGAATAAACATTTAATGAAGTTTGAATAACGCAGTCCAAGGTAGTTTACACTATAGTAAAACAGGTTGGATAATAAATTTTTTTCTTACGTCCCGATTATTTCTTCCTCGTTTCGCAGCTCGATCGATTTCTTCTAATTTATTAAGGTTTTTTTTTTTTTCGTGTTTATCTGTGCACTCTGGATGCTCAGGTTGAACAAGGTAATGTTACACTCTCTTATGAGAGTTTTTAATACTTAAGGTTACAGAATTTTTTAAAGGGAGAAGATAACAGAGCTTTCAAAATAAAAATTTTACTCATGGTATTATTTAAAGGTTTTTCATTTAGAAAGGAATAAATTTTATTTTACAAAAAAACCTATCTGACAAGGGAACCACTTTTGGAGCTGTTCGCACCTAGCATTGAGACCTGGTGCATTTTAAATCCCTATAATACGAAGTTTGAGAATCGATAATTTTTTTTTTTGTTAAAATAATATTTCTTGATTTTACAGCAGGATAACTTTCTGAAAATGGAATTTTCTAAACCATTTATAAGACTCTTAACATTGAAGTTTTTTAAAGAAAAGCATTTAAAAATAAAAAATAGTTAATAATAAGTATAAAATATTGAAAAAAGTTTTAAAATTTTTTCAAGAACCCATGAATTTTATTTTGAAAAATTGGAACATTATATTCACATTTTTGGCGGGGAAAAAGTTGGCGATTATTTCTAAAAGCAGAGCTTTCCGGCAACCTTAGTCAAATATCATATCTGTTTGTTTTGTGTGAGTGGACTTCAGTAGAAATTGTAATGTCCGACCTAATTAGCAACGGTAATTTTTCTAAATTGTGCAAACCTAATACTTGTTTTTTTTTTTTTTTTTTTGCTATCAATTCACAAACAAATCCTAATTTGATATAATTCAAATATGTACTGTACTGTACATCTACTCCCCGGATAAAGCGGGCGGATAAGTCGTAGATCCATATTTGCCGACTTAACTCACTTCTGGTGTGAAATAAACAAGTAAAAATGTAAAAATTAAAAGGATAAAAAAGTATATAAATATGATTTTAACAGAAAAATTTTATCGGTTCTCTAACTTTTAGGTATAGGGCTACAAAATGCACCACGTTTCGATGCTAGGTGCGAGCAGCACCAAAATTGGTTCCCTTTTGAGTACAATTAGCATTTTTTTATGTATAAAAAATAACGTACTTACATGTAATGTAGAATTGAAATTTAAGCATTGGTGATGACCGTAAATGTACGGACACTACGAAAAATAAAGCAGTGTTGAAGGCTTTTTCAAGTTCATCACAAACATAACTAATATAAAGTAAATAACCCTTTATCGTTGAAATTTGTAACGATTTATTATTACCACTGGACTACGTCCCAGGACGATTAAATTTCAGAGAGAAGACAATGATTACAATGAACTGAAACACTGAACTTAAAACATACATTTAAATACCAATTGATAGTTAGCTACCTATAAGAAACACTACTAAACTCATAAATAAAAGCTATGTACAATCAATATGGCACTCCAGTTACTTGACCATAAACGCAATGAAATTTCTAAAAGTCTCGGCCAAGTAAATAAAATATGCTAGCTGGGTGGACTGCTAAACAATTATTTTATGCTTTAACGGGGTTTTTTTCTTACTGCATTACATAAAATTTATGTTCTACCATTTTTAAGCTTTTCATTATCTTGAATAGCCCTACAAAATTACCTTTACAAGAAGTTTTCTGTCCAAATGCGTTTAGTGTGAATTTCAAAATTTATCATCAATTCTATAAAATTAATGTAAAGCAATGTATTATATTTAAAGTAAAAGAAAAAAAATTGAAAAAGTTATGCATTATTTTTAATGCATCTGTAAATATTTAAAATAAATGCTTTTGATTTTTATGTCAGCACATTGAAAATGATGCACCGAGTTTCCCTTTTATTACTAACTGAAATACAGCTATATGAACATTTAATGATAGCTATATAATCTTCCTAAATATAGAAAAATTTTAAACAACCCTAGGTTTAAGATTAGAGTTTGCCTTTGGGAATAAAATCATCAAACAATTCTACATAAATGCACGAATTCATTATAGGTTTATTACATAAAATATTTACTTTCTCATAACAGACGTCCTTCTACTCATAATAACTGGACGATAAATTACGTAACGTTACCAAACTGACTTCGATTTTGATAGATTTCTTAAGAAATACTACCTATTACATTCTCCCCTATGGTGGAATTTCTGAAAAAAAATTGCAGATGAACGCCGATCATGACCACTAAAACCCAAAACCAACCCAGTTCAAAAAATTATCGATATACACATATATATATATATGTATATATATTACTTTTTTATGGGCACGATAATTTCCATAAGTCTCCATAAGTCTCTTCCAAACTGATACATAAAAACGAGGGCTAGAAAATCTCTTTCAAGTTCATTAATACGTATAATCGAGCAAAGAGGTTTGGAAATAAGGCAGGGTTTTGTGAAAACAGAAAACCCCCACAACTTCTCAACTTTAATACTTATCAAATCAATTTAAAGTTATTATTACGTCTAGGAAAACCGCCAAAAATTTGCTTATGACACATATTTGATATCATTAAAACTGGGCTCAAGGGGACAAAAAAAAAAAAAAAAAAAAAAAAGGTTTAAAAAGAAAAAAAATTAACTTCGTCAATTCGCAAGATATCAAACCCACTTAAAATTATTGTAAATCTTCTTTATCTTATCTACAACGTTTATATTGACAAGTTTTTCATAGGACAAACTTTTACAGCAATAAATTGAAGGAGAAAAAATTTCCCAACTTCGTCAATTCTTCATCCTAATCTTCGTCAACTTATGTACTGACAAAATTTTGATAGACCAATTCTTATAGCAAAACAAAATAAAATTTAAAAACATAGGGATTGAAGAAAATTATCGTATTAACATGATTCTGATAAAACCAGTTCTTACAGATAAATGAAATTAAAAACTCGTCAAAAGAAAAATTGGTAAACTGAGTTTATCTATATCTTGATTTCGTTTTTGTTAGTGAAATTAGCCAAAATCTACCTGTGGCCGTAGGCCGAAATGGAAGGGATTTGCTTTTTCTTATTCGGTTATACCATGAAGTGTGGAAGCAAAATTAAAGAATTAACTGTAAAGATACCCAAATTTAAACGGTTTAATCAAATTTATTTTAATTTCTAGTCGTGAAGATTATACCATATAAGATATATCATAATTTTAAGTAAGATCCCTTTCTCGTAAAATCAATCTACTATTTTCGTTTATGTGAAAATATATACAGGGTGTTCCGAAATTCGACAGGTAAATTAAGTGGGGTGATATAACGCATCAAGAGGATGAAAAAATTACCATAGAAGATGGATTGCAAACCATCTATTTAGTCACAAATACAGGGTGTTTTATCCTAAATGAACTTTTGTTGACGGTAATAATTTCGAGAAAATTCAAAACATTACACTGAAACTGCAACGATATGCACCTTATTTGTGTTAAATGTTATAACATCACGAAAAGTTTTAGAAAAACAGGGCGCTCAAGCATTCGATGATACCGTATGTTCTGACAATCGCAATCGATAATGCGCATACCGCTGGCGTGCATAATGGGAACTTCTACAACTTTTGTCGATATTTTCACATTTACAACAAAGATGAGAATGTCTATTAAAAGTATTATTATAATATATTTATGTTTTCTAAAAGTTATTGCAGTCAACACAAATTGAATTAGGGCAGAGCACACTGTATTTTTAATTAAATACGTGGTTTGCGATTCCGTGTTCTAAGGTAATTTTTCCCCCTTTTTATGACCTTTATCACACTTCTTAATTTGTCAGTCGAATTTTGGAACATCCTGTGTATTTACATAGCTTATTAGAATATTTTCTTCTTAATCGAAGTATGTGATCTACAAATAATAGCAAATTTCATAAGTAAAATTAAGTTAAGTAAAATAATGCTAAAAAGTGATAAAATATCTTTATTAAGATTGACGATCGTTTCGTCGCACCAACGGCGACATTTTCAAAATCATTTATGATAGAAAATACTTTCAGAAAATTTAAAAACAATAAACATAGTAAACAATGTCGCGGGACATGATGCATAATGAAAAATATTGCAAACCTAAAATTAAATTTAAATTAAATTAGCTATTTGTGAGCGTGGATTAATTTTCATATAATTTAACAAAACAATAACATGGTAAACAATGTCACGAGACAACAAGCATAATGAAAAACATTGCAAAACATAAAATAAAAATAAAATTATCTTGAGATGGATTCAACAAAGATGAGAATGTCTATTAAAAGTATTATTATAATATATTTAAGTTTTCTAAAAGTTATTGCAGTCAACACAAATTGAATTAGGGCAGAGCACACTGTATTTTTGATTAAATACGTGGTTTGCGATTCCGTGTTCTAAGGTAATTTTCCCCCTTTTATGACCTTTATCACACTTCTTAATTTGTCATTCGAATTTTGGAACATCCTGTATATTTACATAGCTTATTAGAATATTTTCTTCTTAATCGAAGTATGTGATCTACAAATAATAGCAAATTTCATAAGTAAAATTAAGTTAAGTAAAATAATGCTAAAAAGTGATAAAATATCTTTATTAAGATTGACGATCGTTTCGTCGCACCAACGGCGACATTTTCAAAATCATTTATGATAGAAAATACTTTCAGAAAATTTAAAAACAATAAACATAGTAAACAATGTCGCGGGACATGATGCATAATGAAAAATATTGTAAACCTAAAATTAAATTTAAATTAAATTAGCTATTTGTGAGCGTGGATTAATTTTCATATAATTTAACAAAACAATAACATGGTAAACAATGTCACGAGACAACAAGCATAATGAAAAACATTGCAAAACATAAAATAAAAATAAAATTATCTTGGCTATTTGCGAGTGTGGATTAATTTTGACTATTGTTATTAAAATTACATAGCATCTCTTTCCAAATTTTAGGTAAATCAAGGGACACTGAATCATTGCAAATATTCTTGTTGCGTAAAAATATCTCTATTGATTCTCGGATTGTGGATGGTAAATAAAATCTTGATATATAAATTAACTTGCTATTTTTAAAATCCATCTGTAACGGTTCTTCGCTGCATAATCTGGCCAAAGCTGTGGTTCTTCTGTTGTACTTGATGTCTGCTATATGTTCTGTGATTGTGGTTTTACGTTTTCTATTTGTCATATCTATATAAAACTGTTTTGTTCCATCTTCTTTTGCGAAGGGTATTTCGTATACTCCTGATAACTGGTTCGACTCTATTGGATCTATTTTCTTGCATACTATATTTTTTAATTTCATAGAAGGTTTTGCGACTAGGGAGATATTGAATTTATTGAGTTTATATTTCAAACGTTCGAAGAAACCAGGAAAATATTGTAAAGTGAATAACATGGAATTTTGCGGATTGAAACTTCTTTTCTTTTTATTCTTCAATCTCTTAATTAATTTTTCTATGGTGCTTTCTTTGTATCCATTGTTTCTTGCAATATCATATATTTTATTTATTTCATTATTTAATTGCTCGGGGGTACAAACAGTGAATGCTTTATGAATAGAATGTCTAAATGCAGAAACTTTGTATGAAAAAGGTGCTTGAGCATTATGAGGGATAATGGATTGACTGGCTATGGGTTTTCTGTAAACAGTGCGTTCTATTCCTTGGTGCGTCTTGATTAGTAATACATCTAAATAAGCGTACCATTTTGTTCTATTTCCAATGTGAATTTAATTTTAGAATTAAGACTATTAATCTGGTTTAAAAAGTTATTTAGCAAGGTATCTGCATGTTGCCATATGATGAAAATATCGTCTACGTACCTGATCCATGCATGGGGAGTATAATCCAGTTTATATATATTTATTTCGAATGGTCGTAATATGAATTCAGCTAATAATCCTGATATAGGAGAACCTATTGGAGCTCCGTTATTTTGTTTGTATAGTTTGTCGTCGAAAGTGAAGTAATTATTATTATTAACTATAAGATTAAGAGCACTCTTTAGTGTAGTTTTCATATTATCATTAATATTCTCCATGCGGTCAATGCAGTTATTTATATTTGTAACGGCTTTTTGGGTATCAATAGATGGGTATAAAGAGACTACATCTGGACTGGCTATTAAATAATTTTGAGGTAAATTAATGTTATTCAAATATTGAATGAACTCATACGTTGAATTAATTACATGATCAGAGCTGGGCAAAATATTTTTCAATAAAACTACAAAAGCTTTTTCCATAATATATGTGGAGCTTGAGCATTTAATTACTATTGGTCTTATTGGCATATTTATTCTGTGGTCTTTAGTCTGCTGACAATTGCTGGGATACCTTGCTCAATAACTTTTTAAACCAGACTAATAGCCTTGATTCTAAAATTAAATTCACATTGGAAATAGAACAAAATGGTACGCTACCTTATATAGATGTATTACTAATCAAGACGCACCAATGAATAGAACGCACTGTTTACAGAAAACCCATAGCAAGTCAATCCATTATGCCTCATAATGCTCAAGCACCTTTTTCATAAAAATTTCTGCATTTAGACATTCTATTCATAAAGCATTCACGGTTTGTACCCCCGAGCAATTAAATAATGAAATAAATAAAATATATGATATTGCAAGAAACAATAGATACAAAGAAAGCAACATAAAAAAAAATTAATTAAGAGCTTGAAGAATAAAAAAAAAATTAGTTTCAATCCACAAAATTCCATGTTATCCACTTTACAATATTTTCCTGGTTTCTTAGAACGTTTGAAATATAAACTCAATAAATTCAATATCTCCCTAGTCGCAAAACCTTCTATGAAATTAAAAAATATAGTATGCAAGAAAATAGATCCAATAGAGTCGAGCCACTTATCAGGAGTATACGAAATACCCTTCTCAAAAGAAGATGGAACAAAACAGTTTCATATAGATATGACAAGTAGAAAACGTAAAACCACAATCAAAGAACATATAGCAGACATCAAGTACAACAGAAGAACCACAGCTTTGGCCAGATTATGCAGCGAAGAACCGTTACAGATGGATTTTAAAAATAGCAAGTTAATTTATATATCAAGATTTTATTTACCATCCACAATCCGAGAATCAATAGAGATATTTTTACGCAACAAGAATATTTGCAATCATTCAGTGTCCCTTGATTTACCTAAAATTTGGAAAGAGATGCTATGTAATTTTAATAACAATAGTCAAAATTAATCCACACTCGCAAATAGCCAAGATAATTTTATTTTTATTTTATGTTTTGCAATGTTTTTCATTATGCTTGTTGTCTCGTGACATTGTTTACCATGTTATTGTTTTGTTAAATTATATGAAAATTAATCCACGCTCACAAATAGGTAATTTAATTTAAATTTAATTTTAGGTTTGCAATATTTTTCATTATGCATCACGTCCCGCGACATTGTTTACTATGTTTATTGTTTTTAAATTTTCTGAAAGTATTTTCTATCATAAATGATTTTGAAAATGTCGCCGTTGGTGCGACAGAACGATCATCAATCTTAATAGAGATATTTTATCATTTTTAGCATTCTTTTACTTAATCTGTTTATAAGTGATTTTTATACATGTTTTTATAAAATTAAGTTGTTATCATCAATAAATAAAATATTAATGAATATGAATACAGATAGGTAATAAATATGAAGCACGATTTGATCACCAAAAATTGGCTTAGGGATATTAATCCTTATAAATTTGTGCACAATCTTTTTAAAGTCATTTTGCATATTTGAGGAAGGAAATTGTAATCATATTTTATTTAACAAAGATAACTTTAATTATGGCTGGTTAAAATCCGCTTTTTCGTTACAGATAATCTTTTGCGCATTTTTTAATGGGTGATATATCAATAACAATGTAATTAATTTTCAAATAAAATCGTTCAAATAAAAATAAAATAGACAGGAGAACTGATTGTAAATTATGAAAATTATGTATGTTTTTAGTCATTCTGGATTTTTCAAGCGGGTAACTGTAATCATTACCATGTTTTACAAACATAAATTTAGAAATATCCGATCAAATTCTGAATTTGTATAACAGAAAAACCTGATTTCTTTTAATCAATCATAGTCCCATGCTACATTAATCAGCTATAAAATAAAGTTTTTAATTCAATATTATCAATCTTTCATAGAGCAATTTTCATCTAATGTGAAAATACCACAAAAGTCATAACAGCACAATGTCAAATTATGTAACATGACATGTATTTTCTGTTCAATATTTGATCATGAAATGTGACAGAAAATTAAAACAAAAACTGGTAGAACGCATATATAAACATATGTATAAACATTGTTAATAAAATTAAATATAGAAACCAGTTTTCAAGAATGCATCATGCAACTGATATATTTATAAGTAACAGATCTTTCTCATAAAACCAATTAATTATTATTATTTATTCTAAAATATGCATAGCTTATTAGAATATTTTCTTTCTAATTCAAGTAAATGAACGAGAAATTATGACAAAAGTTCACAAGTTAATTTATATCATTAGTATCAATGAACATGACACTAATGGATATGAACACAGAACGATAATTGATGTCAAATGCGATTTAATCAACAAAAATAACATTAAACATGATAATCATTATAAATTAAGAAAAGTGTGTGTCCTTTTTAGGACACTAAGCATGTTTCAAGACGGTACCTTTAATCACCCACTTAAATAAATATTTATTGCTGTTTCGATTAAGCATGGAATTTTTAAAACATAAAATAACTTTTCGATTTATTTTAAATAGGCGATACTTTAATATTCATTTGATCAATTATGAAATAAATTTTGTTCGTTATATTCATCACATAGGACATGTGCAGAAACTTGAAAAAGACAGAAAATTATTTATTTATAATCTGTGTTTGCTATAGCGGAGTTTTATTGTGTATTTTATTGGCTAAAACTATATAAATTCGGATTCTAATCAAGTACATAGATTTAAATTAATATATTCTGTCGAAGAAATGAACATGTAAATATCATGCATTTTTAAAAATAATTTTTTCTACAAAGGTTAAAGAAATATTAAAACTGAAAAGTTTTAGCTGTCTGGGATATTAAAATATACTATATATAAAAAACATATACTTAAAAGCATCTATATTTTTTACGAAACCTAAATTCCATAAAAAATATAAAGAGGAAGCTTTTTTCTCCCTTTAAAACTGTTAAAAAATTCTGAGTGTACTTTCATTAGTGTCATAATAAAGATGCTTATATTTCGCAAGAATATTAATGGGTATTTTTTTTTTGGGGGGGGGGGGGTGTATGCAATTGTAAAATGTGGCTAAAACTTTGTTTTAAATTGATTGCGTCTACAATAATGAACTTTTATCATCATTCTTTTTTCATTTAGAAAATGTAGATCTTTTCATAAATAGTATCTACTTAAGCTATTGAATTGCGATTGTAAAACTGAAAATTTCAGAAGTCGTATACAGCTAGAGGAAAAGGTGTAAAAACGGATACAAGTGTAAATATGGGTACCCCCAATCGAAGTGGCCATTGGAGGTGCTGAAGACTGGCGGCCAGGAATGTATATGATGCCACTCTTTTATATAAGATAATAGAGAGCAGTTGGAACCATTTTTTCAAATAGTGTGAATACAGGCATGAAGTAATGGACGAATTGGTGTTCGGTACTGTAAAATTTTGACAGGTATCTGAAATCGCTTTCTTTCCACTTCCTTATAGTTAGTTTAAAATAATATCTGTGTGATATCGGGAAAGCGAAGATCCAAGCTGCTTTTAGAAGCACGCCTTTAGTCCTGCACGTCTTTAGGTTACATGTGAAAATGGCCATCTTTCTTAGTTGCGGTTGGTGTAAATATAGACACCCTTTCTTGGTGTAACTATGGATACCCTCTTTTTCGAATTATCTTGATATACAAAGCATATTAAACTCTAGCTATGCTAATTGATGAGACTGCTGAAACACCGCAATTATCCCCGGGAACTTTAAATGTAGTTTCTTCGGTCGACATATCTCCTGTTCCCAACATGAAGAAGAAAACCACTACTCGTGGACGCAAAGCGGCAAGGTTCAGTGTCATACCTGGATCACCATGCAAGGATCAATTGATCAAGTCTCTTGACAAAAGTACTCTCAAGAAGAAATCCCTGAGTTTTCCTGGAGTAAGAGACAGGTCAGGGGCAGGGGTGGAAAGGCCAAAGATCTTTAAAAAAGTCGACCCACAAAACGATCCTCGGACTCATTACTGACCCTCCCCTTGTGGATAATGATGATGATATGAACCTGGATATCAACGATGGGACTAAACCAATCTGAAGTGATGCAACTCGCATCTTTTGTGATGGAAAGTTCTGTGAAGACACTCGCAGAGAAGTGTGGGATAAATCTGCTATGCGCCAAATGTAGGCAACCTTAGATTGTGCCGGGCCGAAAGAGACAGATATGTTTTCGATTTCTGAAAGTATTTTTTTTCTGTAATAAATTAATTATTTACCATTTTGTATTGTTTTATCCTTTTTTAAAACATTTTAAATTCTAAAAAGCGCAAAGAAAGCCTTTGCGAAACAATATTAAAAAACACAAAAACCAACGTTTAAAATGACACAAATAATAATTTGTGCATTTTTAAACGTTAGTTTTCTGCTTTTTAATTTTAAACTAGTTTTTGCGACTTTTTTGGAGAGAGCCCATATTTGGGGCATTCTCACAATCTTTTGACTTTTATGTCCCTGAATAATAATTCTTATTTTAGAACATTTTCTTGTATTTTTTTTATTTCATGTAGTGGGGAACATCCCATTGCATTATTGCATAACAATATTAACGAAATAAATAAGTTTTGGACGATGTTGGGGGGGGGGGGATGTCTAAATACCAGGAAAATACCTATACCGTCCCGTGTCCCTGATGCTGATTTTTAAATTTGGAGCTGTCTGTATAAAATTGTTTCAATAAAAATAATTCGATTTAATTTTTTTTTTCCGAAACTGGGACAATTGTTTTATATAAATATGTAGCAAAAAATTAACATGCACACATCTTTACGATTGATATTATTTTTTGAACTCTATCCCTGGGTTTTTTATCCTTACCGTCCCTCTTGATAAACTTATACAGAAAATCACTTCAGATGCAGCCACAGAATTTTTTCAAGTTTTTTCTCATGCAGAAGTATGCTAGAGAAAGAATTTCGAAAATTCTTTGACAGGAAATTTACTGCAGAATTTAAATCAGCATTTTAATATCAATTTCAAGACCATGGCTTTATTGGTAGTCTTACCGTCCCCAAGGTTTATTCCTGCACTTTTCGAGGTAAATTAAAAATAATAATAATTTAATCCAATGTAAATAACTGTTTCTAAAAATCAACGGACATTGTGGCTATCATTTAGTCTTAACATGATTTGCCTAAAAATAGCTGGTAATTTTCCTTACTGTCCCATCCTTACCATTCCTTTTGATCCCTTACCGTCCCTTCTTTAACACCCCTTTAAGACAATGTTATACCAAATTTTTTACTAAAAATACAACATTGTTATTATTTCTTATTCGAATGTCCTGTGGGTACAATGCAAATTCATTATAAGTAAAAATTTCGAAGAAAATAAAAAGTTTTAGCGGTAAAATGGTAAGGAAAATTAAACTCGCAAGTTTAACATAAACCTCAGTTAAATAAAAACATTTTTGCTGCTGCCCATTTTTTCTTTATTTTGAATCATTAAGGCATTCATCTATCAGATTAAAATGTTATTTTAGCAAGTTTAATTTTACCAGATTTTTATTCCAAAAAGTCAAACAATTGTGAGAATTTCATTTACACCCCATTTTCGCTGGTGCTTTTCTCAAAGGTTTTTGTAGATCTTCGTTTTTGAATTGAAACAATTGGTATTAATCATTGTTTTACATCATTTTATTTAGTAAATTTGTTATAGTTGTTCATGAATGTCAAAAATCTAAAATTTTTTTAAATGAAAGTCACTTTAGTCAAAAACAAAATAGAGTGCCCATATTTACACCTTTTCCTCTATAGGGTTTCTTTTTCTTTATTTTTTAACACGACAAAAATTTAAGATGAGTTGAGATGATAGCAAAAGTCTGATTTATCAGGCCAAAAATATCGAATTTTGACATCGATATTAGACTCCATATATATCGATAAATATATTTTTCTTATATACGATATATCGATACATGTTAAAAACTAATGTTTTACACTTGAAAATCTACTTTAAGTATCTTTTACGTGTATTTGTAAATAAATATAAATCAAAATATATCATTGAAAAACACTTAATTAAATTAATTTTTTACCAGCTGCATCTTTTAAAAAGGCAAACAACTTTAGATGATGTGAAAATATTCATCAAGTAAACAGAAAATTATTCACTTAGGAAATTTTAAAATTCTAGCTTTTCTAATTCATCTTGAGTAAATATTTATTGGCTTAAAACCAATACTATTAGTAAATTAAACTTTACTGCAATTCCGCATTTATTACAGTATTTTATTCATGAAAAAATGCAAATGCAACCTAAAAGTAATAATGCATGTTAAAATAATATGGCCCTAATCAAAATATAGATTTATTTTGGAATTAGTGATTCCAAAGACAGACTTTATTCGATATTATTGTAATTGTCTATCTTCTCAAGATGCTCAGGACTGGACCATAGCATCATATTAACGTGCTTTTATACTAAAATTGAAATGTGGAAACGCATAATCACATGCTATAAGTACAAACATTTTAAATGTTTCTTCATTAACATCTATACTTTGAGAATTAGAATGAATTTTGACAAGAAAAATTATAAACTAAAAATTTATTAAGTAAGTAAAAAAAATAGCAAAACAGATTGACACTATTTAAAACAAAGATTTCTACTAAAATATTCTATTTATAAAACACTTTGCAGATGTAATCCAAATCCTCCCTGACTATTAATTTTCAGAGAAAATTCACTGTCCTTCATAAACGACATCCACATACACTATCGATGAAATCATAACTTGCATTCCATGGAGAAAAAAAAAACGTATGGTGAGTATTATAATATATCAGTGTAGTTCTGAAAAACTATAAAAAACGATGTCGCAAATAATTTTCGACAGTTCTGCCAACGTAAAGCTTACATACTTCACACGTTTACTTAAGAAATATATATGGTAAACAGCTTAAAAGACATTTTAAAATAAAATATTACTTAACATAAACGGAAGTAAATCATTTAGTGTATTAAAACAGAAGTAACAGTGGAAATATTCTTTTGTCTCAAAAATCTGATATATCGATATTTTCTATCCCATATTTTTCAGAAATAAATGCCTTTAAAACAATGTATCGAAATATCAATATTTTAGAAATTTTCGACATCACTTATTACGAGCGTTCAATATTTGATTAGACAACGGTTCCGGAGCAATAAATATTTATTTTAGCTCAAAATATTTATCTTAATGTTTCTAAGATCTACATTTATCCAAGTATGATGCAACGCGCACTTTTGAAATACCAGGAATTGTTCAGAGAAACGTTTTTGAAACTTATTTCTTCTATCATCGTCAAACGGGAAACGTTGTTATGTAAAAGCTTTTTTCAATAAATGGACACTGAGAAATCACAGGATGAAAGGTCCAGATCGTAAGAGGGTAGATTGGTGATTCTGGATATCGCATTTGAAATATCGAATACGAGTTTGAGTTCCAGCAGCTGTGCGTGTGTGAATATTGTCATGGAGGTGAACAATGCTATTGAAAAAATGTTAAAGCTATTTCGACTTCATCTCTAGTCTTATTGAGATTAACGTTTTCCCATAACTCGTGCACTACCTATGTCTGTTTCTTTCACGGTTGTCATGAACTGTGCCTAGACATATGACGATTGGATTATGTGTCCGATTAGCTGTACCCTTGTATATGTCAGTAAATACGTGCGCCATCTGACGTCTCATGCAATTGTGAATATTGGTCCAAGATAGTAAAATATTCTCTCACACTTCGCTAGAACTGTTCGTTACGTAACTAGCTTCAGGTATCCTTTGTCTCAACAGTTATTTAATACTCCTCATATATCTCTAAATATTTTTTCCCATAAAGTCTTATTTCCCATTATATTAAAAAAACAAGTTGGAAATTGCTCGTCAAACGTGGCAAATGAGGTGCGTTCGTAATATAACTAGTTTTATAATTATGTTTTGCACCCCATATTGTACTAAATGTATATTTTTTGCGCTTCATAAGTGCATAGTCTGTAACATCATTAAAATGCACTTACAATAATTTTTTCCCCATTCCCCGTAATGTAACGGAAAACTTTTGACTGTTCCTGTAATTAAACTATACATTCGATTTTCATAAAATTTGAAATGGCTCGACAAAATTTTGCAGCAATTATATATTTAAAATTTCAGACCATTCGGAAGGCTGTAAAATCATTAAAATGCATTTGCAATAATTTTTTCCCATTGGCCATAATGTAACGGAAAACTTTTGGGTGTCCCTGTAATTAAACTATGCATCCGATTTTCATAAAATTGGAAATGGCTCAACAAAATTTTGCAGCAATTATATATTAAAAATTTCAGACGATTCGGAAGGCTGTAAAATCATTAAAATGCTTTTGCTATAATTTTTTCCCATTGGCCGTAATGTAACGGAAAACTTTTGGGTGTCCCTGTAATTAAACTATACATCCGATTTTCATAAAATTGGAAATGGCTCGACAAAATTTTGCAGCAATTATATATTAAAAATTTCAGACCATTCGGAAGTCTGTAACATCATTAAAATTCACTTGCAATAATTTTCCCCATTGGCCGTAATGTAAAGAAAAACTTTTGACTGTCCCTGTAATTGAACTATACATCCGATTTCCATAAAATTGGAAATGGCTCGACAAAATTTTGCAGCAATTATATATTAAAAATTTCAGATCATTCGGTCGGGTAGTTTTTGCTCTGTTATATGCGGACGGACAGACAGACGGACGGACAGACAGACGGACTGAACGACGACTATAGGTGCTACGTATTTATATAATTACGAACGCACCTAAAAACATATGTCCAAATATTTCTAAAGTAAATTTTTAATGCCTGGAGAGATTAATAGAATAAATATAGCATTTTAAATATCTGATTAACTTTTTTATTTTAAAAAGCAAAAGAACATTAATTAAAAGTCTTTATCCTTTCTTTTACTATCATCAGATAGATATAATGCTTCCATTCATATATTTTATGAACCTGTGATGGCACACGTTAAATAAAAATGTATTTCAAGAAATGGAAATTTATCTTAAAAATTTCGCCTTTGAAGAATTAATTTAATAATAAGAAGAGTAACTTTTTTTTAGTAGTAAAATGCTTTAAAATTTTTCATTACCTTTCAATGTACTCATCAGATTACTTAAATGATGAGTACGCTGTTATTCACGTTTGTGATAATCTGAAGAATGTGAAAAATAAGAGATAAGTAACCAATAATACCATCGATTTATGAGGCTAAAATTAATGTGAAACGAGAATTATTTTACTTTTTTGAATACGTGTTAAAGCAATGATAAAAAGGTTACGCAAAAAAAAAAAAATTGTGGTATAGTTAAAACTGTGATCGACAAAATAAAAAAAGAGTAATGACATTTAAAGATAATTGAAAAGCTCAGATGATAAGAGTGGTATGTGACAAACAAAAAAAATTTTAATCGAATGTTTGAAGATAATGAATGATCTTATTTGATACAAGTCGTTCAAAATGTGTTTTCTCAATATGATAATTTTTCACTTATTACCTTAATCATATGAGCACTTCAGTTGTATTATTTTCTAAATATAGTGAAAGTCACGCTAGATCTAGAATTTTTCAAAGGAATATTAACTTGTTGTTATTTTTATTTAATACGTTTTTGGAATTTTCATTTCAAAACTTAGGTAACTATAAAAAAAGAATTATGTGTTAGAAAAATATTATCTGTTTAAGTAATATAGATTATTTTTTAATGTGATGAAGCAGGGAGTGAGAATTACGCTGTATATGTGTTAATAAAGATGTCTATGAGATTTTTAAAAAAATATAATGAAAGTTTTAAATTACAGGTTGTCTACACTGTTAAAAATTTGCAGCATCCTGGCAGGTCATTTGACCGTTTTTTCCGAAAACGGTTACACAACCGTAATTTTAACACTATTTTGACCATATTATTGGCCATTTTATGGTCAGAATATAGTTAAATTATGGTCATGAAACCGTTTTTTCAAAAAACGGTCGAATGACCTGCCAGAATGCTGCAAAATTTTAACAGTGTACAGAGTCCGTTTACAATGCCAGGCACTTTATTACAAAGTCAAATGAACCATACATGTATGGAAAGTAATACAATATTAGGAGTATATTTAGAGGTTTTTGTCAACAATTAATGAACCTCTAGGGTAAAGTGGGGACCAACACCGTGGTCGGACAGATGCCGCAGAGATTGTGCGGGGGACACTAGCGCTCCCTAGACCAATTTAAGAAGTTCGCAGTGTTCCTCTCTACTGTGTGCTGTGTTGTATGCATTTCCATCACTTATTGTCAGTATTTATATATTTATGGCAGTTTTTATGATTCATACCTGCGTAGTGAGTTGCTAAAATTATTCTAATAAAGTTTTATTACATATTTTAAACGAAATAAACAGAGATTTCATCCCAAAACCGATTGCAACTGTAGACTAGATCCTCGTAGAATGCAGACATGTGATTGCATTTCTCTCGCGTCGCTCACATGACACAAAATGGCGGCGCGGATCTCACCCGTCACTATGGGACAGATGCCGTACCGAGGTTGAGCGACAAATGCCCCAAAGTATATTTTTGTTTTTCGGTTTAATAAATTAATCACTGCGATTTAAGTAGAACTTACATTTAAATGAATGTATATTAGCGCATTCTGCTACTTATCAAAATACTCTCACCAACGATGTTGGTTCACCATGTGTGAATACGGAAACCGTAGGACGTTTACAATTCTCACCGTCTAAACTGTTAAACAAATTATCTCTTATCCCAATGGTCAAAAGACCTACGCAGACAAGTAAGAGAAAGCAAAAGGATGCAAATCTTACTAGCCACAGAGTTTATAAACAAGCAAAAAGGAGAAAAAATAAAAAGCAAAAGAAACTAGAAAGCGTCAAAGAACGATAGCTTGGTGGAAGCAAAATGTGTAAAAAAAGAAAGGGAAAGAGCAACTTGAAAACACCTTACTTGAAGAAGAAACTAAAATATGAAACTAAATTCATCTTCTGACAATGGATAAATAGTTCCTCTTATGGATTCTGATGGCAGTATTGGATTGGAATTTGATGACTCTGAATATGCTCAGTGTCTGGAGTCTTAAGAAGAAACAAAGTCTAAAGCGGTCTTGATTCCGTGCATCAAATTTAATCGATAGCTGCATGAAAAAGGCTCACTTTATTTTGCAACAGGAAGTGTGGTGTGATTGTGCGCGATTGGAAATACAAAATCAAAGAATGTGAAGAAAGACCAAAAATAAACAGGCTAGCGCCTAAATAGAATAGAATTAATACTTACATTAAAAGCAAACTGCAATGTTCACCTGCATGTAAAATAGTGATTTATATCTTTTGTAATTATGCTGTCTATTGTTTCCAGTAATTATGCCATCCATTCATGTAAATTCAAATGTTTTTCTTTTCATTTACATTTTTTTTTGTCTTAAGTTTTATTTTTTGAACTTACTCTTTTGCATTTTCGTTAAACTTTTCACGATTTAGTGATATATGTAATCTTTGTAAGTTTACCGTAATTTACTTTCATTTCAACTCGTTTGAGAAAATAAAAGTGTGATTTGCTTGAAAAAAAATAAACAGCCTAGCTTTTTTCTCCATGCGTCATCTGTCCTACACCCCATGCGACATCTTACCCGGCAGCTTTATCAAGAAGGCTCACGTTTTGAGCACTTTATCGCCAGAGTAACGGTTGGCGCGGAGATAAATTCAATGCTATGCACCCTTTCTTGTTCCTGACGTTTTACGCGTAGCGAACAGCAAGCCCATTCTTTTGCTGAGAGCTTTTTGCGTTTAAAACAAACAGCTTTTTTCGCATTAAAATGCTTTTAATTGCACAATATATATAGTTCAAACATAACTTATGTTTTTCAGTTCAATAATATTAATTTATTTCATTAATTAGCTATGTTCGAAGAAATTGAGAACATATTATATTTTTTAGGAAAAATAAAAACAGACATAAAGATTTTTTTGTAATAAATATAATTCTATTGATCATGTTTTTATGACACAATTGAACTTAGTTTTATTAGCATTACTACTGAATTATTTTTATTTTTATAATTTTTTTTTCAATTAAGCGGCATAATTGTGTGATGTGTTGATTGCATTAATAAAACATATTTTCACTGACATACTTCATTAAAAATTAATTGTTCTTAATTTAATTGCGATTAGACATTAATAGGAAGTTGAAACTAAAATCAATTCGATTATAATTAGATTGAACGATAAATCATAAATTATTTAGCTGTATCCTGCAATTAAATCAATCAGTTAAAATAATTGCAAGTTGATGCATGCAATTAAATCAATTACTGTTGCATTTTAATGCTGTTAAATCTTTATCATTATTTGAGTTTTTATGAAAAAAAAACATTGGTCAGCCCCTAGTGCACAGAATTAAATATCTTTAAAATTCTTCTGTTTTTATTTTAAAATTTTTGCCATATTTTTAAATATTACTTCGTCCTAGTTGTTTTATATGTTATTTTAATATAGTCATTCGTCATATTTGAATAAATCATCTAAATTCTCTCGGATGAAATCCCTCCCCCCCCCCCTACACACACACTTTATTTTTCGTCATTTTGCCCATATATTGCACTATTAAGTTGAAGTGGCAATAAAATAATGATCAATCGTCTGAGGCAACCTCCCATTTCGAATTTTCTCTTCTCCTTCCCCCCCACCCTCTCCTCCAGCACACTATTTTTTGACCATTTAAAATTCATTGTTGCCTTGCAGAAAAGGTTAGTTAAAATTGTGTTTTGCTCTATCTCTTGATTTTTAAATAACAAATAAATAATTTACCATAAAAAAGAAAAGGAAAGAAATAGAATAGAAGATTAAAAAAAAAAAAATAATCAGAATTAATGTTTTTTGCACAGGCTTTCATTTTTTTTTTTTTTTATTCTTTACATTTTAAAAAATTTTCTGTCTTATTTATTACTTTGAAGTAACTATAAGTAAAAGACCCATTATTCAAATTCTCCCCCCCCCCCCCGAAAAAAAGTAAAGCTTGTTTTTCTTTCACCTCAACCCCCCCCCCCCCAAAAAAAAAATAAAATAAATAAATAAATAAATAAATAAAAGTTAAATATTCCAAGTTTTTAAATTTTTTGGTTTATTTTTCTGTTTGTTAATTGATAAATTTAACTATTTAAATCTACAGCCCCTCACTATCATACATAGTTTAAAAAATTCTCTAGTGATTTTATTTGTTACTTTGAAGTAACAAAATATAGTCATTGAATATTCCTTCTTCCCCACCTCCCCTTAAGAATTTCATCTCACATTAAAAAGGCAATTTCTAAACATCCTGGTTGGGGGTGTGATAGGTTTTTTCCCTCTGGTTTAGCGTATTTTCACTCGACTTTGGGTACTGTTTCTGCCGAATGATTTGGTATTAAATTAATTATATAAGTTCATCGCAGAAAATACAGTAATTTTCAGCCTCAGGTATTTTTTAAATCTGTGTTTATATACATCAAAATGCAATGAAACGGCATTAATTCATCATCCCCATAAATCCATCTTTATATGTAATGAAATATCTAGATTTATGAAGGTAATGTGTTTTTGTTTAACAGGTATGGAATTAACAATACTTAATTGAATGAAAATGTAGATTTTTGAGGGGATCCAATAATCAATATTTTAGTCTATATCACCAAAAGTAATAACGACATTTGATAAAACAGAGTATAAAAGTTCGCAATGCAATTTCTTTCGAAGAAGATTTCTTTTCATCTAGTACACATAATTCAAAATATTTCTTTAATTTAGGTAGGACTGTTATTCTAAAATATGCTAGTTCGTCTTCCGCCATTCTCGTTCAAAACAAAACAAAAGACGACGATTGGCGTTAGAGCTGGCTGAACGTTCTCGCTTTCGCCAACTTGCCAAGGCTGGTGCTGAAAACGTGAGCCTTCCTGAAAAAGCTACCCGGCACATAAAAAATTATGTAAAAAAAAAAAAAAAAAACAACGTTTGGGAAAATAATTATGCATACTTTATTAAGAGTGTTTTTACTTGTTTAACATAAAAATTAGATTCTAAAGGGTTTGATTAATGATTCCTGGTACTTAGTTTGTTGTTTTTTGCTTTATTGTACATTTTATACGAAGAAAAGTAAAACTGTGGCCTCTGTCCCCACCTTCTCTATATATGCACAATTAGTTGCACGAAACACGTCGAGGCGATAATCGTTGACGTTTTTCCCTGATACTCTTTTTTGTCCGCTCATTGTTTTATCTAATATTGAGCCGGTCAGGAATTTCTTGCTCCATTCACAACATGATGGATCTAAGCCCATATCATTTACTGTATAGACACTGGTCATGATTTATTTCTAGATTGTGTTACTCAAATATTAATTATTTAAATGATATAGCAATTCGTAAATTGACCATCAAACGTGGCAAAAGAGGTGCCACTTTTCTCCCTCTAAAAATACTATAACTAGATTTATAAATATTTAGATCTTGGTGAAATAGGTGTTGCAACCTTATGCAAAAAATGCAATAAATACAAAATTCACTACGATTATACATATTAAATTCAGTAATACGGAAATAATATCACTCCATCCTAAATAGGAAGTAATCACTATGGCAACATAGAATCATTATATATCATGGGGTATCATTGAATTAATTACGTATGATAAGATTTAATAGAATAATCACCATGACAACCTAGAATCATTACCTATCATTGAATATCATTGAATTAATTATGTATGATAGGATTTAATAGAAGGGTGAAAACTTTTATTAATATCTTTTAAGTTTGATTCGATTTTCGTAAAATTTGAAATGGCTCGACAAAATTCTGCTATGATTATACATTTTAAATTTCACACCATTCGGTTGGGTAGTTTTAGCGCTGTTATATGCGGGCAAACGGACAGACAGACAGACCAGACGACGACTATGGGTGCTTTGTTTTTATATAATTACGAACGCATCTAAAAAATACTTATACAAGATGTGGAAATTAAGATGTACGTAAAAGTTAAATATCATTCATTTGCGTGAGAAATGGGAAATTACTTAGATTTTTAAGTACATGTAAAATACACAATAGAAAAAAACAGTGTAAACAAATTTGCGAGCTGATTAAACTAAGTAGACTAAATAAAAAATAATAATGACACTTAATGATAATTGTATTAGGTACTAAAAAAATACACACGAGATGTTGCTATAATTCTCTCGATTGCTTACTAACTTATTGTTATAAATCTTTAATTTGCTAGTTTTCCGCTTTGCATTTAAGATTTAAAATGATGAAAAGCATTACTAAATATTATATCAAATTAATAATTATGTGTAATATACATGATTTGTATTTACTTGAGGGAAACGGTGCACGAGAGCTAATGACTTTATTTCACAAATAAAGTAATTATAGTCACAAATAGTCGCCAGTTAAACCAGAAATACCAGAAAATCAATGGCTGATTACTAATGAAAAAAAAATACTCATGATTTTTTGCTGATAGCTAAAGACTTATGAAAGTGGGCTGCTAATATTGAAATCACAATATTTTATTTTAAACAAAAATAAACTGTTTATAGAGCATTTTATCTCATCATGGTCGACTACTAGGGGTGAAGGGGACAGACGACTAGTGTTGCCAGGTGTCCTGCGTAAATCAGTGATACAAATTAAATACACCACTAATTTCTTACAATTTATTTCGCCCTCTTTAATCGAATTATTTTGCTATTGTTTTGCTGCTATTGGATAAGGTGAAGAAAATTACTTTAAAATACTGGTACTCGGAGCAGGATTTCCAATTTGGCCCCTAATTTAATTCAAAATTTCAAATTCACACAGTAAAGTTCGAAAGAAGAATTTTTACTTTATGTGACGGCTATACGCCTCTTATTAAATAAACTATAAAATACTATTCTTTATTTCTAGTGTGGACTTGAAATTTCTGAATGAAAATAGAGGCCAAACTGACAACCCTGGCTCGGAGCATATGGAGTCCTGATTTACGCGGAACATCTGGTAACACTAGCGACGACTACCGTAGTACTTGCCCTCTGAATAGTGTTGCCAGGTGTTCCGAAAAAATTAGGGCTCCAAATTTTCTGGAAACCACTAAATTTCTTACAGTTTATTTCTCCATATTTAATCGAAAATAATTCTGTTATTAGATAAGGCGAAGAAAATTACTTTAAAATACTGCCCAGTGCATTTCAAGCCCCAATTTACGTGGAACAACTAGAAACACTATAGTGACAGCAGGGTGTCAAGAGCGAAAGTTGATTGAAAATAAAGAGTAAAAGTTACTGTTAAAACTACCTCTGAATGATTTTCCAAAAATATTTTACTACATTAGCTTAATTAAATGTTATTTTGAGATTTTTTTTTCAAGTTTATGATAATGTGAATTTTATTAATTTAATATATAGAAATATTAACACCTACTTAAGGATATGCTGATATGAGTAGAGATAAACAACATAGATTTTCCAGCAATAAAAGTTTAGGTGAAATTGATTTTTTTTTTTTTTTGAATACGTGTAACATAAAAGAATGAAATGGCAATTCTAGGAACTTTTTGGACTAATAAAACTTTAATTGGCTAAAATACCACTAGGTAATAAAACTGCTTAACAATTTCGGTAGCTAAATAAACTACACAGACTGAGCAAAAAATAATAATGAAACTTAAAGATAATGGTATCAGCTATTAAAAACAGTACATACAAGATATTCCTCTAATTTCTGGGATTGGTTATTGATTTATTACAACTGTTCTTGGATTTAGTTGATTTTATTCTTTGCAATTTAAAATTTAAAATTATAAAAATGTAGACTTAATACTACACGAAAATAATATTTATGTGTAATCTGTGAAATTTATTTCGTTGAGTGAAGCATTGCATAAGGCCCTATGCAGATATTTTACAAGTACATATAGGCACGAGTCATTTATACCACGAAAACACTAATGGGGAAAATACTCGAAATTCTTTGCTGATGGCTAATAATTTATAAGAAAAAATGCTCCACATAGGAAAATTGTAATATTTCAATTTAAACAAAATTAAACTCTTCATAAAGAATTTTATGTCATTGCGGCAGGCTTATGGGTGAAGGGGAGGGCAACGGGGATAATTGCCTTATAAATGGTTTTCGAGATATGTTTTACAGTATTAGCATAATTAAGTGCTATTTCGAGATTCTTTTTTTCCTTCAAGGCATGATAATATCAACAATATGAAAATATAAGAAACTAATTTCGCATATGGAGATATCAGTAGAAATAAAATACATTTTTGAACAACAAAATTTTATGCGAAACAAGATCGATTTATTTTTTTCAAACGTGTAAAATAAAAAAAACGAAATGACAGTGCCAAGAAACTTTTTGGACTGATCAAACATCCATTGGCTGGAAAAGGGAACAATGAATTTAATGTTAATTATATTATTTTCTAAAAAATAAAAAATATTTATTTTATTCCGAAAATTTCTTCGATCATTTATTGGCATGTTGTTGCCGTTGCTTAATTCAAATTTTTAGTTTTCACACTGACCAGTTCACATAGGGGATCACAAATAATAATGATAACAACAATAATAATAATAATAATAATAATAATAATAATAATAATAATAATAATAATAATAATAATAATAACAATAATAAGAAGAAGAATTAGATAAAACTAACGCATGGACCAATATTATTTTTCTTTAAGAGTCAGAAAGAAAGAAAAATGTATTTTTGAAATATCCAACTAATATTTCAAAATTCAATTTTACTATATGGCCGAAATAGAACTTTTATTTCAATGTAATAATTTTATTCCAAGATAATATAAAACTGTTAAAGGTGGCTACTTAGTTGCTAGCATGATGGAGAATGTAGCCAATAATGCCAGTGATATACGAAGCAAAAAGTAATGTGGAATATCGTATGACATACGTTTGGATTATATGAATGGTTGTCAGGAAAAAGGGTCTATTTTGCATATTGTGGGAAGTTGGGTTTTTGTTCAAAAAGAGTCTATATGAAATGATTAATGATTACCCAGTGTTAAAAATCACAAGCTCATAATATAAAGGTTTGTTTACTTTGCATAAAACATGAAACATTAAACTAAAAATAATATTTTAACTTTCTTTTCAACTTAAATAGTTTTTATTACTCGCCAATGATTAGCATAAAAACAAAAATGGAGGTTAATTAAGATCGAATAAAGGACCTATGTTGCATTAGGTTCTCACGACATCGCTAATCAAGGGCATTAATAGTTTTTTCGCATTGTCCGAAATCTTAAATTTATAACATGCGCCCTTCTTACAGACAACTATTTAATTGTTATCAATGTTTACGAATCTGAGTATTTTTTTCAATCCCCGTTAGTTTCTTCCAAATGTTAGCTGATAAAAAAAAAGATGATAAACGTCCGCTGTTTCAACCGCGATTTAGCAGGGTTAATTTTAGAAAGTGACCGCGAATTTGAAAAAAGAAATGTTTAGAAAAATCCAGTCACACAACGGACACCTCAATTCATTTAATTTAGAGGTCATACTTAGGTATTTAAGACAAAAATCTCTACCATATTTTAACAGGAGGTGGCGACAGGCCACTCGTAATAAACAAGTTTTTAGTATAGTTGCTCTATTATGTTTACAGATAGCGAGGATAACAAAGCATGCAGTAGCTGTTTGAGGCAACAAAAGTCATGTCCTTCCTCACAAGGTGACCGACCTGAAAAGTCTTTCGAGGATTGCTCGGAACGAGCCAAAGCATCAATATCAAACAAATTATTAACCATTTTTTGAAAAAAATCGATAGTCGCTGCATCAGAAAAAAATTAAATAATAAGAAAAAATACTAATAATAATAAATAAAGGTCAAATTGAAGTACTTCATACTCTCTGGAGAGAGCTTTGGCGGTGATCATTCATCACTTCCTATCAGAACATGATTATAGTGTATTAAGGCAATCAGCAGAATAATGAGTGGAAAAAATTCCTCTTGATCGTAACGAAATTTTAGCAAATTAAAAATGTGCTATCCAGTTGAAATATATAAATATTTTGCCCGAATGAGTTTGCAATCTTTACTCGGTCATACTGTTGGACAGAAAGAAATAAAAATATCTAACAAAAAAGGCATGAGAAACAGATTAAGTGACGTTTACGTTCCACAGAAAATGTAACAATAAAACACAATCATAATAAAACGCAAAATGTTCATGGCCACAAGTACTTCTTCGAAATTTTTAAACTGTATTATGTAAAACAAATTGCTAGAAAAATAAGGGCTACGTTAATATGTATGATCAAATACACTTAGCATAATACCACCGAGACTTTAAAAATTCTCAATCACCATAAATGTCTCCAAAATAAATTGAGGCTTAAAAAAACTAAATAACAAAAAAAAAAAAAAAAAAAAAAAACATATACTCGACCTGAAAGTCAAATGTTGCCCGTGCACAGAAATTGAGTTGATTTTATAAGGTTACTTTTTATAAGGTAAAATACAGTTTATTTCCGCCTAGTTTATTAAGTAAACAAGCTTAAAAAAATTCGTCCGTGTTATGTAAACTTTTATTAGCAGAATTGCGAAATCTCAGTACAAGAAACATCAATCTTGAGACTTTTCATGATATTACTTTGAAAGAAAAAAAGAAACAAATTGTGTTATATTTAGTTTAAGTACAATACAGTGCGTCCCAAAAGTTTATACACAACGTTTTCTTTTTTTAATTTTCCAAATAAAAAAAAGAATAACAATTTCAAAACAATTTGTAATTAAAAATAATAGGAAGATAATAATAATGCTATACACAACCACAGGCTTTCTGAGAAAAATTAAAACATAAATTTGACTGTCCCAAAAGTTTATAGACAACTCATTTTTTTCCCTTTAACGTTCAAATGTTTAAGCCATTTGTTCTAATCACTTCAAAAACTCGATCAGGCATACTCAAAACAAGAGATGAAGAAACTCTGACTTTAAAGAAAATCAACTTGGTTCAAATTGCAGCTTTATATCTTGAACCGTTGCAAATTGATGCCTTTTAGCATATACATCTCTAGCTAATCTTCCCACGAGGTTCTAAATTGGGTTCATGTCAAGACTAAGGATAGGTCAGTTCATAATAGTTACTTGGTTCTGTCTAATCCACTGCATTGCAGAGTTGGACATGAGAATGGAGCAATGGTTTTGCTGGTACATCTATTTGTCCCACTTTAGCAACTTTCCAAACGGAAGTAACTGTACTTCAAGCCTTTTCTAGTAATCTTCGGAAAATTGACGACCTTTCATAAAAGCAATATGGGTTGTTCTATTTTAAGAAAATGCTGCCCACATCATGAGAGAACACCTTCTTTGCTGTCTACTAAAAAAAGTTCGTGAATCCTTGGGAATATCGTGCCATTAATATGCCCAATCATCGAGGTCATCTAAATGGAATTTCTTTTCATCACTGACAAGAACACTCAGCCATTCATCTGACAAATTTCTGTGATTTCGGCTCAAATGAGCACACGTGTCTTTATTTCGTTATATAAACTTTGGCAAATGCTGCATTTTGAAAAATCAAGAAATGTACTTGCTAGCAGCTGTCGATGGACCGTGGATATTGGTACTGAAACGTTTACTTCTATAGAAAGTAACCGTGCACACAGATTCTGAGTTGAAATTAATGTCAGAATTTATCTATCTTATCATTTGGTTGTTTTCTTTGGTCATCTAGAACGGGATTTTGCTTCAATTTGTTATCTTTTGACATGATTCGGTAAATACCAACCCTTCTGCATCCAGATTTTCTTGAAATGTCCATAACTTTCCATCCACGAGCCTTTAAACGATAGATTTCCAAAATTTCTTTTTTGGAAAACTGCACATTGCCAGGCATCTTTGAAATCAGTCGGAAACTGAAAGACAGATAAGATTTCATCTCAGTAAACTATTGCGTCACAAGTATATGACCTTGCAATATGCAAATTTTGGACACCAGTACTTAAATCAGCTTTTAACACCGGTTGTCTACATATTTTTGGGACAGCATTTTTTTGTTTTTAATTTTTTATATTAAATTCTATGGCTGCTAAAAGTTACTTGAGTATTTTATTGTTTTTATTTCAGAATTATATATTTTCATAATTTATTTCGGCTTTTTTACTCGTTTAGTTTGCTTTTAAATTAAAAAAAATGGTTGTCTATAAACTTTTGGGACGCACTGTATTTCCAAACTACTGTTAGGAGATAAAGTGATTTGTAGAGAACATTTATTCGTGGAAAAGCTTTTAAGTATATTTTATGCATAATTACAAAGGAATTTCTTTGACACATAACTTATGGAAATCGATGGAAAAAATTAACTTGCTTAGTAAACTGTTTTGGGGTTAAGGAATTTATAAAATACTAGCAAACCCCGCGACTTTGCTTGCGTAATAGTTGAAATATGTCAAGTGATATTTGCATGACTATTTCTTATTAGAACAACACTTTTTGAAATAATTCAAAAATTACAAATTAAGCCACAGTTTGACTAAACTTCATTATAAAAGTGCAATAGACAGAAATGAGACTTTAATTAATAAGAAGAACTAAAACTAATTCCAATTAAATGATAATTTAGAAAGTATTTTGAAACTTTTATGCTCATTTCAGTATTCATTTGAAGTTTTGAATTTTGTAGAAACCATCTTAACACATTTATGTCTTAAAATTAACCATCATGTCAAATTCCAAGTTTCTTGTCCAACAGTCTACCACCTTTCTGGTGTTAGTGGCTCCAACATAAAATGCCGAAACAAAGTTGAAATAGAATGTCTCGAAAAATGTTGAAACAGAGACAGTCAACATTAATTTGCCAACATTAACCTTGAAATCGGTTGATATTTCCTAATATTCTATAGAAAGCGGAATTTAGATGTTTTTAAAGGTTTTCTTGTTGTTGCTGCCAACCAGGTGGTAGTGACACCAGCATACAATATAGCCCTCATAGGATCATGTACTATCTCACTCTTGATTCCCAACCAATAACTTCTGTAATCGGTTTATTATTTCCTGAGATTCCATAGAAATCGTAATTTAGGACTCTTTTAGAATGGTTTTCGCTCCTTCCCTTCGCTTGACCCCTTTTTAATTGCGAATTTATTTTCGACTGTTCTTAGGGGACATTTATGTTTTATAAGTAACTACCGTGCTATATTTAAAGTTTCTAGCCTCTTCAGTACCGCAGAAATCGCAATTTTAAAATTTTGTTTGCTCTTGCAACCCTCGGCATATAGATTACGTTTGAGCAGGTTCTATCACCAACAATTTGCAACCATTATGTTTGAAATTGGTTTCGCATTTCATACAATTGCATAAAAATCGTAATTTAGAACGCTTTTCGCTCACTTCATCCTTTTAAATTTGGAATTTTCTCTCGACAATTCTTAGAAAGCATTTGCATCTTTGAAGTAATTACCATTCCAAATTTAAAATGTTAGACCCCACTCAGTAACACCAAAAACACAATTTAGAACATTTTTTGCTCCTGTAACCCCCAGATGGTAGCGACAACAACGTAAAGTATTAGCTATGTTGGAGCGGGGACTGTCACTATCAATTTGAAACCATTACTTCTGAAATCGGTTTATATTTCCTGAGATTGCGTATAAATCGCTAATTAGAAGGTTTTTAGAACGCTTTTCGTTCATTTTCACCCCTTTTTAATTTCAAATTTTTAAGGAACTCTTCTCAGAGAGTATTTACATCTCATAAATAATTGCCATGCCAAATTTCAAGTTGCTAGCTCGTTCAGTATCATAAAAACCACAATTTAGAACGTTTTTTAAAATGCAACCGCAAGGTGGTGTTGACGCCGACATGCAATAGATCCTATATTGGAGCAAGGGCTGTCATCATCAATTTCCAACCATTGCTTTTGAAATCGGTTGGGTATTTTCTTAGATTGCATAGAAATCGCAATTTAAAACGTTTTTCGTCCATTTTCAGCCCTTTTAAATTTCGAAGATTTAGGAAATGTTCTTAGAGGTATTTTATATCTCATAAGTAACTACCATGCCTAGTTTCAAGTTGCTAGACCCTGCACCATTACAAAAAACGCAATTTAGATCGTTTTTTTGCTCCTTCACCCCCTTTGGGGTAGTGGCACCGACATGAAATACAGCCTATGTTGGAGCAAGGGCTGTCACCATCGTTTTCACACCATTACTTTTTTTAATCGGTTCGGTACTTCCTGCGATTGCGTAGAAATCGCAATTTAGAACGTCTTTTTGAACGCTTTTCGGTCATTTTCATCCATTTTAAATTTTGATTTTTTTTTAGGAAATATTCTTTTGTGTCTTATAAATAAGTGCTCTGCCTAATTTCAGGATTCTAGGCCCTTTAGTAACACAAAAATCGCAATTTAGAACGTTTTTTGCTTCTGCAACCCCTAGGTGGTAGTGATCCCGACATGAAATAGAGCCTATGTGGGAGCAA
The DNA here is from genome assembly GCA_963932465.1 of Maratus speciosus. Taxonomy (NCBI): domain Eukaryota; kingdom Metazoa; phylum Arthropoda; class Arachnida; order Araneae; family Salticidae; genus Maratus; species Maratus speciosus. Next base: position 177,490,843 of record OZ010786.1, read on the forward strand.
GGACTGTCATCATCAATTTCCAACCGTTACTTTTGAAATAGGTTGGGTACTTTCTGAGATTGTGTAGAAATCGCCATTAGGACGTATTTTAGAACTCTTTTCGCGCATTTTCATCCCTTTTAAATTTCGATTTTTTAAAGAAATGTTCTTAGAGATCATTTATATCTTATAAGTAACTACCATTCCAAATTGCATGTATCTGGGCCCTTCAGTAACACCAAAATCGCAATTTCGAACGTTTTTTTTTTTTGCTCCTGAACCCCCTTTAGGAGTAGTGGCACCGACATAAAATGTAGCCTATATTAGAGCAAGTGTTGTCACCATCATTTTGACTCCTTATTTTTGAAAACGGTTTGGTACTTCTTGAGATTGCGTAAAAATCGTCATTTAGAACGTTTGTTAGAAAGCTTTTCGCGCATTTTCACCCTTTTTTAATTTCGATTTTTTTACGAAATGTCCATAGGGATCATTAGTATTTTATAACTAACATTCCAAATTTCATGTTTCTAGGCCCTTCAGTAACACAAAAATTGCATTTTTAGAACGTTTTTTGCTCCTGCACCCCCTTTTGGCCAGTGGCACGGACATAAGAGATAGCCTATGTTCTAAGTTGGACTAACATCATCATTTTGATACCATTACTTTTGGAATCGGTTCGGTAGTTCCAGAGCTTACCTCCTACAAATAAACAATTTTTACCTCTTTATAATATGAGTGTAGATTTAGCTGGCTGAAATAATATTTCGTTTAAAAGTGCATAAAATAAATATTTTCGTCTTGGCCGAATATTTATATTGCACGAGGACGAATAATTCTTTTCCAGCTTTTTAGAAATATAAAACGAATAATCCAAGAAGGATTATTATTTTGTTTTTCCAAAACATTCCTGTTCTATTATATATTTAATTCTTTTATAACTTGGTATAAACTAGTTGTAAAAATTAGATTGTTCTTACTGTCAAAATATGAAATATGCTATTTGGTAGTTTAATTAATGATCATTAATTAAAAGTGAATACCTGATGCCATATATTTGCGCCAGCATGTAGTAATTTTATTACAATTCCATAGACAGAAAAATCGCGAATTCGGGAAGAGTCCACATCTAGTTCCGGTTTTTCGGCGATAAATGTTTCGATGGAGTTGTCAGATATTTAGCCTTTGGGGTTGTTTTTTTTTAATAGTGAAAGGTACTTTATTTGCTTGTTTTGTGTAATTTCTATTATTTACTGATCTACCGCAAGGAGAAAAACCCTTAGAGGGGTTGCTTCTTCAGAAGATACCAACTAGGAGAGGTGTGTTGGAATCGGAGGAGGTTACAGTCTTGGTGCGATTAGCATTCGTTTGATGCTCTCCTTTTTTTTTCTATTTTCTCTTTTTGACAACGCGAATATATCGAATTTAATAATACTAGGGCATCGTACCCGAGTTCTCAGAGTTACAGAGTATAGGAGAAAACCTTTTTCTCTAATAAGTCTAATACTTTTTTTACATGTATTATATTTTAAGTTTGCCCACTAACACCGAAATGCATTTTTATCTGAGGAATGTTATTATGCAATCAAATAAAGTTCCGAAAATTATTAAAAGCTTTTGTATTAGTCGCATGCCAGGAATTATTAGCCGAAGATTGTGCTACGCACAACAGTCTTTTTGATTCTGATCTTTTCAGTGCTTTAAGCGAGTAGTTCAATTACATGTCTGTTAAATTTGTATTTTATTTATATTAACAATCTAGCTACTTTCTGACACATTCCTGAATTAGTGTTTATTCGTAAATGCATAACACTGCCAAATTTTCTTTTTAAGAAGCTATGGAATCAAACAGTGTTTTCGAATTTCTGACAAAATTTTAATGATACTCATATCTTAAGAACTTAATGCACATAATTTCCTCAAATTTCATATTCTGTTGACGTAAGTTTGTTCTGATTAGGCTACGCCAATTTATTATTAAGGGTATTCTCAAATCCAAAAGGGAAACTTTATGACATAAGTTTTAATTCATTTTTTGTTGGAAAATGCATGAAAAAATGCATAGCAGTTGTTGTTGTTCAGAAAGTATGTAATCGAGTTGTTTTTTCCGTTTTTTTCATACGCAATAGATCTTTCAGAAAATAGTGTCAAAATGGACGTTTTAAACCGAATTTCCGCACGAAAGTAGAATAACACTCACGAAAGGTCGAAAAACGTGTTTGTCACGTGATCAAAATCACTTATAACTCAATAGGTAATTTATTGATCAAAAAATGGAAAACAGTTCAATTCCAAATCGCTTCCATGGCCAAGTTTTCCAATTTTATATCTTTCCGTTAAAAAACGAATTTGTAAATGTGTCAAAACGTTTTGCACTTGTTGAGCAGAGCAGTTAAATACAGCCGTGCTGTATTAACATGTATGAGATAAAAAAAAGTTTTGGAATTGCACATCCGACTAGTTACTTTGTATTATAGGATTTAATTTTCTACCGAATAAAGCACGGTTTTCCCTAGATCCAAACAACAGTAAAGGTGCCATTTTTTTACTTAGGGGCAAGAAGGACATATTTTGGGGGGAGGGGCAAATGGGGATATTTCTTAAACCAAAATGGCAATTAGGGTGCCTGAAACTGCTTAGGGAAAACTCAGAAAAAAAAATGAATGCCTTCTTAACAATGCAAAAAAAATCATAAATTCAAAAATTCGGTATCAAAGTCTTGATATCGAAATTAAGGCTTGTCATGCAGTTTAAATTTAAAAAAAAAACTAGTTTCAAACCAGGCTTTAAGAATTTTATTGTATTGTTTGATTCCCAAATAGGAATAAATCAGTATAGTTTAAAAATACTTATTTTTAAATAAAAAACTGAAAGATATTTTTTTAGTATTTAAAAGTAACACTGGAATGCTTAGTGTAAAACAATTTGAAAAAAAAAATATACAATTATCATTAATTAAAATATATTTCCTTCTTTTTCGTTACATCATTTCGTATTAATACACTTTAATTATAGTTAAAAACGAACCACTTTCAAAAATAAAAGCTCAAAGATTGAGAACTTAATTATTTAAAATAAAATTGCAATGCTGAGTGTGATTTCAATTTTCCTATCTGCCTCGAAGTTAAAAAAGAAAAGCGAAATAACAATTACATACATTTAGTTGAAACTTTTTATAAAGCAAAAAATGTAATTTTTTATTTTTACAGACCATAATTTATATTCAGAAACTATTTCACACGATATAAACACATTACAGTCATCGTTTTTTCAGCAATAACAAAAACTCAAAAGAGGCTATTTTAAACAAAATAAACTGCAAACTATGAATCTCAATTGCATCGCTGCACCATTTCGCTTGATGCACCGATTAGGGACGCCAATTTAAACCAAGAACATTTCTTTTGCGATTCAGAATGCATCCCACGGGCATCGTAACTGAGCAGTCTATTGTGCGTTTTATTACAGCAATCGATGTCACGACTGAATGGCACTAACCTATCAGATGCACTGCTGACAGAGCAAAGAGGCAGTATCCTTTATTTCTTTTGAATTTTTCATTTGTTTTTAACGTGGGATTTGAAGAAGAATTCGAGAGCTTGTTGTAATAAGGCTAGGGATATCAGGGAAATTAAATGTAATAACGTTGAACAACTTGTTGCAACGGAAAGAAGAAAAAACGATGTTTATTTAAATGTGTTTTTATTATCTACTTAAAGGCAATAGTAGTGATCATTTTCAGGCGTGTTTTTATTATCAACTTAAAGGCAATAGTAGTGATCATTTTCAGGCTTTAAAAATGTTAAAATTCCATTTCTTTATTAAATGTAAATTAACATTAACCATTGCAGAGCGTCTTTTCTAATCATTATAACGAATTGAAAAGATAGCAAGGAATTTCTCATTTTCTATCATGATATTTTAGATGGAAAATATCATGCATTTTTATATGAATTTTATTTTAGTGACATCAGTTTATTATTAATTAAAATTAAATATTTATATAATTTAGAGATGCCCAGAAAATTAAGAATGTTTTGCGCGTGAAGATTTTCGTTGAGCATGAATATTTTGATCGCTTGAAAATAAACATTTTATGTAACGGTTACGATTTTAGGTAGATTTAATTTGTTGCCATCGGTGTTCTTAAATTATTTACAAGTATTATTTACAGGGAAATTATTTACATGATGAAAAACTGAAATTCCGATATTTGTTATTTAGTAGTAATATTATTATTATTATTATTATTAATTTTGCTGACAATTTTTTAAAAATTGTTGTAAAGAGATAAACTGACATTTTGAGAGTCGTTTGAAAGATTTAAAACTGAACATTTTAGCATATAGTATCAATATCGATTTAGCATTATCGATAAACCTATTGCAGTAAATAAATCAATTAAATTAAAAAACAGAAAAAAATGTGTGATAAAGTAATAAAAATCTTTATACCTTCATATTACAATGCAAATGATGAATGATGCCACACAATCTGTGGAAGAACAGCTACATGTTAAACTCTATCGAAACCTCTACCGAAACCTAAAACAGACCTATTGTTAAAAGAGGATTACTGGAAATAAAAAATACATTATATATAACATTATTGTGCAAAAAAGATCATGCAGAAATCACGCATCTCTTCAGAAAGTCATCTAAGCATGCCGCAAAGATCAATACATACTTTTAAAAATGTTATTATTTATTGTATATTTATTTATATAAAGAAAATAAACTCAAATGTACGCAGATTAAAAAATAAAATATTGCTCCACTACAACACTGTGAAGTCCATCATGTAGATTTAATCACCTGAAAAAAATATATAGGGTAAATGACAATGCTTTACCCTTCCATCATACCAGATATTGTAACTTCTAGTTACTTTTTTGTTTCGTTTATCTACACTGGCGGAAAAAAAAATCGCAACACCAAGAAAGATTTGTGTTAGATAAACGAAATTTGGTAGGCATGTTTATACATCTGAAAGATGACATCGATTGAAATTTCGCGCTTCGCGCATAAGTGTGGCGCTAGTGGCGCCACTCAGAACTTGCAGATCAGGTTTACTTTAAATGCGTGCTGTAAAGTTCGTGGGCGTTATTTAGCTACGAAACGTGACGCATTGAGTTGATGTTAGCCAAGAATGCCTTTAACAAGACGAAGAAGCCACTGCCAACAGCTCCCCGAGTTGGAACGAGGTCGCATATACGGGCTACGAGAAGGGGGATTTTCTTTCAGCGATATTGCAGAAACACTTGGCTGGAATGTATCCACTGTGCATGATTGTTGGAAACAGTGGTCAAGGGATGGTGCTGCCTCAAGAAGACCGGGTTCCAGGCGGCCACGTGCACTCCTGAGAGGGAAGATCACCATATTTGGCGTACGACTGTGGCGCATCGTACTGCGTCTACGGCAGAAATTCGAGCTGTAGTTGGTACCACAGTGACACAACGAACTGTTAGAAATCGGTTACTTCAAGGACAGCTCCGAACCAGGCGCCCTGTAGCGTGCATTCTACTGACTCCAAACCATTGCCGTTTGCGACGTAATTGGTGTCAATCCAGAGCTCATTGGAGGACGGAGTGGAGATCTGTTGTGTTTCTGATGAAAAGGAAACACAACAGATCTCCACTCCGCCCACCAATGAGCTCTGGCTTGACACGAATGGAGTCGCAAACGGCAATGGCTTGGAGTCAGTAGAATTATGTGACCCATTATGTGATATATCATTAGGAAGCCCATGGACTGCTGTTTCATATTATGCACCTCGCATCTCGCTTCCCTCACTTTCCCCACGTGGGGACACATTTCTATATAAATAAAAATATAAATGTACGTTTGTACAAAATCTTAAATCTCCGAAAGTTCTTCACCGATTGCTTTGAAATTCACAGATTGCGTTGCATTCAAATAAGCGCGTGTTTTTATATATATATTACAAACTTCGCTCCTCCCTCCTCCAAATTCCTCGCCACCACAAGGGGAGCGCTTTTTAATTTTTTCAGACACACGTCATGTGACATAGCATTAGAAAGCCCCTTGACTACTCTTCAATATTATAAAACTACCAACCCCGTCATCCCAATTTCCCCCCGTAGGGGCATATTTCTATATAAACTAGTATGTTGTGGCCATCACAAAACTTTCATCTATATAAATCACGTCAATTAAATCATTTAAATAGATGAAATTACATCAATTGAGCACCAATTCATATCAAAGTGTATCTGAATTTGAAGTTTGATAAAAATTCGTGCCTTAGTTCTCGAGATAGAGCTATAGCAAAAATTCTGAAAAATGTAGCATAGCAGCGCCACCTGTTGAGTGATTTACACCAATACATAAACAGCAATAACTGATATCCAGGTATGCATGGATCTGAAGTTCGTTGAAAATCCAAGCATTAGTTTTTGAGATAGAGCTATTGCGGGAATCTCAAAAACAGCATAGCAGCGCCACCTATTGAGCGATTTACACCAAACTATATAAAATGTCAATTCATGTCAAGGACTAACATATTCTAAATTTTGATGAAAATTCGTGCATTAGTTCTTCAGATACATTTATAGTGCAAATTCTGAAAAATACAGCATAGCAGCCCCACCTGTTGAGCGATTTACACCAAAATGTACACAATGACAATTCATGTCAAGGATTAACTGATTCTGAAGTTTGCTGAAAATTATTGCATTAGTTCTTGAGATACAGCTATAAAGAAAATTCTGAAAAGTGCAGCATAGCAGCGTCACCTTTTGAGCGATTTCCACCAAAACACAAACAGCACTAATTCATATCAAAGTGTACTTGAATCTGAAGTTTGATGAAAATCCAAGCATTAGTTGTTGAGATAGAGCTATTGGGTAAATCGTAAAAAATACAGTAAAGCAGCGCCACCTGTTGAGCGATTTACACCAAAATGTACAAAATGTTAATTCATGTCAAAGATTAACTGATTCTGAAGTTTGGTGAAAATTATTGCATTAGTTCTTGAGATACAGCTATTAAGGAAATTCTGAAAAATGCAGTATAGCAGCGCCACTTGTTGAGCGATTTACACCAAAATGTACAAAACTTCAATTCATGTCAAGGACTAAACTGAATCTGAAGTTTGATGAAAATCCGTGTATTAGTTCTGGAGATTGAGCTATTGCGGAAATCGTGAAAAAGGCTGCATAGCAGCGCCACCTGTAGAGCGATTTACACCAAAAACTAATCAGCACCAAATTATATCATGGACTAACTGAATATAAATTTTTATTAAATTCTGTGCACTAGTTCTTGAGATAGAGCGCCCACAAAATTTGTGTCACATACATACAGACAGGCTCACAGATGCACAGACTCACAGACAGACATTTTGTAAAAACATGTTTTTCGGAATCTCTGACCCCTAAAACGTGTAGATTCGTCGAAAACCGAAATTCGAAAATTTTCTCGAATCCAATACTTTCTTCTTTTAAAGATAGAAGAAATTAAAAATAAATGTGAATATTCGTCTGTACGAAATCTTAAAGCTACAAAAGTTCTTCACAGATTGCTTTGAAATTCACCGGTTGCGTTGCATTTGAATGCACTCGTGTTTTTATATTAGTATGATGAACCTCGCATTCCCCTCCCCCAATTTCATCCCCCAGGGCACTTTTTTAATATTTTTCGACACCCATTATGTGGTATATCATTACAAAACCCTTGGACCACTCTTTCATATTATGCATCTCCCCTCGCTGTCACTATGCCCTCCGAAGGGACACATTACTGAAAAATTTGTCAGTATTTTTTACTTTCTTCTATCTTGACAAGAAGAAAGTATTGGTTTCATGAAAATTTTCGAATTCCAGTTTTCGACGGATTTATACTTTTTATGGGTCAGAGATTCCAAAAAACATGTTTTTACAAAATGTCTGTCTCTGAGTCTGTCTGTCTGTCTGTCTGTCTGTCCGTCCGTCTGTCTCTCTGTATGTGACACAAATTTTGTGGGCGCTCTATCTCAAGAACTAACGCACGGAATTTAATAAAAATTTATATTCAGGTAGTCCCTGATATAGATTAGTGCTGATTAGTTTTTGGTGTAAATCGCACTGCAGGTGGCGCTGCTATGTAGCATTTTTCAGGATTTCCGCAAAAGCTCTATCTCAAGAACTAATGCATGGATTTTTATAAAACTTCAGATTCCGTTACTCCTTGATATGAATTGGTGCTGGTAACGTTTTGGTGCAAATCACCCAACAGATGGCGCTGCTATGCTGCATTTTGTAGAATTTACACGATTTTCGTAATAGCTCAATCTCAAGAAATAATGCACGGATTTTCATCAAACTTCAGATTCAGTTAGTGCTTGACATGAATTGACGTTTTGCCTCTTGTGATGTAAATCGCTCAACAGGTGGCGCTGCTATGCTGCATTTTTTGAGATTTCCGCAATAGCTCTAGCTCAAGAACTAATACTTGGGTTTTCAACAAACTTCAGAATCAGGTATACCTGGATATGAATTAGTGCTGTTTATGTTTTGGTGTAAATCGCTCAACAGGTGGCGCTGCTATGCAGCATTTTTCACGATTTTCCACAATAGCTCAATGTCCAGAACTAATGCACGGATTTTCATCAAACTTCAGATTCAGTTAGTCCTTGACATGAAATGATGTTTTGTACCTTTTCGTGTAAATCGCTCAACAAGTGGCGCTGCTGTACTTCATTTTTTGTGATTTCCACAATAGCTCTAGCTCCAGAACTAATGCACCGATTTTCATCAAACTTCAGATTCCGGTATACCTTAATATGAATTTGTGCTGTTTGTGTTTTCGTGCAAATCGCTCAACAGGTGGCGCTGCTATGCTGAATTTCTCAGAATTTCCCCTACAGATCTGTCTCAATAACTAATGCACGAATTTTCATCTAACATCGAATTCAGGTATACTTTGATACGAATTGGTTCTAAATGGATGTAATTTCTCATACTATTTAAATGATTTAATTGACGTGATTTATATAGAAGAAAGTTTTGTGATGGCCACAACACACTAGTTATAATTACACTGTATTTTTTATATTTGTTTTTTCTTTTTTTTTTTTAGTCCGTGTTTTTTTTTCTTTTTAGCTCACGGGCTACTAAAGCCTGAGAGCTAATGTGCACGCAGGTTTTGCAAGTACGTATGTATGTAATGCGATAACTCTTGATAAAAATATCCGATTTGCTTCAAATTTTGTAAATAGTTTCATTCTGATAAGGCGCTTCCCTGATTAGTTTTCGGAGTTCATTGGTTATGTATAAAAGAGGAACGGGGGACTAATCCTCTCTTAATTTTGATAAATGGTTTTTCATGCAGAATTTTCCGATTTGCTTCAAATTTTGTAAATACGTTCATTCTGATAAGGCACTTTCCTAATTAGTTTTGGGAGCTCATTGGTAAAGCATAAAAGGGGCAACGGGAGGTTAATCTCCCCTTAATTTAGATAAATGGGTTTTTCATGCAGAATTGCCTGATTTGCTTCAAATTTTGTAAATAGGTTCATTTTGATAAAGTGCTTTCCTGATTAGTTTTGGTGTTTTGTTGGTTATGCAAAGGGGAAAGGGGGGCTAATTCCCCCCTTAATTTAGATAACTTGTTTTTTCATGCAAAATTATTAGATTTGCTTCAAATTTTGTCAACTGGTTCTATCTGATAAGGCGCTTCCCTGATTTGTTTTGGGGGTTCATTGATTAAATATAAAGGAACAAACGGGGGCTAATCCCCCTTAATTTAGATAAATGGGTTTTTCATGCAGAATTATCCGATTTGCTTCAAATTTGGTATACCGGTTTATTCTGATAAGTCGTTTCCCTGAGTGGATTTGGAGGTTCATTGGTTAAGTATAAAAGGGAGAACCCCTTAATTTATTTTTCAATGGGCATTATTCTTTGAAATAAGAGTATAATATACAATTAGTGTGAATAGCCTGTGAGCTCAATGCCATCAGTTTAACTCGGCACATATCTTTTTAATTCACTCGATTTGACAGGGATGCCACCGCACGTACTGCAATTGATAATCGGCCTGCCAATTAGGATGTTGCGAAATATTCACAAGCTAAATCTTTGCAACGGCACGCGGCTTGCAGTAAAAAAATAATGAGCAACTTCGTAGAAGCAACAAGCTTGTCAGGACCTTTCAAAGGTGAAGCTAACCTCATTCCTCGCATTCCTTTGATTCCAATGGATCCGCAATTTCAATTTAAAAGATTGCAATTACCTATTTGATTGGCGTTTGTAATCTCCATCAACAAAGCTTAGGGCCAAGCTTTAAAATTCTGCGGTTTAGATCAAGATATGAATTGCTCCTCACATGGGCAATTAAGTGTTTCGTGTTCTAGAATCGGCAAAACAGACAATCTCTATATCTGCACAGACAATGTAACAACAAAAAATATTGTATACTCACAAGTATTGTGAAATTAAACATATTAGAAACGTGCACTTTCTCTTTTCTTTCTTTTCCATTTAGCCAGACTGAGCCACAGCAACGTGTGGCTGGGCACAGCCAGTATGAAATATTTTAACTGAAAAAAGTTGTGAAAATAACGATTCCCTTAAATTTGCTTCGGTAACACTTCATTATTAAACCAGATCTGTTTTAGAATCACGAAATTTAAACAGTCTGGAATGTTTATTTTCACTTGGCTTTACGAATCTCTTACGAAAAAGTGCTCAATATTTTCCAGACATTTGAATACATACGACCGAAATAATAGAAAAAAGAATCAGTTTGAAAAAAAAAAAAACATTAGAACCAAACTCATACTGAGAAGTTAAAATTTTCAGATATTTTTAGCAAATATTTTTTACAAAACACGTCTAATTTAAATAATGGAATGTGTTCATACAAAAGAGGAATTGAAAAAAGATTCAGAGAGTATAATACCTATATATACGTTTCAGCATGTACAATTTGATTAATTTTATACCACGCAAATGAATTTAAGAGACAAATAGATATATAAAAAGACTCATTCTCAAAATGTGGAAAACCAATTGAAATCTCTGATAAGAAAAGTAATAAAAGTTCCTTGAAAACAGAATAAAGTAATCTTAAATAGAGGGTATTGCTTTTCATTTGGGATTTGTAATTTACCGTAGGAGAAAATTTAGAAAAATGTCCGATTTTGTACGACATCATTAGTAAATTAATTAAATATCATAGTAACAAATATCTCTGTAAAAATTACATTTTTTTGCTTGCTTTATTTTATACTGAAAATGAATAACGAAGCAACCTGGAAAAAAAGCATTTGATTAAAAAAAAAAAAAAAAAGATCGGAAATTGGTAGTTATATCTGGCAGAAATAATTTGATCAGATGAACATGTGGCATGTAACTACATAAAGAATATAACTACATTTTATGTGGATCCTAAAACTATTAACGAATATAACGGCATTTTAGGAGGATCCGAAAACTATTTCGTTTTGTTATGATTTTAACACACTTAAGTTTTTATTAATGGTACAACAGATTATTTGACTTTATTATCGGTGAGACCCTTTAGAATTAGGCAGCATATGGCTTCATATGTGCGTATTTGAGTGGTACATCCAAAATCAAGTCATTTGTAGTTTGAAATCGCCACTGATTATGACCAATGTGTACATTTAAAGAAAATCTAGCCTTTTTTCTCCTTTTTTAATGGTCTTCCTCACATAAAAAATTTCAATGCTTCACACTTTTTCTTAAATCAGGGAATAATTAAAATTTTGAAAAAAATCACAAAATCGAATACACATCTTATTACCTAATTGATACATTCCTAATTCATTAATATTCATACTAGAACTGAAATTTAAAGGAGAATCACAAAAGAAAAATGTCTTCTTATTTCATCATGTCTAATTTGCTTAATTATTATACCACTCAAATGAATATAAAATATCAATTGTTATTAAAAAAAGGCACAATCTCAATATGGGAAAAGCAATTTGAAATCTTTAAGTACAAATTTAAGAAAAGTATTCCAAAACGGAATAAAGAAATTTTAAGCCGATGTTTTTTTTCTTCATTTCTGATTTCACATTTATCTACCCCCAAAAAAATTTTTTTGAAAAAAATGTCTGATCTAACTCGATGTCATTGGTAGATTAATTAGAAGTCACAATAAAAAATTCTCGATAAAAATTAAATTGTGAGTTTTTATTTTTATTTCAGAAAGAATAGTGAAAAAATTTAAAAGAAAGATTCGATTAAATGACAAGATATAAAGTTTGTATGCTAATTAGGATTAATATAATCAAACGAGTACGTCTAACATCGTCATATATAAAATTAAAATGAATATAACTACAATTTATGATGGTCTTAAAACTAATTCTTTATGTTACAACTAATGATTGTAATTTTAACACATTTCGTTTTCTTTTATTTGGCATAAAAATTTTCTGTGACTTCATTTCAGGTTAGACCATTTAAAATTAGACAGGTCACGCTATATGTTTGAATATCAACAATGCATCCATCATTAAGTCAGTTGGAAAACGCAACTGATTATTTAAATTTATATTTAAAAATATATACTATATGCTTGTAAATTTATAAATAAATATTGAAATGATAAGTTAAAAAATATATGATAATAAGAGAAAAAAATCTTGCGCGCATGAGAAAATCTGAAAATATGCGTATAAAGATGAAATTTTGGTTAAAATAAATACATAATAGCCCTTATACTAAACCAGAATATTTGTAAAAACTATTAACTAAATTAAAAAATTAAAAATTTTCACTTCTTAAAAAATATCTTCAAAGTACAAAAACAGAAAAAAATAAAATCTTAGCTTTTTCTGTTTTAAAGTTGTAGGTAATACAGAAATGAATATATGGTAAAAATTTATTTTGATTGTCATGCGTAGTTTTTTGGTAACACTGCGCGCAGTATCAAAATTCATCGTTTTGAATAAACGCAACGCAAAATTTAATTATCCTATGTAGTCTTAATATGCAGTCTTAATAAAACTGCAATAATTAGTAAACTAATGGGAATTTTTTAATGCGGTTTTTTGAACATTATTCAGAAATAATTACGGAATCAAAATATGTATTTAAAAAAATTCGAAAATTTTGACGTTTTAAAGGTATCCTATCCCCTTAAGCCTTTAATGCTCATGATAATATTCATGCTACCACCAATGCTCCCGATTTAGTGGCTTTATTTTATTCACATATTCCGTATCCGCACCAGAAATTTGAAATAAAAAAAATTGCGAAATTTACTATTTAGAATTTCCGACATGAAATACGATTCTCTGAATTGCGCAATTTCTTGAACGCATCCTATCACGGATATTACAGGGTTTAGGTAATAATGAAGCAATGGATCACCAACACATCTAATTCGTTAATGCAATGTGTTCATATAAAAACTTCAATTGAACAAACTATTTGGATACATGTCACCGCGTCCAATTTGATTAATTTTACACCACACAAATCAATTTAAAAGATTAATGGATATAGAAAAATGTTCATCCTCAAAGTGGGAAAGGCAAATTGAATTGTCTCAGAGACAAATGTAAGAAAAAATACTGGAAAACGAAAAAAAAAATCCCAATCAGAGGATATTGTTTTTCATTTGGGATTTATAATTTATCGAGGTAGATTTTTTTTTTTTTTATCTGACCTAACTCGATGTCATTTCTATATTCATTGGAAGTCATAGCAAAAAATGTCTCCATAAAAATATGTTTTTTTTATACTGAGAAAGAATATTGAAGTAATTTAATTGAAGGATTTGGTATAAAGAAAAAAATTAGCATTGTAGATACATCTTAAGGAATAAATTAATCAAATGTATAAGTCGCACATAAAGGCAGAACAAAAACAACTGTATTTTATGTGGATATTAAAACTAGTTGTTATGTTATAAATAATTGCGATAAACTTAACCCACTTCATTAAGTTAAAAATTGGTATAAAAGTTTTTGCGACTTTATTACATGTTAGATCATTTAGAATTAGACCTCGCACAATTAGGCTTTATATTTTATGAACAAACAATATATCCGACATCAAGTCTCGTGTTATTGGGAAAAACAGCGGATTTATTACCAGTGATAGTAAATAAAACAAATTTTAGGGCATTTTCGTCTTATTTTAATGTTTGCCATAAATAAATATGCCTAATCTTTCAAGCACTTTTTTCATTCGATAATAATAACAAAAAATCATAAAACCAAACATTTCTAATTAGGTAATGGAATGTGTTCATACAAAAACTGCAACACTAAGAAGAATAATACATAAAAAATTTCTCGAATGTACATTTCATCTTGTCCATTTTGATTAGTTTTATTCAATGCAGGAGAATTTGAAAGACTAATAGGTGTATACATAAAAAGCCTCATTTTGAAAATGAGAAAAGCAAATTGAAATTCTAATGGGGAAAATTAAGAAAAAGTCTTTGTAAACGGAATAAAGAAATTTTAAGCAGTGGGTATTGTTTTTCACTTGGGATTTCTAATTAAACTCAGGATAAAATTTAGAAAAAATATCTGTCCTAATACGATATCATTAGGAAATTAATTAGAGTCGCACTAAAAAATATCTCAGAAAATTTAATTGTAGGTTTTTATTTGATACTCAAAAAGAATAGTTATGTAGTAAGGATAATTTGATGTAAAGAGAAGATATAAATTCCGTAAGCATATCAGAGATATTAAGAGGACATTCCACTCTTAAAATCTCTAAAAAATCGATTTTTTGCTTTTTAATTCATTTGATAGCAAATGTTTCTCTGAACTATTTGCCACAAACTGCATCAAGACATTCGTAAAATTGCCCTCTTTATAGTAAAAAATTTAAATTAGCCTTGGTTTGTTTCAAGCGAAACATTTATGGATTTTTCTCAAAATCGATATTTTTTTATTTGCGCGCACGATAACTCCAAATGTATTGAAGGTAATGATTCGAAACTTTATATTTCTCTTTACGAGATAATTTTCTTCAAATTGAACTAAAATATAAGAAATCTAACAAAAATTATTGAATGTATAGGCATTCCAGTGACAAAAATTATCAAAATTTTCATATTTCTATTTTGAATATAAAAAAAAAACTTTGGAATTTTTTTGATTATTCATTAGATTTTAGTCCATTTTTGTAATATTCTTAAACTTATATTAAAAGTTTCAAAGTTCTAGAGGGTATAGATATCTTTCAATCATCCGTGAAAGCTATATATATTATCATTATATTTTTAAAAAGCATACATTAAAGAATAACTATTATCAATTAATTATATATGTTTAATGCAAATTATATAATTGCATGGAGAACATATTATAGTATTAAGAAAAAGAAATTTCGGTGATTAGTGCAAAAATGAGTGCATGGAGCCACTTTAAATATTTGTTTCCGAAATAAAAATTTTCATCTGTTTAAAGAGTCGTATGTCCTCTTAAAATAAAGAAACGTATACTTCGTCAACACAGAAAAATTGCATTTCATGATTATCCCCTTTATAATTCATTATTTTGAAATAATTCTTTACCATTTAAACCCACTTTAATATTTTAATAGCCTTCTTCAGACAGGTACCGACATTCGCTAGCTGAAGTTAAACTACAAAAGCGTTCTTTACAAATATCTTGTTTGCATTTCAATAATTTTAAATAGGATATCTGAAGTCAATGTCTAGCGTTCTGCATTTGTACTTTTTGGATTTTAATTGCAGTTTCATTTTCAAAATACTTTCAGTTATAATAATAATAGCAATAATAATAAAATCCGGAATTGAAAGTGTGACCAGAATGAAATCGAAGCCGAAAGTACTAAGTACATTAGGCAACTAAGATGTCTTATGAAAAATAAACTTATTTAAAACCATTGATGTGTAAACAAGAAATTTGTAAAAGAAAAAAAATACGTTCCATAGATTTAGTATATTAGCTTGCGAATGTCGTCTTGTAATTAGTGTAGACCAGCCATATTCAACCTGTTTTTCTCGCGGGTCGCAAACATCTATTTACTACGTTGATGGACCGTTTTTACTTTTATAATATAAGTAAAATTAAAAAATAATCTACTATACTTTAACACCTTTTATCTGCATTTAAATATTTTTTTAGTATATGAATTAATAATTATATGCGTCAGGCAACACATAAAAGTTCAGCGGACCACGCGAGGCCCCACCAAGCCGAAGGTTGAGTACGCTGTAAAAAAAAAAAAAAATCTGTAAAGTTACTAAAGTTTTTCTAGGAAACTGGGATTCCTAGAACTTTTTATGTAACGTCAACAAAAAAAAAATCCTGTAACATACGCTATTACAGGAATTTTTGCTGTTGCCTTTACATAAAAAGTTCTAGGAATCCCAGTTTCCTAGAAAACCTTTAGTAACTTTACAGATTTTTTTTACAGTGTATGGCTGTTTGTAGACTCTCAAGTAGACTCAAAATTTGATTGATATTGTATGGATAGATGTTCCTAGAATCCAAGTACATAGCATTCAATGTGAAAAGCATGCGCCAAACTAACATTAATGTTTGATAGTAAAGTTCTCATCATTAATTTTCACCCATTGAATTGTCGGCAAAAAACTTTGGAATAAAATGTTTAAAATATTCAAATATAGTTCGAGTGGTCTGACGAGCAATTTTTAAGAAGATTGTTTCGCGGATTCTTGAGAGTTTATGTGTTTAACTAATCAGGAAGTAAGGTTAGTTGGGGCAACTAGGACATGAATTTACAATGTGACTCTGGAGCTTCTGACAATTCAGCTTCAAAAAGCTAATGTTCATTTCAATTAAAGTCTGAACTTCTGTAAATGTGTTCAGTTAGGTTCCCTCTATCAGACAGAAATGCTCAAAATTACATTTTAATATTTAAAAATATAAAAATATGCATATTTCATCTTACTTTGCTCATGGGTCCAGTTGCCCCAAAAAAATGGGGTAACTGGACCAGGGGGGGTCTATGTTCCACACGCGTTTATATTTTTTCATATCGGATATCAGGTCCTGTTTGAAAAAGTGTAAACAACTTAAAGAAATTTAAACCAGGCAGATCATGTAAATTATATGTCAATAAACAGCGTTCTAAGGGAAACCTTTGCTGTCAGTGTGCCTAAAAAAAGCACTAAAAGTGAAAATATTAGATTTATTTATACCAAAAATATAAAACTTAAGTAAGTACTTATGTACTACCACTTCACCGGCTGCCCCGAGATAAGTCGGGGGTAAAAGCACTGTTTCCCCATACCTGTCGCCGGTGAAGTGGTTAGTATAGATAATAAGTATAAAAATCACATGGGTATTTTAAGGAAAAAATAGCAAGGAAAACCTCTGAACAAAAGGCTACGTAAGTACTTAAGTACTTTATCTTTATCCAGGGGTCGCATTATATAGGGAAAATTTTATTGTTCCTTAAAGAAAGGTGCGATGAAGATATTATTTTCAAAATAGTGGTAGGGTAAAAGATTCCCTATAGCATAGCTGCCAACTTTTATTCTTTCCTCTTACCACTAAAATATTATAGTAAGTGTTGTCTTATTTAATCGTCGAAATCTTATGATTAAACAAAACGAAAATCTCTATTAAATTTTAGTGGTAGCAAGAAAGCGAAAAAAATGGCAGTTATGCCTATGGAATGCGACCCCTGTGTATAGTACAATTTCAAGATCTGGCTATCTGGCTTTCAGGGGCAAGGCACTTGCATTCGTAAAATGTTGAAATCATTTAATGACGCCAATATTTACAAGAGAATCTATCTGAAAACATGTAAAAGTATATTTTCGCGTACTTAATAAAGGTTAAATTTTAATTATAAAATTCAGGTGCCAATGTGGCAATTAGGAATTAAAATTAAGTGATGCCATAACGGAATCACCGCCTCTCAAGGGGTCAAGAAATTTGGTTTGATACCACTCAATATGCTTTTTTTTAAATTTCATTACGTTATTTTAATAAGGTATTCTATGATTTTCTTTATTGTGAACAAAAACCAATGGAGAAATTTACTTCCCGTAGTAAGAGAAGCACAAAAAAATTATTTATAACTATTGGGGTAACTGTATCCCGCATGGCCCAGTTACACCTGATACATGTCCCAGTTATTCCATTCGTGAAACATTTATGGGGTAACTGGGACACCGGGCTTACATTTCAAACATGAAATAAATATGTATAGATACCTAATAATATAAATGTAGTTATATGTCTAATATTAAAAAAAAAAGATTGTTTAATAAAAGTACTTAGAGTATTTTAATAAAAATCCGAAGAAGTTCAACCATATTGACGTTGTTTTTAAAAAAAGAAACGTAAATTTTTGACAACCTATTACAGCAAAGTGAGAGTTATGATTGAGTTGATACACGTTCTTTTAGGAAGTAGAGATAAAGGGGCATTGGTCACAAAAGCTAAAACTTAAAAAACACCAGCAGTTTTTTATAAAATTGCCTAAGGCCCTGTTACCTCGTGGTTCCAGTTACCCCAACAAACTTTACTTCTTTTATTCATTAAAAGGGGTGGATATAATTTTAAATGATGTGTTTAAGCATCTGTCGGATTAGTTTACAATGACGCTTTAGATCGTAAATTATCTCTTCATGAAGTATATACATCCTAAGAATCAATGCTCAGACAAAGAAACCAAATTTGTAAAGTCTGGATGTCATTCCGGTACCTTTTATTAAGGTTCAAAAAAAGATGTTCAGTTTTTAACTGAATCCTCCTGTACCTCGACAGGGGGTATGATGAAACATACTATGGTCTTGGGTCAGAATAACCGCAATTCAATGAACAAAATCCTCGCTACCGGAGAAGAGCTCTAACTCGCAACATGGGCAGGCAGGGAGATGCCGATATTCTTGAAATTGGCTTGAGGATGGTTTGCCGCACAGCACTGGTTATCAGGCAGTAGGTAAGCTAGAAGGTTGCTTGCAATAGACATGCTCTATCACAACAAGGATCGCTGTGACCCACCAGAGGAGATTACTTGACGCCATACGAGGAAATGCTAGCTGCTCTGAGTATTGTGTAAATAGCTTTTCGGGTTAAAGATCTGTACTAGGTGTTGGTGGATGTGTGTGAATTTGCTTAGAAGTGTCGGTCTTGAGATATTGTTTTATAGCCATCCCTTACGAGGAGTGGATGGACATTTAATGTGTTAGTGTACAATGAGTGTGCAATCGTGATAGCCGTAGGTGGTAGATCCCAATTCATCGTACTCACATCTGTTACATCCTGCACACCCAAATTCATAGAGGTATTTTGAAAGGACCGTGACCTGTTAGGAAGCTCGGGGCGTATGGTGTGAGGTGATACATATCCCATGGCCCACGGGCTTAGCCGCGTGGTTACTTTGTTATACAATCTTCTTGGAATGAAGATTTCGCGAAGCTGGAATAATGTCAGTTCAATGTTGAATTGATTGTAGACTGTCTAAAATGTAGTTTTAGGCCATAGTAGAAGAGTTTTACATGAGAAATTTGTCTGTTACTGCCAACTACTTCTTACTTGTTTTAAAGACCGATTGGTTTCTTTTAATTTATTGGTTTTTTCCTGTTTATTTTGTATTATCGATGAACCGGTGGGACGAGGTAATATTACAGTCATATTACAGTTTTCAATACTCAAGGTTACAGCATTTTTCGAAGTGACATGCTGATACAGAAATATCACAATAAAATGTTACTCATGGAATTATTATTTAACACCTTCTTGAGCGGAAATTTCCCCCTCCAATAACCCTCCCCCCCCCAACCCAACCCATTCTCCCAAAAAGCATTTTTTTAATTGCTAAAAACTAATTTCATTGATCTCAAATTTTTACTGCATTGCACCTAAGTTTTAAATTTTAAAAAAGCAGTCTGATACTATATTTATCAAATCTATTGTTGTGTGGCTTTTAAGATAAATATCTGCTTAAAATGAATTATTAAAAAATACGTAAAAACGTTTTAGAAAATGGTTTGACAACCTTACTGTAAGAACAACTTAACATAATTCTTGGGCATCATAGAGAAAAACAAACACTTTGAAATCATATATTGCATTCACTGCTCGCGGACTCACACCCTGAATGCACCATAAAATCCATTTAGACATGCAACAATAACTAAAGAAAGCTGAAATTTAAAAAATATATACAAACGAAAATAATGGGCCTTAAAAATAAAATAATTGTACTATAATTGTGACATCTCTTAGCCAAAAAAAAAAAAAAAAAACAATCACTTAATTTAACGCGACATTGTAAGTAGAAACGAATTCAGTTTCAGCGTTTTCTCATTGTCGCATGGCTTGCGACGTCGGCCATACGGGCACAAAAATGGCGAATATATGACAAGCAAAGCCGAACAAGAAATGTTTTAAAGATTTTACAATTAATTAATTTTTAAACCTCATTTAGCTACCCTTTCGTCATAGTTTTACTTTAAGTTAACTACATTGCTTTAAATAAGTTTATTATATTGCTGTTGAATTTTGAAATGCATACAAAACGCACATTGGACAAAAAATCGGAAACCTGCTATAAAAGTGGTTTTATACAGCGCTTCAAGGGTATAAAAAGCTAAGTTGAAAGTACTAAGAAGTATTAAAGTAATTTAACATCTTTTTTAAAATATTTTTGTCATCTTTTAAGTATTTTGCACATAGTGTAATTTTAAGTTTAGCTTTTTCTAGATGAATTTAGCATTCTATTTATTTATTTATTTGTTGATAAAACTTTTCGCATGCGTTGTAGAATTCAACGTTAATGATTGGTGATGTTATGTAAACAGTCCAACTATACAAAAAATAGAGAATGGATGAAAGATTTTCCAGATTCATTACAAACATAACTAATAGAAAGTAAATAACCAGTACTATTGAAACTTGTAACTATTTTCTAATACGAAAGGTCAGTGCGCCCCAGGAAGATTAAATCACAGAAAAAAAAAAAAAAAAAAAACGTTATTACAACGGATTGAAAACCCACATTTAATCACCAATCAAAAATGAACTACTTATAAGAAGACACCAAATAATAGAACTAGATAACACTAATAAACAATTAGTAGATAAAAGAAATGTGCAATTAATATATCAGTTCGGCTATATGTCAATGACCATAAACGCAATGGCATTTTTAAAAATCTCGATCAGTCCTGTAAAAAAGAAACATGACAATTGAGTGAACTGCTGAATTATACTTTTATATTTTAAGGCTTTTTTTTTTTTTTTAACCGCGTTACATGCAATTTATATTCTTTCTCAACAGCTTTTAATACTCTTGAAACGCTATATAAAATCACTTTTACATTGCTTTAAATAAGTTTATTATATTGCTGCTGAATTTTGAAATGCATACAAAACGCACATTGGACAAAAAATCAGAAGCCTGTTATAAAATTGATTTTATACAGCATTTCATGAACAGATAAATTGAGAGTGATAAGAAGTATTAAATTAATTTATCAGTTTTTTGTTAAATATTTTTGTCATCTTTTAAGTATTTTGCACATAGTGTAATTTTAAGTTTAGCTTTTTAAAGATGAATTTAGCATTCTATTTATTTACTTATTTGCCGATAAAAATTTTCGCATGCGTTGTAAAATTCAAAGTTAAAGATTTTTGTTGTTATGTAAACAATCCAACGACATGAAAAATAGGGAATGGATGAAAGATTTTCCAAATCCATCACAAACATAACTAATATAATGTAAGTAACCAATACTATTGAAACTTGTAACTATTTTCTAGTACGTAAAAGTCTGCACGCCCCAGGAAGATTAAATCGCAAATTAAAAACCATGATTACAATGGACTGAAAACCCACATCTAATTACCAATCAAAAATGAACTACTTATAAGAAGACACTAAATAATAGACGTAGATAACACTGATAAACCATTAGTAGATAAAAGAAACGTTCAATTAATATGTCTGTCCGGGTATATATCAGTGACCATAAACGCAATGACAATTTCAAAAGGCTCGATCAGCCAAGTAAAAAAGAAACATGATTTTTGGGTGAACTACTGAATCATACTTTTCTATTTTAAGGTGTTTTTTTTTTAACTCCGTTACATACAATTTATATTCTTGCTTAACAGCTTTTCATACTCTTGAAGCGCTGAATAAAATCACTTTTACAACAGGTTTCCGATTTTTTGCCCATGTGCGCTTTGTATGCATTTCAAAATTCACCAGCGATATAATAAACTTATTTAAAGCAATGTATTTAACTTAATGTAAAACTATGAAGAAAGGATACCTTATTGAGGTTTTAAAAAAATCAGCATTTCTAATCTCGTTATGTAGGAAAATCATCCTTTTTAAGGAAACAATTTACGTTCATAAATATGAAACTGTATGATGATTGCGTAAAAATGAATTTTTAACTTTATTTTTAATCTGACTGTAAATATTTAAAAGAAATGTTTTTCATCTGTATGCCAGAACATTAAAATGTTGTTCAAAATTTTCCCGTTTTATTAATAATTCAAATAAATCTATATGAATATTTACCGATAGCGATATAATCGTCAAAAATATAGAAGAGTTTTAAACATCTGGAAGTAAAAATAAAATTACAGTATACCTTTAGGAATAAAAGTATTAAACTATACTAAATAAATGCACAAATTTAACATTAATCTACTACTTCCGAAAAATATTTCCTTTATCATAATAGACGTCTTTGAACTCATAATAACGCGTCGTTAAATTACGTAACGTTTCCTAACTGAGTGTCATTTTTCTTATTGGATTAAGTCATGAAGTGCAGTAGTGAATTTCAAGAACTAACTACATAATTTTAATGTAATGAAATTTAATTAGAAGCTTTCAAGAATATACCATGTAAAATATAATTTTAAGTAACATCTCTTTCTTGTAAAAACCAATTAATATTTTTATTTATGTGAAAATATACATATTTTCATAGATCAATTATGAAATTTTCTTAAGTTATTAGAACCAATATAACAGTAATAGATATTAGTGTAGAACGACATTTGATCTCAAGCACGATTTGACCGACAAAAATAACTATGGATAATAAATAATCATTATAAATTTAGAGAAGAGCGTTTTTTAAAAAAGTCGTTATGCATATTTGGAGATGGAAATTGTAATCAAATACATTTTAACAAAGATAATTTTAATAATGGCTATTCAAAATCAGTTTTTTATGAACAGAAATTTCTTAGCAGATTTTTTTAAGGGGTAATTACACAAATATCAAATAAATCAATTTTGAAATGAAATTGTTCAAATAAAAAATATATTAGACAACAAATTATAAATTATGAGAAATAATTATCTCTTTTCCGATGAATAAGCATGTTTCAAAACGGCAAACTGCAATCGTAGTTAAAAGATAAATTTAATAATGTTCAAATAACGATCAAATTCTGTATTTTTATAACAGAAAAGTATTACCTGATTTCTTTTAATGAGTCATAGTTTAATATTACTTTAATCATTATAAAATGAAGTTATTTTACTTTGATGTAATCGAACATTTTGATGCAACATGTTTTATCAAATGTGAAGATACCGTTCAAGCCATAACAACACAAAGTTAAATTATGTAACATTACAAAAATAACTTATACTTTCCTTTTAATAATAAAAGAGCTGGACATTTACATAATGAAAAGCTACATATAAACGTGAAAAATAAAAAAAATCACAAGTTCACTAAACGGTGTATAAAGTGCTGTAAAGTCTAGAAACTACATAAACATTAAAATAAAGTTAAGATATGCAACATTTCGATCATCATCTGTGAACTTGATCAGGAAAACGTTGTCGTAATGCTTCTAAAAAACAGAGATAAACCGTCTTGAATTTAAAAGGTTCGTTATATTTCCCGTCAATTATCGCTTTAACAAATCACAAACAAGAAAACTTGCAGTGGCACCATCTTCAGGCAAAAAAAAATTGAAAAAAAGAATCGAATGATTTAAGGAAGGATAATGCTAGGACGTCATCTATCAGGTGAAAACGGAATAAAATCTCCAGAAACGGACTAAATTCTATGTTTTGTCTGATAGATGGTGCCACTGCAGGTTTTCTTGCTTATGGTTGGTTAAAGTGATAATTGACTATAAATATAACGAACCTTTTAAATTCAAAACGGTTTTGCTCTGTTTTTTAGAAGCATTACGACAACGTTTTCCTGATGAAGGTCACAGATAATGATCGAAATGTTGAATATCTTAACTATATTTTAATATTTGTGTAGTTTTTAGAGTTTAGAACATATTATACACCGTTTAGTAAACTTGTTATTTTTTATTTTTCACGTTTATATGTTCCTTTTGATATCCGATCGTAAAATGTGACAGAGAAATAATAAACTAACTAGAATAACTCCTAAATGCAAACATTCTTAATTAAATTAAATTTAGATACAAATTTTCTAGAATTCACTGTGTAAATGATATTTATAAGCACTATATCTTTCTCATAAAATAAATTTATTATTATATTTATTTCAAAATACTTACAGCTTATTAGAATAGTTTCAACCTAATGCAAGAAATGATAGAGAAATGATGGAAAATTTCACAAGTTAAATTAAGTCATTAGAATCAATAAATATGGCACTAATGCATATAAATACAGAGCGATAATTGATATCAAATGCGATTTCATGGACAAAAATAGCATTAAACATGATAATCATTATAAATAAGGTGAAGTGTTTATTCTGTTAGGTCACTATGGATATTTCAAGATTGCAACTTTTTTTTTTCTGACTTTTAGCAAAGAAACATTTATTACTGCCTCATTAATATAGCATTTAAAAAAACAGAAAACAGCTTTTTGATTTTTTTTTTAAGGAACCATTTTTTAATATTTATCTGATGAATTTTGAAATAACTTCTGTTTGTTATATCCAGTGCATAAGACATGTGCAACAAATTGTAAGGGACAAAAATTGAGTTCGTTATAATCCATGTTAACAAAAAAGGAGTTTTATTGAGTATTTTATTGGCTACAAATATTTGAACTCCGATTCTAGGCAAACAAAATACTTTAAAATACTATATTTTGACAAAGAAATGTACATGTAAACATTGTCCAAAAGATAGTTTTTACGAATGTTTAAAGTTTAAAGAAGTATTGAAAAGAAAAGTTTTAGCTGTCTGGGATATAAGAATATACATTTTATAAAGAACATATGTTACAAGCATCTATATATTTTCCGGAATATGAACTCAATAAAAAAATATAAAGAAGCTCATTTCTCTTTCTAAAACTGTCAAAAATATTATGAGTGTACTTTCATTTTAAGTGTCATATTCAAGATGTTTATATTCTCAAAAATATTATACATTATAGGTAATTATAGTTTGTTATTGTAAAATGTCACTTCAACTTTCTTTTAAATTCCTTGATTCTACAATTATGTACTTTTATCATATTTTTTTTTTTCATTTATAAAATATATGTTGTTTTATAAAAGGCAGCCTTTAGTTTTATAAATAGCAGCTATTGAATTGTTATTGTAAATATTAAAATTCTAAGAAGTGGTATAGAGTATAGTATTATGCACTTTTGTACTTTTTTAATACGATCGAAACTTAAGAAGATGACAGAAAAATACTGATATAGTCCTAATAAAAAATATCGAATTTTGACATCAATATTAGACTCGATATATCCATTTTTTACATCCGATGTATCGATACATTTTAATAATTAATGTTTTACATCTGAAAATAAACTTAAAGAATTTGTAAGTATATTTGTAAATCGATCTCATTAAAAAATTTTTACTTTTTCAAAAAAGAAAAAAAAATACTGAATTGAAAATACAAGTGAAAATACAAGTGAAAATACAAGTTTTATCTGCTTCGTAATATTCTACGGCAGAGAATTTTAGAGGATGTAAAAATATCCATCATACAAACAGAAAATTATTACATCATAACTTAAGTGATTTTTTGCTGACTCGAAACGTGCCAGAAATTTTACTCGAGATTTATAAAAATATTTCACGCCAGAATTTTAGTTAAAAATATTTCATTTTTTAACTTATTTCTGTGTGATTAATATTTCACTTATTTTATGAATACATTTTTGGTTTAAATCGAAATGTTTTCACTTTGTGCCGGTCATATGACCGGTTAATGATATATTTAGTGTTAAACGTCATAACAGAATTTAGAAACTAGAGAACAGTTTAACCCTTACACCATGTCATTGTCTGTAGCAAGAATTCTCAGGCTTGCTTTGTCTTCTGCCTTTATTTTTTTGCGAATCTTATTTTACAGGTGTCTTTTTGAGTTTTTTAAGATTGTTTTAATCGTGTAGTTTTGTTTTTAAAAAGACATTTTTTTATTACTATTTAAAGTGCAAATTTATAGAGTAATTATGGCTCTCTAAACTAATGTCTATGGATTTTTTATCAAAATTAAACTGATGTTAGGCAATATTTTGAACCGAAAAATACTAAAATTATAACATTATGTGGTTGTGTCTGAAATCTCTTTGAAAGTATAGATTCTGAGATACATTTCTATATATCACAATACCTGTAATTATAAATAACAAAAGAATCCCTTGGAATATAGGAAAATACAAAACATGTATACATAAATCTTTATCGTTAGCAAGACAATATTTAGGTGTTGTTGAGCATTTTGTCTTAGATCAAAATTTTTTTATAAAGTTGAATGTACAGTTAAATTTTTAAAAATAAGGTCGTCTAAGTAGCAGACATTTTCATAGTTACTATTTTCAATGGATTTCCCGACAAACGCAAGAAATAATTTCATCGATTTTATAAATGTTTGTGAGGTACCCTCTAGGACATTAATGTGCAGGATCGTTTCATATCTCTCTCGAAATTACCTAAAAGATAATTCTAGTTTAATAAACATGAGAATGTTTTATTTAGTAGGAAACAATAAATCACTATAACTAAGAACACACTGTGTAAATTTAGAATAACTTGAACTAAACTCCAATGCCACATAGTCAATTAACAATTAGTAAATAAAATTGTATTGCAATTTCACCTTTAATACAACACTTTATTTATCAATAAATCAATCTCGAAATTTCATTAAAGACAGTTCTATTTCAATAAACACAGGAATGTTTTGTTTAGTAGGAAACAATAACACCCTATAACTAAGAACGCACTGCGTGATGTTAATGCACTTAAATTAAAGCCTAATGCCTTAAAACCAATAAACTTTCAGTAAGTTAAACTTTACGGCAATTTCACCTTCACTGCAGCTCTATATTCACCAATAAATCAACATGCTCGGATCCTGAAAGAAGTGATGCTATAAATATAGCATAGCACTAATCTAATCATTCAAAACATGGACTGTAAAATTACAAGGTAAATGTCCACATCATAAAAGCTGAGATGGCTGATTCTGAGCATTATACTTGGATTTTCGAATAAGATTTTGAATTGTATTCGCTGTTCATGGGAGACAATTGTGATGGGGCCGGTGAAGAATTCTCCCTGACATTTCGGCTTCATGTCTTGTCTCAGATCTCAGCGTTTTCCCATAACTCGTGTATTAACCATAAAGCTAATGTCAGACGAACGTCAATTTGCACACTTTTTTTTCTTCCTACAGCCTTCCTACACATTCGCTATCATTTGTTTTTTGTTGAAACAAAAAGCGTGCAAATAGACGTTCGTCTTACATTAGCCTAAATATGCGTCTCAAAACGTTGTCAAGTGTCAAAAACTGGCCCTGGATATACACTGAGCTCCACAGATAACAGGAGATCTGGCTTTATATTTCCCGATATAATTTCCAGCGGTCAGCGCGAAAGATACAGTGACGATAATTTTAGTTAGCATTCATGGCAAAAAATACTGTTTATGACATTCCCTTATACGATTACAGAATCATTTAGTTATTGGATAAGTATAGCTTAATTAAAGAAGCATGAATTAGGATAATAGTAAAATAGGACACTAATATCTAACATTGTCAACGCGAACTACAAGATGGCCATAGCCATAATTAAACTGACGGTACTCAAATTGTTCGGTAGCGCGATCTAATAGCAAGAATGACGCCTAATTTTGTAGGAAGGTTAAACAAGACGGGGGACGAAGGATTCCGCGAAAAAAATTAGTTCCAAAAATCATCGCCAGTGGAATATGTGGCACTGTGTATTCGAAAAACAGAGTTTCGAAAAAGAAAAATCAATACTGAAATAAAATTACCGTTTATTTAGAACATCCAACTCAGGTTCGATGTGGCCGTCTTTTTTGTGAATCACATATTGCATTCTGTGCACAGCTTTTACAACAGCAGAAAATAACATGTTTGTAGGAATCTCCCATACAGTTCGCGATATGTTATCCTTCAACGTAGCCAGGTCTTGGACACCTCCGTGATAGACCTTGGACTTTAGGTAACCCCATATCCAAAAGTCGCATGGTTTACGATCAGGGGACCAAGGTGGCCATGTAGTTGGAAAACAGCGGCTAATGACTCTTTCTGTTGTGAATTTCTGTCGTATCAGCTACTGTACCCGCAAAGCCATATGTGGAGGGGCTCCATCTTGCATGAAAATCATTTTCTGAAGCACTGTCTTTTTTAAAGTGCCGGAATAACAAAGTTGTTTAGCATTTGGCGATATTTGTCTCCGGTAACGGAACAAGTTACAGGTCCTGTCGGAGTAATGTTCTCCTAGAAGAATGGACCTATGATCATATCTGCTGTGAAACCACATCAAACAGTTATCTTTGGTGAATGCAAATGAATTTCTTTGAATGCTCTTGGTGATTTGTTATCCCAAATTCGGCAGTTCTGGGTATTTACAGTTCCATTAAGGTAAAAGTGGGCCTCGTCTCCCCATAAGATGGTCAAGCTTCATCCAATTCCATTCTGGTAAGAAAAGTGATAGCAAAAGCCAATCGCTGATCATGGTCGGTGTGACAT
This sequence comes from Maratus speciosus, assembly GCA_963932465.1. NCBI lineage: Eukaryota > Metazoa > Arthropoda > Arachnida > Araneae > Salticidae > Maratus > Maratus speciosus. The sequence continues at coordinate 177,519,709 of OZ010786.1, forward strand.
AACTCATGTACACGGCTGATCTTGTACGGATAGAAGTGGATAATCTTTTGTAGGAATTTCCATACCATACAATAAGGCATATCCAGATTCCGAGCTATTCCACGAGAGCTGGAAGTGGTAGCAATATTGTCTGCTGCTCTCCACAATCGCCTTTGCCACTTTTCGATTGTATCCTGTGATACGGGTTTTCGTCTTCTGTCTGACTGAACATTTAGAGGACCTGTTTTCTCAAACTTCTAAGCCATTGCTTTTAAATCATTAACTGACAAAGGAAAGTTACCTTTACGCATTTTATGTGGTCTCTAAAAGCACTAAAAGCGGATGGCGCGTTGCACTGTTTGAAGTCAAAGAATTTGACTAGTAGAGCTCGCTCGACTAAAGAAGGAGATATTATGAAAGAGAATTTTCAATGAAATTGCTTCTAACAGTAGCACATAACCTTTTAAAGCCGAACAACCTGGAATTGGGCCAAAAAATGTAACGTGAAATTTGAATAAAGAACTTCTCCTGCTGTTGCTTCCTTTCCGGCTCTGTAAGTAAAACTGCAGATAAAGAAACTTTAGCAGTGTTTATGAAAATCTTTTAGCATTTTATAAACTGTTACCATTTTGAGATTGGATTAAATTGCTAAATTCGTTAAATAAACGGTAATTTTATTTCAGTATTGATTCTTCATTTTTGAGACTCTCTTTTTCGAATACACAGCGCCACATATTCCCCTGTGGTGATTTTTGGAACTACATTTTTTTTTCGCGGAATCCTTCGTTCCCTGTTTTGTTTAATCTTCCTACAAAATTTGGCGCCAGTCTCGAAATTAGATCGCGTTACAGAACACTTTTAGTACCGTCTTTTTAATTATGGCCACCTTGTATTCTTTACCCTTGTCTTGTATTTTTCATTTGCCTTAGCAAGCTTCTGACCATCGAATAACTCATGTTATGTATCGAGCTCAGTTGTTCGACATATGACTATTGGATGGAGCTCCAAATTGACTGTAATCCTTCTGCTTATGACAGCTGAATATACACAGCATCTGAAGTCTCATCCCATTAAATTACTACGAAAAAAACATAGGTAAAAAGAAACTATTTTTTTAAACTCCAATAGATTTTTTGTATTTAATATTTTTTAATTGGCCACTAACAACACCAAAAAACATTTTCACGTGTCAATAATGTATTCAATTAAAGCTTTAAAATTTACAAAAATTTCATTTTAGTTGCATGTCAGGAGTTAATAGACGAAATCTCCAAAGTTTCTGCTACTTAAAGCAGCATTTTTCATTATGATTAATACAGTGGTTTAAACGCATATTTTAATTACGTCTGTTAAATTTGTGCTTTTATTTATATTAATTTATTATTTTATTCATTGATGAAGTTTTAATTTCGTTATGGAATTAGCTGAAAAAAAATGCTGGACTATTTATATTGTTTTAAGTTGAACAAAATAATCTTTTGTAATCGGACCGCACGCGGTAGATATGTTTTTAAAAAATGCATGCTTGAAAATCATTTTGAAAACAATACATAATCAGTAAATTGAGATGCGGTTAAAAAAATGCAGTTAAAAGTGAATTTTGTTTTGTATTCTGCTACTTAAAAATTATAACTATGCGAAGTTTAGAAATTTAAAAAAAAGTAAAGTGCGAAATTTTATCGACGGTTGTTGCTACGGCCACTATGACGTCAACGTTAGTCACAGATATGTTTTTGCTTTATAATATAAATTTCCCTACGGTTTATAAACATACTTTCATACTTCGCTTGTACAATACGATACGTAACTGTCTTGTGGAAACATTTGCCTTAATTTTATTTAACGCCATTAATATCACTAAATTATTTTTCCTTAAAATTTTAAAATTATAATTTTTAAAATATTTATAATTTGTTTTCAAAAATATTGTTTTTTTTTAATTATATAGGTTTATACCCTTTTTAAAGTAAATTTTACATGCCTGAAGAAATTAATATAATAAAAAACTTTTTTAATAATTCGAATAACTTCCTTTGTTATACAAATGTAAAAGAACATCATTTAAAAATCTTTATCTTTGACTATCATCAGGTAGATATAAATGCTTTCATTCATCTGTTTTATGATCTTTTCATGGCTCAGGTTAAATAAAGATGTATTTTAAGTAATGATATCATATATTAAAAAATTCACCTTTCAAGAATCAATTTCAATAATAAGAACCGAAACTTTTTCAGTAGAAAATACTTAAAAAAATTCATTATCTTTTAGTGTACTCAGCAGATTACCAAAATGATGAGTACCGTGTTATTCAAGTTTGTGATAATCTGAAGAACGCGAAAAATAAGAGATAAGTAACCAATAATACCATCGATTTATGAGGCGAAAGTTAATGTGAAACGAGAATTAATTTACTTTTTTGAATGCATGTAAAATAAAAGATAAAATGGATACGATGAAAAACTTGTGGGATAGTTAAACTGTTATCTAAAAAAGAAAAAAAAGAGTAATGACATTTAAAGTTAATTGTATTACTTTCTAAATATAGTGAAATTTACGCTATTTCTAGAATACTTTGAAAGGCATACCTATTGACTTAATGTTATTTTTATGTAATAGTTTTTAGAATTAGCATTTCAAAGCTGGTAATGATAAAAAAAGAAGACTGTGTCAAATAAATTTCAATTTGTGTTATTTCGAATATTTTTTAACGTGATAAGGAAAAGAGTAAAAATCATGCTGTATATCTGTTTATAAACATCTTTTTTTAAGATTTTTAAAAAAACATAAGGAATTTTTTATGATAATTTACTATAATGATAGTGTGAATTTTTAACAATTCCCAACAATGTTAAAAAGTGTTTATAAATTTGGCTTCTCTGTCTGTCTGTCTGATTACGTGTCTTTCTTGCAGTGGTCTAACTCACATAAATATACCCAGATTGCCATGGGAATTTTATATGATACTAGCTGCTCCGCCCGGCGTTGCCTGTAAAAATATTCTTAACCCGACAGTAGTCTCGTCTTTTTTCAGAACGTTATTAGTCGCATTCGGTTTTTTACCGCCGCCCCCCCCCCCCCATGCATACAGAAAATGCAAAATAAGAAAAGTTTTTAGATTAATATTCGAATAATACATTTCAGTGAATTTGTAAATTTGCAGTTTACTTAAACTATACATTTTATTCATGAGAATTGGAATAATGAAAAATAAAAAACAATTTGGCATTATGGATCGTTGCGTAGAGATTTCCGCAAATTTGAAAATTGCTTTCACTGTGGTGGTGTAGAAACATTTAAAGCCAGCTACATGGTACACGCAAGATGATACGCGTTAGGAGAAGATAATTCATATGGGCGGCAAAAAGACCGATACGCGACTACTGCCGCGTTAAATTAACCTGAAATTTGTAGCGTCGTTTCGTAAAGAGGGGTGGAGAGGAGAGGGGGGTAGTGACGGTGCAAATTATCAGGGATCGACTCAATTTGAAAGTTGTGTAAAGTTACATGTTTAGGTTTTGAATTTTTTTTTTTTTTTTTGTCTCTCATTTTAAACTCTTTTACTCAAAATTAATTGATGAATTCAATTAAAATTTAATTATGTTTTGAATATTTTAAATTTTTATTCAAAATCTTTAGATGAAAAAGTAATTAAGATACTATCCAGCAAATTTATTTTCTAATAGCCTATTTATGACGGAATCGTGCAATAAACTGAAAAAAAAACAGGTTTCAGCCCCCCCCTACTTTAGATACCTTTAACAGAAGAATGAAATCCTTAAAATAGCAAAAATATACTAATTCAAATCAATCCTATCGAGTTCCGAATCAGGGACTGTTCGTACAGAAAACCAAGGCGTTCATCGACTACGCCACAACTGACACGAAAGATTTGGTAAATTAAGGTTCCGCATAGGAACTTAAATGGTTTCTTTTCTTTTTTTTTTTCGCGCCGGTTTCATTGGCATAAGAAAACAGATGGTTATTATTGTAAGAAATCTCTGCAATTTTAATGGATCGTAAATATAACTAAACCCAAGCCCTTTTTAAAATATCATAAAAAATAACGCATATTTTAGAGGGAAAACGTTTAACTGAAATGGAGAAAATTCGCACCGAAATGTAAATCTTCTTTTTGAGGCGTAAAGTGACCTGCCTTTGACGGTGTATTTGAAAGAATTAAAATTCATATTTTTAAAAACCGATTACACCATCGATTTAAAGAACGTTTAAGCTTTATAAGTATATTTTTGGTTTGTCAGTACCTTTAAAACTGCATCCTGGGGAGGCGTTCCAATAAAACATTTTTCGTAAAAACGATCCTTTTTGAACTTTTTTTCCAAGGGGTTAATTGCGTATATATTTTTGAATTGATCGCAGCATTTTAGATGTAAGAGTACAATATTTCAAACATGTTTTCTATTTTTGACTTTACTAAGCGGTTTGGACGATGTTAGTTAATAAATAATGACAAAATACCCCGAAAAAAAAAACCTGAAAAAATATTTTTTCCGTCCATCATTTGCGAAATCTTGGCCTTCAGAGCATGCGTCAGAGGTTTTCCTGTCTCCTAAGGACCGAGATGGATTTTTAATGAGAGTGGGTGATGGTTGTTAATTAATAACTCAAATAATTGAAGAGCTGAGTGGATGAACATGTTATGCTACATTTTCTAAAAAGAAGTTTTATCTTTTGGATGAAAGCGTTATGAGATATCCTATCACATGGTGAAGCTAAAATACTAAGATTCCATTTAGTCTTGAAGATTTAAGACATTAGTCATTAATATTTAATATTTTAATATTTAATAATGTCAATAATATTAATAATTTTAATATTTGAAATTTAACCTTTCGCCGGGCGCGCAAATTTTCATCACATGAGCAGGCGCGCGTTGTAAATTGTACAACAGGGGAAAACCATTCAACTATTGCTGCTATATTTTAATTGTACAAATAATTTAAAATACAAATATCATATAAGTTATCTGTGATCACAAATTTTGAAAGGATTCCGTAATATGTATAGATTAATTTTGTTATAATATATTGAAGCAGAATTTTTAAATGTATGAAATGCTATTTACTACTGCAATCACAAAGTAAAAAATATATTTATTAGTGCAATCAATTATTTCATCAATCATGTTCAGATCAATCAATTTTAGAAAAGTATCGATTTCAGAAGTAATTCCTTTTGCATATGTAGTTAGTCCTGGCATTTTCTTTATAATATTTTTGTACTTGGTATTGGATGTTTTACGAATTCTTCTTTTTTTTTTTCATTTTGTGACTTTATCTTTTCCTGTATAAAAATATTTGTCACTATTATTTTCAATAACCTCATTATCAGATGCATTTATTTCAGAGTCACTTCTGTGATTTTCCTCTTCTAAATTTTTATCATTCAAACCTTCGTCACATTCAGGAAATTGGAGATCTTCTTCAATATCAATATTATCACTATTAGTGTCTTCATTAAAATTTTTTGTTAGATAATCCACCATTTCGTTGTTATCTTTAAAATATTATTTTTTGTTTAAACATTATTTTAACTCAAATCCCATTAAAAATTCACTGAGAAAGTTTCTACTCAGAGAGAATTTCACAAGCAGGCGCGCGTTGCATAAAGTACAACACCACAGATGTTCACAGATTAAAATGATAAGTGCAGCTAATTGAGCAATCTGAAATGCAAATAACTTTCAGGAAGTGGGGATGGAGATCCAATAAACGAATACAAATAGTTATTAACGCCCTCTACTTCTTGAATTTTGTTTTAAAGAAAAAAGAATGCTAATGTTGTACTTTTTACAACGGCGCACCCGGCGGAAGGTTAAATATGAATAAGTTTTTCTGAGTGAGGTTAGTACCATACCTGTTAATATTTTAAACACATGATATCAAATAGAAAATAAATCAATAAAATTTACAGCAAAAACTTTCACTTCAAATTTCTTCAAATGTCATTTTTGTTACTTAACATGTTCTTGAACTTAGCTCTTCAATTACAAGAATTTTAAAATTCTAAGGCTCAGGTACATGAGGAGACACTTTTGGCAAGCCTCACAAAACGTTTTAGCCTCGTACTTTCCGTAGATTTTGCTAGCCATCGCACACAGACAGACACACACAGAGAGCGAAACTTTGTTTTATTAGTACAGATTTAGGTTCGGTATGGAATGTTTGGTACAAAAAATGAAGTGTGTAGTATTTCTAGTTCACGTTCAAGTGCCCACAAAAGAATTCTTTTACATTATGGTCTATAGGAAAAAAACTGTTTAGGGTGCATTATAAATTTGTTGTATGAAAAATAACGTAATGTAATAACGAATGTAATATAACGTGATATAATAACCTAATGTAATAACGTATAATAATAAAGACGTATGAAAAATAACGGACTGGATATTCATCCTTGAGGTGGGCTAGAATATCCTTCCATCAGGAGTATAAAATAAGTAGCATTTAGAGTTCTTTTACAGGGATAGACAAGAAAATCCCATTATATTATGATCTATAGCGGAAAATTTGATCCTTTGTGTTTTAATGATGCTACGATACTTCACATATAATGAAATTAAAAAGGAGCATCGCGATACACTACAACATGTTTCTTTAATTTAGGAAATGCGTTATATATATCTTTCCTCACAGTGTCGCACAAAAAAATACGGTTACATGATTGACGACTATCGATAATTGCTTGAAGTACGTTTTACGCTATGGTATACTTTTTTAGTATGTTACGATGTGCATATAAATTCTATGGATTATATGCAAAACTGCACTACATAATTCGTTCAAATTACCGCATGTAGATAGCAATTGATTAAAATGGATTTTTAATGTGTTTTGAAATTTTTTTTTTTATTCTTAATAAAACTATACTATTACCATTGCAAAGTCTATTTATTATGTTTTTTAATCTATGCTTGATGCATGTTTTTTTCGTTTTTGGATTGTGTTATTCCAATACATGATAACTAACTAATAATAAAAAAAACCACTCATATAGATGTGGTTATGGAGACGTACATATTTAATATAATCTATTTACTAAAAAAAATGTGAAATGATTTTGATTATTAAATAACATGTAAAATACCACGAAGTTTTGAGGTTTGATTTCATGATTGTGTAACTAAAACATATGGATATTTAAATGATTTAAACATGCTCATATAGGATGTGGAAATTGAGATGTACTTAGTAGTACCATACATTTTTGAAGGAAATTGTAATAAGAAAAAATACATTTCTTAGATTTTTAAGTACATGTAAAATACACGAGGGAAAAAATATTTCGGTAACAATTTCGGTAGCTGATTAAACTATACAGACTGAATAAAATATAATAATGACACTGAAAACTAATTCTATTAGCTTCTTAAAACTGCACATACGTGTTATTCAACTAATTTCCTAGATTGATTATTGACTTATTGCTACTTTTCTTGAATTTACTAGTTTTTATGCTTTGCAGTTTCAAATTTCAAATTATAAAAATGTATATTAAATATTCCATGAAATCAATAAAGATATTCCATGTAATTTATTACTTTGAGTGATACGTTGCATGAGAACTTATGCATACATATATATTTTACAAGTAGAATAAAAGCACCAGGGGTCGGCCATTTATACCAGAAAAACAGTGACTGATTACTAATGGAAAAAACGCTCGCGATTCTTTGCTGATGGCTTATTACTAAATGAAAAAAATACTCACTTTTTTTTGCTGATTGCTAATAATTTATGACAATAGTCTCCACATATGAAAATTATAATACTTCATTTTAAACAAAATTAAACTGTTATAAAGCATTTTATCTCATTGTGACCAACTATTAGGTGGAGGTGACTATTGGAGTACTTTTCCTATGAATGATTTTCGAAATATATTTTCAAACATTAGCTTGATTAACTGCTATTTCGAGTTTTTTTTCAAGTTAATGATAATCTGAACAATATGGAAACATAAGCAAGTAAATGAGGATATGAAGCTATGAGTGCAAATAAACATAGATTTCCGAGCAATAAAAGTTTAGGTAAAACAAAAATCGATTTATCTTTGTAATACGTGTAAAGTAAAAGATTGAAATGACAGTGCCAGGAACTTTTTGGACTGATCAAACATTCATTGGCTGAAAAAAAATGAGCAGTGACATTTAAAGCTAATTATATTATTTTCTAAATATAGAAAATCTGCATTTTATTCCAAGGATTTCGTCGAACGTTTATTGATTTTATTGTTGCAGTTATTTTTCATTCTAAATTTGAGTTTTAATACTTAACAGCTCAAAACATGATATCGCAAATAATAACAATAAGAAGAAGAACGATTAGATAAAACTAGTTTTTATGTATGGACCATATCATTTTTTCTAAGATTGAGAAAGACGCGATACGTGTGTCTATGAAATTTGCATGTATTTTTTTTTTTATTTAAATTTACTGTATGGGCGTACATAGGAATTTTATTTCAATAGAATAATTTTATCCCATGATAATCTAAAAACTGTTAAAAATGACTACTTAGTTTTTAGCATGAAGGAGTATGTAATCTATAATGCCAGTGATGTACAAAGAAAGAAAGAATGTGAAAAAGGAATTATATATTTTTAGAATATATGAATGATTGCCTAAAAGAATTTCCTATGTTAGAAATCTTGCAAAGTAGGATTTATTGTAAGAAGAGTGTCTATATGAATGAACCAGTATTAAAAATTGCAATTTCACAGTATGCAAGTTTGTTTAATTGAAATAAAAAATAAAACTGTATAGTATAAATAACGTTATCTTCCTTACCCACCTAACTAGTTTTTTATCATTCGTCAAATCTCAGCAGGAAGACAACAGTGGAAGATAATTAAAATCAGAAAAATCGGCCTGTTTTGCATTAGGTTCCCAGGAAATAGCTAATCAATGGCATTAAAAGTTTTTTTTTTCCTCATTTCAAGAAATTTTAAATTTGCAACATAGGCCATTCTTTCAGACTCTACATTCATTCTTACACTCATTCACATGTCAAAGAAAGCATAAGGAAAACAACTGTTGTGTTGAAGCGTTTTAAAAAGAAGAAAATATAAACAATGGTACTTAAAAGCGTTTTTTTTTTTTTTTTTTTTTTTTTTTTTGCTAATTTTTAAATGTAGTAATGTTTCTGAAATATTTTTAATGGTTGATTAAAAGTATTTTACAATTTTATTTTTATTCTATTCGTTAGTTTTTATGTTTTTTTTTTTTAAACGTGGGGATAAAAATAAAATAAATGATTTTAAAAAATGGAAAAATTATAATTTAATCATTATTTTGATATAATTGAACAGCTTATAGATAAAAATATACTTTAACCTATGTTTATGAAAGTTTTTATTATTTAATAAAAATTTAATAACATTTAGTTTAAACATACTATGGAGCCATTGTTAAAATTGTAATTTCTATATCTCTCTGCCTCACGTAGACCTCAAATGAATCTCCTAATTTCAGTCATAAACGCAGTTTTCGACAGCTTCTTTTACCAACTAATTTTTAGTTTAACCCATTTATGCCTGAGCTTTTGTTTTCTCAAAATTGTTTGTAATATCACTTTAAAATGTCGCAGAATGAACTGGAAAAATACTAAAAAAATTACGCTAAAATATTTTTGTATTTATTTGATAAAATGTAAACGTACTAAATATGGGAATATCCATGTGTGTAAAAATGCATAATTATATGTTTTGTATAAATTTATATATAAAATTAAGCTTTAAAATTGTATATTATATACTGCAATTAGTATTTTTATGAACTATTAAAAATATATTTATATCTTTACACAGACTAAAATCATTACATGTATTATTAATAATAAATTAACAATAATCTTTTTTGAGGCTAAAAAACAATTTATTTCAAAATCATCTTGAAAAGGACTTTATATAAATAACTGTTCCCTAAATGGCTAATACAAATATGTATCCATTTGCGACTAACGCCCTATATTTTTTGCATTACAAACATGCACAAAAAATAGGCTTGAACATATAATTTCGCAATTTAAAAAAATACGTATTTCAAAGAAGCCTACAAGCTAAGATTATGACATTTTTGTGGGTCCTTTCATACAAAAATTACAAATAAACTTACTTTAACATTTCGCTATCTTGAAAAAGGGAAAATCTATAAGCACCGAACAAAGGCCTTCATTAAAGAAAATGAATATCCATCTTATGCTATCATCTCTCGGTAATAGATAAAGATATTTATAGACAATTACTTTATACAATTTTCATGTTGTAAAGAAGAAGTAAATTATAAAAATTTATTAAAATTCGAAAGGTCCCAAAAATGGGATGCTAGACATAAATGGTTTAACCCCTTAATTCTCTCACCCTGGATATTCACTGGCTGTGACTTTTATTTAGGTTGTTTGATTCCCACCAGTTTTATAAAATAGTGTAATTGTCTTTATTATGGTATCATATTACCTGTCATTAAATAAGGTGAATATTTCTTTTTCAAATAAGTGGTGCCAATAAGCAATTTGAATTTTTAAACCGTAATATAATGCGACCGTTAAAGGGGTTAAGTGATATATTTTAAACTTTTAAACTTCATACGTGGCTTCAATTTGTATTAAATTTTTGACAAGAAATGACAAAACAAGATCAAAAAGTCGATTGCCTACAGATTTTTCGAAAAAAAGAAAACACATTTTGTATACCTATATTAAAAATCAAACCATTTCCAAGAATTATGTTAACGTTATATTGACTTCTACCATATCTGACAAATAAATTTTGTTTTTACTGTAACTTTTTAAATTTCTAAACTATTAACAATTTCGATTTTTACACCTTCCAATAGAGAAAAATGTAGTTCTTTCAAATACAATTTGTTTCAAAATTACATATCCATTTACTGAGTTTTACATTTTTAAAATAATTTTCAAGCATGAATATCTTTTAAACCTACTTTAATAAATAAGCAAACAAATACAAAAATGAAAGACAAATTCATACACGTAATCGAACTACTCCTTTAAACAATGAAATTATCAGAATAAAAAGGATGTTGTAAGTAGCTAAATCTTTCTCGATTACTCCCGGTATGCGGTTAATACGAAAGTATCGCTTTTAATAAATTTAGAAACTTTAGTTGAACGTATTATTGATACTTTTGAAAGAAAAATGCTTTTTTGTGTTATTACTGGGAAATCTAAATTAATACACCTTTCAGAGTTATTTCTTTCGATTTAAAAAAAGGGTGTGAGGACACCAAAGGCTATAACACAAGAAGTCCAATTTGGATGTCCTTGTCCCGATAATTTCTGAAATGACAGCTCAGATGTCATAGCCAAAAAGCTGTGTAAATGAATTATATCGTTCAGATAGCTCAGGTTGATAGAGCATTTGCTATTTAAGCCAAAAAAGGTCCTGAGTTTGACTCCTGAAATCAGTTCGAAAAAAATATTTCATAATATTAGTCAAATATTTTTTATTCTACACAATCCAGCACAGAATTTTAAGCATATAAGTACACATAATGATTTTGTTCTTTTATTTTTTAATAATTGATGAGCGAGAGGTATGTTCTTTTATTTATATTCTTTATAAACTAAATAATACGAAAAAAAATTCAATTGTGGGTTTGAGGAACTAAAAAGCCGTTAGTATCTTTAATTTAGGAGGTGAATGTTAATCTGAAATGAAATTAATTTACGTGTTTGGAAAAACGTGTATGTAAAAAAGAAAAATATCCATCGAGTAACAAATTACTTGACTAATTAAAATACTATCGACTGAAAAAATGAGTAATTTCATTAAAATTTAATTCCAACGTTTTTTAAACAAATTACATAGAAAAAGAAAGATTTTCTCATGGAGTACATACCTAATTATGTTTGTATGATAATTTTCAATTACATAGTAACAAAACTTGACCTTTTTACAGACCGTTTTCTTGTAGGTCTATAGAATAAAGGAATATAGGTTAGCTTCGAAGGTACCAAGGAAAATGATTAAGGTCCACGCTCCCAAATGCATAAAGATGTGTTCAATTATAAATGTTTCTTCTCATTTTAAAAGATTTTTTATTTTCACCCAAATGTATTTTATAGTGAATAACATGTTTTCAAGTGCTCTTGATTTTTTTTATTAAGCTTTCATAATTTTGCAATTTTGTCCAAATGTGACGTCTCATATGTGACGTGACCACAGTGACTTGCACTGACGTCCTAGTGTCGTCACTGCTACCATCCTTGATATACGGGAAATGTACACCATTTTTGGAATTCCTTCATGCGTTTATTGACTTTTTAATTTTTTTTTCATATATGTTTTTATTTTATTTATTTTATTTATTTATTTATTTTTCTTTTGTTTGCATTTCAAAACAGGCAACAAGAAAAAGAGATAGATTATATAAAAGTAATATTTATATGCGACAAACCAAATTTTTTGTATTATTTGAGGAGCAACATTGTATGTGTGTTTTTAAATTTTATTTATGATGTTTCACAAATTTAAATTATATTTCAAGTTTGGTGAATATCTATGAAGGAAATTGCTTTATAAATATTTTTATAGTTTCCTGAAATAATAATAAAATTTTATTAAAGCAGGTATACTGAAATTTCTTCGTCTATTTTTTATTATTCAAATTTGTCAGAAACTGAAGAATAAAAAAAATTCTCACTGTCTTTAAACATAAACAAGATGTTTTAAGGCAATAGGATGGAATATTTTCTCTTGTTTTCTTCCACTGTTCCTAAATTTCATTTTTCTTGTTATTTTCGTTTTATTTGTTTTCTTGCAAAGAGCACGCACATCAATATCTCCTTATGTATTGCAATTAGAACGGATAAATGCTTTATAGGAAAACAGAAAAAAAAATATTTTATTTACTAATTTATTTTAATTTACACAATCTTCAAATTTTTTAACAAAAGGCCTTTTACCACAGCGGTCACGAATCTATGGGTATTGTTCTGCTGCTGGAGACGAGGAGCGGACGGTTAGGATTTTATAAATGTGTAAAAATATTCTCTGAATTTTTAATTACGTAATTTTTTTATCGAAATTTCTAACGATGCGTAAAACCAACAGAGTGAAAAAGTATCCAGGCCACGGTTCGAAGCTGGGTCTTTGGTTCAGCACACCAACGCTCTGCAACTAAGCCACATGGAAGACATTAACATACATGTAATGTGTAATAATACTAGCAATGTCAATAAAAAAATCGCCTAATTAAAAATCCAGTTTACTATTTCTCCGGCGTATTTCATCTTTTCAATTACAGTCGAACCCCGTTAATACGCGAATCCAGGGGCCGACCAAAATTCGCGTATTAACCGAAGTTGGTGCATTTTCGTCCGGTTGTCCATGTAATAACAACCTACACGGATAAATCATATCTTTATGATATTTTTTAACGTTTTTAAGTCATAAAATTATATTTTATTTGTTTTAATCATTATGTGTTTATTAAGCAGTAACGTTCGAAATCTGGATATTCAAATAAAAGTTATTGTCTTAAGTAAAAATCCTATGTTTTTTTCAAAATTAGATTTATAATATACGTCACATAAAATTGAACAAAACGAATATAAAAATTTGTGCTAACCACGTAAACTAAAAATAATGTTAACAAAATTAAAACCCTTGTTAGCTATACAGAACAAATAGAGAACAGTGTCGATAATACTCAAAAGTTGATATAAAAAAACAAAAATTTAAAGTTAATAAAGTCAATAATTCCATAAAAATTACTTTTTGGCAACGTTGATATCAATTTTGGCCTGTTTAACATGCGGCCATGTCATTAACATGATATCTTCAGCCCTATTCAGGTGATGGTAAGATTCGCTCCTCGAAGGCCCTTCGTCCAGTGACAATGAATTCTGTCTGAGAAAACTGAATGCCTCCGTAACTTTAAAAGATAGGGCCGGCGGAGCATGTTCACATCTTCTACCTCCTCACTCGGTTTATCAGGCGCTGTTGATGTTATCCAGACTTCTGAGCTCGGAGGCTACTAAATCTTTGTCGATATTAATGAATGTTTCTAATTAGATAAAAATCCTAAAGTTTCCTGGTCACCAAGCCAGTGTTCTTCAACATCGGAGAACGCGAGGTCGGCCTTTACGAATGATGTCCTCGCTACTTCCAAAACCCGCTTTTCTAAAACAATTAACAACCGTCATTGGTGTCAGATTCTTCCATGCTACGGTAAGCGTGTGCATAACGTCAAGGGATGTCATATGATGACCTCTTAGTAAGAATGGTTGTTGCCGTGTTCAATTTGGTGAATATAATGTCGTACTAGGCTTGTTTTGTAATTTATCTAGGCTCTGTTAATTATTCTTTAGTCTATTGGCTGAGCGAAACTGGTCGAATTTGGAGGTAAAAATTCAATTTGGATTTCCTTAAGGCCTTCGTTATTGTTCGGATGTGCAGGGAAATTGTTCACATGGCGTGATTCTTTTCCCATACACCGGCCAATATTACGAACCCATGTTGAAAAAATGTTGCCCGTCAAGCAAGCTCTGCGCTGACTTTCGACAGCAAGTTAATATTTTTGATGTTTTTAAAACATCGCAGGTTGCATGATTTCCCTATGACTAGTACCTTTAACTTTTCTCATCTATCAGATGTGGTATCGAGTAGAAGAGTAAGATGGTCTTTGCTTAGTTTACCCCCAGGACATTGCTTCTTCATTTATAGCCATTCTTTTGTTGGATGTCATTTTGTAAAAAAAAGTTGTAAATATCACAACTCGACTAGTTTTTACCAGCTGCGGAAGCACATTTGTTTTCCAACAAGCGACGTCTTTATTGTTGACAGCAGCTGATTCACCGCACACTTTCTGGAATTTTATTCGGGATTTCTGGAGTTTTAAATCGATCCAACTATTCACTTGAGGCATTGAAACCTAACACTATTTTTGCTGTGACTTCAGAAGTTTTTTCTTGGATTAGCATGCCGCTTAATGGGATATTCGTAGAGCGCGACTGAAAAAACACTCGTGGAGGGTCTTTTTCATGTTCTTAAACTTGGCGGTTTTTATTTTCTTGTTCCTTGTTCCAAGAACAACAGGTTGGTTAACAATGACATCCATAATCTTGAACAAGTCCTTAAAGTTTATTGTGCATGTCTTTTTCTTTGGGGAACGCTGACTTATTCGGGATAGCCTGGGTATCGTACTGATTTATAATTTTAACTTCTCACTGATAGAGCGAGCCTTTCTTTTAATATATTTTGCTCCTTTTGCAACGGTAAAGACCAGATTGAACTTTTAAAAGAATACGTGGACATAGTAGACCAAATTCTACTGGGTGCGCAAGCGATCCTCTTCCTTCATAAGGCAGGCCGCACACTGAGGTGACAGGAGGAAGATGAAGTGGGACTTAGGAGGAGAAACAGGTCGAAACAAAGAATAAAGCTCTTTTAAACCCGTTTTCATGTTCTTAAACTTGGCGGTTTTCATTTTCTTGTTCCTTGTTCCAAGAACAACAGGTTGGTTAACAATGACATCCATAATCTTGAACAAGTCCTTAAAGTTGATTGTGTATGTCTTTTTCTTTGGGGAACGCCGACTTATTCGGGATAGCCTGGGTATCGTACTGATTTATAATTTTAACTTCTCACTGATAGAGCGAGCCTTTCTTTTAATATATTTTGCTCCTTTTGCAACGGTAAAGACCAGATTGAACTTTTAAAAGAATACGTGGACATAGTAGACCAAATTCTACTGGGTGCGCAAGCGATCCTCTTCCTTCATAAGGCAGGCCGCACACTGAGGTGACAGGAGGAAGATGAAGTGGGACTTAGGAGGAGAAACAGGTTGAAACAAAGAATAAAGCTGTTTTAAACCCGTTTTCATGTTCTTAAACTTGGCGGTTTTTATTTTCTTGTTCCTTGTTCCAAGAATAACAGGTTGGTTAACAATGACATCCATAATCTTGAACAAGTCCTTAAAGTTGATTGTGTATGTCTTTTTCTTTGGGGAACGCCGACTTATTCGGGATAGCCTGGGTATCGTACCGATTTATAATTTTAACTTCTCACTGATAGAGCGAGCTTTTCTTTTAATATATTTTGCTCCTTTTGCAACGGTAAAGACCAGATTAAACTTTTAAAAGAATACGTGGACATAGTAGACCGAATTCTACTGGGTGCGCAAGCGATCCTCTTCCTTCATAAGGCAGGCCGCACACTGGGGCGACAGGAGGAAGATGAAGTGGGACTTAGGAGAAGAAACAGATCGAAACAAAGAATAAAGCTGTTTTAAACCCGTTTTTCCCCGAAGTAAAGCAATATGTTGCATGAGTCGCTTCAGTGTGCGCCCTGGCTGAGATATCACAGCACTGATCAAGCAGCAAACCGACACTGCTCCAAGTTAGATGGTTGTTAAATTGTTTCTCCATCGTAGGGGAAATGTTCACTTTTAGATTCTTTATCGGATAAGTCCTCTACTGTCTCATTCTGATCATGGGGCAAACCACATTTCTGCTTATTTATTGTGCACTCGTTAGCAGTAAAATTTTCTATTTTGTCTTTGTTGGCCTGTTTGACTATACTAAATAATCGGTGCGGGAAAGATTTCTCGTTTAAGAAAGTAGAGGTACAAACCGATATTTATAGTAAACCTATTTATGGCTGCATTAAATTCGGACAAAAAAAAAGTTCACAGTTTAAAGAATTGTCGTAAGTAATGTTTGGGACATTATTCACTTTAAAACTTCCTTTCAGAAAAAGCTCATTCGTGTAATAAATGTAGGTTTTTCTTGACACGGGACTGATACAATTTCGCGTATTAAGCGTGTTCGCGTATTAAGAGGGGATTTTTTTAACACATAAGACAGGCGTTTTTCAAGGGACGGAAGGAAATTCGCGTATTAAGCGGTTTCGCGTATTAAGCAGGTTGCGTATTAACGGGGTTCGACTGTATTACAAAAATTATTTCTGCTACGAAAATATAACGAAAACAAGTTGTTACAATTCTCAAAGGAAACATGAAGATAATACGAAGAGAGTAAATATGTATATATATATATACATGATAATAAATAAATAACTTTCTACAACGACCATATCATATTACCCTTGGAGTAGAAAATGATTTCAAGTTAAAATGAATACAAGAAAAAAAAATGCATCAAGTATAGATTATGAAACTCTTTCTAACAGAAGTCATTAAGAAAATCATTTAATTTTTTATACACTGAAATGATATGTCTAAATGTGTGAATTCAATAAAATGCATCGCATGATTTTCCACCATAGACAATAATGTAACGAATTTATTTTCTGTGTCACTCTAAATGAACTATAAATTCTACAATACTTTTAATAAACAAATAACTTTGTAAAAAGGCCGTATCATGGCCGTATCATTGGCATATAAAATGATATCATATTAAAATTAACAAAAGCGAAATAAAAATATTATTATGGAACTCTTTCCAACAGTTACTGAAAACTGTTAAGAATTTATGTTTTTTGTCCATACAATGAAATGATATATCTGTCTGTAGAATTTAAATAAAATGCATCGCATATTTTTTTTTACCATAGACCATAATGTAACGGAATTATTTTTGTGTGTCCTTATAAATGAACTATAAATGCAACACACTTCATTTTCAGTATCAAACATTCTATAGTAAGCCTTGTTAACATATAAAATTTACGTCTCATTTTGTGTATATTTTCAACAGTTTAAGCACGGAAAACGGGCAGAGAGGTTTTCTTAAATACGTTTAACAACGTTGGAAAGGGTTAAAAATACTTCGCTACCGATACAGATTCTATCGGTCATGGAAAAACATATATAGTAGTTTGGGTCGAAAAAACAGAAATATTTATAATCGAAATGTAATAGAGTAGAAAAGTTGCCTTTTGTAATAAACACTAAATTCGTAAAATATTACACCGATCGGTTAACATCTTTTACCGCCGCAAGGGGGCCAAAGTTTTCAAAAATCGCAAAAAAACATGTTTTTTTCAATATTTTTTTTAGATTACCCAAACGTACGAATAAAATTTTTAATAGGACGCAATAGCTACATGAAGATATAAGAAATGTCCCGGTAAATGTTCATTATGATACAGTCATATCTTTTACTGCCGCAAAGGAACCATATTTTTTTTTTAAAATGTAAAAATTTCAAATTTTCATTTTATCTAAATTTTTATAATTTTTATATGTCTAGAAGTAAATAAATTTACTGAATATCTATTAATATGTCATACATTTTGTTAACTATTTGTTATAGACTGAAAAATAAAAACGGTAATCATTCATTTTTCTTGACGATCGCCAAAAATCACAAAAATGATATAACATGAACACAATATTTTTTGTATTTTAGTATTTTATTAGTTAAAATACAGAGATGGTTAATCTAAACGGATTAAATAAACTTAAAATGAAGAAGTATTTAAAGTAAATTAATTTTATAATACGATTTGCTTTCAAATAAAGCCATTGTTCCTCGAGAGGCCGAAATTGATCATATGTGATCCTCCCTGTGTTCTGATCTACAAACTTTACCAGCACTTCAGTGACTAATTTCGGGCTTCTTTCTACTGATTGAGTGAGACAAGGAAAGTTATAACAGCTGATATCTTTAATCGAACATTCTAAACTCACCAGAGTCGTTAAATCATCAGTCAATAGACAAACCGTAACAGGGGGTTTCGTTAGTTTACAGTTTTGCCACCCGATTAAATCCACACAATTTTAAGCTTCAAAGTTCAAGTCTGGAATAACGAAGTGACAGATGGCACTATTCGTGTCCACAGAACTTCGTGCTTTGACAATTTTCTTTATGGCTGGGGTCGTGATGTCCTCTACTTCATATGCTATCATTCCAATGAGGCTATTTTCATGATTTGCGAAACAGGCATTTCGTGAAATTACAGGAACTATAATCTTTCGTAGATGATGTGGCAAGTAACGTGGGTTACTAATTATAGTCCACAGAATCTGAAAAACATGATGGATTCATTTTAATTGCAAACCAACTGATGCAGCACACTTTCAGTATGTACCCATTGAGTACATCCTGACAGTGTACTGCATTAGCCGATTGCCAAAATTGAAAATTGCCAAAGCACAAAGTTCTGTGGACACGAATAGTGCCATCCGTCATTCCAGACTTGAACTTTGAAGCTTAAAATTGTATTGCTTTAGTCGAAAGGCAAAGCTGTAAACTAACGAAACCACTTGTTACGGTTTGTCTATCGACTGAAGGTCTAACAACGCTGGTGATTTTAGAATGTTCGATTAAAGATATCAGCTATTATAACTTTCCTTGTCCCACTCAATTAGTAGAAAGAAACGCGAAATTAGTCACTGAAGTGCTGGTAAAGTTTGTGGATCAGAACAGAGGGAGGATTACATATTATCAATTTCGGCCTCTCGAGGAACAATGGCTTTATTTTAAAGCAAGTCATACTATAAAATTAATTTATTTTAAATATTTCTTCAGTTTAAGTTTATTTAATCCGTTTAGATTAACCATCTCTGTATTTTAACTAATAAAATGCTAAAATATTTTTTTCATTTTATATCATTTTTGTGATTTGTGGTATATGAACTGCTGACATGCAGTAAAACAGCAATAGATGAAGCGATCGTCAAGAACAATGAATGATTACCGTTTTTATTTTCCAGTCTATGACAAATAGTTAACAAAATTTATGACATATTAATATATATAAAGTAAATTTATTTAATTCTAGACATGTTATAAAAGTTTTAAAAATTTAAAAAAAATGAAAATTTGAAATTTTTACATTTTTTTAAAAAATATGGTCCCTTTGTGGCAGTAAAAGATATGGTTTTATCATAATGAACATTTACCGGGACATTTATTATATCTTCATGTAGGTATTGCGTCCTATTAGAAATTTTATTCGTACGTTTGGGTAATCCAAAAAAAATATTGAAAATAACATGATTTTTGCAATTTTTGGAAACTTTGGACCCCTTGCGGCGGTAAAAGATATTAACCGATCGGTATAATATTTTGCGAATTTATTCTTTAATACAAAAGGCAACTTTTCCGGTCTATTACATTTCGATTGTAAATATTTCGGTTTTTTCGACCCACCCTAATATATAGGGCATGGTGCTACTATTGTCGTCCCTAGTCACTTTTAGGCTCTTGGAAGTTGTAATTTTCAGTAAAAATCTACCAAATTTGGATTTTGGATAGACTAACTACCCACGCACATAGAAACATAGGCAAATTCGTACAAAAAAAAAAATTTAACAATGCGAAAAATTGTTTTTTCAAAAGTATCTAAAAAATGCAAAGGAAAAAAATGGACCCAATTTCGTCCCCCCAAAAAATCCAATACGCCGAGGCTTAACTTATAACTAAATCAAAATTTATTTCTAAATGAGTAATTAATTTAATTTACATTAAAGTAAGGCACAAAGAAATGTACTAATTATCAGTGGAAGAATAACATACCAAACATTAGCCACCCAAATCTAAGGAAAAATTTTTAAAAAATGCCATGAAAAAGTATTCCTAATTTCGTCCCCGGGACGAAAATAAGAACTGCAAGAGTGACGAAATTGGGACCACGCTACTTCCCAATATGGCGGAGCTTCAGTTCCCGTAAGATGAACTGAGCATCCTAAAACTCACTGTATGCTACTGTCAGCCTCTTACCAACGTAAAATGCATGCAATGAATAAGAAATAAAAACTTACAGTACAGTAAATAACGTTCTACAAACGATGTAATAAGAACTCAGGTTTTCTAAAAATAGGAAATTCGCCGTCTTTAATTTATTTATGCGTCTTGGCGAAAGAAACTTTCAATTCTGACCCCTTTCACCTTCCGTCTCCTGTGCCTTTCGTCATAAGTGGCGTCACTTTCGCAGAAGCAGAGAAGTTAAGGGTGACGAAATTAGGAGACGGGACGAAATATGGGCACTTTACCCTATATGAATGCGTTGAATGTAAACTGTAGTTTTGATAATACTTTCAATAGGACTTTCTTATATCTTTTTTAGTTTTTACTGTGCTCATGTGTATTATTTTTCTAAAGATTAGATGACACAAAGGCTCGTACTCGTTCCTACATATTTGGTAAGGGGTGATAAAATCTTTTATTTGAAAATGGGTTATGTAACAATAAAGTTGCCGCTGTAATTTATATTTGGTTGAAATCAAACTAGAGCCTCTTGTTTATACACATTAGAGATGAAAGTTTAAAATTTTGTTTCACTCTTTTTCATATTAATTATTTATTGCATGATAATCGATTTTCAAGAAAAAAGAATCCTTCTTTATTTATTTTTTTAAATCCATTGTCATGTACAGTAACAGAAACAGTCATTTAAATATTCGTCTATAGTATAATTCCTACAACATAAATTTAAAAGTACTGACTTAAACAAATTGTAATAAATGATTTACGATTTTGTGATTTATCAATGCAATCCTTCTGACTAATAATTAAAAAAATTACATTCTATTTTTCTGTTTCTCAAATATTAATCAAAGAAAGATTTTGTGAAAAAAAATGAAAGATTTTTAAATACCACACAACTATTCCCATTTTAGATACATAATTGATTTGGCTTTGTTCCAAGAGAACTAGATCAACACAAAAACCTTTTGATATTTAGACACATTCCTAAAATTTATCATTTTTACTTTTTTTTTTTCAATCTCCCAAACAGTTTTTAATGCATTTCTTATTATTTAAAGTATAGAACAAAAATTCAAACTCTTTCATTTCAAATGTTGACTTAGAAAATACTGTTAAATTGATATTTTTTTTTAGCAGAAAAAAGATAGATCTCTCAAAATTACTTTTTTTTTATTATGCTATTCTCAGACGTACTGTATTTCAGATCTTTGTATTAACTTTATCATTATTAATTACACTGTAAAAATTGCTCTTGAAAATTAGAACAATGACCTACTTATTTTAACTATGAAGTAATTTTTACTCCAAAATTAGCATTCGCTGTTCTCACTTTTATGTATTAATAAGTACTTAAGCTGAAAACTGCGTGGTCTGTGTACAGGATGTGTTTGAAAATTAGCAATTGTGTGTCAATAATAAAAAAAGTTTGTTTTAACAGTGTTCAATTTTTCAGAGGAACTATTAGAAATAAACTCTTTAAATTTATCGTCTTTAAAACTTTTGTTAGAAAAGGAAATGAACTCTAAATATACGAAACCCAGATAAACCATGTGTCAAAAGTTTAGGCACACAATAAATATGATAATAAAATTGGAAGGAGAAATATATGGAATAATGTCACAATAAACACTCAGAATGAAATTGAAATGAACAATAGTAGAAAGGTTAAAATGTTGTCATCACCACTATACTATTTATTTTAAAAATAAAGCTTTTCTTAATTTTGTTAAAAAAACACTACCTCAAAAGTTTAGGCGCATTAAGTAAACGTTAACAATAAATGGATTGGTTTCAACCAACCAACCAACTGTTATTCCTGAGCAGTATAAAAGCAACTACTCAATTCACAAAATTCACAAAAAATAGAATTAAAAATAATTTTAAGTCGAAACTGAGAAATAAAACCTTTATTGAAATTTTTACAAGTTTAAACCATTCAAAACGCAAAATATACCAAGTACTTGTTAGATATAACAATTTCAAATTAAAACTAAGATGTGGAAATTAAAATGTGTGACAAATGATCGAAAAATTGATGTTAAAACAAAATATTTCCCATAAGGTAAATCAAGAACCTCGGCGTGAATGTCTCAAATGACACAATTCATACAAACATATAGGGGCTAAAAATGCCTTGAAACGACGAATAGCAGTGTAATTTGGATGATCCAGCTGCCTTAAGTTGTTACTGGAAGATTTAATGGCAGATAAGAAACTAACAGATAAGTTTCTGGCAGATAAGAAGCAAACTCATACTTTCACGTACTATCACGTGAAAACACACCATAAGCATGCCAGAATGGACCATAATCGAAACATGTTTTACGGAAACAAGTGGGTGCCCGTATTATTCAGTGACAAATAGAAGTAGAATCTTGATGGTCTTGATGGCTTGAATTGTTACTGGCAGATAAATTGGCAGATAAGAATCTGGCGGGTAATTTACTGAAGAAAGAAGTTACATAAGAAACAGCACCTACAATCTTCAGTAGATGACATGGCTGTAAGTCTCCAACGGTTTGAGGAGCGTTTGGCTTTAGTATTGAAACCTTCCTGGCATTTTTCTAAGGGTTAAAAAACAAAGTATCGAGAGACACTTAGAGCAGCATCTACTTCATTTCGATGACATCTTAAGGAATTTTGAGGAAATCTTCAGCGAGAAAAAAAGAACAAATTTCTATATACAGCTCACATTGTACGAAACGATGAATTTTCGCGAGAAATAAGAACGTTTTAGATTTTTCAGTTTTAAATACAGATTTGAGCCCTACTGAGAACATTCTGGGTATCTTAACCTGCGCTGTAAACAAGAATTGAAAAATATTACTCTTCTAAAGAATTAAAATTGGCCATGGAAAAAGAATGTTTTTTTTCAATCAACAATAATATTTCAGAAATTATCAATTCAGTGGAAACATCTAATCAAATTATCATAAACTAGGAAAATACCATTAATTAACAGCATCATGAAAATCATGAAAAAGTTTTTTTTTTTTTAAATTGTATCTAACTTTTAGGCACCATAGATAGAGACATTATAGTTACTGATTTGCATGTATTTTTATGATAATGTTATGATAATGCATTTTTATGATAATGCATGGTTATGATAATGCATTTTTATGATAATGCATGGTTATGATAATGTTCTGATTTATTGATTTGATTTTTATTTGTTTAAAATGTTTTACAGAATCTAATAAGTAAACAATATGTTTTTGTTTCATTTTGCATTGTTATTTTATGTACGACAATTTTTGGTTCTGCCAAGCTTTTTACGCAAATTGTATTAAATGCAATAAAAGGCGAAATTGTGATCATTTTAATATTTCATACTGTTTATTGCTTTGTTGTACGAAGATACAGATAATGAATAGCTGCTTCTAAAAACTGTAACTCGAACATGAATTTCATGTTTCTTGTTATTTGTGTTTTCGTCATTCAAGTTAAAAGATTGATCACAATGGTCACTAATCCAAACTGAAAAAAAAAAAATTCCAGAATTCGATTTATAAATACATACGATTCGCAGATGATCTTTTCATAAACTAAGGAATCAATTATTGTTTTCCGATTTTACATAAAAGCAAACTATCTGCCTAAAAAATGTTGAAAATCGTTGTTTTGAACAGAATTTCTGTACGTGGCAGCCTGTGGAACATTGCCATAAGACAGCATATGAGGACATGAAATGTAAATTTCTTTAAAATGAAAAAAAGCTATTCGATCCTAATTTCATCAATATATATGACTTTATATTGCAGGCTTTCGTTTAAAAATGACTCTATGTATATTCAAAAAATGTTGCTTTCGTGAATGAGATTTTTTTTCCACTGTTTCCAAAGTTAAAACTCCCTGTATTATGATTTTAAAATTAAAGATTTTTAAGAAAAGTAAAACCTTTGCATATATTCACTTACAATTATTGTTCTTTATTAACCATTTGGAAATGATTGTTGTTTTCGGTCGAGGATGGGGCCAAATGATGCTCGCATTTTATTTTTTTTTTAACGAAATTCAACGATTTTCTTTACTTTTAGAAGAATTTTTATTTGAATAGGTAATAGAAAGGCATAAAATCGTTAAAAATTGAAAAAGTTACAAAATGGGTAGGCGCAAATTATCAGATATTGAAAAATCCAAAGCCAAAGAGCGACGCCGAAATGAAAATCGTCTTGCAAAGCAAAAATCGAGGTCTTCAACTCATTATGTAGGACATGAAAATCGAGGTCGTTCAACTGATTATGTAGCCCATGAAAATCGATTACAGAATAAAAGACGAACGCGAAAAGGAAGCAATCTAATGTTTAATCGATTGATAGTAAAAGGGCATGTCTCGAGGGGCTCCAATCCACTAGCCACGGCGTTTTACAATAGGTCGATTCTAACTGGGAAAAAGTGAGCTCAACGTAGGTAATTTGTCGCAATCTGTGGATGATTCGGTGGAACTGCTTTCGATTTGAAAACTGCTTTTCTTCTCGAAACGGGACTTGGAGAGTTTATCGATGAAGAATTTGGTCGTCTGAAGTTTGATCTTTGCGATCTGTTGATGAAGAGTATGCGACGGAATGTGGTGGAGGAAATAAATTCCAAATGGTCGTTGTAATCTATTAAATTACAATTTTTTATATAACTATTTAAACTTTCAATAATTTTTTAAAGCAAGCTGATGTGATCCATTTAATCGACCTGTTATGTCAATATTCATGAAGTGAATTTTATTTTAATTATGCATTACATGATAAACCAAAAAATATATTTATCTACAAAATCTGCGCTTCCAAACTCAATAACACAAACTGCAATTTAAATATAAATTCTTCTTGCATAAATTTAATAAACAAATATTGATTCTTACAACAATTGCATTAAATTATTCTACTTTTCCTGAATTATTACTTATTCCATGTTTCACACTAATAAATACAAAAAAAAAAAATCACATTTCACTTTTCTGTCTTTCGCAAATACTAATCAAACAAAGTTTTTATTGAAGAAAAAAAAATAATAAATACCACACGCGACTATTTTCATTTTCTCTTTTAAGATAGATAATTGATTTGGCTTTGTTCCAAAAGAACCACATCAACACAAAAATGTTTTGATTTTCAGACGCATTCCTTGAATTTACGATCTTTATATTTTCTTTTCAAAATTTAGAAGCAAATTTTAATGCATTTCTTATCATTTAAAGTGTTCGATAAAAACATTCAAACTGTTTCATTTCAGTTTCTTTGTGAGTGAATTTCAATTCAGAAGATATTATTTTGAAAAAAAAAAAAAAAAAAAAAAACAGACATTTGAAAGCTTTTAAGTTCTTTTTAAACATGCTTTCTGCTTAAGAGGAAAAATATATATTCCAGCTAAAATTCATATTTAAGAAAAACAAAATGTCAAAAATATTTAAATACATGTACATATAATTTTTACCTTATTTGAAATATTTGAAATAATACAAAATTTATAATTTTGTGAAGCAAATTTTCTGTTGTTTATAAGACTTATATAAAAATAAATTTTGAAGCGTACCAAATTCTTTAATCTTATTAAAATAAAACAAAATATCTATGCAACATTATTTAATAACCGATAGTGTAACTAATGTATAGGAACTATTATTTTCATTATTATTATTATCTACTGTTTTAAAATTTCTTATATATTATTCTACATTGCTTAGTTATAGAATTATGAAGAAAAGTTCTTTAATTAGATAAACCCGATTATGAAAGCTTTTTAAAAAGAATCTGCTTAATGGATTTTGATGTGACTTGCACTAGTAGATCATTTTTCAAGGAAGTTTTTACCATACTGCATATCGTTCTATCATTCGTTACCAATTCTTATTCTAAATTATCAACTAAAAGTTTAGGCCATTAACAACCCAAATTTTGTCTGATACATTGCAAAATAAAATAGCTCAATGGCGTTCGTATCATTTACAGCAATTCAGAGGTATATTCTCAGTCCATATTGCTTTTAAAACACAAAATTGAATTCGTAAATATATTTCGTTTGGAGAAACCAACCAGCGTAGCCTGCTAGTTTTTAACAAATGTAGTGTAACAAAATATAAGAACTCTTTTTTAGGTTATTACTATTATCTAATATTTAAAAAAATATATTTTTGATAAACAACATTGCAATAATGTATAAGAACTCTTATTACATGCTTTCTTTTAACTTACAATTTTGTTTTTTTGTGACAGTCAAATCTTGTTACTCATTTTTCACCCACTTTTTGATGACATGCAGCTTTGAAATTTTAAATATTAATGAGGGAATAAATGAACTGGACATTGAATTTTTTTTTTAATTTGATCCCTAATGGGGGAGAAACAGGGTTGAGACACTTGATTTCTTATGGAGAAATCAGCTTCAATAATTAGTATTTATTGAAAATAAATAATAGCAGATTTTAGGCCAATAGCGCCAATTTTTAGTCAAGTTGGTGAAATATACTCAGTTTTGGCGAGAAAAATAAGTTTACATATATGAAGCCGACTTCAGTATAGATGGCAAATTTGACGAAAATGCCATTTCTGCTTTGTAGTGCATTAAAAATAAAATGTACTTTTTTTCTGTATTTTCATGAATTTTATTGAAAGCATATTTTTCTTTTCTTTTTAGGTTAATAAAATTATTTTTATTATTTTTATTTAAATTATTTGAAACATTCAGAAAATATACACTTTCATAAGAAACGTAGAATGTTACATCTAACCATTACTACAGCATTGAACCTCTACTTTCAATAATATAGATTTATCGAGTAGACGTGACTTGTGATTTTAGTGCTTTTTTTTCTACTCTCCATTATTCCTATTATTCATTTTATTGGCTGCACTTTGGTCGAACACATTTCAATACATTTTATAATCAGCATTCGTCGAATACAGTAAGAGTTTTATTGGAAGTATCAAAGGTAATCGATAGAAGTTAGATATTTTGTTGCAAAATTCACAATTTATGTTAGAACACGTACAAAAATAATTTTCTAAGCAATACGTTTTTATTTACAATTGTTTTGAAGAATTACCACTCACTTAAAGGCAAATACTGTAAAAAAAAATATAATAAATTGTTGAAATGTACGGCATAATTTATTTATTTTTTATAAAAAGTAAATATGCATAATAAAAAGATTTGACAGAATTTCTACAAAACAAATGTTACAGTTATGGACCTAGCCGTATATTTTATATTTTATTTATTTATTGTTACAAAAGTCCATCAAAATATTCTTACTATGAAATATATTACGAAGATTGTTAACTTAAAAAATCACTCATGTATCTAAAAGCCGATTTCAAAGACAGTAGGAAATGCCTTAAAATTTATCCGCACAAAGGAGCAAATTAATTTTGGTTATATATGGAGTCTAGTATTGACATAACATTGTAATTATAAAAAGCGGTTGCAACGACATTTAACTTATACTAGAAATAGTTTCAGTAGTATAAATTGAATTCTCAGCCAAAATTTAATCAATCCGAAATTATTTATTTTCCATCTAATATAGTTTAATATATTAATTTTGTTTAATTTAGTTTCAGTAATTTATTTCATTTAAATCCACATAGAAATTGGGTAAAAGTAATTTAATATATATTCTACTTATATTTGTTCAATAATTATTGATTCCATGTTGCAATGACGACCATAATATTTAGACAAACCAGAAATATGAATTTATAGTCTGTCTTTTAATTTTATCAATAATCGGTTTCTATTTTTCTAATTTATACATTTTGTAAGCGAGTTGAAAAAAGAATTTACTCTGCTCATTTCTGTTTGATTCAAAAATTATATTTTTTTACCTCATATTCAAATATGCTCTGCCCATAATATTGAAGTTTCATAGCATCATAATGTTATAGGCTCTCCAACACCACTTCATTTGTCGTAATGAAATAATCCATAAAAGTTGTAAACTTAGTATCAGAACGTTATGAACGTACTTAATTGAATAGATAACAACAAAAAACTTCTTCGTGTGCTGAATTAAAAGAAACAAGTATAACATATATGAAAACGAAATTCTTATTAAACATGTATGAGAATATAATTTTTAAAATATTTTGGTAAATTCTCTTTACACTGTAAAATTTTCGTACTTTTTTCGGTTGATTTTTTTTTCTTCGAATTCATGTGTTCGAATTAATTATGTTTTAATTCGGAATTAATTAAGGGAAAGCTGAAAATTGTTTTAATCCCTTCAGTTTAGGTCTAGAATAAATATGCTATGTTTTCCCCCTCGTACTAGTTGAGCATTAGGAAATAAGTATAGATTTATAGTCAAAAAACACGTTTTTTTTTTTACATACCATAACAATATCTCCAAACAGCTAACTCTGTCAAAAACATTGTCAATGCAAATGTTGTACAGCTTAAAATTCTGAGTAAAATGAGTACCTACACTTAATATTTTTGTTGAATATTAAGGTCACAATTCCACTTTAAAATTGTAGACCCGTGGTCACGGGGTTGAACACAGAATTAATTAGGGGAAAACTGGAAATTGTTTTAATCCCTTCAGTATAGGTCTAAAATGAACCTACTATGTTTTCTTCCTCATACTTGAGTGAATGTTAGAAAATATGTACACATTTATTTTCGAAAAACGCGTTTTTTTAATTACCTTAACAATATCTCAAAACAGCTAACTTAAAAAAAATCATTGTCAATACAATTGTTGTAGAGCTTAAAATTCTTAATTAAATGAGTACCATCATTAATATTTTTGCTCAACATTATGGTCGCAATTCTATTTCAAAATTTTGCCTTAATCACTAATCAAGAGCTTGAAGCCAGGAGAGACCAAGTTAATTTAATAGTATTTCAATACAGCTAACTCTATCAAAAACATTGTCATACCTACAAATTATGTAAAATGAGTACCTACACTTAATATTTTTGTTCAATATTAAGGCCGCAATTTTGAGATATTGTTAAGTTAACTTGGTCTCTCCTGGCTTCAAGCTCTTGATTTGAAAAATTTTTTATAATTCCGATTTCAACACCCTAACCACTGGGCTACAACAACAAAACACTTCTTCGTGTGCTGAATAAAAAGAAAAAAGTATAACATATATGAAAACGAAATTCTTATTAAACATGTATGAGAATATAATTTTAAAAATATTTTCGTAAATTCGCTTTACACTGTAAAATTTTCGTACTTTTTATGGTTGATTTTTTTTTTCGAATTCATGTAGCAGCTTTTCGAGAGAAAAATGAATGACTTTTCAGGAAGCAAACCCCACCAATTATTGCAAAATATCTTTTTCAAACTATTTCATTCAGCTGATTTTTTGTAAAATCAATACACTGCAGCTATTATTTCAAATACATACGCATACTATATGTTTCACAATTCTTAACATAACGCTGTATTTGTGTGATTAAATGAAACTCCTTATTTTAAAAACAACATAAAAACCACTGCTTATCTATACTAATATTATAAAGAAGTAAAGTTTGTTTGTTTGTTAGAGGTAATTTCTGGAGCTACCGAACCGATCTCAAAAGTAATGATATCAGAATGATGGTGTTAGTCCAACTTAGAACATGGACTATATTTTATGTCGGTTCCACTACCCCGAAGGGGGTGCAGAAGCAAAAAACGTTCTAAAAATGCGATTCTCGCGTTTCTCAAGCGCCTAGAAATATGAAATTTGGAATATTAGTTACTTATAAGATATAAATGATGTGTAAGAGCAGTTCTTAAAAAATTCGAAATTTAACCGGGGTGAAAATGCACAAAAAGCGTTCTAAAAAAACGTTCTAAATGGTAGTTTCTACACTATCTCAGGAAATATCAAACCGATTAAAAAAATATTGGTGTCAAAATGATGGGGACAACGCTTGCTCCAAGATAGGCTATGTTTTATCTTGGTGCCACTACCCTAAAGGGGATGCAGGAGAAAAACGTTCTAAATTGCGGTTTTTGCGTTACGGAAGGTTCTAGAATCGTGAAATTTGGAATGGTAGTTAGTTATAAGATATCAATGATCTCTAAGGACATTTCCTAAAAAAAGCGAAATTTAAAAGGGGGTCGAAATGCGCAAAAAGCGCTGTAAAAAATGTTCTAAATTGCAATTTCTATGCAATCTCAGGAAGTAACTAACCGATTTCAAATATAATGGTGTAAAAATGATGGTGACAGATCTTGTTCCAAGATAGGCTATATTTTATCAGGAGCAAAATGCGCGAAAAGAGTTCTAAAAACGTTCTAAATTCAGATTTGTCAGTAATATCTCAGGAAGAATCAAACTGATTTCAAATGTAATGGTAGGAAATTGATGCCGACAGCCGCTGCTCTAACATAGATGCTATTTTATGTCGGTATCACTATCACCTAGACGTTGCATGAGCAAAAAAGCGTTCTAAATTTCGATTTTTGTGATAGGTAGGGACTAGCAATTTAAAATTAGGCAAGGTAGATATTTATTAGATATAAATGATCTTTAAGAACAGTTTCGAAAAAATTGAAAATTTAAAAAGGAGTGAAAATGCATGGTTCTAATTTGCGTTTTTTGCACAACTGAGGGGTCTAACACTTTGAAGTATGACATGGGATTTACTTACAAGATACAACTGCTTTCTAAGAACAGTCGAAAGAAAATTCCAAATTTAAAAAGATGAAGTGAGCGAAACGCGTTATAAATTACAATTTTTAAGCAAACTTATAAAATACCAAACCGATTAAAATAATAATGATGACAAATTGTTGGCGATAGAACCTGCTCAAATATAAGCTATATTTTATGTCTGTGCCACTACCACCAGAGGATTGCAGGAGCTAAAAACTTTCTAAATTGCGATTTCTGTGATACTGAACAGGCTAGAAACTTTAAATATGGCATGGTAGTAGGATTGTCGAAAATAAATTCGAATTAAAAAGGGGTGAAGCGAAGGGGAGATGAGAAAAGAATTCTAAAAATGTCCTAAATTACGATTTCTATGCAATTTTAGGAAATATAAACCGATTATAAAAGTAATAGTTGCGAATCAATGGTAACAGTCTCAGATCCTACACAGGCTATATTTTATGCCGATGATTCTACCACCTGGGGCTCACAGGAACAACAAACGTTCTAAAAAAGGCCTTTAAAACCTTTCTAAATTACGTTTCTGTGGAATATTAGGAAATAACAAGCCGATTTCAAAATTAATGTTGGCAAATTATTGGTGACAGTTCCTATTTCAACATAGCCCTTTATGTTGAGAGAGGTGGTAGGACTTGGAATTTGACATGATAGTTAATTTTAAGATGTAAGATGATGGTTTCTAATAAAATTCAAAACTTCAAATAAATACTGAAATAAACGTATTAATTGAGCATAAAAATTTCAAAATATTTTCTAAATTATCATTTATTTAGTTTTATTTCGTTTTATTAATTTAAGTCTCATTTCTGCCTAATGCAGTGTAATAATGATGTTTAATCAAACTGTGTTTTAAATAGTAATTTTTGAATTATTCGTAAAGTAATAAGTACCTTTTAATAAAATAAAAATTTAGTTAGTATTTTTTAATAAAAATTAGACATATAAATATCACTTGGCATATTTCAAATATTACGCGAGCAAAGCCGCGGGGTTTGCTAGTTTTAGAATATAAGATTCATTGAAAAAAAAAGCCTTCCAATTATTATTAACATTTAATACAGGAAGATTTATGATATAATTTAAACAGAGTAGTTGAATTAAATATTGAAAAAAATGCAAAAAATTAGACATCGTATAAGTACATTTTAATCCGTATTTATCTGTATCGTTTTCTATGCGTAACTACATAGATAGAACATCGTAGATGGGTCATTCCACGTAAAATGAGCAAAAATTAAAAAAAAGTCGTGGCCACATACTAACCAATTTTAATAAAATTCGATGCACAGGTTCAATTCATATTCAAGTAATGCTCTGCAAAATATCTTGACAAAAAATAAATTTTTTTAGCAGTTTTGGACATTTAAAAAACTTGTAATATCGAATGGCATGTGCGCAATCGTCCAAAGTTGCAAGTTTGAAGTTCTGTATCTTGAAAGCCGTTTAACAGAAAAGAATTTTTTTTGTAATTTTATAAACTCTGAAAAATTATCTTCTTATTTACTGAGTAATAATAATCTAGTAACACCATGATTATTTATAAATTGGTTGCAAAAATTGAAAATTTGTGAATTTTGAGAAAATTAGAATCGTTATAAAAATCAAAGGAATTAAAAAACCTCTGTGAAATTAATGCCTGATGTAGTATGTCATATGTAGATCGAATTCCCCAAGTTTTAAAGTGGCCATTTATTTCCTTCATCTTCAAAAAAACTTAGAAACTTTAAAAAAAATTACAAAATCATGATTTTTCCCCTTCTGTATAAGTCAAAAATAAAAAAAGGACAGGCCCGACAGTAACAATATTGCACAGACATAAAGATTAATAAGTCCATGATACGTTAAAAAAAATTCAAGATTGCCTTTTAATTCCTAACATAAGAAAAATGGACTCAAAATAGTAATGTTTTCTAGATTCCATTCGCTATACCTCTTTGAATTCGCCCGCGTATCTTAAAATATTGCACGATTTCATGGGAAAACATATTTAGTGCTGCCATCTAGTATTTTTATTTGAATTTAGAATTGATATATAGTTTTTCGTTTAGCTTAGCCAGTTTTTTCTACTCTAATTTAAAATTCTCTTGAGGCAAAAATAAACTGAAAGCAAGAATAAAAGTTTGTGTATTTAAAGTATACACATTTATTTGTAATATCAAATATTTTAAAAGTTTAATAAAGCTTTCCTTGACTTAAAAAAAAGTGATTGAAATATTGCATTTTACCCTCAACATTTTTTACTATTTATTTTTTTTCTCATTAAGGAATAAAAAAGGCAAGAATGAAACTTTCGATATTTCAAATATATACTTTTAGCTATAAGGTGTATCAATTTGCAGCTTGTCAAGGCTGTCCTTCGTGTGTAAAGGATTAATAGAAATATTGCTGTTTTCCCCTCAAAAATTTTCAAAAATAATTTTTTTCTCGATACGAAATAAAAATACAATTACTAACTTACGCCAGTCTGTTAATTATCATTCATTCCTAATTATAAATAATTTTTAATATATTCTTTTCATTCCTAAGGCTAATAATCGAAATTGAAATTTTAAGCACATAGACAATACCTCGATTTTACATTCACTTTTAATGTAAATTTTAATACTTAAATTAACATTCCAGAAATCTATTATTTTACATTTACTCATAAATAGATATGATCTACTTATAGACTGATTTTGATTAAAATCTGTGACATGTGTGCCACAGCTGATTTGCTCATTTTGCATGAAATGACCCAGATAGTATTCATCGTAACAGAAAGTAATACGTTTTAAAAAGAAATTCCAGTTATTTTATTTTATTCAATAATTTTAATAAAATGTTTCGACAATTTTCTGTGTTGTTAACGAATTAAATTATTCATATTTGTTTTTCTTTAATAACGTAAACATCAAATGTTAATTTGTTGAAATATCGTACCATATAAAAGTACAGTTTATCTAAATTTAGAAATGAAATCAGATGGAAATCAAAAAGAATCTTCAAACATGAGTTTTCTAAATTTACCCTTAAAATAAATCCCTAAAGCTAAAAGTATTAGACTAATGATTCCCATAATGTTAATCCATATATGATAAACGGAAAATTCGACGAAAGAAATTTTAATAGATATAAACTTTAAAATTGATTTCATTCTACAGAGAATAAGTCACCATTGAAATCAAAACAAGCATATGTTTTAAGATATAAAAGTACTCAAGTTAATCAGATTTAATTGCAAGTTAAAAAAAATCTTATAAAATTAATCCTGTGTTGTAAAATTAAATGGCATAGAAAATATTTAAGGTTAAATTTGCATCTCGAGCGATTAAAATAATATTTTAAACAGCAGTAACATTTTTTCAATAATAAAATTAGTGAATATGTTTTTAAACTATATTATTTCTAATATCATTTTCTTATTCAGTTTTGTAAAGATACACATATATTTATATATATAACCATTATAAACCAACAGAAATCATCATACACAAAAGTAAATATATAAATTATAAATAAAGTTTTATCTTTTAGAGAAAAAAAAATTAAAAACTTATCATCAATTCAAGCGAATCAAGGAAATAAAAATTCAGTGGATACTGAAAAAAGTGGGTAAGTGTGACTGCAGATCGCACAGAGGTCTAATAGAGGTCTAATTTTAAAAGAAAATAAATTCAATAGAGTATGTTTTTAAAAGTTTTTGTAAGCAATTTTCAGTAATATTTTTAGCAATAAATATTGCAGGCATACGAATATACATTTGTTGCCATTTGGCAACACCATAAATTGAGTTCCTCTTTTTTTTTACGTTTTTAGTATTTTATTCGATGAATTTGTTGATTGTTTCATCTTGCTTTGTGTCTATTTTTTCATCAAAAAATTTGTTCTGATTAAACCTCATCACGTTCAACATATATTTTAAAGCAAACACACTAAAAAAATATTAACAGAAGAAATATGGATTGTATTGTCATATGAATGGGCCATTTCTGTCAATGACAGAGATGACGATCTAACAATTGACCCAAACCTTCTGTTCAAAAACGGTTTAGACAGTTATAATGAGACTAATTGTGATTAATAAGCAGATAAATCAGATAATGAAATTGACTATAATATTGATGCAAACGTTGGGATAGTGAATCTTCCATCTACATCAAAACAAAAATAGTCTGGTAAACGTAATCAGAGAAAAGGTAAAGCTTCAAGCTTTTCAACCAGATCCTTCTTTGATAAAGATTATTGGAAATGTTTCTCTGCCTGAAATTGTTTTATCATTGAAAATACCATATGATTATTTTTTGTATTTTTGCAGCCAGAACTTTTGGAGTATATCTCTGAGCAAACAAGCCTGTATAGTGCTCTAAAACATATTCAAAAGCCGCTCAATATATTATCCACAGATATAAAAAAGTATCTAAGAATTTGTATCTTGAGTAGCGTGGCAAACTTTAATATCATAAAATTGTTTGGGAACCCTATGATTGGTGTACCACCAGTTAGTCGCATCATGACCTTGAGTACATTTGAAAGTATATGACAATTTTTCTTTCTGAACGATAATACATTGTCTAATGCGGAATATAAGTTATTAAAGTTGAGTATCAATAGTAAGTACCCTGGCAGAAAATTCTTATCTATTCCCATGGAATGGTTTTTCTCTGTGTTTATGAGCAAATAATTGCGACAAAGCATTCTCACCATATGAAGCAGTATATTAAAAAAAAAACTCCATAAATGTGGCTTCAAATTGTTATTTTTTTTTTGCAGGAGTATCTATATTTGCGTACAATTTTGATATTTATTGCGAAAAAAAAATCTGCCAAGTGGACATGACTTGGAGGTTAGCGTTTGAGTCAATGCAACTCATCCAGTTGTTGGACCTGTAAATCATAAACTCTATTTTGATAATATTATACATCAGTGAAGCTAACGTCACTTTTAAAATCAAAATAAATTTCATGCCTTGGCATAATAAGAGGAGACAGAACATCGGGCTGAAAAATGCCACCCGGAAATTAATAGAAAAAAGACCAGAGAAGTATTGTAGAATAGGCTTAGAATACTCTCAGTGCATGGTGTTGCCATTTGGCTACCACTTAAAAAATCCAAAATACTGAAAAATATGAGAGTGATAATTTTATCAGTATTTTTCCTCTAATGTATGCCCATTAAGGAATCAAAATTATTTTAAAGGAAAAATTAAAAAAAAATCCTACACTAGAGGGTTAATAATAAAACCATATTTCATAAAATTAATTAAAAGTATAGAAATAAAGAATGTCAAAAAGCACGCAAGAATTATGTTTGCTCTATGTTGAATTAAACAATCTCAGAACACTTGAATGAGAAAACATTTAACAACTTATTTGACATGGAAACGAAGAAATATTTTCCAGAATCAGAATTAAAAACGGATCCTTCGTCAGGATACGTGTTTGGGTGAAAATAAATTATTAAAAGATATACTTAATAATATATAATTACTTGCTCGTGCGATCAAGGTAAAACTAGGTTAATAAGTTAGAGGTACAGGCTATGTTTTGTCGATGAAAGTTTTTCTTTCCAGACTTTGTTTTGTCGATGAAAGTTTTTCTTTCTACAGTCTTTTCACCATATATTCAAAGGATGTATTCCACTTTATTGTTGACTGAATGATTAATTTAAATGGTTGAATAACAAATGATTTTCACATCTTATACTAAGTGTTGTCCCAAAGAAAGAAATTGTTTTTAATCGTGTTCAAAATTAGCGATCAGTATTAATAATTAATTTTTATTTTAATAAGTTCTTATGTATATAAATAATACGACATATATCAACATATTAAAAAATCAATTAATGTAACGATTAAACATCGATATCTAATGCTAAGTGCTGTCAAGTATATGTCTACTACATACTACACACTTCTCTCTCATTATATGTCTGTAAAGTGCAAAATTTTGCGAATTTGAAGATTTCACATGTATTAAAATTCTGCTTTTCGTTTCAGGAATCGATGTAAATCACAGTTGTTGTTTTGTTTTAGCTTTTTTTGTATTTTAGAATATTCTTTTTATTTATTTACTGTTTTGTGGGAAAATGTAACTAATTTTCGTCCCAAAAAATTTCTTTCAACAATTAATATAGATATATATTTATTTATTTATTATTCTTTTTTGTCGTCCCTATTGCTGAAAAATGAAACTGAACAAGAATTTAAATTATGCATTATATATTGACAATGTTCAAGCCCATGGCCTTTTGAATTTGTCTTCCTAATCTTGTCACCTAATCTTTTCACCTAATTGTTAATTGGAAATGACATAACCGTATTTCAATGAAATTCTTAATAACATAGAAACAAAGCTGAGTGTTTGTTCTTATTTATGTTAATCGAAATCATCACACTTTAAGGACTGAGACTTGGCAACTTAAGGTACCTTGAAATCACAATTTCTACAGAATTTGGATTAAAAATGATTTCTTTATCAGGGTATGCGATAGGGTCAAAAGAGATCATTAAAGAATATGCTTAACTGCATGTAATTATCTTGTTAGTTGGAACATTATAAAAATAGATCATGTTTTTAGAGACAGACATTAGGCTTCGCTATTAGCAATTAACTTTTTACCCGTAAATTTGACGCACTTTCTTAAGTTTATTGATGCACCTATAATCTACTAATATACTGTGTGTCGCGTCTTGTAAAATAAATTGTCTGTAAAGTATTTAAAAGCTGTCACAGTACAAACATTTTTAATCAATCCTCAATAGATATTTGTAATTTTAACATTAGTATGACATAATATTAGTATAATAAAGAATTAATAAACGTATAAAAAACATATATCAATAAAATAGTTAATAACAAAAAGGAAACAATATATCCTGTATTCTCATATTTATGTTAAGCAATCTCAGCATACTTCAACGATTAAAAAAAAAATAATTTCTTTTGAAATCAAGAAACATTCTTCAGAAATCAGAATGAAAAATGCTTCCTTCATTATAATACGCGTTTCGGTCAAAAGGGATGCCTTACGGATATGCTTAATTATAGGTAATTACTTTGTTTGTCCGAACAAGATGAAACTAGGTAAGTTTTGTGGTACAATACGTTTTGATAATGATCTTTTACTTTTCGAGCATTTAAACACTATTTATAAATAAAGATTTTCAGCTTTTTTATCCGTTTACAATGTGTAAAAACATTCATTATAATTTCTAAGAAAATAAATATTATACGTAATTTCAATTTCAATTATAATTATTATAAATATCTTTAATCAAACCTAAATGATTTTTTAAAATCGTATAATCTATTAATAAATTAAATAAAACAACATCTCTGTATGCTTTTAATTATGTTAAGCAATCTCAGCTCAGTTCAACGTCAAAAAATTTTCATTTATTTTGAAATCAAGGAACATTTTTTAGAATAAGAATGAAAAATGGTTCCTTCATTAGAATACGCATTTCGCTCAAAAGAGATAAATTAAGGATATGCTTAACTGTATGTAATTACTTTGTTCGTGCGAGCAAGATGAAACTATGTAATTTTTGTTGCGGAACAATAGGTTTTGACAATGATTTTTTAATTTTGAGACATTTAAAGACTGTTTATAAATAAAGATTTTCAACTTATTTAGGCATCTACTACGTATAAAAACAATCATTGTCATTTCGAAGAAAATAAATATTATACGTAATTTCAATCACAGTTATCATATTATGAATGTCTTTAATCAACAATAAATGAAATTTTTTGTTTAAAAATCGTATAATCTGTATCTATATTTAAAGAAAAAATTGTATAATAATAAAATATAAATTTCAAACAATAAGAAAAGTATGTTAATGTATTGAACTTAATTTGTGGTATTAGAAACATAATTAAACAAGAACGAAAAATCATGCATCTAGCATAGATTATAACACACTTTCCAACACATTCATAATGCAACGAAACGTCACAGTTTATTAAGATGAAAAATAATGGTTAAAAAACAATATAACGCATAACGCGTTTGAAAGCCCAATTTCTGCATTTTCCATTAATAGTATGAAAAATACCCGGTTTTTTGTGCTGTACTGTATATTATCTTTACATTTGTATATACAGTACATAATATGCTAAAAGATAGTTCAATTCAGCAAATAACTCAGTTGAGAATTCCCATTCAGCATTATCCGCCAATAAACAGAAATGTAATTGATATCTTTTGTGCAACCCTGTATCTACACAATTTATATACACAGAGTAATATGCAAAAAAATAGTTACAATTTAAAACGTGTTCCGTGCCACAACTGAAAACGCCTTCCAGCAATTATTGCTCATAGGCAATATTGCAGCAAAATTCTTTTGAGCGCCTCTGTTATTGAACTATAAATTACACGCACTTTAGCTCCTACAGTAAGCTTCTCGAAGTACACCTCGGATATATATATAAATTCTAATATGTTTAAAATAGTGTAATATAATTAAAATACACCGCAAATGATTCTTCCCCTTAGGCCGTAATGCACGGGAATTCTTTTGAAAGTACTACCTGTAAATGAACCGTAAATGTTACAGGCTTCATTTTCAATACCAAATATGCCCCTATAACATATATAAATTTCATGGTAATCTGGCTATATTTACTTGAGTTACGTCACAGTCAGACGGCAACAG
The DNA here is from genome assembly GCA_963932465.1 of Maratus speciosus. Lineage (NCBI taxonomy): Eukaryota > Metazoa > Arthropoda > Arachnida > Araneae > Salticidae > Maratus > Maratus speciosus. Next base: position 177,559,609 of record OZ010786.1, read on the forward strand.
TCAGACAAACTGAATTCATAAACACATTTCAACTATGTTGGAAAGTGATAAACATACGTTCTTTAAAAGAAATCTTATATTTTGAACTATGTTGAAACAACAAAATCATATTTCATAAAATGAATTATTAAAAAAAAAAGTAAAAAAGCAATTTAGCAAATTACAACGACCATTTGGAAAATGAATTTTTCGAAGACTAAAATTTATGCCATAAAAAATCGCACGGAGTTGATCATTCATTACGAACGCCATGAATTAAACAGTGACACGTACAAATTGCAAGCGACAAAACGTCATATTTCCTGAAACTTACGTATTATCCAAGCATTTCATTGGCTGTTCGGGAAAAGGCTTTTATATATAGGAGAAGGCTTTTTTTTTTAATTTCATAATTTATCAAAAGTCAAGATTTATCATAAATTGCAAATTGATAATTTATGTACCTTTTAAATGCTTTAATACATACATTCTTTCTATGACTGATATTTAGGAAAATTCTTTTATTTTAAAGTAAATAAATTCAATACAGTAAAATGTTGCTAGTTGGAGCAGAATCTTTTTCATCATTTAATGCATTTAATAGTCTCTGCATATTTTTTCAAATGTCTTTATAATTTAAAGGATGGTTTCTAATCTCAGATGTCAGATTAAGGGCTATATCAGTCACCAAATTTTAATATAATTCTGATGAAATGATATTCTTTGAGATTCGTTCATGTAATGTCTTTAATGCTTTCTTCAATCAATACTTTTACTTTTTCTTTTGTTCTTAGAAAGTTTAATATTAGATTCCATTACTAAGTACCCTTTATACTTTCTTCTGTAATCATGGATTTTGGCAAAGACAAAAGGTTCAGGATCATTGAACCAGAAGACAAGGTTTAATGGAAATTTAGGAAGAATTAAATATCCCGATTCAATTATTCTTATTACATTGATTTCTAATTTTTATTATTTATAATTACAAAATAAGTAATCGTTAGAGGACATAACATGCTTAAATTTTTATTTTGATATTCAAATTGGCTACAGGAATCAATTCAGAACATACAATTGTTCAATGCATTTGGTCATTAGAATCAATCATTAAGTTCTATGGAAAGCGCATAAACGAAGGAATGTTCCGAAATTAGTTAATTAAATATACATTGAACTAAATTCGACAGGAAGACATATTTATAACATTGATAATCTTTTCCTTATTACATGCTTTTTCCTTAAGAAATCTCATTCGTAACGGATTGAAGAGTTTCCAGTAAAATTATCACGATTCGCGATCATAAGTACTTTAAAAGTGAAAAGTATCGATAAATATTTTTAATATTATTTATATGGGGATATTTTATATTATTAATAAAATGTTGTTATCATATATTAGCCAATTTGCTCATATGAGGCTGCAAAATTAAATGATAAAAGCAATGGTTTAAAATTGGTTTTTGACAAAGCTTTATTTTTAATTGTCATCTCCTAAATATCCAGGCCTCATACACGGGAAAGAGAATTCTTTTTTCGTAATCTTATATAGTATTTTAATAATGTGAATTCAAAAAAATGTTTCTTAAAAAAATCGTGAGCAGAGGGTTAGAAATAAAATTTTGTGGATTAAAAAAATATATTTACACATAAAACAGAAATAGTAGTTCAGAAGAACTTAAATAACATGATGTAAGCAAAAGCTTCAGCGTCATTGCTGTGACTTTTTTTGTAGTTTAGTAAAAACAAATAAAAATACTACATTATGATCTGCAAAACAAAGACGACACAAATGAGTAACCAAAATGTCTGTATTATAGTTAGATTATCCCAAAATTCTGATCGTAACTGAAAGGAAAGGATCTTTCAGCATCTGAACATCTCCTATTTAGCAACCACCTAATGGAAGAACTTTTCAAACCTTAGATTTTACTGCACGTATGCGGCATGTTCTCAGATGTTTTTCACTGGCTAAGTTTCGAGTTTATGCCTTGCGGCTACAACGCCCGCTTTCTTCTATTCATCTACTGCTTATCTGCTATTATCCGCAACAAAAAATCTACAATGTTGGCACAACATAATATTTCATACATTAGTAACAAAAATGTATTTTCCCTTTAAGTTACATGTTCTATTGATGTCTAAATATTTGCATTCTTTATTTATACACACATTGTCATCGTTTTTTTTTTTTACATAATTTCTTCTCTTTTTTGTTACATTTGGTAAAACTGAGGACTAGAGCAAAAAAAAAAAGTTACATAAAAGTGCAATTACCAAACCAACTCTAAAAAACCTTTATTGTCCACTTTCGATTTCCGTTGCTAATGAATGATGCTTATCTTGATCTTTTTTTTATATTCCTATATAATCTTACAAAATGATTTCGCTGTATCTAGACATTATCTATCCAATACATTCTAAAACCTGCGTTGACCAAAATTTTTGAACACATCCCGTAACTTCAGTAAGGTGAAAAAAGATAAAATTATTTCACTCTCCTCAAACTTTTAAACTAATTTTTATATTATTGTAACTTTACACACATTATTCAATAAAATACAAATAGGTAAAGCGATCAAAAGCACAAGTTACTTTAAAATGTAGGCTGCAGACCACCGCGGAATTCAAGGGGGGCGGCGTTTCCGCGGGTCCCTACATACGTCCCTTGTTTCGAGACTCTAGAGGAAGCCAGGAAGAAAAGAAAAGAATTTCAAAATTTGAAATCGAACAAATTTAAAAGAGAAATTCGTCAAATTAAAGGCATCGAACAGCGGGAAGGGTTGGGTTCGGCACCCTAAAGCCATCGGACAACCACAGCAGTACACTGTAAAAAAACACTGTAGATTTCCTAGAACAAACTAGATCACAGTGGATGTGCTGTATCTTTCTTTGGTTTCCTGACTATATTAACATGGAAAATACAGTAGTGTCGTAAAATTAACAGCACAATGTACTGGCAATTTGAAGGCATTTTTTTACAGCACAAACTGCTGGCGTCCAAATTGCCAGCACATTGTGCTGTTAATTTTACGCAACTACTGTATTTTCCATGTTAATATTGTCAGGAAACCAAAGAAAGATACAGCACATTCACTGTGATAGAGTTTGTGCGCGAGCTGAACAGTACTTTGTACTGTAAAGATGTCGTTTTTTTTTACTGTGTAGGTAGGTAGTTGGTAGTTTCAGAGTTTCGAAAATCCTTCTGTTTTAGACTAAGGAAGTATTATAACTTTAAAAAACAAAAACAAATGCAAGATAATATCAAGGAGAGGGCAAGCAAAGTAGGTTACTTCAAAAGGCGAAATGGAGAAAAGTGAGGAAGCAGTGAAGCGAAGTAACGTCGGTACGAGGCTAACGAAAAATACGGGGTGCCGCGGTTCATTCATGTGTCTTTTTTTTACAGACTGTTGGAGCCACGTGCTGCTGAAATGCACCAATTCAGGTGTACGAAAAGAGCATCACGTCAGTCTAGCGGTCTGTAAAGAAAAGCATTAAGGATGCATCGCGGAAGCCTCTTTTTTTCGTTAGCTTCGCGTCGGTATATATGACGGAGCGAAAAGAGAGGAAGCAGTGAAGCGAAGTAACGTCCATCGGTACGATGCTAACGAAAAATACAGGGTACCGTGGTTCATTCAGGTATCTTTTTTTACAGACTTCTGGAGTCACGTGATGTTGGAATGCCCCAAAGCAGGTGTGCGAAAAGAGCATCATGTCACTCTAGTGGTCTGTAAAGAAAAGCACTTAGGATGCATCGCGGAAGCATATCTTTTTCGTTAGCCTCGCGTCGGTACTATGACGGAGCTGTATTAGGCAAATGTGAAGTTAGCTGATTTAGTGAAAATAATGGTAGAAATTGGATGAATGCAGATGAGAATGTCACGTGAATTAAAGTAATGGTATCCAAACTTCTCAGAAGCTCTGAATGCTTGATAAGTCATTCACAAGTCTGTTTGTTTTTGTTTCCAAATGTAAAAAGCATCCCAGAAGTTAAGATAGTGTATTAATGAACACTTTTGAATTAATGAATGCTCGGAAAACTTAAAAATATGTTTACGAGACCAACAATGTTTAGCGAGAGAAAAAACTTTTAAAATTTCTATTTTTAACACAGTTTTTATGCTCCCACAAGCGGATTTTTAGAGGCATTTAGTTTTTCTTATAAACATTAGATCATATTCACAGGATATTTTATAAATTTTCTGTCAGAAAAACTTGTCTTCAGGAAGTCTAAATTTGTAAGTTTAATTTTATTAAAAGAAGTGTAGATTACTTTAAAATTAAATTACATGAGGATTTGAGAAATTTTATTGCTGATTTTCGGGAGGTATGGTAGCATAACGAAACACTGAATATGATTTTAGAAACTCTGAAACAGATTCCTGCTGTCTACGTTTAAAATTAATTTGTTCTTTTTATCCCATTGTCTATTTGTATTGTTAGATTTTATTCCATCCATTTATTTTTCCTTATTCCTTATTTTTACCGCATGAAACAATGCATTTAAATTTATTATGCGAATTGGCAATAACCTGCCGTTATGAATATAATTATCATTAGAGCGTATGCGAATATTTATTTGAACCACTATTGAGATTGTTTTAATGCAGCATTCTCGGATAAATAAAAAAAGGGCAAAAATTCATAGATAAAAAGATATATAGAGAAACAATATTCGTAAACAATTGTGAAATATATTAAATGAGGATAAAATAACGTACAGAAAATTCAGAATGCGTGAATTTCGTGAAATTTTGCTGCTTTTAAACATTATCTGCTTATATACCATAAAATGGCAAAAAACATGTTTTCTATTCTCCTTAAAATACAATTAAGGCCTTTACACTGAATAAAAAACAACCCATGAATTTTTCCTTAAAATAAAGCATAAATAAATTTCCGAAATATCCAAGGAATGTTTCAATGTCCTTGAAAATATCAGACATACCTAGAATGCTTCCTGAATACACGGTTTTGTAAGCTTTGATGACGAATGGTTCAGAATAAAGAACCAGAATTTACCAAAAATGTTTTTTAGCATCCAGCTGTTTATTTATTTACATGAACGTTTCTAGATTAAATATCAATTGACTTCATTTTTAAGCATAAAAAAATCACGAAGAAAGCTTTGTCGACATTTTTAGCTTTAAAATGCACTGTAGTTAACTTTTCAATAAATATTCTGGTTAAAATCCATTATTTTCCCCGTAACGTAGATTTATCAAAAGCTACAATTTTATAGAAATAACTCAGGAATACTGATTTTAAGTCGTTTTCTTTATCATAAATTGCTTTCTTAAAATTAATAATTTTGTGAAATTATAAATTGTCCATGAGTGATTTATATTGTGATACAGATTCTTAATTTATTTTGTAATGTGATTGTATGTTCCTTAAAAGAGCAATTTCATAAAAAAAATTAGTTTAATTTGGACCTAATGCACATTTTTTTAAACTGCTTTATTTGATAAAACACATTTAAAAAAATCAGTTAAATAAAATTAATGCCAACAAGTAAGTATTAAATTCATGTTGCTTTTTTTTTTCAATAACGTCATTACACGAATTCTTTAATGAAATTGTTTCCACATCATGATTATTGTTTAGATTTTTCATACGAAATGAATTTTTTTTAAGTAAATTATCACCGGTAAAACATCATATGTACTTCTACCAAACTAACCTAGTTTTATCTTCATCGTAGGAATCAGTAATTATATGTAATTATGCATATCCTTTAATTATCTCTTTTGACCCAAACACGTATCCTGTGGTAGAAAACATTTTTCATTCTTATTCTAAAGAATGTTTCTCGGTTTCAAGCTAAATTAAGTTGCTAAGTTTTTTGTTGTTGAAGTACGCTGAGATTGCTTAACATAATTAAGAGGAAACAAAGTTATTGTTTGTCTCTTTGCTATTAATTATTTTATTAAAATATGGTTTTGTTATTCCGAATATGTATTTGCGTAAAAAGATTATTATTAATTAAAATCATAAGACGAAATGCAATATTCTACCTTGATTTAATCACACAATTCACAATATGAACTTTAAAAAATCTTACCGTTTTACTTAAAAGGTGTCAAAAATAATAATATACATGTTACAAGTTAAAAATATGCATTTTATTTAAAGTTTGTTAGTACTTTCGGCTTGCAATTACCGCGGCCATCGTCAGAGAATACTTTTATTATTAATTACTGTTCCTTTGATATAAATGCGTCACTTCGTTTCAAATTGTTGAGTATAATTATTAGGGTAGCTGAAAGTAGACGTAGCAGTGCCTTGGGTTGAACTTATGTAGAGAAAATATTTAACTGTCTTTCCAATATACGTAACTTAGTTCACATGATGTCATTTACATTTTTAAATGCGTAACAGGGCAGTAGTAGAAGTAGCTGTGTTTTGGATTAAACTTGCGTGGAAGAAAGTATTTAGCTATCATACCATTAAATTTAATACTTCACTTTGCTCAAGTTTTTTGGATTCATTTTCAGGATATTTAACAATATATGGAGGATGTTGTATGACAGGGCGTCGTTATGTATTGATTGCTTGTTCACATAATTTCTATGGATTCTCTGATAATGGATGCGCAGTAATTAGACGTTGTCTGTATAATCTATACTTGATCAAAATCTATTGTGATATTCTGATTAAAACTTATAAAATGCATCGTTTTAACTTATAACATCTATATTATTATTTTTTGTCGCATTTTAAGTAAAACGGTGAGCTTTTTTAAAGCTCATATACTGTGTATTTAAAAATTATTATTTTTTAAAATTTGTATTTGTTAACCCTCTAACTGTTGGAATAATCATCTTGATTAAGCATTTGAAAAATTTATTGTAACAATTAAAATGAAAAAGATAAAGAAATTCCTTTTGATTTTACACTTTTGCTGCCTGATCAAAGTGAATCTTGTTTCCAACGTTACGCACTAAGGATACACTGAACATACAGTTCTTTTAAAATTTAAAATGAACTTTCTTTAATGATGTTAAAAAATTATTTTGTTATATTTATATGTGTAAATCTATTTTTTAACTAAATGACATATATTGAAACATAATTAAAGATATTTATAAGGTGAAAATTTTGAACAAGATTACATACACTTATTTACGCAGAGATATACAAATGGGTGACAAAATAATACAAACGCATATGAAATAAGAGAAAAGCTTTATTAATACGGGGTTGGAGCACGCTTTGACGTAATTACAGATTGTATGCCACGGTTATTATTTATGAAGGTCATGAAAAATATTTAAAGGAACATGATGCCATTCTTTCTGGAGAGCAGTCTCTATATCCAAAAGCGTAGATGGTAGAGGAAATTGAGCACGGAGTTTTGACTCCAAATATTTCCACAAATTTTCAATAATGTTCAAGTAAGGAGACTGAGGGAGACAAGCAAGATGTCCTACTTCTTCCTCATGTTTTTAAAACCATTTTTGGATGATTTTAGAAGTTTGGATAGGAGCATCGTGGTCTTGATAAAGTGGGCATTCTCCTGGAAATAAAGTCTGGACAAAATGATGCACCTGATCTACCATAATATTGACATAGTGAGCAGCTGTAACCTTCCTATTTATAATAACAAGCGGCCCAAGGACACGTCAAGATATCGCACCCCATACCATAAGGGAACCACCTCCATGCTTCACAGTCGTCAAGAGGCATTGAGGAGGAAATGCTTGTGCGGAATTTCTCCACACATAAACGCGCACAGTTGTCTAACATATGGTGAATATTGATTCACCAGACCAAATGACGTGTTGCCACTCTTGGGGAGTCCACGTTTTGTACGTTTTACACCTTTGGCGTTGCTGAAAAGCATGACATGATGTCACCAGTGGCTTATTTATTACAACTCTTCCATAAATGTTTGAAGCATGAAGCTCCCTTTGGACAGTTCTTGCTGACAGCTTGCAGTTCTTTTGACAGTTCCCTTTGAATTGTCTGCTCTTTCGGAGCGCTATGCGGTCAACTCTCTTTTATCCCTCTCAAAAAGCTTTATTTTCTGTCCACTGTTCAGCTTCCCTGACGACACTTTACCGCATTTCGTGTACGCTGTCATAACGGCTGCACAGTACTCCTTGTACGCGCCAACTAATTGGCTGTTTCCATCACAGAGCAACCAGCGCACCGCACTCCGACAATCATTCCTTTTTTGAACGCTGGCAGGTAAGTCATTATTGAGATTTCCAGAGCGTATGGTAAGCGCGCATGCAACACCTATGACTGATGTTGAGTGACCGATACCTTACCTTTCATAACCACTAGATGGTAGAATTGAGTGTAAAGTGATATGCGGATTCTGCTCCTTTGAAATGGACCATGCCTTTTTCATGAGTGTTCGTATTATTTTATCACTCATCTCTAGCACTCAGCATTTTAGGTAGATTTTGTAAAGAATGCTATCTATTACATTCTCCCCTACGTTAGAATTTCTTTAAAAAAATGCAGATCTACGCCGATCAGGACTACGCCGACCAAGGGGGTGCAAATATAAAGGAATCTTGTGAAACGAATAAAAAAACCATAACTTCTTAATACATATCAAATCAGTTTAAATTTATTATTACCTCTAGGAAAAGGGCCAAAGATTTATGTATCATAGATTTTTGAAAAAATTAAAAATGGGTTCAAGGGGCGAAAAAAAATAGGCTTTTAAAGATAAAAAAATCATAACTCCATCAATTCTCAAGATATCAAATTCACTTAAATATATTATAAATCTTCATAATACTATCTACAACTTTCATATTGACAAGTTTTTGATAGGTCCAACTCTTACAGCAAAAACAAATTAAACAATAATATGGATTGAATAAAAAACTATCGCATTAACATGATTCTGACAAAACCAACTCTTACAGAAAAATGAAATTAAAAACTCGTCAAAAGCGACCAGATAAAATTGTTAAACTTGGTTTATCTTTATTTAGTTTTTATAGGTGAAATTAGTGCTTAACTTCGAAATCTACCTCCGCCTGTAGGCCGAGCCAGAAGAGATATTTAGTATATTATAGACGCATCGATTAGTTGAAAATCATCCTATAAAAATAGGGCTAATTAAAATATCATTGACCAAACTTAATGTGCCTCTACAAAAGCTACTTAGTTTCATCTGGCTCACACGAGCAGTAATTACATATAATTAAGCATATATTTTAATTATCCGTTTTGTTCCAAACAAGTGTTTTTATAAAGAAACTGTTTTTTCTTCCGATTCTGTAGAATGTTTTTTGAATTCAAGGCAAATTTTTTACAATTTTTTTTTGTCTGTAGGGTATGGTGAGATTACTTAACACAATTAAGAGTAAAAGCAATTATTGCTATTTTTTTTTAACCATTTGGAAAATGGTTATTGTCCTCGTCAGGGTAGGAAATCAAAAGCATATCTGATGCTTTTTATTGGTTGAATCCGCATTTCATTCGTTTTCTGATTGATATGTAGAGTAATCTGTATTTCCCTTTACTTTCAACAGCGATGGATACTTCTGTTGCCACTATGACAAAAAAGTAATAAAAACTACAAAAAAAAACTTAATAACTCAGAAACAAATTGAAATACAGCTTTCAAACAAATTGCATTTAAAAGTACATTTTTTTTCTATACGACGGTGTAAAAAGTAATAGTGTGGGCTGTTTAGAAGTTTAAGAATGAAATTTCTTTTAAAATGGGTCATCAGATTTCTTGGAAATCTGACGAAGCATATAGGCTTTTTTTACATATATATATATATATATATATATGTATGTATATAATTTCATATCCATGAAACAATTTGGTTGCAACTCCCTCATCAACAGTTTTCTGTTCGAAAAATGGAAAAATAAGTTGTTTTGCGTAAAGACAATTAAATATTAATTATAATAAAAATGATTCACGTTCAAAAAATAACGAGCTCGCAATGTTTGGGACACTTCTTAAACCAAAACTTTCATTTGTTCATAGGCAAATGACGTCAAAGATCTTTCCTGATTTTATTTTGTATAAGCAAACTAAATTGTATTTTGCACCGCGGTTTGAAAACAGTAAAAATCTCAATCAATTCAATTCTTTTTGAAGTGGTTACCCCTTAACTGTGTACTTCAGTCACATAGATATTCTAGTGTTGAAATTCAGCCTGTTTCACTGTCATAAAAGTCCATAAGAATTCCTTTTATTTTTAATTGAGGGTTTTAACTTTGAGGGTTTGTCCGAAGAGAAATATATTGATTTAAGAAAAGCTATAAAAAACATCCAAGATGATTTTATAATAACATATGTAGATAAGGCAAGTACTAACTATGCAATTATCTGTAAAAAATTATATGGAAAAATATTAAGAGAAAGTTATGAAAACACAAATAATTATGAGTTAATTAGGGCAAAAATTAATGAGGTGGAGAACAGAATTAGGGCAATGTATAAAAAAATTAAAACAAAACAAGATAATTTGAATTTTCCTTATTTGGTTTTAATACCCAAGTTCCATAAATGCCCTGTGAAATTTAGAACTGTTACATGTGGTTATAATTCCTATATTGAATGTGCGAATAAAAAATTATTAAAGGTATTGAAGAGAATATTTTTGAAGATTAAAAGTGAGAATTCAACTTTTATAATAAGTAATAGTTATGAACTGTTGGAAAAAGTAAAAAGGTATAAAAATAAGATTACAGGATTGTATGCATATGATTTTGCAGATTTGTTTAACAACATAGAGATTGAGGATTTGAGGGAGAAGATATTGGAGGTGTATAATAGGTATGGTGATTTATACATGGATTTAAGTGAATTTCAAAATTTGTTTCAATTGGTGGTTCAAGAGAATTTTTTATATGAGGGCAATAAGGTATATAAGCAGATTAAGGGTATCCCCATGGGGGGGAGTTGCAGTTCAATTTTGGCCGACATGTATCTAGATATATATGAAAATATAAGTGAATTACATAAAGACATAATGAGTTTCAGATATATCGACGACGTTTTGATTGTCGAGCTGAATGGAATAAAGATTAACCATGAATTTAAATATTATCCTAAAAATTTAGAATTGAAACTTTCCGGTAGTCATAATAGTTGCAATACAAATTACTTAGATGTAAATCTAAAATTAGAAAACAGAAATTTAATTACATCGGTTTATGATAAAAGAGACGATTTTAACTTTAAAACAATTGCAATATTGAATTTCAATTCAAATGTCCATATATCGGTATTCAGAAACATTTATATTAACGGTTTAAACAGATTAAACCGATTGACATCGGATAGTGTCATTTTGAATGACGATATGCTGAAATGGTACGTCACTGCTGTGAAACAGGGTTATCCTGTGAGTCTGGTCAAAAATATGACGTATAATTATGTTAGAACTTTCAAGAACAGAAGTGAATTGATGCCTTTACTCGAAGCGTGTGGTTTACGGAATGTAGTGGAAACAGATCGCTTTTGATATGGATTGATTTCGGTCGGTCGGTTTCATTTAGCTTTAATCTTGTTTCATTTGTTTTTTCAATATGGTCTCGACAGGTAAATCTGGGGAATGTTGCATGCTTAAAAACAGTTTTAACCCTGCATTAGTGTGTCATAAGCCACACAGACCTGTCTCCATGTTTAATTAGTTATTTGCCTTGTTTCTTATGGTTGTTTTGTTTAAGTTAAAGTTGGTTAAGTTGTGTTTCTTTAAGTTTGTTTATTAAGTTAAATTATAGTTCTTATTTGGTTTGGTTAAGTTAATTTTGTGCTTCAATTAAAGTTTACAGTTTGTGGTAATGCTTGAAATAACTATTGGAATTTTTTAACCATATATATATATATATATATATATATTTAACCATTAAATAAACATTAAGGAGCACTAACAAAAACTGTGAAATTATGAATAAAATGACATTAACAAATACAGTTTCCGTTAACACACTTAACATAGATTCCAAAAACATAGTAAAAAGAAGCAGAAATTGAATAACAGAAATGGAATCATGGAAATTTGTAGAAGTAGGTCCCAAATGCCTTAAGTTCCACAAATAAAATGTGTGGTTTCATCTTCAGATTATCAATAAATTAGCTAAAGAATATGAATTTGGAACTACCACACACATAAAACCGAGAAATAAACCATTGGACACCAATTAAGCTCAAAATGAAATAAAATAAAAAAAGGATAGAGGAAGAATAAAAAAAAAAAAAAAAAATACGAATTACCAAATTAAAATCCATATTCTCATAGCATTAAGTATAACAAATACAACCATTATGCATTTTATTCTCATTTAAGATAGTATACTATTAGAAATTAATATGATATTGTCCTGAGTAGGCTAAAATTTAAATATAAGTTAATCATTAATATTATTAAATATTAATGATTATGAATAAATTTAATATGAATTGATAAATATATAAATATAACTACACCATTATACATATAAAAGTATCGAATCAACATCCATTATAAAATGCGTATCATCAACGTAGTTATAAATCAAATGTGACCCCCCCCCCTTTTTTTTAATAAATTAACCATTGCCTATTATCCAGATAACGCCACCCTCATACGTACTCTAACATCTACCCACCCAACCGTCCTATAATAATTATTTATTATTATTTTACGATTTTTAATTTTTTATAATTATTTTCTCATTTATATAGTTTTTGTAATTTTTTTACGCATGTGTTAATTTGTTTTTTAAGATCAGTTAAGTACTAATTATATATTAAATAATATTTGAATTTTTTTGAAAAATCACGATTTAATGCATCATAACATAGCTTTTTAATATTATTGTTAATTAGATGAGAAGAACATAAACACGTTATTCTATTCAATGGCTGGAGTAGCACAGTTGAGAATTTTTCAATAGAGCGAAAAATCTCCAGACAAGGAATCGAAACCGGTTACTTGGTTTGCCGTGCCAATGCTTAACCTGTTAAGTATCCGAGTTCGACTCCTGGTCTGGGCATTTTTCGCTCTATTGGAAAAATTTCAACTGTGCTACTCCAGTCATTGAATATGATTTATCCAGTTGAAAGAATATCGTTCTCTTCATTATGACAGTTTATTTAATATAAATGATTTGGGATTATATAACGATACACAGAATTGTGAAGACAAGATTTAAATATTTCAAAAAATGAAAATCAAATTTCAAAGTACAAAGTAATTGCTTAAAAGGCGCAAAGGCCAACATAGTGAAAAAGATTCCAAGCCGGGACTCGAACCCGGGCCATCAGTATAGCGCACTGACGTTCTACCGACTAAACCACTTGGAACGATACCCAGCACGGAAAATTTCTCACTATTATATGTTGGCAAGGCTACAAACGCAGCACAAGATGGAATATTCAACGTGAGCCACCGAACAGGGGCAAACACGGAACATAATTAAATCCAGCATCGATAGAAACTACATTATAGTCATCGTGAACGCTGCATTGTGATAAGTTTCCAAATAATGTCACATTAAAGTCACATGATGACTTTCAAGTGACAGAGAGACTACTGTGAAGTCTCCATTGTGCTCTTTTGGGAAAAGTCCCCATGTGACTATAATATGATATTATTTGGTGACTTATCATAATGCAACGTTCATGTGATGAAATTGAGTCTAAAAATGACAGTCACATGAGAGTCACAATTTAACTACATTGTAATGTCACCTGGTGACTCGTCACAAAGCAGCAGTCACATTGACTTCTCAGTGGAGTCACATATTGTGATCATTTGAGGCTCATAATGAGATGTATGGAATTTCCTATATTTTTGCTTCACCGTAGTGACTGTGACACTTGTGACCATGTGTGACATGAATGAGATGTTATATGGGCTAACTGTGTTGTAGAGATAGTAATTACTCGAATTATATTATTTCCCTTTGAGTGTTGGAGTATTTGAAAATTAGCATTTTGTGACTTTTCCTTAATTTTTGATAACCGGTGTATATATATATATATATATATATATATAACCATTAAACATTACAGTCCACCAACAAAAACTGTCATATTACGAATAAAGTGACAATAACAAATACAGCCCCCCCCCCCCCCCCAACGCACTTAACTTGGATACCAAAAACATAGTAAAAAACGACAGAAATTCAATAACAAAAATGAAAATATATATATACCAGCTTTTATGTATAAAGTATAGTCCCTTGTACTATCTTACGAGTATTAATGTGGAAGAAAAAAAGAAAAATATGGATATCGATAAAAATAATTCAAAAGCTTATATATTGAATTACTTTATATATATGTGTGTGTGTGTGTGTATAGATAGATGCTCCAAGGACAAATGTATCTAATCTTTTTACAGTCAATACCAAACATATTTTCCAACAAATTAATAATTTTCAAAAAAACTATGTAATCACCAATATTGACAAATCCCCAAATAGTTATGCAATCATCTGCAAATCTTATTATCACCATCTTCTTACATCTTGTATTTCATCAAATAAGTCTTTTCAGAAAACTAATGATGATATTACAGTTAGCAATCGTAAAATTAATGGTTATTATAATCTATTAATATTATACATACAAACTTTAACTATCCTTATTTAGTGCTTATTCCTAAATTTCGTAAGACACCGATTAAATTCAGAATCGTTACAATTGGATGTAATACCTACAACAACTATACTAACAATATTTTATTAAACATTCTTAGTCAAATTTATAAACTAACAACAGAAATAGATAATACACATTGTATAATAAATAGTCATCAATTGGTTAGATTACTAAAAGACCTTAAATATGTAAAAAATATACGGACATATGATTTCAAAGATCTATTTAATAATTAAATCTTTCGTACTTTAACTAATTTCATAATATTCAATAACTACATCTTACATGATAATATTATTTATATACAAATAGTCGGAATCTCACACGGCGGATCTACATCCAGTCTGATGTCAGATTTATATTTATATCAATATGAACATAATTTTTGTAATGATAGTATTTTTATGTATCGTTACATTGATGGCGTAATTTTAGTTGACACTAAACAATCAAATATTTCTCAATTTCCTGTAGATTATCCAACTAATTTAGAATTGATATAAACCCTTTTAACAAGTAATACTATTAACTTTTTAGATCTAAAAATCAAAATCGCACAAAACAAAACAATTAGTGATCTTTATGACAAACATAAAAACTTTCAATTCAAAGTTAATACATTTAATCATTTTAAATCCTGTCTACATATTTCAGTTTACCGTAATATACTACTTAATCATTTTTATAGAATCAAGAGTTTCTGTTCCTCACATCTTATAAATAAAAACATTAAACAATTACTATTGGACGAAATAAATCATGGTTTGCCTAAGAAATTCATATATTCCTTAATCTACAATTAGTTTATTAATGATTTGAGCAATGGATAGTAGGGAAGTTACTTGTAAGTTACTATTAACCTTTTGCGTATTAAAAAAATATATATACGTAAAAAAAAATAAAATAAATAAAATAAAAATAACCATAAAAAATAAAAATACAAAATATATTAACATTTTTTTAAATAGGTTTACTGGGTTGGTAGATGTTAAATTATGGAGGAGGGAGGCGTTGTCAGGATAATTTATACGCAAATATTGATTTAATAAAAACAGAGGGGGGTACATTGTATTAATGAGTTTCTATGTTTGTTTTGGTCCTTATGGATTTGCTATTTTTAGTACTGCATAAAACATTTATGTTATATTAATTTACAATCAATTATATTAATTTACTTCAAAATATTATAATTTATAAATAGTGGACTCTAATAATGTATATGATACATGCATATATAAACATGTAAAATGATATATTTTGGTTGTATATGACCCCCCCCCCCCAATATGTAAAGGAACAATTAAAAAACTATAAAATTAAATTTTTTAAGACACTGGTAGTATCATACTTTTATATTATTATATTTATTATTTATTTAATATTATTAATAATTTACTTAATTTTATCTGAATTATAATTTAAAAATAGTTATTAAAACATTACATTATAGATGCTAAATGATTATTATCGATATTCTGATGAGCAGATTTAGAATTATAAATGTTGTGCTGCTTTTTTATATAATGTGGATCTATAATACGCAAAATGCAATTTTTCTACATGATTAATTTCAATAATGTCGGACAGGTGGCAGCAGTATGTATTTCTACTTACTATTAGTTTAGAAAGAGAAAACGGAAAGAAATTTATAACTTTATGCATTACCGGTAGATGGGAGCATTATATAATTATTTACATTCCGTTCAAAAAAAAATTGTTGCTATCACATATTATTATTTTTCTTCATTCATAACTATTTATTTAATATATATACTTCTTTTGTCATATTTTGTAATAATTTACTCTAGGATCCTTCAAATAGCATATAAAATAATTTATAATATTTAGACTAATTACGATAATTTATAATTATTATATTTATATCATTAATAATATTATTTACTTGATATGATGATTTTAAACGGTTTGGATTAGCTTTTAACTGTGTCCATTTAATTAGGCGGAATTTTCGCTGTGATATATGGGATACATGTTTGCGATTTAGATATGGTGATAAAAATTCTCTTGCTGAGTAAGTTTTTAACACACATGTTTCATTTTAGTTTATGTTGTCCATAATGTTGATCTGTAAGGGTCTTACATTGATTAATTAATTATTTATTTCAATTTTTATGGCGTGGTTGATTGGGCAATGTAAGAGATAAGCTTTTAAGTTGACAGCTTATTATTTCTTACTGAGAAATTAACCGCAATTTACTAATGATTTCGTAATATTACCCTGGATAAAGTGTTAGGAATCATTAGTTCCATTTTTATTCGTGATTTTTCTCTTGTTATGAGATTATTTGCAGTTTTTCTTTATTGAATTAATGTTTTTAAATTTTGAGAACATACATTTCGGGCAAAAGAATTGTTGATGATGACATTGATTCATTATATCAGGTATTATTTCATTGGTTAAATTGTTTTAGTTACAATTGGTTTTACAATAGATTAAAAAAAAATTATGATTCCCCACATATTTAATTATTTACTGTTTTTTAAATAATTTCGCCTTCTTGTTGATTTTCCGTTCGCCTATTTTGAAAGTTTTTTTAATACATCATATATTGGTGAACAGTATATTGGTACATTATAGTAGAAACAATTCATTAATGATTCCTTAAATTAACAATAGTTGATCCTGCTTTATTTTGTATAATGTCAGTGTAATGTATTGATACTCAATTTATTAATTTTATTTGTTAATAAAGAGAAAAGGATGATGAATTGCAATTATGTAATGGTTATACACCACGTCCCAAAAGTTTAGACAATCAATAAAATTTGCATTAACATAAAAGGTAATAAGGTACAATTAAAATCCGTGAGATAGGTAATAAAGAAAAGCAATTTTGCTGATATACATATATAAATTATGATCAAAGGTTTGAAATTATAAAATATACATTAAATTATATAAAAATGTGCTGTCCCAAAAGTATAGACAATTGTAATTTTGTTTGGTTTTGTATTTTTAAAAGTAACTGAAAACTTACTTTTAATATTTAATTGTATTGCCAAGACACTTTATAACATCAAATATACGTTGTTACATATAATTAACTAAGCATTGCATTACAGAAGGAGGTATTTCATACCACGCTTTGTCAATTGCAATTTTTAAGTCATTTACACATGTATATTGCTTTCCATTTTCATATATTTTACGAGATAAGATCCCCCATATGTTTTCCATGGGATTCGAATCTGGATTAAATGCTGGTCAGTCTGATAACATGATGTTGTTTCACCTAAACCATGTTTTCGATGATGTGGAGGTATGAATGTATCCATCCACATCAGGTAGGATGGATCTATGATGTAGAGGTATGATGATTATGCATCCATCCATACCTCTACATCATCGAAAACATAGTTTAGGCAACAAAATTTACACTATTTAACTGGCAAGCATTTAAAATAAATTTTAATTCCATGGAGAACATAGGGGGGGGTGATCTTATCTCGTAAAATATATGAAAATGGAAAGCAATATACATGTGTAAAGGACTTAAAAATTACAATTGACAAAGTGTGGTATGAAATACTTCCTTCTGTAATGCAATGCTTAGTTAATTCTATGAAACAGCGTGTATTTGATGTTATAAAGTGTCGTGGCAATACAATTAAATATTAAAAGTAAGTTTTTAGTTAATTTTATAAATGTAAAACCAAAGAAAATTACATGTGTCTATACTTTTGGGACAGTACATTTTTATATACTTTAGTGTATACTTTATAATTTTAAACCTTTGATCATAATTTATATGTGTATATCAGCAAAACTGCTTTTATTTATTACCTATCTCACGAATGTTAATTATTCCTTATTACTTTTTATGTTTATGCAAATTTTATTGATTATCTAAACTTTTGGGACGCGGTGTATATATATATATATATATATATAAAATATATATTGCGCAATTCTGGTGGCTACGAATATTTTACAGTAATTTTTTATTATTTGCATTTTAAATTCACTATAATTTTGTTTAACCTGGTACTGGATCTCCTAGGTATATATTCATAACACATAATAGTTATCCATTCAGAAAGGCCTTTTTTTTTAAATTCAACTCCTAGGGGGATTAAAGGGGGTGTAGAAAGGGGTGTTTTAGTTCATCTCGCCATACCTCAGCAACAATTTTAGGTAGGAGCATAAAGTGCAGCATAACAAATCTTACTAAAAATGGTTAAACATTCATTTCAGAGATTTTAGAAATTCAATCTCCAAGGGAATGAAAGGGTTTATTGAAGATCCAAAGCAAAATATTTTGTTGTAACCGAATCTATAACCAATTATTGGTATGAACATTGTTGTCACTCCCATAATCTTGAAGCTACATTGTTTCCAGCATAGCTCACGTTTGCCGCCATATAAAGAAGTTTATGGAAGATTAGACAAATAAGGCATTTATAACTGATTTTCGATGAGATATTTTTAGAAGACATTTTTAAAGGAAAATTTTGTTATGCCTTTTTTTCTGCATAGGTAATTTTTTTTTTGTACTTTTCGTGTTTTAGCTATCGGATTTTTTACTCAAAATATAGTAAATGTCCCCCCTCTTCTCAAAAAACATATTTTAGAATTGCAGATTTACGATTTAAATACTAATCGCCATATTTATGGACTTGAGGTACACAATGCTTCACTATTATGATGGCCTCATTAGTAATGTATAAGCGTGAAAGACACAGTCTTGTGTTAAAATTATTTTCGTTTTAATAATATATGAGACGGGAAGTACACACACATGTCCCCGATTATAGTGTTCGCCTTATTAACGATATATGGCTGCGAAACACACAGGCCCTTGTTGTTTTGATCGCCGTTTTAACAATTCATGGGAGCGAAACGAAAAGGGTACATTTAAAATGACCGGCATATTTCTTGGGTTGTTTAATTTCATTTATCCACTCTCCTCCGCAAGATTTCCACCGGCAAGGATAGATAGTTAGCTTCACTAGATAGATATATGTTGTAATATAATTTTGAAGGACATCCAAACGTTCTCCACTTAACGAAATAACAAAAAGAAATGGAATTTTATATTATTAACCTATTAACATAATAATTTTTTTTAAGTCAACTCCTGAGGGTGTGTGGAAAGTTTTAGGTCATTTCACCATATGTCAGCAGCAGCTTTAGGTAAGAGCGTTAATGCAGTCTTACAAATCTACTAAACACTGTTAAACATAGTTATTGCTGATATTTTAGAAATGCAACCCTTCAGAGAGGAAAGGGTTTATTGAAGATCCAAAACAATGGCTTTTTCTGTAGTCGATTCTATAGCCAACTTGCAGATCGATCCATATATCGCTCACCCGGAAGAAAAGTGATACATCTCGAGAAAAGTAAATTTCACAGGAGAGACAAAAGAAGATTTGTATGTATTTACTGCAACATGAAATTATAGCACTTATGCCTGCATGCAACAGTAAAAGCGTAAAACTCTTATGAATGAAGGCGTAGATGAGGATTAAAAGCTCGATTAATTTGATCTCCACACACAATCCACCCCTTTGTGTAATCACGAATGGACAAATACCGCAATAAAGCGATTTTCTGGATGAATACAATTATGAAACTTTCACTATAGCAAGATGCACCTATGACAGGTCTATTGTGGGATAAAACGCAAAAGGAATTTTTGCAGGTGACTTGCGGGTGAGCGATATAATCGAGTCTACAGCAGTAGTTGCAACACAACTTTTGCTATTTGCAACTATTGCGACACCCAACTTTCCTTCTTATCCCCCTCAAAATTTTCAACAATTCCTTTAATCTCCTTAGGAGTTGAAAAAAAAGATTACATTAATAGGTTATTAATACAATATTTCATCTCGCTTTGTTATTACTTTCTTCTACTCTTAATAGAAGAAAGTATTGCAATCGAAATTTTTTTCGACTTCCGGTTTTTAACGGATTTACACGTTTTAGGGGTCAGAGATTCTAAAAAGCATGTTTATAGAAAATGTCTGTCTGTTTGTGTGTCCGTGTGCCCCTGTGTCCGTATGTCCGTATGTCCGTGTGTCCGTGTGTCGGTATGTCGCCATTGTACCGTCAAAAATTGTATGAAGTTATGCATAGAATTGAACCAAATTTTTTTGTAAGTGTTTGGCTATGGCAAGCAGGTCCTCCATTAATATGGAAATAATCCGCCGGTAGGGGGCGCTGTATTAGCGATTTATGTGCGACTTTTGTTCATTTTGAATATTGCACCATCGAAAAGTGTGTGAAGTTATGCATAGAATTGAACCAAATTTTTGTGTATGTTTTTGGCCATGGCAAGAAGGTCCTCCCCGAATTTGGAAAAATTCCGCCGGAAGGGCGGCGCTGTAATAGCGATTTTTGTGCAATTTTCAATATTGTACCATCAAAAAGTGTATGAAGTTACGCTTAATTCTAATAAAAATACTAATAAAACTAATTATAACGAAATATTGACATGAGATAGAAGAAAGTTTTGGATTGGCACATCCAACTAGTTTTATTTAGTACAGAATGCTTGGAAACCCTTAAAATTTGTTAGGGAGCTCTAAAGTAAAATTATTTATATATTCAGAAAAATCTTTTTTTACGTGCATTTTTATATAATTCAGAATGAATTATTTTATTTATGTACTTCTCTTTGCTTCTAAAATGCACTTTTGTGGCCTTTCAAGTGAACGTCTGGATGGGTTAAGTCCGGCTGGTATATAATAAAATTGATTATAAACCTCTTAAAATAAAATTTTCAACTTAAACTCTTTGTTAATATAATCCTTTTCTTGCATTTAAAACGTACTTTAAATGTAAGTAATTTATTGGATTTAAGATTTAATCGTTTATTTTATAAACGCTGGACATTTTCTCAGGTGTTCTTTCTTCCCCCGCAAGAATCTGCTTTCGTAATAATAGTGTTTCTAAATTATCAGCTCATGAATCAAATGATTTTGGCAGATCATGCATGTCTTCTTGCACGCAATTCGGTAATTTTTACTTATAAAATGAATGCAAAGAAAATAAATATCTTTAGAAAAGAAAAATGTTTATTCTTAATCGAGCATTATAACAGTTTTAAAAATATTATACTTTGCTAATTTTCCTAACGAAATTGAATTAAATAATCCAATAACTATTATAAATATTTTAAATTATTCTAATAAAAAAAAACTCATAAGGCTAGAATTATTTCCTTCCATTATTTTATATTGAAAAATTCGGGTAACATCTGATTAAACGTAATGTAAGAATTTAACCAGCGAGAAGAGCGAGCTACGTTCGGTTAATATTAGCTCTGTGTTCAACTCGATAAAGCAGAAAATTCTCGCTACATTATTGCTATAAGCCATTTTATTTTATAACATTGTTATTTACAAAACAATCAACATTAAAACTATGTATATATTTGTAAATGTTACATTACTTACATATTTACAACGAAAGGGCGTGTTTAGTTTGTTGCACACTATTTCTTGGTTGCAGAACCCTTAGGCTTGAACGTCTTTTTAAACATGAGAAAACAGTGTTTGCATTCTGTTTCTTTGAATGACTCTGGGACACTGGGAATGACTCTTGTTTTGGAACTCTTATTTGTTGAATCGTGTACCTCGGCTGTTATTGGGAATTTCTAGACAATTCTTTCAGGTTCTGAAAGCCATTGTTTCGCGAAATATCGCCAAAATGTCGCCAAACATCTCTGAATTCCGAGACATTCTTTCATTTGGCTCCAAGAAAGTATTTTGGCATTGGTAATCTTGAAAGTTGATTTTCCCCGCAAATCTCGACAGTGTTACCAATATTTTTTTTCAAATATCGCCAAATTTGGTGAAATGTTGCAAACTTGCAACTTCGTTTGTTGCTAACCGTTCAACAAATTTATAACTGTTTCAACCTTGGTTTAGAAACAAATGCATTGACATGTAGTGACCCCAAATGACAAACTAACAAAATTTTCTCAAACATGTGACCTAGCCCAGTGGTCTTCTCGTACCACAGAAAAGTAGAATACTAAATTTTGTCAAAATCGTTTCAGCCGTTTTTTAAATAAATTTTGCTTATACTCTCTTTCATATACATACATAGACACAATATTTTCCCCTATTATAACATATGATAAATTTTTGAAATTATGAATAATATTGAATAGATTATAGTTTAATATATTTTTAACAAAATTGTAATCTAGTAATATATGAATTTTCATAATATTGTAAATAGAACTGTTTCACTTTTTTTAATAAGCAAATTCTCCCATTAAGGTTAGGAAATGTTTCGGCGGATTTTTTTAGAAGTATATTTAGAGAAAAAAAATGTGTAATCTAATTGCAATTGTAATCTAACTGTAATCTAATTGCAGAAAATTCAAAATAGGTTCGAATAAATTAAACAATATATAAAGAAAATTATGATTTTTTTTAAATAATGTTTTTTTCGTACATTTTTATGTAAAAAGAATATAAATGGTTTTAAAATAACTTGTTACACAACATGAAATATATTATAAAACTACTATTTAAAAAAAAATCATTCTTAATATATTTACATCTTTATTTCATTTATGCAAACAAATATTTTAATGGCAAGTAATTTATTGGGCTTAAGATTTAATCGTTTATCTAACAAACATTAAATAAGTTTTCAGATGTTCTCTTTTCGTAAAAATATGCCATCATAATAAGAACATTTCAAAATTATCAGCTTATAAATCACGTAATTTAGGATGATCATGCATCTTTTCTTGCAAGTAATGCAGTAGTTTGCAGGATTAAATAAACACAAAAAGAACATCCTATTTTCGGAAAAAAGATCCTTATTTAAAGAATTATGAAATAGAGTTTAAAAATATTATCTCTTGATATATTTCTTAGCAAAATTTAGTTAAAAATTTTTGTAACTATTATAAATATTTCACTAAAAATGATATTCTAATAAGAAAATTATCCCATTACGGCTAATAATGTGAACAGTGAACAGCATACAGTTCCAGGGGGCTACCCATTTGAAGAACAAATCCACGCCCTGTCAATGAGTAATTGTTTTGCACATCATAAGAAAAAACAGGAAATGTTAGTCTAATTGTATTGAAACACTACTGTAATAGAGAGTGTCAATAACTCCCAGCATCACTGCCCAGAATCATAGACAGAATGAAAGTAAAAGAGAGAGGAAAGTCTATTTAAGTAAGTGGCCGAACAGGCAGCCAATACGAAAATAGGAGGGCGGGGCTTCGCTGTTACATGAAGTCCGCAGTAGAAATTAATAATGTGTTATTCGATATTTTATTTATATATCTATTTAGAAATAAAAAAAAGTATTGTACAGTTTCATTAAATGTAATCTAAGAGATATAAGAATTGTACAAATTAAAAATATATATATGAATACAATTGAGCAGATTATGTCTTGGCATATTTTTAAACATTTTTTTAACTGTTAAAATTCTGTGAATAAGTCTTTTCACGCTATTCTAAGAGGAAAATTGTCACTATACATACATTGTCACATAACAGAAAAAGAATTAATTCTTTTCAAAATCACAAAATTTCCCCCAAGAACACCTTCAGAAAGAAAATATACTGCAAGAGGAATTACATACGTACCACCTGGCATTTATGAAAAACAGGGACTTCCTCTTTTCCCATTCGAAATAAATTTGATTGCTGTTCAGAAATGGAAGAATTTACTGAGTGCACAGATTGACCCCGAACCACGAGATGAAATTTCAAGAGTGTACATCATTCCATTTTTTACAGAAAATGATAAACACTTCGAATATATCGGGATGTTGACTCAAAAGTTAAAAAATCGGATAAAGGAAAGTAGAAGTGACCCAAGATTCTATCGATCGGCTACCGCTTTTTCCAGATTTTACTAAAAGTAGAACATTAAAATTCATTTCAATAAAGTTAAGAATTATATGCCCTGTGAAGTATTATTACGAACTAACAACCCGTGAATCTATTGACAACAAGAGTGGAAAATCATACAAACACATTTTTCCCTACAAAGTTCCAAATATGTGGATGTGTTTGATCAGAGAGCAGTGATTAGAAAAAAAAAAAAAAAAACATGGAACCCGAATGCACGATTTGAAGTGAGGGTTTTATGAGCGAGATAGGGACAAGTAGCGTTCGCAACAACTGTTTAAATTTTAAATCCTGATAATGGATAAATATTAGAAAATACTCGATTTTTAACATCTTTTGAATTGTTTAATCCTCTTTTAAGTAATGAATCATTTATATCATTTTATTTTAACAGGCATATTATTAACGGAATTAAAAAATATATAGAGAGAGGAAGTTAAATAGTAATAGTTCTCAAAGTTAATTATATGAAATCTAATAGAGGTATGATTTGTATAAATTAAACGAAAAGAAAGCAAAAATATAGAGTTTTTAAGAATAATGTAATCTTGTGCAATTTTATTATGTTAAACCATTATGCATTTTCAAAAAAAAAACTTTATTAAGTTTTTTAAAAAGATATATTAAAATACGTTTATATGACTTATAGAACTTTTTAATTTTAAACTATATTTTTAAATACTTATTTTGTGCATCCAAATAAACGTTTTAAACGTAATTTATTGGACTCAAGATTTAATTGTTTAAATATAAACACTGAAAATTTTCGTAGGCGTACTATTTTTAAGCAAGAATCTAGTCACATAATAAGAGCGTTTTTAAATTAAAAGCTTATGAATCAAGTAATTTTGGCAGATCATGCATCTTTTCTTGCACGCAATTCAGTAATTTTCACTAAGAAAATGAACACAAAAAAATATTCTCTTTGAAAAAGAAAAATGTTCATTCTTATTCAAAGCATTATAAAAAATTTAAAAATATTATACATTGTTATCTTTGTTGATGAAATCTGATTCAATATTTTACAAACTATTATAAATATGTTACTAAAATTGTCTTATGTTATTCTAATAAGAAAAGTGGCATATAGCTATAACTATTCCATTGCATTTTTATAATGCCTAAAGAAATTAAACAAACCTTACAACCTATTATTCTAGATATAAGAATTGAAAAAAAATGTATGAATTTATGAACGTGAACTAGATTATAGCTTGATATATGTTTACAACAAAATTCAATTCCGTAGTTTACCAATTACATTAATAATGTAAATTAAATTCTTCATTCTTTTCTTATAAAAAAAATTTCTATTTTGAAAATTTATCGAAGGGATATTTAATGTATTTTTATAGGAACTTAAACACAATTATTGGTACACTATTGACTATGTGCAATCTATTAGTAATAAATTAAGAATTTAATAGAATAAAAATATTTAAATTCACGGAACTTTTTTAAATAACGTTGCTTTGCGGGGCAAAATTATGTCAAACAAATATAAATATAAGAACCGCATGTTTAATGTACTGTACTAGATTTGTAGGAAATAAATATTATTTACAAAGATATTCGCCTAATCTTTCATCAAATTGTTAATTGGAAATGATATAACCATATTTCAATGAAATTCTTAATAACATAGAAGCAAAGCTCAGTGTTTGTTAATTTATGTTGATCGAAATCAGCACAGTTTAAGCACAAAGAATTGGCAATATTGTTGGCCTCTCCTTTTTCTCTAGAATCAACTACACAGTTATTAGTTAAGGTTTTAAAAAAATTATCAAAGAGTTTACTAAGTATTATTAAAATTATAATAAAACAATTTCTGAAATAAAATTTTCATTTTAAACCCCGTATGCACTATCCTATTTTATAAATGCAAATATATAAATAAATAAATAAATAAAATAAAATAAATAAAAACACCAATAATTTATTGGACTCAAGATTTAATTTTTTATCTTACAAAGACTGAGCAATTTCTCAGGTGACTTGTTTTTCTCAAGAATCTATTCTTATAATAAGAGCGCTCCTAAATTATCAGCTCATGAATCATATAACTTTGACAAATCTTGCTTCTTTTCTTGCACGCAATTCAGTAATTTTCGCTACTAAAATAAACGCAAAGAAATTATTTTCTTTTCGACAAAAATGTTCATTATTATGCAAAGCATTACGTATATAAAAAGAAAAGAAAAAACAATGGCTGGATATTTCACTTAACAAAGTTCAATTAAATAGTTTTTTAACTATTGTAAAATTTTTAAAAATAATTCTGACGTTACTGTTAGAAAATTGTTTAGCGACTGTTTTAAAATTAATTTAACTTAAACAGCTTAATAAAATATATATTCTAAAAAAACATCAAAGTATACGCTAAAAATAATTTAATTGCTTAAGAGACGTCGGATATCAATAAAAACCATAAAAATATTAAAATATGTGTCAATATTTTCGATTGAATCACTCAATCATAATCAGAATAAATAGAAACCACAAGTACAATTTACATAAAACACTGTAATGCGAGGACCGTTCGGGTCTCGTGTACTATTAATAGTATTTTACTTTAAAAAGTTCAATTAAATAGTTTTTTAATTATTGTAAAACTAAAAACTTTTAAAAATAATTCTGATATTAAAGTTAGGAAATTTTTTAGCGACTTTTTAAAAATTAAATTAACTTGAACTGCTTAATAAAATATATATTCGAAAAAAAAACCCATCAAAATATATGCTAAAAATAATTTAATTGCATAAAAGTCGTCGGATATCTATAAAAAGCATTAAAATATTAAAACATTGACATGATTCGATTGAATCACTCAATCGTCATCAGAATAAATGAAAATCACAAGTACAACATACATAAAACTCCGCGAGAACCGTTCGGGTGTCGTGTACTATTAATAGTGAATGTCTTTTCATTGAGAATTGTTTTGTCATATCAATTACCTTTTTATACTATTTACATGTAGTAAAGATAGTATATGTCTATGCCTTTCTTATTACGACGTCATTTTAATTTCAACATTTAGTAAAACTAATAATAATAATAAATGTTTGCTTAATTCTCTTTGAAGCGTTGACGATTCTTTTATTTTAAACATTCAAGGGCAAGTCAGTAAGTCAGTCACAAAAGTCAATAAAGAAAAGAGAAGACAAGATACATACTTAAAAGGCATGTTTATTTCTCTATATAATCGTCATTTACATTGATACATTTATCCCATTACTTTAAGAGTTTTCTAATACTTGCAGCATAAAAATCTTTGGACTGCACTCTCAGCCATCACCTTACATTCTGCGTCTGCATCAGTCGGTTGATATATTAAGATACTAATTTTATTGGTTTAAAATATGCACCTGCTTACCTATACATTTGTCTACAAATCTATGATTTCTCGATCCTCCTTTCTCTCATTATTTATATAAATACATGTATGTGTACAGTTAAATTGCTATAATTATTACTATAATTATACTCATAATTAGAAATATATAACATCCGTATTTGTAAAAAATCAAGAAAAAAAGAAGAAATTTCAAATTTTCTTTTAAAAAAATTATTATTATTTTTTAAATTTTCGAAGTTCTTGTTTAATACATTACTCTATAAAAAGACAACTGAAGGTAATACGACCAGAGCTTCTAATATAGCCGCATAGAGGTTTAAGCGTTAGTTAAAACATCTACCGAAAATGGTTCCACTACCTCGGAAATTAAATTAAAAAGAATCTACAGCCGCGTGCCAAGCGGGTTTTGTTGATTTTTGTTTCCCTGTGGAATATTCTATCTGCATTTGCTTGGGTTTCAATATTTATTTCACTATTATATATACATATATATTATGAATATATATTACATATATTATTATATATTATTCAATATTATATATAGGTATATTTGCTTGGGCCAGATTAACAGCGTTATCTGGGGGGGGTTCCGGGGGAAATTTTGGTGGGAAGTTCAAAATTCGGATTCAGCGACCCAAAAAACATACAGTAAGCCTTTTTCCAGATCTACCATGAATTTTGCTAGGTAGAGCCCCCATACTGTCTCTCTTGCCTGGGCTATAAATTAAAGACATCGAAAAGAGGGAAAGGTAGGGTCTGAAGACGTCGGACGATCGAGCTTCGAGTTTAATGTTCGTCTCCAAGTCAATAATAGAATATAATTCCTGAAACTAGAGAAATGTATAGACAGAAAATTCACGACTTAAGAAAATGTATGGAAATGTTTAATTATTTATCCATCCATTATGATATTTCTCTTAATGTAAATAACAAAAAACAAACATATTCGGAATAGTAAAATGAAATTTAAAAAGATTAATAAAATAATGCTATAAAAAGTGATAAAGTATCTTTATTAAGATTGACGATCATTTTGTCGCACAAACGGCGACATTTTCAAAATCATTCACGATAGAAAATATTTTCACATAATTTAAAAAACAATAAACGTAGTAAACAATGTCACGAGACATGATGCATAATGAACAACATTGCAAACATAAAATAAAATTAAAATTAAATTAGTTGTTTGCGAGCGTGGATTAATTTTCATATAATTAAAAAAACAATAACATGGTAAACAATGTCACTAGACCCCATGCACAATGAAAAACATTGCAAAACATAAAATAAAAATAAATTATCTTGGCTGTTTGCGAACGTGGATTAATTTTTACTACTGTTATCCACGCTGCAAACTAATTATCCTTATTAATCCACGCTCGCAAATAGCCAAGATAATTTTATTTTTATTTTATGTTTTGCAATGTTTTTCATTATGCATGTTGTCTCGTAACATTGTTTACCATGTTATTGTTTTGTTAAATTATATGAAAATTAATCGATGCTCGCAAATAGCTAATTTAATTTTATGTTTGCAATCTTGTTCATTATGCATCATGTCTCGTGACACTGTTTACTATGTTTATTCTTTTTCAAATTATGTGAAAATATTTTCTATCGTGAATGATTTTGAAAATGTCGCCGTTTGTGTGACGAAACGATCGTCAATCTTAATAAAGATATTTTATCACTTTTTATAGCATTATTTTACTTAATCTGTTTATATGTGTTTATTATACATGGTTATATAGAAATTAAAAAAGTTAAGCTCATTTTCCATCAGCATGTGCTCAGTATATTTACATTGTATGCCGAAGATTTCTATACTTACCTGACTTCAAATTCCTGATGTTATATAAAATGAAATATCCAAAACACAGCGCAGTAAATGTTTTCTAACAAATTTTAAAATATTAAATTCAAAGATTAGCTGCAATTTAAAGAACACTTAAAGATAAATGATGGTTAAAGATCAAATAAGGCAAATCGATAGATTCTTAGATTGCAAATTCGTCGATTATTAATTATACATGCGAAATGTAAATCTTTAATCAGTTCTCTTTAAATAATATAGAAAAATTAACCGAATTGCAGTAATCATCATTTGTAGGTGTGTGTGGGTGGGTGAACACAATAATGTCCAAACGGTCCTGCCAATCAAGCTCTTCTTTGGATAATATGTTATTGACAACTTGTATAGATTTTCGTAATGATCGTTCACCGAGTTAGATATTTAATGCAATTTCAAATCGTTTTGCGACCGATTCTAAAAGACAAATTACTAAGGTAATGTAACAGACTTTAAGTGATGAATATTGTAGTTATGCAATCAATCATTAGTGATTTTGAGGTAACGTCTTCAGTTTTAAAACAGCATCACTTACACTATTATAATGGAGTTTTTTTCTGTAAAACATTTGCATTGTTTTCTCATAATAAAATTGAATAAAGCAATATAATTATGATATTACAAGGTTTTTTGGGTTTCGTGTTTTTTTTTTTCAGATAATTCGGTTCATATTATTACTACATTAAATTTAATCATTATTTTTCTAATAATTTTAATTAACTTCTATATATGTACACTTAAAATATATATGTACTTCTATATATGTACACTTATTTTCGGAACATAATATTATAATTTCCTTGTTAGAATTATTTGAAAAGTATTTATTCAACGCAATGTGATACTTAAAAAATTATGGGATTCAACTTTAGTGTGAAATAAATTACGCCATAATATATTCGATATGATTCATGCATTCATTTAATACCTACATCTTTTAGATAATTTTAAATCAAACTGTTACCAATATTAAAAATTAATTTCTAAACATGCATTAAAAAAAGCAATGTAAAATATTTAGTCACAATTTGAAGGGTTTCTTATTAGAAAAAAGTAAATGATTTATAGTCGAAGGTTCATAACAGTTAGTAAAATATTTAATTGAACTTCCTTAATAAAGATATCAAGGACAAATATCGTCATAATTTTCTCCTTTTATAATGGATTGAATATAAATGAAGGGGGGGGGGGGGTGTAAAGAGAATATTCTCTTTGCGTTCATTTTCCTAGTGAAAATTACTAAATTGCGTGCAAGAGAAGATGCATGATCAGCCAAAATCATTTGACTCATGAGCTAATAATTTAGAAATGCTCTTAATATGACAGAAGATTCTTGCGGAAAAAATGAACACCTGAAAAATTGTTCAATCCTTGTAAGATAAACGATTAAATCTTAAGTCCAATAAATTACTAATTAAATTACATTTTTCATGAACGGAATAAGAAGCTTTACATATCACGTTGCAATATGGAATAAGAATACACATTACTTGTTAGATATTACGAATGCATAATTCTTTCAAATGGATCCGAAACTAAACCAGGCAGAAATAGTTGCTTACCTTCGTTTTTTTAATGAAATACTACCTAAATTATTATTAAAATCTTTTGATATTTTAAAGTATTTTAACAGTTGTAGAGTACCCGGAAAGGCTACAACTTTAAAGGATTGTCGTCAAGTTTATGTTTTAAAACATTGTTTTTTTAAACTAAATTGGGAAGAGCTGCGATGGAGCTGCTTTAATTTTTGCCTATACTACGCTTAACAATAAATTGTCTTTAGATCAATATTCAATAATGCAAAAAAATGTAACATTACAAATTCAAAAATTCACTTACGTATAGAAGACTCGTTGCTCACACGACACTCAATAACTTATTTGCGCTTCAAACGCAACAGTCTCTATAATTAAAGGTTAGCTCTCAATTCTACAAACTATCACTAAACATAGTAATGATTGTCGACCTACTTTATTCAACTCTAAGCAAACTTTACTCTTACCAAGACTGCGACTGGTATTTAGCTAAACTCTAAACTTTCCAATGTCTCGGAGCACGAGGCAAGCTGTAACTACAACAACAATAGACTGATCTCGTTATCCTAATATGACCGGAATCCAGTGATACGAACTTTCGATCCTGATTTTATACTCACCAGATTGACCAGCGTATCCTATTTTGCTTAAACTCACAGCGTCTTTTCTCTGTGCGCACCCAGAAGTTTCCACCACCTACTGATACCCCTCTCTGCTCAGTGTCATGAAGGAAATTTCCGGCAGCCCGCTCCTGTAAAGCCTTAGCCAGTCCCTGTCCTTTGCTCGCAATTGGGATTTCCCTGGCAAGGCCGGTCGTACGTCCAGAACTTATTTCACGGACATTTATGAAAATATCACCTACTGGTACATTTTCTGGTGGCTTCAGTTCTGGTTGAAAACTGTATTTTTTAAGACCTCAATAAAGGGGACCGGGAGGGACACCATGCTATATAGGCTTGGTTTCCTTGTCTGAGATGTCTCTCTAAGTCAAATCAAATCAAATTCACAGGGAAAACCAATAACCACAGATTCCGAGAGCCACAAACACACTTCAAAAAATTAATGTAGATTAAAGTACAGATGTTACTCTTACGCACACAGGTTAATATCGACCGGACGTTCTGATTGTAAAAAAAAAAAAAAAAAAAAAAAAAAAAAAAAAAAAAACTAGACTCCTTTTATAAGGGAATTGCCAGACCACTACAAGGTAAAAAAACAACAACAAAAAACAAATATTAAATTGTATCATTGTAACATAATGTTCATAATTTTATTATGTTTGTAACTTTTATTTTATTCAAATTAAGAATTTTATCGAAGGATCATATAATATTAATAAAAAAGTTCGCCCAATAATTTTGACAAACGGAAAAGTTTGATTTACCAAAAACTACATTTAATTTACTTATTATGCACCGTTGTGTTCAATTTCCTTTCTCCATCTCTCTGGTAGCTGCATAACTCCGTGCTCATAGAATTTCTGAGATTTCTGGATAAAGAATTGATCAAAGTGATTTTCAAATTTCTCATAGAAGTGATGAAAAATTGCCATCAAAGCTGTTTTGAAGCTATCTAAAGAGATAATAGTCAGAGACTGCAAGGTGTGGATTGTACGGTGTATAGATCGAAACATTCTAGTTAACATGAAAAAGTTTGTACTTGGTATGGTCAAAAGGCATATGTGGTCTAGAAATGACCTGATTAAAAACAATGATCTTTCGGTTGGCTAATTCAGGTCGTGTTTGATTGAGTTTTTTAATTCATTTAGTTGAGAACAGTATTGCTACGTATCAATGATCTGAGTTTCATGTAAGATGCAATAGTAAATTAGACCCTTCCGGTAACGCAAAATGCTTAGCAAAATCTTCTTCGAACCTAAACTGATTTTTAGAGTTTGAAGGGGAATACTCGAGCATAGACCACGACCTCTTACGTTTGTACACAATTTATTTTTCATCACAAGTAACTGCACGCTTTCAATATGGATCAATTTCTTTCAGTTTTAACAGCGAACTGATTTTAGGAATTTGGTGAATAAAATTATTTCGCTTTCGACACACACACGTC
This sequence comes from Maratus speciosus, assembly GCA_963932465.1. Lineage (NCBI taxonomy): Eukaryota > Metazoa > Arthropoda > Arachnida > Araneae > Salticidae > Maratus > Maratus speciosus. The sequence continues at coordinate 177,592,839 of OZ010786.1, forward strand.
GCTATTACCAGCCAAACCAAATTGTTGTAATTATGCTAAACACCGTTGACTGTTTCATTCCAAGAATTTCTCCACGCTCTTGTATTGTCTTATGCCAAACATTTTCAATTAGAACCGACATTTCTTTGTCATTAGCGTCAGTCGGTCATAAATTAAAACTTGACGAACTGAATATTTCTTGCTAAATAATTAGATTCAATTTTAGTATGTTGAGGATCCTTTATAGCCTTACATATTAATTTAAGCAAAATGGAAAAAAATATCTATGAATTAAAATTATGCATTTTTTTCGTATAATATAATATAATTCGTAACTAAAACTAAAATTAAAAATTTGTTCGTTTTTATTACTAATAAAATTTAATTTGCATTGGCATGCAAATATGAAAGAAAAATGTAAAGCTTGATTTTTTAAATTAACTTAACATTAATTTATTCAGAAAAAGAGATTTTTAATATTTTAATTAACTAAAATAGAAAGAAAATAATCGAAGATATTCTATTGGGCGTTATTCAAAAAACCTTCCGTTTTTTAATTACGTTCTTTAATACCATTTGATTAATCTTCATTATATAACTAAACAAAAAGAAGAAAGATAAAGAAAAATAAACAAACATGAATAAAAATATTAAAAAAAGGAGCTCTAACCAATATAATATTTATCAAATTTCGTAAAATTTAAATTAAGGAAAAAAGACAAATTTTATCTAAGTTACTACTGTACATAAGAGCATTTTTCAATGATTAATAGCATCAATAAACAGAGTAATTTATCATTTTCTCTTCTTTCCACCCACAGAATTGCACACGTTCTTACTGCTACATACAAGAAATCTGAATGAGTCCTAATCCAAATGCTGGAATTCAATTTAATGGAAATTTTGATTTATAATATACCTTTAAAAGTGTATCACTTACTCTCAAAGTCTGCATGAATAATGATGCTTGAACTGGAATACGCGAACAATTGATTTTTACCTTAAGTAATCATGCTACGCTCTGGCATAGTATTAAAGGGGTAGAGAATGATATGAAATCCAATGAAACAAAATCGCGATTCAAATATTCAAATTCTAAGTGGATGATAAAAATTTTCGATGAGTTCAGCACCCCAACGCGTTCTAAATGTTATTTGACATGAAATATTTTCAATGCGTGGCTCAAATTTTCCAGTTGTATTATAAAGGAAATTTGATACTTATAAAGCCATTATTTATTAATTTCCTATAAGGGGATTGATTGTTAATAAGTTACTGCCATTGTTATCTAAGATGTATGTGATTCGAAAAATACTTAAAATTAGAAAAATTATACATGGAATGTATCAGAAATGTGCGATGACAATAGTAGATAACCCAGATTAGTAATAGATAACCCATAGTAGATTGTATGATAGTAGAAAAACCCTAGACTTTGCAAGCGGTGTTGTTGGACATGCCAAGTGATATTTGCAAGTCTATTCACATTTTTTAAAAAAAGCAGTGAAAAGTTGTGAGGATTTCGCGCTGCAGTCTAATATTTTATAGTAATATTGAATATATAAATTTTAAATGCTAAAAGGTGTAAATTAAAACTTTAAAACCAGTAAAAATACGTTTATTTCGACTCACCCCGAGTCATTTTCAAAAACAAATAAATAAAGCTGTTCTAAATTTGCACGGTCTATTACAGGACATCATTCAGTTTTCCACGTATTCTTTCATATTAAGCACGTTACATTTTTATTTTATGTGGATGTTTATTTTATTTTATTTTTATACTCATTGAGTAGTTCGAGCCATATTTTTGGTAAGTGAAATGATGCTGCATTGTTACATATTGAGTTTTTGCGCGTTACAATCTCTATGTTTTCTCTTATAATGGATGGATAGTATCTATGGGAAGATTATTTTACTTTTATTGAAGTTTACATGGATGGTTTCTTCTTGATAAAATCTTGCTAGAGCTGTGGTTTTTCTATTATATTTAATATCAGCTATATTCTCCTTATTTCTATTTTTAAATTTCCTGCTAGTCATACCAATATAGTAATTCTTTGATCTGTCTGCTCTAATAAATGGTATTTCATACACCCCTGAGTAATTCTTAAAACTAATTGGGTCAATTTTAGCGCAAATGATATTCTTCAAATTCGGAGGTGGTTTTGCTACTAAACAGATATTGAAACGTTTAAGGCTATATTTTAATTTCTCAAAAAAGCTTGGAGCCCCACCAGCGGCTGAGAGGTTCTGCTGTCGAAGCTGGTAGACGGGAGGTGCTGGGTTCGAACCCAATCGCGCCCGTCGGCCTAATCGTTCGGAGTTTTCGTGGTTTTCTTCTAACCTTGGATTTCCAAGCGTTAATACGGGTTAGGTTCCCTTAGAAATACCCCCACGAAGGGCACCCCCCCCCTGGGCCTATATCCCTCGTGCAGATTATTGGCCGTCATAAATACAACCAAACAACCAAAAAAAGCTTGGAATATATTGCATAGTATAAAGTTTATATTTTTGCGAATCAAATTTACGTTCAGACTTCTTATTATTGGTAATATCCACGATTAATTTGTTAACATATCGAACTTTAAAACCATTATTATAATCAATTCTGCGAATATTATTTAATTCATCATTCAGATTGTTTTGTGTGCATACTAGAAAAGCTCTTCTTACGAAAAAACTGTAGGTAACATGAGTAATATCGAATATTTTTTAGATCCAGGTATAAACTTATAACAAAACATTAAGGCTAAAAATATAACATTAGTCAAGCTAGAATATCATCTTATTTTTTCCATCAAACTAACAGGAAAAACTGATCAACGATGGTAAAAAGCACGTGCGAGAAAAAAAATAAATATCGTATTTTAACAGCATTAAAGGACAACTTCATCCACTTACGGAAAAACATAGGACAAAGAAAAATAAACTCAATACATATGAAATACAATTTAATCTAATATAACAAAGCATTAATTTTAGGCTACACGTGAAATACTACTGCTTCGATTGATCGATCGAGTATTTTTCTTCTAAACATTTCAATTTAAACTTTGATTTTTAATCATAAATATAAAATAAACCCGTGCTGGGACATCCACGCTTTACCTTTTTTGTACTATTTTTTTTCTTATTATCATTGCTGAGCGTGATATAATGCAGTATTTTGTTTTTGTGGCAACGTTCATTTCAGAAAACGATCTTTCATTTTATTTATGAAAACAATGCTGATTTAATTTTTGATTAACTGCAATTTTTAATTAAAAAAAAGTTTTTTAACAAATTATGAAGGAAATATGTTAGAAGTCTGTTTAAAAATATTTCGAATGATACCCCATATTGTGCGCTTTGTAAATTCATAGGAAAAGGGATGCTGACAATAGAAGTGATATATATATTTATACTACTATGGATAATGAAAATATTTAATATATATAATACGTGATTCATCACACTGCTAACGAAGTGTAGAACCAACAATGTAAAAAATGTCCAAGCCGGGAATCGAACCCGGAACCCTTGGAATAGCGCTCCAAGTGCTCTATCACTTAAGCTACGAAGATGATGCCCAGCTTAGCATTTCTCACATATGTTGGTAAGGCTTCAACAGCAGCAAAAGATGGATTAGACTCCATAAGCACACAATCCTGAGTCGAAACATGAGACACAAACAAGCCAAGTATCGGTGAACACATATACAATTTTAATTAGTTTTTCAATTAATTTTTAGCAGTGAAATTACGTTTGAAATTACTGAATATATAAAACATGATTTATCAAATTGCTAACGAAGCGTTCCAAGGGTTTCGGGGATATTCCAAGGGTTCCGGGTTCGATTCCCAGCTTGGACATTTTTCACATTGTTGTTTCTACACTTCGTTAGCAATGTGATAAATCGCGTATTATATATTCAGTAATATCGAGCGTAATTTCACTGCTGAAAATTAATTGAAAAATTAATTAAAATTGTAAATATAAATATTACTTATTAAGTTTGCAGAAACCCCTTTCTTGTACTACATTAGGTGAACATGAGAATTGAAATAATGAGAAAATCTTTTTTCAAGTTATTTGGAACGTAAACTTTAAAATCTTTTCTGAGCAAGCATTTACGTCTTATAAGTATCTACCATAGTATATGTCTCGTTTCTAGCCCTTACAGTTCCATAAAATCTTAATTTGAGACGCTTTTAGAAAATTTTTGATTCATTTTACTTTTTTAAATGTTTTTAGCGAGTACTAATATTTTATGTGTAGCCACCATGTCAAATTTCATGTTTTTATTCTCGGCATATCCAGAGATAAGGGGTTTGTCTTTTTTGCAACCTTTTTTGAGCAGTTGCACGCAGGGAAGAATAACCCAGTTTTAAGCAGAGATTATCACCAATATTACTCTGAAAAAGTTATGAAATCGACTCAGTAGTTCCAAAGTAATCGTTATTTCAGAAAATGTTTCGCTCATTTTACGCATTTAAATTTCAAAATTTTATAAACATTTCCGCGCCGTTACGTCTTAAAAGTAACAAACATACCAAATATCAAGTGTCTAGCTTAACAATTCCAAATAAATTACACTTTTGAATGGTTTTAGAATCTTTTCGATCATTTCACTTTTTTTAATTTTGATTTCTTTTTAAAGAAAACATTCTTAGCAAGCATTTATATTTTTAAAGTAACCACCATGCTAAATTTCAAGTTCCTCCCCCCCCCTCCCAACTATCGCACAATAATTGCAATTTTAGAGCGTTTTTCAATTCTTCAGACTTTTAAATTTCGAGTTTTTAAAAAAATGTTCTCTGTGAGCTTCTATGTCTTCTAAGTAACAATCATATCTAATTTCGAGATTATAACAGATCGAGATCCATATTGAGAACATAATCGAGATCCTAACCAATTCCATATAAATCGTAATTTAGAGTATTTTTAGACTATTTTCCGCACATTTCACTGTGTAAAGTCTTCAAATAATTAGCAATAAAAAAATTCACTCAAATCTTGAATAAAGACTAGAAATTCTTTACAACTTTTTTAAATTTCGAGCTTATAAAAAGTCGTTTTAAAGGAACAATTACATTTTATAGGTAACTACTATGTCAAATTTCAAGTTTCTATCTCCAACAGTAACACCGAAATTATTATTTTAGAACTTTTTTTCTCTTGCACTGCAATGCATTTCGATTTTTTTTTAATATTATATGCCAGCGTCTATGCTTTAAAAAATTACAGCAATGTTAATTTTCAAGTTTCTATCCCCAACAATTCTATTTAAATTGTAATTTAGAACAATTTTATTAAGTTTTCCTGTCATTTCATTCATTTTAATAAATATAGACGAGAATCATTCTTTCAAAGTAATTAACGTTTTATATTATGTGCATATTAAAACACTGCATTGCAAGTGCCCCTTAAGAATAATATTTTTATTAAAATATATTGGTCGAAAAACGTACGAAAATAAAAGTACAAAAAATCCTCCATAAATAAAACAAAAATTAAATTCTAGAAAAGCTATATTAAAGCAGATTATTTTTCAAAATTAAAATATATAAGATAAAATTGATGAATATGATTAAATCTTCATTAATAACTTTTAAAATTTTATCATTTATTTGATGGGAGAAAATATTATAAGAAAAATCATGCTTAATGTTTTTAAATGTTTTTCTTTTTTTTTATTAATGGGAAATAATCTTTAAAAATTTAGCCCTTCAAAATATTTAAAATATCAGGCTGCGCAAAATTTATCGCATAAAATTTACCTTAAAATTCCTAAAATTTTCGATTTCATTTTAAATATAAAGTGTTATAATGTTAAATATATTCTTCTTGGCTGATAGAACTGAAAGACACAATTAAGCCCTGTACTTTGTATCGATAAATTTATTTAAAAAAAAAAAAAAAAAAAAAAAAAAAAAGCCAAGCTCCTGTTTTTTACACTGTTACTTGAAAAAAAAAAGAATATTAAGTGTAAAGTATTTAAAAAAAATTAATAACCCAAAAAATATATCTTAAAAGATTGAAGTAAAAAATACATAACATAATAGCAATTTTACCGTTATTAAAATTGTTTTAAACGTAATTCTTGCTATTTTCTTTATTTTTTCTTCTTTTATATCATATTGAGTTAAAACCGACATAATATATCACTTTTGGAAGGTAAAACTTCGCTGGAATGTATTATAAATAACACAAATTTTGACCGAATTCAAGTTTGGGAATTTATCAGAAGAGATCTTTTGTAATACACCCAGTTCTACTTTTTATAACTTATCCATAATGAATATATTTTATGCAAGAATGGAAAGCTGAAGTGTAAAATATTTTTCATCTCAAACCTGAACAATTTCGAAATCTGAATATGACAGCCGACTAAATGTACATCTGATTTTGTTTTTCTCTTACAGAAAGCGCACGGATTTTCTTGAAGTTTTAATGCAAATCTATTACTGATATTTTTAAAAGAAGAATCTCAGTCAAAGTAATTTTTATTTAAAACAAAAAGTTTTTAAAAGCTTACTTTATCTGCGAAATTTTGAACACATTTAGGTAGCTTTCTTTACAAAAAGCTACTTATTGCAGCCGTTCGGAGGAAAGCGATTTCAAAAAGTTTTGGTATATTTTCATCGATCATGACCCCCAGACCCCGAAACCACCCTCCGTTCAAAATTGATATATATTGTAACGAAATTAGCATTCTGTGCTCGGGAGAGCCTTCTGGTTGATCAAGGCCCACCCCACTAAATATAGCGATACTGGAATTATCTGCTGTGTGAACCGATGGCTCCAAGGTAAAGCGCTGGACTACAGACCAGCAGGTAGTGAGGTCGATCCCCGTGGAGGCAAGTGTCCTAAAATTCGTTTTGGTTTAAAGATTGCTTTGTGTTTATTTCTAGTTCCTTCGGAAATATGCTAATTGTGATTATGTTAATTATTATGTTAATCGTTATTTGATTTCTAGAACTTTCCAAGCTTGGAATGTTCCATTCGAGAAAGCACCCCTCGAGTGTATTTAAGCTGGTGTAACCTTGAGTTGGGGGAATAAAGCTTTGTGTTGGTTCATGCTTGTTGTATTCACTCGTTCTCAGTCAACACCTACGCGACAGTTTGGTGGAGGCGCCGGGTACGATACGAACTACGGAAGAGCCACGCAGATGTTTACGCCTTCAAGGATTGTCTCCTGAATTTGGCCTCTTACCCGATCCAAGGAGAGTTAGAAGAAAGATGCCTGAGAGTAAGGACAGTGTCCCAGAGAATGCTAGTACCGTTCCAACTAACGTTGCTCCTGTACCCATCCTGACATACCAGCTACCTCGGAATCCGTGCATCTTTTCGGGAGAGGACGAACAAGATGTCAGCAGGTGGCTGAAAGATTTCAAACGAATTGCCACCTATAAACGCTGGGATGAACCGATGTGTCTTGCGAATGTTATTTTCTATCTTGCTGGAACAGCTCGACAATGGTTCGACAACAATGAGGAAAGTTTTACTAATTGGACTGCATTTAAAAATTCCTTAGAAAACACGTTCTGCCGAACGGACGACGTAAAGAGACAAGCTGAGAGACTGTTGCTTACACGGGCGCAGAAAACTGGTGAAATGGCCGAATCTTACATCCAAGACGTTCTTGCCCTGTGTCGTAAAGTTAACTCCTCTATGCCAGAAGGAGAGAAAGTGGCTCATCTCATGAAGGGGATTGCAGAAGATTTGTACCAGGTCCTGTTGGTTCAGGATTATCAAACTGTCGATGACTTCGTGAAACGCTGCCGTCAAATAGAAACTCTTCGACGTAAACGTGTCACCCGGCCAACATTCCAGAGACTGCCTAATGTTGCTACAATGTCAGCCGAAACGGACATAGGTGACATAACATCATTGATACGAATAATTGTGAAAGAAGAGCTTAAAAAGTTCTTGCCGGAAGCAAGTTGCTTCACAAACGATGAATGCGAATCTCCAACGGACGTCGCTTCGTTAATAAGAGAAGAAGTTATGGAGGCATTGGCACCACTCACGGGTCCAAAAAGACGTACCTTCACTCCCCGACGCACAGTTCCGGTCAGGCCTCAACCAAGGTGTGAAGCCAAAAACAGCGCCGTCCCACAACGAAAGACAGATATATGGAGAACAACCAATAATGTACCCCTTTGTTACCATTGTGGACGTCCAGGGCACGTGCTCAGGTACTGTAGAGAAAGACGCAGGGTATTCGCGGATGCAAATACCTCTTGGGCATCCAATCCTGGACGAGGTATGGACACTGACTCCCTACGCAGCTCCGACGATAATTATGCGCAGACCATGTCTTCAAGTTTCAGAAGTAGTTCGCCTTATCCCCGTCGCACTTCTAGCCGTCGACAGTCACAGTCACCTATACGTCGCTCTAGCCGTTCTCCACGCCGAGCTAAAGAGGAAAACTAGCTCTAGCGACCTATGCAGGAGGTGAGGCCGCAATAAAAGAAAATCCTCCAGCGTACATTATAACCAAGTTACAAAAAAACACCACCTATGTTACCGTAAATGGACAGTGTGTAAAAGCCCTCGTCGACTCTGGTGCCGATTATTCGGTTATATCTGAAGCATTTCGCAGGCAGTTGAATGTACCTATGTTTAGTGAAAATGGACCTATATTGAAGACTGCATCTGGAAAGCCGGTATCCGCCTCAGGACATTGTGTATTAAAAGTCAACTTGAATGGAAATGTGAAACCATTTGACTTTCTTGTGTTTCCACGATGTAGCCATAAAATGATACTTGGATGGGACTTTTTCCGTGCCACTGATGCTGTTATAGATTGTGGGAATGAAGAGCTTCAACTATCGGAAATTCTACCAGACACAGTGGTATGTAAATCTGATTCTCCCTTGCTTGCCGCAACAGATTACGTAATTGAGGCAAATTCAGCTAAGCAAATATGTACCGTTAGTCCAGACATTCAAGAAGCACATAAAGCTATGGTTGTTGGCAACAAAACTCTCATGTGAGAAAGAGAGCTATCCATACCAGCATCAATCATTACGGTAGAAAATAATTGCTGTAAAATATGGGTAACGAATTTCTCTGGACGAACTCAGATAATACCAAAGAGGATGAATATAGCTTGCTTAACAGTAATCGAAAATGACTCCATCTGTTCGCTGAATGATACTGACAGAGAACATACCAAAAGACGTAAGTCCAGAAAGACACTGATTCGGGGAAAATTTAGAGAAATGTTAGACAATGAGCTAACTAGTCAAGAAGTAGACGCACTCTTAAATCTTCTGGAAGAGTATAGTGATATTTTCGACATTAACAGAAAATCGAAGAAATCTAGATGCAATGGTGTAAAGCACAAGATTGACACAGGGAACAGCGCTCCAATTAAACAGAGACCTTATCGTACCTCAGCAACTGAGAAACGACTAATTGAAAATGAAGTACAACGAATGCTAAAAGAAGACGTGATACAGCCCTCAAACAGTCCTTGGTCATCTCCAGTCGTGCTTGTGAAGAAGAAAAACGGTGAATGGCGCTTCTGTGTCGATTATAGAAGATTGAACAAAGTCACTAAAAAAGACGTCTATCCGCTGCCACGCATCGACGATGCTTTAGATTGTCTCGCCGGTGCGACGATTTTCTCTATGATGGACTTGAAGTCAGGCTATTGGCAAATAGAAGTTGATGAAAAAGATCGAGAAAAGACAGCTTTTGTGACATCAGACGGCCTCTATGAGTTTAAAGTCCTGCCGTTTGGGCTATGCAATGCTCCCGCTACATTCGGACGAATGATGGATGCAGAACTGCGAGGACTCAAATGGAACATCTGTCTTTGCTATTTAGACGACATCATTGTGTACGCACCAAATTTTCAAGAGCACCAATTACGCCTGAGAAAAGTTTTGCAATGTATTCAAGAGGCAGGGTTGACACTTAACTCCAACAAATGCTCGTTCGGCAAAAAGAAGCTGACCATATTAGGACACCTAGTAGATCAACATGGGATCTATCCCGATCCACAAAAGACAGCTGCCGTGACAAAGTTCCCTGTTCCAGAAAATGTTCCAGATGTTCGAAGTTTTCTAGGCCTGTGCTCGTATTACAGACGATTCATCAGAAATTTTGCCGATATCGCCAAGCCCTTGCATGAGTTATTAAAGAAAGATGCCAAGTTTTCTTGGGGCACATCGCAGAGGGAATCTTTCGCAACGCTTAAGAAGTTACTGACCAGTGGACCTGTTTTGGGACATTTTCTGCAAAACGCTGAAACGAAGATACATACAGATGCTAGTGGCTATGGCATTGGTGCAGTATTAGTCCAGGATCAAGATGGTAAGGAAAGACCAATAGCCTACGCCTCCAGATCCCTGACCGCAGCTGAAAAGAACTATTCTACAACCGAAAAAGAATGCCTTGCTGTCATTTGGGCGATCAGTAAATTCAGACCGTACATTTTTGGAAAACCCTTTACTGTAGTGACGGACCACCATTCTTTATGCTGGCTAGCTAATGTTAAAGATCCATCTGGAAGACTTGCACGTTGGGCTTTGAGGTTACAGGAGTACGACATCAACGTCATCTATAAGAGTGGTCGAAAACATTCCGACGCTGACTCACTGTCAAGAAAGCCCCTTGCCGAGACAGCAGTCGACGACAATGGAGAAATCCCTTTCTTTGCTGTCATCGCAGACTACGGAAAAGAACAGCTAAAAGATAAGCAGTTGAAATCCATAATTAAAACTACCCAAAAAGGCGATGGATGCCGAGGTTACCAAATGAGAAGCGGGGTACTCTATAAAAAAAATTACGACCCTATGGGACAGCAATGGCTCTTGGTAGTCCCGAAACAACTCCGTCGCGATATACTAACAAGTCTTCATGATGCTCCAACTGCCGGTCATCTCGGATTCGCCAAAACGTATGATCGGATAAGGAGGAAGTATTATTGGCCAGGACTGTATGGCAGCATACGCCGTTATGTGGCACACTGTCGAGAGTGCCAAAGACGGAAATCTCCACCTGGACTTCCACCTGGACAACTTCATCCAATAAAGCCCCCTGATGCACCATTCGCTAAAATTGGAATAGATTTACTTGGACGCTTCCCAATAACTCGGAACGGGAACCGATGGATTATTGTCTGCACGGATTATCTGACGAGATTCACAGTTACAAAGGCATTACCAACTGCTGAGGCTACTGAAATTGCCCAATTTATAGTTGAAGAAATCATACTCAAGCACGGTGCGCCCAAAGAGATGATAAGTGATCGAGGACGTTCCTTCCTATCCAATATTGTGAAAGACATTAATCAACTATGCCAAACATCTCATCTTCTAACGACAGCCTATCACCCACAAACCAATGGACTGACCGAAAGATTTAACAAAACATTGGCCGACATGCTGTCTATGTATGTTGACGTTGAGCAAAGAAATTGGGATACAGTCTTGCCTTTTGTGACTTTCGCTTACAATTCAGCAAAACAAGATACCACCGGGTTCAGTCCCTTCTTTCTCGTACACGGTAGAGATATACAGACTCCTCTGGATGTGATCTTTCCTCATTTCGCAGAAACATATAACGAAAATTATGCACAACATCTAGTCACCAGGGCAGAGGAAGCTAGACAGCTGGCGAGACTTCACATCCTCGAGTCTCAAGCAAGTGACAAACGAAGATATGACGAAAGACATCGACCACTCAGCTATAATATCGGAGACCTAGTCTGGGTTTTTACTCCCATACGAAAAGTTGGGCTTTCGGAAAAACTTCTAAGGCGTTATTTCGGACCTTACCGAATCACACGACGACTATCTGATGTATCATACGAAGTAGAGAGCATGGAAGAGAATAAAAGGCGACGAAGTTTAAAGGACGTAGTCCATATTCTGAGGCTGAAACCATATTTTGATCCAAACGAGCAAATAGCTGATGAAGAAACGCACAGAAATTCCAGGGGACCTGTCACGAGAAGTCAGACTAGATTGCAGCGGGACGCTGCTTCCTCCTAAGGAAGGGGAAATGTAACGAAATTAGCATTCTGTGCTCGGGAGAGCCTTCTGGTTGATCAAGGCCCACCCCACTAAATATAGCGATACTGGAATTATCTGCTGTGTGAACCGATGGCTCCAAGGTAAAGCGCTGGACTACAGACCAGCAGGTAGTGAGGTCGATCCCCGTGGAGGCAAGTGTCCTAAAATTCGTTTTGGTTTAAAGATTGCTTTGTGTTTATTTCTAGTTCCTTCGGAAATATGCTAATTGTGATTATGTTAATTATTATGTTAATCGTTATTTGATTTCTAGAACTTTCCAAGCTTGGAATGTTCCATTCGAGAAAGCACCCCTCGAGTGTATTTAAGCTGGTGTAACCTTGAGTTGGGGGAATAAAGCTTTGTGTTGGTTCATGCTTGTTGTATTCACTCGTTCTCAGTCAACACCTACGCGACAATATATATATATATATATATATCAATATATATATATATATATATATATCTGACCTATGTCACACTGTAACTCTCATATTTATGAACCGATTTGGATGTAATTCGGTGTGTACATAGTACATACCAATGTCTCGACCGAGTTCGTTGGCCAGCTTCATCCGCCATTTTGTTTCAAAATGGCGGCCATTTAAAATTTTTTTAAAAATTTAAAATTTGAAATGTGGTACCAAAAAATTGAAAATGGAAAAATATTTTTTTCTTATGTATTTGACCTTTATACAAAGATTCCGGAGCAGTTTTTGTTTCGTCTATATCTTAAAAAATGGCTGAGTTATAGCATTTTGAATTTCTAGTGTGGCTGAGATTTTGAAACGTCCTGAACTTTGTCACGCGATAAAAGGCGTATTTATGAACCGATTTGGATGTAACTTCGTTTGTACATAGTACATACCAATGTCTCGACCGAGTTCGTTGGCCAGCTTCATCCGCCATCTTGTTTAAAAATGGCAGGCATTTAAATTTTTAAGAAAAATTTAAATTTGAAATGTAGTACCAAAAAATTAAAAATTGAAAAAATATTTTTTTCTTATGTATTTGACCTTGATACAAAGATTCGGGAGCAGTTTTTGTTTCGTCTATATCTTTAAAAATGGCTGAGTTATAGCATTTTGAATTTCTAGCGTGGCTGACATTTTGAAACGTCCTGATATTTGTCACGTGATAACAGGCGTATTTATGAACCGATTTGGATGTACTTTGGTGTGTACATAGTACATACAAATATCTCGACCGAGTTCGTTGGCCAGCTTCATCCGCCATCTTGTTTCAAAATGGCGGCCATTTAAAAAAAAATTTAAAAATTTAAAATTTAAAATGAGATACCAAAAAATTGGAAAATGAAAAAGATTTTTTTTGTATGTGTTTGACCTTAATACAAAGATTCCGGAATAGTTTTTGTTTCGTCTATATCTAAAAAAAATGGCTGAGTTATAGGATTTTGAATTTCTATTGTGGCTGACATTTTAAAACGACCTGATTTTTGTCACGCGATAACAAGCGTATTTATGAACCGATTTGGATGTTACTTGGTCGGTACATAGTACATACCAATGTCTCGACCGAGTTCGTTGGCCAGCTTCATTCGCCATCTTGTTTCAAAAGGGTTGCCATTTAAATAAAATTAAATTTAAAATTTAAAATAAGGTATTAAAAAATTGGAAAATGAAAAAGATTTTTTTATGTGTTTGGCCTTGATACAAAGATTCCGGAGCAGATTTTGTTTCTGAAAATTTGTTCTTTTGTTTATATCTTAAAAAATGGTTAAATTATAGCACTTTGAATTTCTAGTATGGCTAACATTTTGAAACGATCTTGTATTTGTCACGCGATAACACACGTATTCGCCTATTTCCATGTAAGAAGGCATGTGGATAGTATACATCAACATCTCAGCCAAATATAAGTTACTTTAAATAAAAGCAGCTTGGATAAAGCTGACTAATTTCGTGAAATTCTCACTCATAATGACTTAATATTGATAAAAATTAGTATTGAATCGCCTATATTCGGTTTCCACTAAATTGAGCTTCGTGTGTTTGAATAATTTAAGTTGGCTTTTTTAAAATAAGGAATTTGAAAGCTACCTCTTCCTCCCGGCACTGGCCGGAAGGACTTTTTAAAAACTTTTTACCTAAATATAATTAGAATATAACATTTTAGTTATTCTGTGTTATTCTGTGTAACCCTTTATCTATACTGAGGTACATATAAGTACCATTAAAATAACTTGTTTTAAAATTTATTCGATACATCGATTAGTAGTAATACAGTTTATAATAAGTTATAGGTGCATTACTTTATCTTGTTCCAAAAGCATTATTGGTTACATAAAACAAAAATATATTTAAAAGGATGATTTCTTTTGCTTTTGCATCTTTTCAGATTTCTTGGCGTTGTGGGGCGGGGGGAATTTATCAATTCGGAAATATTTCTGTATTTCTATTCTAAGAACATTATATTTGTACGTTTCCTAATTCTTAAAAATAGTAAGAAAAATATTTAAAATAAAAGATTTGAGTGGGGTTATAAATATTGCATAAAATCCCTATAAATTCAAATTTAATTAATCCTTCTAAATCCTTCAATCCTTCTAAAATCCTTCTAAAATTCAATAAATGGTTATGTAAGTCTTTTAATGCAGTTTCAAAAATTCACGAAAAATGCTTTAGAAGATAAAATTTTCACGAATTCATAATTCAGTAGATAAAGGGTTGAGGAATGAAATATTCTTTAATATTCTTTTAGATTTAACACAATTCAAGAAATATATTATTTATTGTAGACAACAGTTTTAAAACGTAGTAAAAAAAGTAAATGTTTAAATATTAATCTGTAAGAAATATTGTTCCTATTTGCTGCATCTAATTTACAATTGAAAATCAGAAGGAAAACGCATAAAAACCTATACAGTTTTCAATATACTTTAGTTATCATTATATGTTATATTGTTCAATTCTATTGCATTTTTAAGACTTTTATATAGTAAGTATAGCATGATAAGCTTGCATAGTATAACAAGTATGACAAACCTAAAGTAATAATAGAACTAATGCGTGCAACATTTGAAAGCGAAACTCATTAAATTTAAAAATTCGAAAAGCGGGAAGATTAGAATTCCAGGTTTCTGAACACATCGGATGACTTCTAGCATATTGTTCGTCTCGGCCAGTGTGTAGGCTACAGGCTTTCCGCGCGCCTGCCCATGGTCCTAGAGTACTTATGCATGTAAAAGCACGCATAATTTCGTGATTGCAATTTATGTGGTTTAAAAAAAATCCGTAACAATGCATTAACTTAGCGTATTCCCGATTAGTGAAAATTCCCAGATATAACTTATTATTTAATAAAAAGCGTAGAGCAATGAATTAATTAAAGAAATTATAATTGTGGCTATATTTCTTTTTTTTTAAGATATGGCAATATGAAAGAAAAATAAAGCATACTTTAAACTATCTCTTCAAGATTTTTACGTTCTTTTCTCAGTGTAGAGTCATAATTTAATTTATGTGAAACTATTAAAAGATAAATGAATATATTTTAGAAAAGTATATCACATTATTTTTTTATGTATATTTTCTATTTCTTAATGCTTAAAATGTTTCTTTTATGCAGTTTCACAGCCAGTTAGCTGACTGGCGAGGGTGGATTGGCGCATCATTTGCTGCATAACTGTTGTAACCATAAAGGAAATTAAGTGATTTATTACCGTCTACCGAATAATTAATTACTTAAAAATAATTTATCAAATTATAAATAAATTGTAAAAATTTAAAATGTCGTATTGTCATCGGAAACAATTTTTTGTAAAAAAAATTTCTTAATTATAGCATGTCAAGAAGTGGGTTAAAAATAGATCTTAAAATTATATCTTTACATACAAAAACCAAGTTGAGTTAAATGAAAATTATAAGTAAAAAACAGTGTTTGCAAGACAAGCTTTTACTATAATCTACTAAAAAGAACGAAAATGTCGAAAGACAATTGATTGAAATAAGTACACTTTTTAAAAGAAATTGCGGGGGATTTATTTATCAGCTTGTTTAAAAAAAAAAAATTAAATGAATATACGATTTCAAATCCAGCTTCTTGATAAGATGAAAAATCTATCAAAGGCCTCCTGAGTTTTAAAACTCCTTTATTTCCAATCTTGGATCTAATTGAAAGAAAATCGATGAAAATCAGCTTATTTCTGAAGCAATAGATCACATGTACGGGATCACATACTGGATGATATTTAAGTACCCTTAATCAAAAATGTTTTGCCCCTTAAGGGTGGCGAAGAAAAGTTTCGAATATTATTTTACAGAATATTGATTGTATTGTTACCGGAAATACGTTACGATACCAAAATTTAAGCCAACTGTAGTGCAAGAAGTGTGTTAAATTTAGATTGCAAGATATGAGCCGAACGCAATGACAAGGCAAATTAAATAAAAGCTTATAATAAAAAGAGTAAAAATAAACAATTAACAAATTTGCACATAATGTCTTTGGATTACAATCCTCATGTGTACAATACATGAGATTTATTTTTTATTCGTGTTACATATTTCTTCTACCGTTGAAAAATGCTTTTGTTCATATATATATTTCTGTAATAAAGATGTAAATTTTGCATCACAAATCTTATTTTAGAATAACATATCAGCTTAAAAAATTCAAGCGTCAAATTTTTTGACAGATTATTCATCACTGGAACTCACGCGATTAAACGATTCTTGTTCCTAAAGGCAAACAAAATATAATTTATATTCAGAAAACATCGTTTCTCTCTTACTGTTTCAATTTGTCAATTTGTTTTTCTCTGGAAAAAAACCCTTCATACTCTCATATTTTTAAGCGCATTTCTTGAATTTAAATAAACCATGTAAAATGAAACTGTTAAAATATTTATTAAAAATCTCTATGTACGGCACTTCCATATTTCTGAGGTAAACTTCCTAAGTGAATCATTAACACTTTGAAAGAAACATCCCAAACACTGTATAGAATTTTCTGTAGCGTAATAATATATATATTTTCTACCGCTAAAAAACTATTCTCGTGATATATGATATATATTTCTTGAATATATATATATCACAAATCTTACTTTGGAATAATATTCCAGCTTAAAAAATTCAAGTGTTAAAATTTTTGACAAATTAGTCATCACAAGACCTCACGCGATCAAACCATTATCGTTCATGAAACCAAAAAAATTCCAATTTATATTCTGAAAACACTCATTTTTTCTTAGTGTCTCAATTTGTCAATTTATTTTTTTATTTGTTCAAATATTTTCAAATTTTCGTAGTTTCAAGTATGTACCATACATTTAAATAGTCTGTGTAAATAGTCATTAAACCGGTTAAGATACTGATACATTTTAAGATTTTTCCGACAGCATTATAGTGTGATAAAAATTGATTTTAAGAAATGAAAATCCACAAACGGTACTGTTCGGTATTCTGTTGACTTATAAATCAGCTAGAGCTATTATTTAGAAAACTATCAATGGGGAATAGCATTTACATTTTTTAATATTATATTAAAACACTTCACTATTCGTGTTTTTAATGTGTAGATTTGACAATATGTCTCTTACAAGGAACACTGGAGGAGTGCTTTCCACGTATTATAACGAGATTTTGCGGGCAGGTGTAAGATACACAGATATGCATATCCACCAAATTTTATTTGCAATGCAATAGGTAGTTTTGAGCAGAGATATTGGGATCAGAAATGCCATACAACGCATTTTTGAAAGTAAAAATGCTTCTCATTGTTAGCATTCCTTTTGTGTTTATAAAATTTACATCATCATTTTTTTCAGGTCTACAAAACTTATTTTTGCTAATATTGAGATTTCATACTTTTTCACTCCATCGATATACAGAGTGTCTCATAATACATTTTATATTTCAAAAACTCATTAAAAAATTAATAAATTGTCCTATATTGATGCGGTATGCTTCATAAGACTTCTGAAAGTATTGGAGTGTAAATAGAATCAAATAGTTCAAAGAGATTCAAAAGTACATTTATATTTTTAAAAACATGAAATCGTAATAAATTGCGCATCGGAGATCAGTTTACACCTCATGTCTTATAAAAAGATGGAGTTTTCTGTTAATAGAGAAACAAATTAGTTCAAAGATCGCCGTAAGTAATTTTTTGAACTATTGCCTTTTTTAAGTACAAAATATCCGACACTTAGTCAAGTTTTATGGTGAAAAACTGCAGTTCGATACGGCAATCTGTTATTTTTAACGAATTTTTTTAAATGTTATCGAATATATGGAAAACTTTGTGCAGCTGCATAACTGGGACGGAATCATCAAGCTACATTCATTGATTCATAACCAGTTTCCGTCTCGAAGTTACAGGAAACATAGCAGTATTCCTGCTACTTTAGTGAATGTCTTGAGAATTATGAATCCTTCACACATCCGATTTTTGTTTCAGAGTCAGTGATTTATCCGTTTGTACAACGTGTTTATCCGAACCGCCAACGTTTTGCATTCGTTGTGCCTGGTGCAAATTATCCTATTGTTTTCTACATTTCTATCAAGGTTATCCCATTTTCCAAACGTATGTGGACTAGGCATTCCTATTTTTTGTTGTTGTTGTTGTCGCGGGCGTCACCGTGGCATGAAATAATTTACCCATTATGTTATAGCATAATAAATAACTATTATGTATGTAGTATAATGAACATTATAATGTATAATATAACGGTATGCATTTTAATAAAATAAACTTTGTTGCTGGAATTAATACGAATGCTAACAATGAAGGACATATCATCTTTTGAAACGCATTTATGTATGATATTTTTGATTCCAAATATATCTACCAGAATTAACGATTTCAGATAAGATTTGGCAGATGAGTATAATACTAGTGTGTTAACAGGTGTCCCGGATAAATCAATGTTCCAAATGCTCTGGATAACGCTAATTTCTTAAGTTTATCTCACCATTTTTAATCGTAGATAATTCTACCATTAAATGAGGCAATGAAACTTACTTTAAAATACTGATGTCTAGAGTATTTGGAGCACCGATTAACGCACCGACATCTAGAAACACTACTTGGTACCTTTTATCAACCTGCAAAAAATCGTTACAATCTGTGTGTATTACACAATACTTCATGTGTGTTCCTTGTTAGACAACATACTACAAATTCTCATACATCAAATTACCATCTGATACAGCTCATATTCAAAATATTAGAATAATTGAGGAAAAGTAATGCGAAAAAATTATTTATCATTTATTTATTTTTGATACTAAGTAAATGCATTTAAATTTCTTATAAATTAAATCTGGAATGTTTAGATAAGATTTTAACATTTACAAAATATAAAATGCAGCACAATACATTAGGTATACAGCTTTCTAAAACACATCAAAATATTGGAATAACATTTAGATTGTTTCAAAATATTAGAATAATTTATCTTACGCAACAATATTACCTTATGAATGTGAAGTAAATGGTAGTTAATATTTTGTAGCATCCCCCTTAGCTTTCATAACAGCGTACAATCGATCTTGCATACTATATACAAGGTATTTACAAATATTTCTATCAAAATTAGCCCAATTATTTTATACGTGCCATTAACTCAGTTTTACATGAATTAGGATTTTCTTGGAGTTTTTTCCTCATTATACAACATAAGCTTTTGATGGGATTAAGGTCTGGGGATTTTGGTGGTCAAGGAAGTACCTTAATGTTGCGTTGGCGGAACCAATTCTTATTTGACACAGAGGTATGCGGTGACGCTAAATCTTGTTGAAAGATGAAATCATCTTCAAATAAATCTTCTGATGATGGAATCATGTAATATTTCAAAATGTCTTGATATATCTGAGAGTTAACCTTTCCGTAGACAATGCATAGCTTTCCAGGTCCTTCTGCACTCATGCAACCCCAAATCATGACCCTAGCAGCAAATTTTACAGAACGTTTAAGGCATTCTTTATCAAATGCTTCTTGCTTCATTTTCCAAACTCGAATACCTTGATTACCATATGAAACACAAAACATATCTTCATCACTAAATAATATATTTTTCCAATCTTCTTCGCTCCATAAACGACTTGATTTACACCAATTCAATCTTATACGCTTTGGTTTTGCAATTATGAAAGGTTTTGTTTTAGATACACGAGATTCAAACTTAAATTTATAGAGAAGTCTTAATGTTGTCCATGTAGAAACTTCAACTCCTACTTCTTTCCATTTTCGGTGCAAGAATCGCACACATTTAAAACGGTTTTTCTTAACTATACGCGTCAGTTTCCTGTCATCTCTAGCAGATGTTTTTAGTTTTCGGCCGACATTTTGGCGATTATTTTAAAAATTTTCATTTTTTGAATATTGTGTTAGTATTTTACTGACGCTTGATTGCGAACAATATAAATAATTCGCTGTATAATATTGGTTTTTACCGTGCCGATACAAATTCAACATACGAAGTTTAATATACTCAGGAATATCACTCACACGTTCCATTTTAACACGAAAAAGCAAACAAACGGCAAAAAGGATACTGATGTTAAATAAAATCGTTTGAATTTAATTAATAATGCCACCAGTTATTAATTGTTGATAATTAAAGGAAAATTAATGTGAAATATTCAAATATTTTGAAGCACTTGAATAAATATTCTAATATTTTGACTTTGTAAAATTATTTTTTTTTCCAATTAATCTTTTGAAAAATGATATTAATTTTAAGATAATAAATATGTTTAATCAACAATAAGTTCTTAATAAAAATATCTTTTGCATATTTGCATTAAAAGACATTAAATTACCAAACGATATTTTCAATTTGTAAAAAAAGTAATTATTCTAATATTTTGAATATGAGCTGTATGTATTATCTGGTATTTTACATATTAAATGGGACTGTTATAATAGGGATTAGATAAGACGCTTCGATTTTTGTTTTCCGAATTTCATACTTGAAGTACTCACAGAAAACTATAAAAAATAGACTAATAACTGTTTTTAAAAGAACACTCCTCAGCATTATACACTGTTAAAATTTTCAGTAAAATAATTATTCATTGGCTATTTAATTTCTATCCATTTTACTATTTATCTAGAAACACCATTAATTCACAAAATTGTCTTTCTATCAGAATTTAAAATATTTATCTTTCAGAAATTTTTCATGAACCGTAAAGTAATCATAATTTTACCTTTTTTCTGACTAATTAAAAAGCTTTAAACTGAAGTTACAGAACCTTCAACTCTAAATATTACAGTTGAATAACTGTTAAGATATAGATTACGTACGACACTGCGATATATATATATATATATATTATATATATTTCGTTATTTGAAAAAGGCGACAGAAAACTTTCAAAAAGAGACAAATAACAATTGTTAAAGAAACATTCGTCAGCATAATAAATTGCTGAGATTTGCTTGCAAAATGATTCATTCAAAATGATTCATAGCTACATAATTTACACTCACTTTGTCATCTATAAATACCATTAATTTCTAAATAAAATATATTGAAAAGAGATAAACATAATTGTATTTGAGAAATATATTAGCATTTTTTAAATTCTGCCTAAAAATGTATAATAAATAGTGCGCAGGCACCAATCGACAACACACCTCACCTCTCTTTCACTCGCATGTTAACTCATTTATGCCCAGCGTCCCATTTCTGGGATGCTTCTAATTTTAATAAATCTGTTTCCATTTCTTCTTCTGTATAACATGAAAATTGTAGGATATTGTTATATATAAATGTCTTTATCTGTTACCAAGATCATCCTAAGATAAATATGTATTTGCTTAAGTGAAGGCTTTTTTCCTTAGTTTATAGATTTTTCATTTTTCAAGAAGGCGAAATGAAAAAAGTAAGTTTATTTGTTTTGTTTTTCTATCAAGGGTCCAAATAAATAAGCCATAATCTTAACTTGTAGACTTCTTTGAAAAACGTATTATTTTTAATTATGAAATTACATGTCCATGTCTATATTTTAGGCAATTTTGTAACGTACAAAATATAGTTCGCTCGGCACGAATGGGTACATATTTTTATTAACCATTTAGAAGACAGTTAGTTATGTAAGGTCATAAGGTCCTTTTCAAGATGATTATGAAACAAATTGTTTTTAAGCCACTTATAAGATTATTCTTATTTTATCATTACTAATATTTATAATGTTATTAGTCTCTGTAAAGATATAAATATATTTTTTTTAGATGTTCATAAAAATACTAATTATAATATATAATATGCAATTTAAAAGCTAGTTTTATATAAATTTTGATAAAACTTATAAATATGCATATTATACTATTACAAATATTATGCATATCCCCATATTTAGTAAGTTTACATTTTATCAGATAAATACAAAAATATTTTAGTTTATTTTTTCTTAGATTTTTCCTGTTCCTTTTGAAACATTTTAAAGTGAATTTACCAACAAATTTGAGAAAGCAAAAATTCAGGCAAAAATGGGTTAATATAGCAATTGAAGCAGTTAAAATACAGGTTAAGAATTTCTATCTAGAATATTTAGGAATCCGGGAGTAGAACTTCGTATTTGAAAGAGTGATAAATGACATTGAAATGGAAAATAATGCACATTTTAACAGTAATATTATACAAAATTACAGGGTCGGCACAATCTCGCGGGAACCAAGGTCTCTAATTGTATTATTCGACTAATAAAAAACATCAAAAAAAAATTTATACCATAGATTAATTTATAACATAGAGTATAAAATGTATGAAAAATAACATGCAAATTCTATCACATCTAATATGTATAATTATTTTTAATTTCTAAAAATTGCCTAACCTTTAGAATATTTTAAATCTTTATATTTTGCGTTTAAGGTTACTTTCAAGATCTTCAAATCTATACATTCCCTGGCAATTATAACAATTTTGATTGTTAGAAGTAAAGTTAATTGCAATTTTTTTTCGCGAAAAAACATTTAAAGACAAATTTTGAGCAATAGCATCGTTATTTTACACAGGATAACGTTATTTTGAATTGTTTAAAGGCGCGTCCAGGGTCCTTAACAAGACTCCAACTGGCGCAGCGCCCTTGGCAGAAGCCCCGTTTTCCTGATGATTGCGCCGACCCTGCAAAGTTATAATAGTATTAAAACTGATCTCAAATAATAACCACTTCTGGTTGATAATGCGCCTATAACAAAGCAGTAGAAATATTTGCGAGAATCAATTTCAGTATTAAATACGTATGCTGTTGTTTACCTCAACAGCATGTTAAAAAATTAATTAAATTTAAAAAATAAAAAAAAAACGACTTCGTAAAAAGCGAACTAATTAATTATTTCTCATCAATGTGAAACTATTTTTTATATTACTTACCAGTTTTTTTTTATTTACTTGTATTGATGACTTTTAAATTGTGTTTAATTGTTAGTTCCTATATATAAACACTGTTTTGATGAGGCCTGTAGCTGTCTATCATGGTTAGAATTGCAGTAAAGCTAGAGATCCTACCTACACAACTTCCAGGTTGAATAATATTTAAACGGAGCTTCTGACTGTAAAATAGCCAATGAAACATCGTCTTCATTTTGTAGTCCTATCCAATAATATTCCACTCAATAAGGTGCGTAAAAATTTTTTTCGTCTCTACCGCCATATTAAATTTATAAAAACAAAGCCTATCCTATAACCATCGGACGGCTAAGAGGAGTCGATAGAGAACTCATTGATTAAAATCTATCCAGCCGTTGGGAAGTTTCGAGGGTATAAGGAAATCGACATACCCAGATACGCGTGAAACACATAACCCTTCTTTTCAGTCGGGTGAAAAGTCACAATTTTCCAAATAATTCCTCCTATTGAATAGTATGGAAACGGACAAACAGATAGTCTAGCCTTATGTCTTAATAATCAGTTTTTCATTTATTCCGGAAATGCTAAAACACATAATGTCTTAAATTCATTAAGTTATTCTTAATGGGACCAGGTAAGCGAAATTTTGGAAAAAAAATTCGATTTTCACTTTTTTTTATATCATTAAATAGTTTAAACTTTTATCTTTCCAATGATGTATCATTCATGTTTATGTATATAAAAAAGAAGTGTTGGAATTATTTGTTCTTTATAAGAGTACTTCACAGCTTAATGGCCATTTAAATATTTAATTGACTTTTTCTCAAAACTTTGATTTTTCATGTTTATGTTCCTTTTTTCAATATCTATTAAACTTAATAACTCAGATTTTTTTAAATACTTATATTATGTTATATTGTATACTTTAACACATGGATTTAATGATTTGTTGAGAATTATTTATTTTAGGCAGTGAAATCTTACCAAAAATGCTAATTTAAAAATGACCTTCAATAAATAATTAATAATTAATTTTCAGTTTCACTTAGAACGAAAATAGTCTGTTAAAATATGTAAAGCAAGTTATTCTAACTACTTTGTAAATCTAGATCTCTATTTTTCACCATTTCCGAGAAAAAGGTACATAAAATTGGTGAATTTAACATGTCGAAGATAGGACTTTCCCGATTCCCTTAAGTCATTAAAATTAAGAATGAGTGCAGAATATATAAGACATACACATTTAATTCAAATAAATATTTACGCGTCCATTACTTATCAGTTGTATATTATATCATTGTTCCTTATAGCTCTTGTTATGTCCTAAGAGAGTACATTTTATACAGACAAAATGATTTTAATTTTATTGCTTAAAATAAATTGCATAAAAATATTTTATTGGAAAGTACTATTACATTTCCGTTTTGGAAATGTGACTAACCACCCGAACGAAGAACTTTGTTTAATATATGCGATTACTTTAATTAAATGAAGCAAACTTTTTAAGCAAAGTAATATAATGTAAATAAAATGCAATATTTCGTAGCACGCAATTTAACATTAATAGTCTTTGACATGAATTTATATTTCTGTTTATTCCAACATTTTTCTAGGGCATTTATTCATTGCATATCTTTTTCAATAAATAATGCTGTGTAGAATTCCCTTTAATTAGATATGATATTTCATTCAAATTTATGTAACAGCTTTGCTTTGCGTAAGATAATTTCTAAAAACTATTCCTGTAATTAGATTGTAACTTACGTTAGCGAATTTAATTTGAGGAACAAATAAGAAAATTTTCAAATAAGAAAAGTGTTGACGATCGTGGATAGCAATCATGAAGAATACTTATTCATTACATATCTATTTCACTAATAATACCGTGTATGTTTTCCTTTAATTAAATATGATATTTTTATTCGAATTAATATATCATCATAGCTGCCTGCTTTCCGATATTTGCAGTTTACATAAACGCATTTTGGACAGACAATTTGTTTTGAAAGAATCTATACACTCTCCGTGTGAAATATATTTAATTTCATTTATTAAGTAACATTTCTTATTAAAAATCTATTAATTGCATTTCGAAGAAAAAAACAAGGAAGTTTGGTAACTATATGATTACTTTGCTTTGCATAGGATAAGCCATAAAAATTATCCCTGTTATTAGATTGTAACTTATTTAATAAATTTATCTTGAGAAATAAATAATACTTTTTTTTTTAGAATAAATATACTTATTTATTGCAGTGGTGAAAGGAGTGTCATGATAAAGCATGTGAAATCGGACAAGTTTTTATAGGAGAGATTATCTGCAATTCCCTTAGTCAAAAATACAGACTGTTCCTCTCCAGAACACACTCTTAACTTTACTAATAATGAGACTCAAGTAAGGAAACTTTCAGGGAAACTCTTAGTTTCCTTTGAATGAAACTTTCAGTTTTCTTAGTTTTTTGTGCAACGTGCTACATTCATATTGATGAAAATGCAGCTGAACAACTTTCAGTATATGTTATCATGTTAGTACACTTCGGAAATAAATCTTTTAAAATTTCGGTATGAACGAACAGCATGATGCAGCTTGGAATGACATTCTCCACTCACAGCCCAGTCGATTTAACTCTATTTTTTCGCTTTATGTCGGTTTCAGGTCTGATTGATTTTAATTCTTTTGGGTCGGGATTTGACTCTTGCGGATCAAGTTCGCGTTGATACGATTTTTCAAGAAAATAAAAGTATGCAAAATGTTTTCAGACCCACTATAAATTAAAAAGAAATTCTGTATATAATATGTTCATTTTTCAATATAAAAGATGGAGTTAATATTAGAGATAAAGTTAAAGACTACTGTTGGAAAATCTTAACAAAATAGAGGTCAATGTTCTTACATTTCAGGTTCGATGCGGGTTTATGTTTAAACCGAAAAATACTTAAAGTATTTCGGCTTTGGTTGGGTGTCGAGTTGAGCTGTGTCGGTTAAAGAAATATTTTTGTCGTATTTAGATTGGTTTTAAATGGACTTTAAGAATAATTTTCGGGTTTGGGTCTGGTTATAACCTACCCGCGCAAGACTCTGCTCTAAATTATTTAGTTCAATGCCAAACTGAAAACACTGAAATGAAGCATGTTTTGCACAAACTAAAAATAAACGCAATAAAGGCTAGTAACTAAATTAGTTTAATCAATCATTTTTTAAACTTTCGTAAACAGCTTCGAAAACAAATAAATTTCCATAAAACATCATATTTTCAATCTATCATTTGCTAAAATATTTTTTACCGTCACGTTATTGTTAAAATATCATAATAAAAAGGAGTTGAGTTTCTTATGTGTCTTTCATTTTTTCTGCATAATGAGAGAATGCCTAAGGCAACGAAAGATGACAAATTTGTGACTTTTCGACTGTGTTTATTTATTTATTTTTATATATTTTAATTTGTTCTAAGAAAAAAAAAATTTAATTTTCTGCTAATACATATGCATGCTTTCATGATAAAGTAAAAAAAAAATATTTTATGATTTTTCAGAATGAAAAAAGAATGAAATAAAATAATTCATTGAAGAATAATTATAAGAGATTTATAGGTTTTCCTAAAAATTAAATGATTTTATTTCATGAATAAAAAAGCGTCATCAATAGGAGGGATTGTTGTTGCTAGAATATAAAATATTTTCTGATATTACATTTCAAAATTATTCATAGAAATGAGTAATTAATCTTTCTAGGATAAATTCCGATAAAATGTATATAATTTGAATAATGATCCAATAAGAAAAACACATTTATGTTTTAGAAAATGTTAATATTTACCTCTAAAGAAAACAAGATACTTTGTAATAAGTAATATTTTACATTTTCTATAAGCAGGTTATAATTATATGACAGGAATTAATATTTTTAAAAAATGCATATTCCATTTTCTTTTCTTATAAAAGAATATTTTATGTTACTAGTACAGAAAACTATTTAAAGTGAATTCTGTAAAATACATACAGAAATTACTAATACATGAAGAAAAATGTTGCATAAAAAACGAATTGTTTAAAAATAAATATTTTCAATTTTTTTTTCTCATTTTTTTCAGTTTTAAGTTTATTAAATATCTTATTAATAGGTCGATGTTTATATTTACACCAAACAATTTTATATCTATTTTTTATTATTATTTGCTGAACACATGGGTGCAGTATCGATGCTTTTTAAAAAATGCCAACATAGTTGAAAGTGTTTATGAATTCGGTTTGTCTGCCTGTCGTCTGTCCTTGCAAATATACTCGAATTTACGTAATAATTGGTATATATTATTGAGGTTTTCCATAGAATGTTTGGTATTTAAGATAAAGATTGTAACTTTTAAAGTTTATTTACAGGGGCACTCAAAATATTCCGTTACATTATGGTCTATGGGGAAAAATCATATGCGGTGTACTTTAATGGTGATACACAATTTTAAACATAATCAAATTTATATACATTAGTGAGCTGCATTAGAAGATATTTACAATAAAATATGTGATGTAGCTCTTATAGTGTACGCATACAGGAGAACTCAAAATTATTTCGTTATATTATAGTCTATAAAGAAAAATCGTTTGCGGCGTACTTTAATTATATTACTCTGTTATAAATATAATGAAATTGATATAAATTTATGAGGTGCACTAAAACATGTTTTCTGTAAAATATGGATTGCAATGCATCTATCATTAATTTACAGGGTCACAAAAAAGAGTTCGGCTATATAAAGATCTACCGGAAAAACTGTTCGCAGTGCTTTTGAATTATGTTGCATTATTTAAGACAAGATGAAAATTTATATACATTAATGAGGTTTACTGCAAGATGCTTGAATTAGAATCTGACATGCATCGCATTTATCGTTCATTTACAAGGACAAATAAAAGATTCCGGATACAATACTGTAAGTATAATTTTAATCAATTTTTCAGCAGTGAAATTACGCCCGTATTTATTGAATATTAAATTTCGTGAAAATTTTCACAATGCGTAAAACTAAGCGTAAACCAGCAGAGTGAAAAATATCCA
The DNA here is from genome assembly GCA_963932465.1 of Maratus speciosus. NCBI lineage: Eukaryota > Metazoa > Arthropoda > Arachnida > Araneae > Salticidae > Maratus > Maratus speciosus. The sequence goes on from OZ010786.1 coordinate 177,621,205, forward strand.
AGCCGGGAATCGAACCCAGATCCTTGGAATAGCGCTCCAATGCTCTACCGTTAAGCTACGAGGACGATACCGAGCTTGGCATCTCTCACTCTGAGTGTAATTCCTGGTAATGTGATTTCAATAGATTTCAAAAGACTGAATCTAATGAAAGGGATTTCAATAGATTCATTCAAAATCATGTTTTTGCCTGAATCAAAATACAGCTTAAGGGGTCTCAGGATTCTTAAAGTTTAAAAAATTTTGAAATTACAATTTTTTTTAGAAGTAAAACTTCTATTTCTTTGAACATTTTGATGTAATTGTTTACTTGAAATTCTCATTAGAACAGAAGTTATGGCTTTTATAATTATAACCGAGCGGTATTTCAGAAACTTTAAAGTCGATTTTCTCTAAATTACGTTTTTGTACATAACGCACAGGATATCTCAAAAACTTCTGAATATTTTTTCATGAAATTTTCAAACGCACATGTTTCATGTTAATATGCATAAACTGAACTTAAAATTTCCTTTTTATTGTTAAAAAAAAATATTTTTTTAGTTCATTATACTACTTAAAGTTTCAAAATTTTGTATTAGCTAAATGCAACTTTGTATTAAAAATGCTTTAAATACAAATTTATATAGGTTCAATGTAATTTCTACAATATTAAGTATAAGTACACTGTTAAAAATTTGCAGCATTCTGGCTGGTCATTTGACCGTTTTTTTCCGAAAACGGTTACATAACCGTATTTTTAACACTATTCTGACCATATTATTGGCCATTTTATGGTCAGAATATAGTTAAATTATGGTTATGAAACCGTTTTTTCAAAAAACGGTCGAATGACCTGCCAGAATGCTGTAAAATTTTTAACAGTGTAGGTGCCAAAATTTTTATTCTAGTTGCGAAATTTATTTTGTAATCCTGCGCATAACATGTTAAACCAATTTTCTGCTCGACTGTCAGACATTTGTCTGACAGTTTGGAGCTTTCTATAAATGCTAATTCTGCATCTTGCAATTTTTAAAATACATGAAATGAAAGAACAAACCTATATCTTACATCTCAATAAAAATTGTGTTTTAAAATCATATACATTTTAAGATATTAAATGTTGATATTGGTTTTTTGGGTTTTTTTTTTCATTTTTTCCAATTTTAAGAGTTCTGAGACCATTTAATATGGGACGTATTTAAAAATCTGTAGATAATGTACAGGGCTGTACAAAAGAATTCAAATACGTTTCCGTCTATTGATAGAAATTTCTGAGGTTGAATTGTAAACTGTGTTATGCTTTTTCTAATAAAACTAAATTTTAGCATACTATGTAGAATTTATACAAACTTATAGATCATATGCAGACATATACAGAACTTTACAAAATAAATTGAGTATCTTTCCGGCTATGTGCAGTAATTGTTAAAATCTGTTTTTCAAATGTATTATGCGTTTTTTTTAATGTTTATTTAGGTATCTTGTTCATACTTTTAAACGGCGAAGTTTGATTTAAATTTTCTGGAAGAGTTGAAAATTGTTTCATAATATATGCTTGATGCATGATTTTCCTTCCTTGCGTTTTTCTAAAAACGTTAATGAAATTAGCAAAACATACAGTCACAGAAAATTATTTTATTAAATGTTTGCATCTGTTCTTTTATTATATTTTTATTCTTGTTATAAAAATGTGTTATTATGCTAATACGGATGTTCTTTTTTTTTTCAAATTAAGCGTACGTGAATTTACATGTATTAAAAAGTTTTTAATGGCCTCATATACTATTTCGTTTAATAAATAATTGCAAACATTTTCATTTTCTATGATTTTTTTAGTTATTCGTTAATTCTGTAAGATTTGTGTTGTTTTGAGTAACAGTTACGTATTTAAGAAATGCCGATAAAAAGTTGCTAAAAGCAAAATTAATAAGTATTTCCTGAAATTTTTAAACTATTTAATTAGAGGCTCCAATGAAATTAAATGAAATATTATGTAACAAAGGCTTACAATATTATTTAGGCAAGAACCGTTTTCTGCAGGCATCCCAGCTAAAATTTGTACCAATTTTGTGTTAATATATTACCAAAAATTCAACTTAACATCACGGTGTTACAATCCATGTAGAATAATGGACTGTGGTACCTTATTCCGCTTTCGTGACCATGAGGCTGAGAGGCTTTCTTAGTAAACTAGCACGCCTGATGCGGAAAGGTTTAATTGCCAAGGGTTTAATTGCCCAAGCACGCTTGAAATGCATTTTCCGACAATGTGGGTATTATCGACATCGCAGGGATGAAAAGACGAATGTACCTTATACAAACTGGAAGGCGAGCCTCGCAGCTATAGTGTAGCAGCAAATTTAGCTGACCATTGAGCTACAGGGCATTCCTAATATGGTAATCACAATGCGTATAAATTTCTTAAAATAGCCCATTAAAAAAAAAAAAATCTCCCCAGTTATTTCCAAAAGAGTCTTTATTTCATTTCTTTAACTTTGAACTTTCATTATTTACTTTCACAAATATTATTTTTATCCATCATCTTACGATAAAAACTTTCATTGAGCACTGATCAAAATTGATATAAATGTGTTTAAAATTTTCCAACTCTATTAGATTTCATGCAGTAGATACCAAAATTTAAATAATGCACGAAATCTAAATCCAAATTTCGTAACAAACTTTACTCAAATGAAATGTAAGAAACAAAACAAAAGTGAATTAAATAGTGGTCAGCAAGGAGGAGTAGAAAGTTGTAAATGTCTGTAGATGTTAAAATATTCAATTAAAATCTTCAAAGTTGTTTTATTTGATTAAGTTTGACTATGCTTCATTATATTAGTTATGATTTATTGTTTTCCTAACATGTTTATTATACTAAACAAATGCTACTTCATTTTTTCGGATTCTTATGAGGTGGCTAATTGTTGTACAGTAACTAATAATACTAACGCTCATAGTACTGCTTTAGTAGCAATAGTAATGAAAACAGTAATAACCAATTCAAAATTGTGTAATGCTCTAGCTTTATAGTTTTAGTGGGGGTTTTTACCGTATTTGATCGTCCATATTTTTTAAACAAATATGCAAGTGTTTGAAAAAAAAAAGAATCTGCTTCTTAAAAAATGGAATATTTAACGCCTTCATAATTTCTCGCTATAAAGAATGCATCAATGTGTGGTACTTATTGCACTTTCTATCCAAGTGATAATTTCAAAATTTCAATAAACTAATCAATTAATTAAGTAATTAATTCGTTTAAGTTTCTTTATATCATTGGACTAAATAAAACATTAAATAAATACCTCGAGAACAATTATAGTCTATATTCTAAAACCTAAATAATCAAAACTTAACAAATACGTAAAAAAAGCAACAAATCTTTAGCAAAAATTTTTCATAAATATTTCGCTAACTAATACTGATACAAATCCCTACAGAATGACAAAAGCGAAATACACATATTCGCTCAAAGTTACCACATGTATTTCGTCGAAAATCAAATTAAAATATTAAATCTGATACTTAACAATCAAAGTGGAATTATTGAAGTATTTTCATTTTGTGCAATTTTCAATTTGGAATATATTTCATGCTTATGGGGTTTAAATTCCTCATGTTTCAGTGGTATTAAGCATATCAATGAAGTTTGAATTGAACTGTATATATATTAATTATTATTTTATTCTTAGTAAATAAATTATAAATATTCGTAAAATAGCTCTGAATAACTATTAACGGTAGTTTATATTAACATTTTAATGAATAATTCATACAAATATATTCTATCGATATTTTATTACTAAAGTAGCAGAATGAATATATATATATATATTTAGATACTTATTTTTTTCATAATGAGGCAAAAATTAATAATTATAGAAAAAAAAATTAATCGCAGAATTTTTTCACTGTATCTATTGTAGTTATTTTTTCTAAGATAGAATAATTGAAAGTTTGCGTTTTCTAATACCTTTTCGTGTAGTATTTCAAAACTAAAAATCATATATAATTATAAAAAGAGGAGAAAAATATTTTATTAAGAAAATACTAAAATAAGCAATTTATAAGAAATATAATTTTTAAACAATATGCTTAAATATAATATTTAGCACTAAAGCGTTCTTCGAAAAACGTGATTGATATCATGGTAAATCATTGAATGGATGTAAAATATTATCGATGATGAAATTTAATTCCACAAATTTATAATACTTTTCAGTAATACATTTTGAAATTGCTTACAGAAAATAATAAATAATCTTTTTAGTCATTAAAACCCAATCAATTTTAAATATCAATTTCATAAAAGCACATTTTATTTTCAAAATATAATATCATTAATCTTTTACTCCAATAAAACATAATAACCTATATATTTTACATGTTCCTCTAAGCTTATAGTAATACATGTTGAAAAGTTATGCAAGAAAAATGAATGCGTCATATTCTTTTCCTATAAAAGAATGTCGACATATTTGTATACATAAAAATTGTTTAAAGTAACGAATAAATCCCACACAACATAAAATCGATTCTAGAGATACTTAGAGGAATGATTCGATAAAAATTAAATAGTTGTTTAAACTTAAGCTTTTTTATTAATTTTGAAATTTCTGAATAATATTTTATTAAACTTTTTTTAATAGTTAAAGCTATCTATATGAAAATTACTTTTTTTAATGATAGAATAATTCCCAGTCCATTTTTTGTCTTCGCGAAATATTTTGTAACACATTTTTTCTATATACTCTTATTACAATTTTATCTCTTAACTTTTTTTTTTTTTTTTTTTTTTTTTTTTTTACTAAACAAGTTGGAGTATTTTTGCTTATTTATTTCCCTAAATAATAAAGTATTTCATAAATAAAACCTATTAAGGCAAAAAATGATATTATTGAATTTTTACTTTATTTTTTTGCTTGTTTTCATCCAATTTTTACTTCCAGTTTTATTTAATTATAGATATATATCATTTTTGGGAGGATTTTTTTGTATACTTTGCGAATATCCACACTGTTAAAAATTTTGCAGCATTCTGGCAGGTCGTTCGACCGTTTTTTGAAAAAACGGTTTCATAACCATAATTTAACTACATTCTGACCATAAATTGGCCAATAATATGGTCAGAATAGTGTTAAAATTACGGTTGTGTAACCGTTTTGGGAAAAAACGGTCAAATGACCTGCCAGAATGCTGCAAATTTTTAACAGTGCATGCATTATTTTTGGTACTTTTCCAGAATATGGGCGTTTGCGTTTAATTAAAACCTTAGCATATTTTGGGCTTCAGAATGCAAAATTTGTTTCCAAATGATGTAAACAGATATAAAAATAAACATAATAAATTATTAAGATAGTTTATATATGTATTTTTATATGTAAAAACATTTTATTTATATATTTATTATTAGTTTTATTATTTTTTACATACAATTTACTTCTGTTTGAATATAAAAATATACAAATGGATTATTTGTATTAAATAATTTGTATAAATATTGAATAAATTCCTTGTGTACATGAGACAATGAATAGATTGCCAGAAAATATACATGAAAATTTCCTTCTCTCGCCAAACCCTTTACCTCTATCTCGCCAAGACCCCTATACTGGAGAAATACCTTATTTTTATTCCTTTCATACTGTTCTTTAAATTCTTATCTATATCAAAAACATTTTAGCGATCTCAGATTTTTTTTCTCTACATATACAAGCAAAATTTAAAATTATTTATCTTAAATTACTTATAATAATTTTAAATGAACATAATACCAGTCGTATTTTAACAATTTGCATGTTTATCTCAATATATTTCAATATTCAAAAAATAATTAGGCGAGTTAAAATGAAATTGCGTCGCAAGTTTGATTAAAGATAGAGTAAAGTAGATAAATGTAAAAATAATGAAATAAGTTCATTTAACACTCTAAAATAACACTTGACTAATAAGATGACTAATTACATCGATATTTTATAAATCTCTTTATCATGCGACGCATTGAAATGATTAACATAAATGTCGAAAGAAAATCCAATTAGTCCGCTGCCTACTACTGTGATTAAAAAGTACCCGGAATAAAACAAAAAGTATCATTGATTATTTGTTAAAATGTATTGCATTTCTTTTAGTCTCCTCACTGTAATGGACTTCTGCCAACATTTTTACCTATAATCAAAAAAGTCTTAATGTCGTTTTTAGGAAACTTCTTCAGAGTTAGTAGAGACTTTTCTTTTATCGAATTAATGGGCTCAAAACGGTGACGTCGAAGAGGCAATTTCAACCGTAGAAATAAGAAAAAGTCATGCTGTGCCATATCAGGTGAATACGGAGCTTGTGGAGCCATATTTGATGAATGCTTCGTTACAAATTCACGAATGATAATCGCACTCTGAGAAGGTGCATTATTGGGGTGCAAAATCCATGGGTATTCTCGTATAATTTCAGGCCCGTTTCTAACGAATTGCTTGACGCAAACGGTGCAAAACTCTCAAATAATAATTTTTATAGACTTTCTGATCAATAGGTAGGAATTCATAATGCACAACGCCACAACAATAAAATAAAACAGTCAACATTACCTTCATTTTAGAGCGACTTTGGCATGGTCTTTTCGGTATTCCTTCACACTCAGAAACAAATACTCTTATTTCACGAAATTTTCTCCGTTTTTGACGAAACTGTTTCCTGGGAAATGCTCAGAGCGAATATATCGTCAAATTGAGTAAATTACTTCCTTCTCTTGTTTGAGGATACAAATTTCGTCAAAAGTGCTTTATCGAAAACTGCAAATAAAGGACAAGTGGTGCCATCTCTTGAATAGTTTAGAAGCATCTGTATTTATTGGTAGGGGGAAAATTATTTCGCTCATATTTTCCTTCGAGGAGATTAAAAATCACCTCCGGTGCGGGAGTCCATTGCTCTAACTCTCTTGCCATTGGGGCCTTCAGGAATGTGACTTTACATGCATGTAGTGGATTCTGCAGCGTGTTTATACTTTTTATAAGGTAGATTGCAGTTTTATAGTTGCTGTTATAATTCCTGCAGCTTTTGATTAATAAGGCTAATTTGTTATTATGTTTTTTCTATGGTTAATGAATAATTAGAGTATGATTTGGTTAATATAATTTATTAGTGAAATTTTCTTTGCTCAATGAATGATTAAAGTATGGTATAGTTAATTTGTTGCTCAGAAATAACAATTTTTGAAGTGCATACTGGGGGAGATTTTATCAATTTGATATGGTGGTTAAGATTTTAACACTTTACTGTTTATAGAGGGGAGAGGGATCAATTATGCATATATTTAATTTGATTGTTATATAAATATATTTCTTAAATGAACAAGAGCTCCTAGAATTTTGAAATTTTGCTAATAAAATTTTCTTTTTAAACAATTTCGTAAAACATGGGAAATTTATTGTTTTCGAATTAAACCCTCACTATAAACAGCAAAATAATGATAATTATTATAAATATTCTCAAAAACTTTAACAGATAAAAAAAAATAACTAATACAGAAACATTAACTACCTATATTTCGTATTTCCTGAAAAGCTCTAAAAAGTCCTGTTTTTTAAATAAATTGTGGCAGGAATAACATAAACAAGCATACATCTGCTGGGTAAAATCGCAGGATTTGAAGAGGTACAGTAACGCGCTCGTCGGCAAACAAATACCGCAACCGTTTACTTAAAATTCATTGAGTCTGGCTGTGAGTAAGTGAACAATTTCGTCAAATATTTGAGAGTTTCCATTTCGTTAGAATTCACGTGAATTTCATAAGAAATGATTGGCAAAATTAACGAAATATAGCCCAAGGATTGCTTAATCGTCAAAAGTGAGTGTTTTATTTCTGAGAGTGTTCTGCTTTCAATCGCCATTCACTTGATTTTTGAGCTGTTTCTGCATCAAAAGCATACATCCAAGTTCCATCAGTGTTAATAATGAGTTTAGAAAGAAATCGCCTTGAGAAAGCATCTGGTCGGGTCACTTGAGCACTTTGTTGTTGTTATTTCAAGGATCCCACTAGTGATCTGTTTGCTTCGACCAGTTGATTGCTGGTGTTTCATTACACCTATTTACTGGTGGTGTTTCCTTACACTACTTTTGGTGGCAACTTTGTTGCCACTATTTTTAGTGTAAAGCCAAAAAAATATTTAAATAAAAAATGTTGCTTGCTGCTTCCCGGACTTTTGTAATAAAGTTTTCTTTCAGACGTAAGAAGAAAAAACATTTTAAATTTGAATTTTAAAATATATTGTTTAAATATGAAGCAATCCCCCTCCCCTATCGAATACTTTTCGCACATACCAACGTATCTGCTTTAATATTTTCTTCCTTTTGTATTATCCATGTTAACTTTTTTTTAATGAAAAAGCGTTTGGAAATATTATTATTGGCATTTTTATGGCGTTGTTCCCTCCCCCTTTAATTCTTTTCACATATAAAAATAAAAAATTTTAAAGTTTTCTTTCGCTTTTGATATCCATCTGTAATTATATTTTTCATTTGTAAAATGCTTGGAAATAATATTATTTACGCTTTTTAAAATTTGCCAACAATAGGTAAAAAAAGTGACTTTTTCGAAGTATAAATGAAATTGCTATTGAGTTAATGAATTTTTGAAACAAAAAAATGCAAGAAAACAAAAAAAAAAATAGATAAATTGGAAAACTTATTGCACATTTCATATGGGTTATATATGAATTAATAGTTTCGTATATACTTACAAAATATGTTTAGATTGCTATGCATAGTTTTTAATATTATAAAATGTATTTAACTGAACTCCTTTTCTCAACTTTAACACTAATAAGCTGTTAAAATAATTCTTCTGTTTAAAAACTGTCTACTTCAGCGTGTTTATCATACTTTTCTATAAAACAACCAGTTTTTAAGTTTTTATATGCCATAGTTTTTTTCTAAATTATGATTAGAGAAATTCAAAAGGTTACAGTAAATTTAAGTACGGCATCAGCGAGCGTTACTTATTCTTGCTTACAATACCTACAAAAACGACCTTCATTTATTTGCATAAAGTGCGTTACACCGCCATATCCCCCTCCCCCTCCCCCCCCCTCATAAGTCGGAAAGCAGAAAAAAATAATTTACCTTTTAAAACATCCACAAAATCTAGTATCTACTAAATCAAACGATATTGGTATGCTACATAATTTAAAATAATCAAATATTATCTAAAAATGTGGAACATTACAATTGCACAACGTTCTGAACTACTCCTACATCATTTGCAGAAGACATTATGAATAATCGCTTATCATATGAGCAAAGCGACCACTGTTGACTATTGTTTTTATTCTATTCGCACCATTATTTTTTTAGCCTCCGGTACGGTATGCTATTTCTTTCTCCCTGCTTATTTTGTTTCAAAAAATAATGTTATCTTTCAGAAGCTAACCGTAAAACAAAGCATTACGATTCACTACTCTTTAGCAATTTTTTTAACTTCTAAGCATCGCACGTTTTCAATTTTTATACCGTCGAATTGGGGAAAAAAAGTTCTTTTAAATGCATCTTATTTCAAAACTCTATCTCCGTTTATTTTTGAAATGTTAATTTTTTTTTGTAGTTTTTGGAGCCATTAGCTTAATAGTGGCAACGAAGTACTCCATTTCAGTAGAAAGTAAAGGAAAAATAGTTTTAAAATAGTAATTATATATTTTTGTTGCCATTTTCTCGTAACAACAGAAAGAAAATGTAATTAAAATACATGCTGTTTTGAAAAAAAAAAAATATAAACGAAAGATTTCTGTTAAACAATGGGGCTATTATATACTATATTTAATTGTAAGTATCTATAAATCATTAGATAGCCCCCCTTTTTTTGTCAATTTTCTTGAATGACGCCATCTTTTTGTTGCATCTGTGCATTATTTCGCGATAGTGATGTGCTATGCATGCTTTACTGTAGATGTTTAAGAGTAGATCGTAAATGTGAAATTCTTAAGCGGATGCGAATGACGCCATTTTACATAAAATAAAACGTGTGCTTTAAGTCTTAAAATTGAAATATGTTTTGTACTACAGTAGAGTCCCGCTTAACCGAGTTATTTTTTGCTGATGGACTGGTGACTTCTATTATTATGAAACAGCCAATATAAATGAAGTGTTAGGTGAAGATGAAAGAGCAGCCGTAAAAAAAAATTATGACCATTTTTTCCCCCATTCTGACCAGAAAATCAGAGTTGTAACTTTCATCTCCTCTTTCATCTTCACCTAACACTTCATTTATATTGGTTGTTTCATAAAAATAGAAGCCATCAGTCCATCAGAAGAAAATGAATTAATGGAAATGCCGGGGGCGACACTAAATTCTGAAAAAGCAGAATTCCTGTTCCCTAGTTTTATAAATTTTGTAGTACATATCTTTTGCACATGTTGCCAAAGTGTCATTGACATAGGTTTAAAGACTTAATTTTAAATTATTAATTTGTCATTTTGTAGTTTTTAAAGTACATTTTTCTCTTTTCTCAATGGCTCATACTAATACAAGACATTAAAACAATAGACTGGTTGTTATAATGATCACAGCTAGGAAACCCCTTAATGCTGCTCAACTGTTCAGCGCTATCAAAGTGTATGTGAAAGATTTTTGTTTGGAAAAAGCGATGCCAGATAGAATTAAAAAATAGTCGCCAGTGGCTGCCCTGCATGAGCCTGCATGCTTTATCTCTAAACTCAGTGAAAAAAATTCAGATTTTTTCTTTCCACGATGAAGAATTAATAATATATATTTGTAATATTTCATCCCAGTTTGTTTTTACTGGTACCAGCAATATAAAGAATATTTAATTTTATTCTGTAATTATTTTCGTTATAATAGTACATGGAATAAAAATGTAAAAGCTGAAGATTGAATTTCACATATTAAATGCTTCTCTTATTAATATGTTGATTCTTATTTCTTTCAATACTTTTCTGGTGTATAAAGCATGTTAATGGCTTCATTCATCTTGATTTGTTCCGCCTCATTTCTCTTTTCTTGTGGAAGATTAAGTTAGATGCCCCTGACTTTCAGCGCATGTATATTATCAGCTTTTAGTCAATTACGAATCAATTATTTCTTTTATATTGAAGTGATTCATATGAGAATAAGTGTTTCTACATTTTTATTTTTTTATAATTCAGAGCGTTTTGGAGAAACATGAAATGAAATTAGTTATTTGTGCTTTTAATTCCTTCCATATAAACCGATTAAATATTGATCAAAAATATATGAGGACCCCAGAACCCAAGGGGTAGAAGTGACAAAATTTAGATTTGGGTCAATTGAGTTGAAAGTTGAACATCAATATTAATTAACTGAAGTAAAATATGACACTTGCTTATTTTATAGCGGTCTTTGAACTCTGATTTCAACAAGTTAGAAATTGCACGTAAAACGTGGCAAATGAGGTGCGTTCGTGCTATAACTAGTTTTATAAATATCTTTTGCACCGCATATTGTATCGAATGTATATTTAAGTGCACTTCATAAGTGCATATAAATTTCATTCTGTTCGGAAGGCTATAACATCGTTAAAATGCACTTGAAATATTTTTTTCCCATTGGCCGTAATATAACGTAAAACATTTGACTGTCCCTGTAATTAAACTATACATCCAATTTTCATAAAATATGAAATGACTCGACAAAATTTTGCACAGATGAACGGACCGAACGACGACTATAGGTGATACTTATTTATATAATTACGAACGCACCTAATAACTTTGAAAGTAAAGTGGAATACATTTTTTTTTCTAATTTAAGTAGAGATTAACCGTCTCGCTGTGTAAGTAATTCTTCGCGATGAGTGTCTTTTACTGAATTTTTAATCTTTTATGAACGGTTCCTTAAAGCAGAATTTTTTTACTATCCTATTCGGGGAAAATGTCCTGATTAAACCAGACAAAGTTTTCGCTAAAAAATAACTGGTGGGAATAACCAAATATTATTAATTTGACGGAAAAATGCATGCCCGAGAATATCTCGGGCTGCGCAGTGAGAGGGTAAAGAAGTTGAGAAGTTAAGTAATTTAAAGAGCTTAAGTTGTTGGCCTCTAGAATGCAGCACAAAATTAAAAAATCACTTACATTTCTTTACCTCTAAACAAAAAACGTTATTTCTTGATAACCTGTGCACATAGCTAATTTTTTTTTCAATTTTGTCAGTAATACCCCTTGGTTACTGGGGTCCTCATATAACATAGCGTACATAAACATACCTTATACAATACTTTTACAATTTCTCTAAATATATATATACACACACATATATATATAACCATTAAATAAACATTACCAACCACCAACAAGAACTGTGAGAGAATGAATAAAATGACATTAACAAATTGAAAAAAATACAGTTACCCCAACCCACTTAACATAGATTCCAAAAACATAGTAAAAAACAGCAGAAAATGAATAACAAAAATGGAATAATGGAAATCTGTAGAGCTTAGACAGAATATTCAGGTCCCAAATGCCTAAAATTCCACAAATAAAATGTGTGGTTTCATCTTCCTATCAACCATAAATTAGATAATCTGAATTTGGACTACCACACATAAATCAGAGAAATAAAAATTTTAACACCAATTAAGTTCAAAATAAAACAAGATATAATACGATAGAGGGGGAAATAAAAACAAATCAACAAATTGAATCCCTACTATCTTAGCATGAGGCATAACATAATACAATCATTTGAGATCACCAGCACATGTAGAACAAAATATATATATATATATATATATGATGAAGAACCAAATAGCAATATATATATATATATATAAGGAAAATTAAATTCCCGCGCTTCATTAAATTTACTCCATAAATATTTCCTTTCAAAATTGATCTAGAATCCTAGTTTATTAGATTATTCCCTATATCAATTACTATTGCATTCATTTATAATTAAAATGCGAATTTTTATGTTTTATTTCCTTTCAAAATCCATTCTAAAAAATATTTCCCGTAATTATTATTTCCTTTTAAGTTCTTTCATTTTCCAATCTTAAAATGCCTTCATGAGTGCTATTAAAATTATCTGTTTTGTACCATTTTTTTTTTAAATTTTATTCTAAAAGTCGTTCGGCGCGCTTTTTTCGGCGAAACTGCATTATTCCAATTTTCTTACGCCGTTAAAATATAAGGGCGACTAGGGAGGGTTGAGAGTTGAGAGTTGAGGTTCAGAGTTTTATCAATAGGTATCAACAAAAGCTACTGAAATTCTCAAAAAACAGTCTCTGTTTCATACAGACAGTCGAAACAGATGCAGAAAAAATCAATTGCCAGGCGTTTTCAGCCTAAAAGTTGTGTTTTTTAGAAATATTTTGTAAGCTTTTTTTCAGGTAAAATATAGCACAGAAATTTAAGTATGTAGGTTTTAAGCAATGCAAAAATATCGAGCTTTCATTATAGGCATAAAGATTATACAGTAAGTAAGGTTTAACATAAAAATGTGCTATTCTTTAGAAAAGGGCTATGTGAGGAGCTTGACCTAGTCAACGTGAGGGAGAGTTGACCAGATGTTCAAGTCTTCCTCAGCACGTTCACGACGGGAAACGAGAATTCCAGTTTTCATTCAAAAAACATCATTGACTAAAGACGTGGCATCTACCTTACAGAAAATGCATTTATATCATGTTGTCCATTTTTTTTTTTTTTTAATTGTGAAACAATTTATATTCAATTGGTACATTGAAAGATATTTACCGATGCATAAACCTGGGAAACCTATCTAAAATACCAATTTATAAAAGACTTTCCGAACAGGGAGGAGCTTCTACTGTTTTAAAATTCAGATCTGATGAAAATTGCCCGTCGGCAATGTGTTAATTAAGGGGGTTTGGAAATCTTTTGATTAATGGTTACATATAAAAATGAATGTAAATTTATTCTGCTAAGCTACAGTAAAATGGGGTGACGAGGAAGAAAAATTTTAAAACCGATTAACAGGGGTCGTACGCTTAAGGGATTTTTTCAGGACAAATATCACTATTTTTTTATAGAAAAATAAATCTAGGTTAAACGCGCGAAATTTTTCCTTATTTAAGAAGAGATATTTCCATAAGAAAATACTGGAACCGAAGAATTTCCTGGTCGTGAAATTTCAGGATAAGTTAGGCCCCTGGATTAAAGAAAAATGTGAAAAATTACTATAGCATACACTGCACGAAAACAAATAATGAAATATAAATGAGAAAATTCATAGGAACTTTTTTCCATTTAAATATTACTTACAATGGGTAAATAGAAAACTGTAGAAAAGACTAGAAAGTACGAAAGCAGTGGTCTTAACAATTTTAGAGGCAGTGGCATGTTTATGAAACCGTTTAATTTTAATTCCCAAACGCCACAATGGCACCAGAATTTTGCTAAAATCTTTTCAATTTAATAAGTATCTGAAATATAGCCGTTTTCATATTTCCAAATAAATTTGTTCGTATATTCCGGTGCCAGTCATTATTTTCAACATTTTAGTACTGAAAGTAATTTGCACCTGAAAGGATTAAAAAAAGTTAATAATAAGTTAAGTGTTCATGCGGCTGCAAAAGAACATAGCATTGATCGAAAAACTATAGGAAGGTCTGTAGAGAAATTTCAACGTGATGAATAGAGCCAAACTATTTGACTAGAATTGTCAGGTCGAATGTCACAAAAAGTAGGAGAAGCAGACGAAAAAAAAAAAAAAAAAAAAAAAAAAACGGGACAGTGGCTACTAAATCCCTAAATTATAATGCATAAAACTCTATGAAAACGGAACTTGTCTCTAGCGGAATACTGTCTTTAATGTTAAAATTTCATTTTCCCTGCTATACAATTATACCTGCTCAGACAAAATCCTGTTAAAAAAAAAAAAAATCTCCTCTGACGTGCAATTGCGCCTAAAGATGTTTGTTTATGCATCACATTAAAAAAAAAAAATTATAAAAACTAAAGCATGTATCATAAAGCTATTTTGCGTTTTTTAAACTTATTTTATTTCTCTTCACAAATATTTCAATATAAAACAGAGTGGATCAAGCCTCCCTTACAGTGGGTGAACCCTGCCATATGTGGGGAGCTTTGACCCATTATTTTCTCATGAAGGAAATCAATCATTTTTCAAATTTCTTATATATTACATTTATGCAGCAATTTTTTTTTATAACTAATTGTATAGCGAATAAAATGTTATATAAAAATTTAGTCTACGTTCAATATTTAAAAAATAAAAAATCATTTTGTAAAAAGTAGGTGAACCCTCCCTAGTCTCCCCTAGTTCGGTACAGCTTCGATCTTGTTATTGGGCCTTCCCCATATCTACAATGCTGTAAAAACTTTCCGTGCCGGAGTATAAAATTTCAAAACATGAGTTCAGAAGCTTAGAATTCGTGGCATTTGTTGTTTTATAAAACTGCCTCTGCTGTCTGGAAGCAAGACATTGAAGTAATAGAAAGTTTTTTTTTTATCATCTTATCCTAAAATGTAGTTTAAGCTGAAAGAACTACTAAGGTAGAGGTTGTGGAATATCGCAACAAGCTGCGATTCGTGGTGTATGCTTTACAACTGTTTTCTACTAAAAGGAACCACTAAATTTTCTTCTGCTATGAAGAGCTGTTCTTTCTTTCTCGAAGAATTGCCAATGCATTTCGACCAAAAGACAATAGGTAAAAGTGACGCTTGCATAAGTGCTATTTAATATAATAAATCTCCGAGATATCAACAAAATGTTTTTATCGAATGGTGCTTTACTTTTACTAAATATGGAATGATACGAAAGCTTTATTAATAAAACCTAATAATAGAGTGTTGTAGAGTGTTGTACCAAATTATCGTAACATATACTGTAAATGAATTCTTTCTTAATTGTATTTATCAGGTTCTTGCAGATATTCTTAAAAGACAAACTTTCCTTATGTAAAATGTTACCCTTTTTTTTTTACTTGTGATTCAAAATATACTTAAAATAAGCAACAAGGTATAAATGTTTAAAGTCGTGCATTTTTATTATAACAAACGATCATGCTGAAAAGAATCTAAATTATACTTTAACGCTAAATTTTCTTCACTCTAAATCTTCTAACACTAAATCTATTTTTCTTCGGTGTTGGTGGGGGAAAGACCCATGTTGACCACGGTAAGATTGCTGCACTACACAGTAAAAAAAACCGGACTAAAATACGGAAATTGTTAAAATAATAAATCTTTGTAAAAAATCACCATAAAATTAAAACAAAACACAGGACGCGTTTCGAGCTAAAAACATAACAGCTCGTCATCAGCTACAGCATACACGTGTCCGTAAACGAACAAGTTCAAAAATGAACTGAAGATAAAGAATGTTGCGAAGAATGCGACAGATGGCGCTACCTGATAGAGGGATATGCAAAAGGTATCAGGTAGCGCCATCTGTCGCATTCTTCGCAACATTCTTTATCTTCAGTTCATTTTTGAACTTGTTCGTTTACGGACACGTGTATGCTGTAGCTGATGACGAGCTGTTATGTTTTTAGCTCGAAACGCGTCCTGTGTTTTGTTTTAATTTTATGGTGATTTTTTACAAAGTTTTATTATTTTAATTGCTTCATATCGCCAGTTTTCGGTGCTGTTTCGCTATACGGAAATTGTACCGGCAATCGAGACGCCAGTACTATTTCTGTATTTTAAAGAAAATCCCCCCCCCCCCAGAAAATTCCAGAAAACGGACATTTTTATGTAATTTACGGGGGAAAGTTATCTTTAAAATATGGAAATAGTACTGGCGTCTCGATTGCCGGTACAAATATCATCACAAAGAAACTATTGGCGTGGTTGAATAATAAATTCGCTCGCTCAACGCAATGACTCCTACGCCATAACACGAAAAGACCACAAACATTGCAGATAATTTTTGCGTTCTATTTTATTAATCTTTTCGTATTAGGTAATGATAACTTTCTTCAGAAGTAGTAAAATGTAATTAGGCTATTTATTCTTAAAATACTTGTTCAAACCTTTCCAGAATTAAAAGTAATATACAAGGTGTTCCAAAATTCGACCGACAAATTAAAAGGGATAGTAGAAGACATCAAGAGGGTGAAAAATTACCATAGAACATGGGATCGCAAACCACGTATTTAGTCCAAATACAGTGTGTTTCATCCTAACTGAACTTGCGTTGACGATAATAATTTTGAGAAAAATCAAAACGTTACAATGTAAATTCAACGATATGCACCTTATCTTGTGTAAAATGTTATAAAATCAGGAAAAGTTCTGGATAAACAGTTGGCTCAAGCAATCGATGATACCGTATGACCATGCAATCGTAGTCCAAAATGTGGAGCTTCAAGTGCATACTGCTGACGCGCATAATGGAAATTTCTACCACTTTGTTCGATATTATCACATTTACAACAAAGCTGAGAATGTCTATTAAAAGTTTTATTGTAATATACTTCAGTTTTCAGAAGAAAGTTATTGTAGTCAACACAAATTGAATTAGAACAGAACTGAATTTATGATTAAATACGTGGTTGCGACCCCATGTTCTACGGTAATTTTTCATCATTTTGATACCTTTTATCCCCCTTCTTAATTTGTTGGTCGAATTTCGGAAGACCCTGTATATGTATCATACAATTTATTTATGAAATATTTTTGAAACTGGTTTTCCATAAACTCCAATTAAAACTATTTATTTATCTTTGTTACTATAGATGACATTTTAAAAAACTTTTAACAACATTCAATAAATTATATTAAGCGGAATATGTAAATATCTAATATTTCGTAGCACAAGTTTTGCCTTATCCTATTTGATAAACCATTTAAAATACATTATGTCAATAAAAGATCGGTAATTGTTTTTAAGCCATCATCTTCCAAAGAACGCTTAAGGGAAGTAGGGAGAACTAAAAATAACAAAACATAATTAAGTGCTTTCTAGAGGCACTGCACTTAAAATTTTACTCTTTCAGAAAGTTCTTTAAATTAATTTTATAACCTCCCTAAACATAGTTTCAAGTGGCTATTACCCACATTCTCTAACACCTAAGTGGTTTGCTTTTCTTCGTTAAGAAAAGCATTTTCATAGTTTAAAATTTTCAAATAGCTCTAGAAGCTAAAATGTAGCTAAGTTTAGTTTAATTATTGGATATCATTAAGGATGTTGCAGTTAAAACTTGCGCTTACAAAATAATGTTTTATGTAACACGTTTTGTTTTGATGAGATATAAAGAAATACAGTATATATGTAATGTATTTTTTTTTTTTTTTTTTGCATTTATAATTTTTTGTGTTTACTTTAAATATAATGTGCAAAATATAATTTGGGAGAAAATGAAATAATTAGTTGCTTCATGTTACAGATAATGAAACTTTTCTTTCTTGTAAAATTTTTTTTACCAGCATTTTACTTTTGTTGATGAAGTTCAATTTTCTTTATTAACTTATTTTAAGCGATAAGTGAAAACGTCTTCGTTTCCCAGATGAGTTAGATTTTAGTGAGTAATGAATAAATATTTATTAATGAAACAGACTAATGTATATGAAGAAAATTTCAATAATTTCATTACTTTAAGTATAGATTTTCTACTAAAAGCGAAGAATATTTTTAATTTTTAAAGTTAAAAATTTACTTCGTGTTAAATTTCACAAATGTGCATGCCTTTAAAAAGAAAATGCTTCATAAACTACAGAGTATAAATTTTAAAAGTTCACCGTTTACTTAAAAAGTGACATATAATAATAGAAATATTTCTGAAGTAGAAATATTTCTAGTTTTAAAATATATGAGGGAAAGTCAGTAAGTAGGTCACAAACTGATATGAGAGGTCAGAAATTAGTAGTAAATTGTTTCCAAATAGGCTAATAGGTGGCAGGATAATCCAGCTATAAGATGTTAATTTCGAATTTATGAGACAGCAGTTGTACAAGATGAGCAGGGTCGTTCAGAAGTTGTTGACAAAGAGCGAAGTGGTCGTCCAGTTCACACTGCGACAGAAGAATCAGTGCGGAAGGTTGAGGAAATGTTTGCTATGATGTCTATTGTCGTTCTCATGTCAGCTCTAAACGCAAATGAATACAAGGTAATGAGTACACTAGATAGTTTATCTTAAAATATAGAACTGCCCTCTCGCTATTAAAAATGTATCAAATCTGTAGAGCAATCCTTTAGGCCATTTATGACTTACATAGGGCTTATATGGGCATAAATCTTGGGCATAGATTTAATGATCAGATGTAGCTATGAAAAAAAGTATTGTAACTAACAAGTGAAATGTGTACGATATGACTGGTCGGAGGAATTTTGCATAAAACTAGACTTTTAATGTTTATTATTATCGCCATCGGTAATTATTAGTCGTGTTTCCCAACTTCATGTAACGATGTCTGAATACAGCAGATATTAATAAAAGTAGTGATTCTATAAGGAGTGCCTCTATAAAGAGTGTCTGTATAAGGAGTGCCTATATAAGGAGTGCCTGTATAACATAGTCGCGACATACGCTCAGAGTGCATGCTAAAATTGAAGTTTTTATTCAAACTATGTTACCTCCTTTTTCCAGAATTTATCGATACTCATATGTACAAGTTCAAGTAGGAGAGTGAAAGCAGAGCACAAACAGTAGCTTAGGTGTAATAGTAAGTGCCAATGTGCTTGGCGCTTTGTTTTTGTCTTAAATCTATTCCACTAATCAAATTTTATTGTCCGAATTCGCCACTTTCTTATAATGACACCCTCGGAAAAAGAGTTCATATGCGCTATCGAAATTAAAATGGTTCAAAGTCCAAGCTTAAAATATAGTTAATCAAGTGTATGACTCTTTTATTTTTATTTTTTAAATTTGCAAAACAATTTAAACGTATTTCATATAATAAATTTCTAAACTCTATAGTCACTTAACATTTTTGTGTTAGTTTTATGAGTAAATTAGTGTACTGAAAAGATAAAAATGTATATATAAAACAACTTATTTCAAGAATTAGAACAGTGAGAATGTATCTTTTTTTTAATACGTTTTACTAATTTTCATTCTTCTTTATAACAACGAAACATTTTGTGAGAAAAGTGACATGTGTTAAACTTTAAAAAAACAAAAGATAAGCTATTCTTTAAACATCCATTACTTGAGAGGGTAGATATCTTGACAAATTGAAGTCCGCTTAAGCTTGTCAGAAAATAAAAAAACTGTCAAAGTATTTGTCTTTCTAAAACAGTTTTTTAAGAAACTTAATTCGTAACGGCGTAAAATCTCACAGAAAAAAAATAATTACTATCTTTCCTTTCAGGAATTTTTAATAGGAAACGGGGGTTCATTTCCTTAATTCAATAGTAAGATCGAAAATAATAGTTTTCAAATGCCTTCTAAAACATATGTTAGTTGCTGAATGATTTGCTTTTCATTTCGAAGTATCAATTTTGACGACTACAGTTCGTAAAATGCGTTTTATACAGGCTGTCCAAAACATAACACCTTAAGTTTAAAATTTATGTAATAATTAATTGCAAAATATATAAAAATTAAATAAGTAACATACTTAGATAAATATATACTCTATAAAGCAGCATGCAGTAATACTTAAAATACTCCGAATTGAAATCAATAGTCAATCTAACTTGAAAATACTTATTTTAATTAATTTTTTTTGTGTGTGTGTTTCGATGGGTAAACAGAAAGAAGAGTAGAAACTAAAAGATTTTCTTACAATTTGATGCCTATAACATAATTTATAATTGAATAAATGCTACTCTGACTACACTGTAATAAATACTAGATATTTCTTATAGTAAAATATAATAGAACTACGAGAGAAAATACACATTAATCTTTTCCGAATTACCCACCATTTCGAAAAGCGTTTTTACCTTCCTCATTCTAAAGAAGAAAGTATTGCAATAGAATTTTTTTTTATTTCTCGTTTATAACAGATTTTCAAGTTTTAAGGCTCAGAGATCCCGAAAAATATGTTTTTACAAAAAGTCTGTGTCTTCCCGTGTATGTCCGGTCTCCGTTTGTCCGTGTGTCCATGGGTATCTCTGTCCTCTTTCTATCATCGAAAAATGTATGAAGTTATGCATAGATGAACCAAATTTCCCATGTGTGTTTTTGATTATGTCCAACAGGTACCATGTGAACTCGCAAACATTCCGCCGAAGGAGCTGTGATAGCAATGTTTGTGCTATTTTCACTATTCTATCATCGAAAAGTGTAAAAAGTTATGCATAGAATTGAACCAAACTTCCTATATATGTTTTTGACTATGGCTAGCTGGTGCCACATGAATTTAGTAACAATCTGCCGGAAGGGGGCACTATAATAGAAATTTTTCTCAATTTTTCAATGTTGTATTGTACATTGGCTGTTCATTCAGCCACAGGCATTCCACATGCAGCTAACCTGGCGATTCTCAAGCAGCTGATGAGCAACAGTATAACGAAAAATATTGATTTTATTAATCATAATAATGGAGATTAATGTCTTTTTACTCCAATTACTAAAATGAAGCAGATATATAAGATAAAAATAAAAGTTGGTGAAGTATTGAAATAATAACACCGAAGTATTAACATGTGTAAAAACTTTTTCGAAATATTAACATGTATAAGAAAGAAAAATATTTTGGGATTGGCACATCCAACTAATTTAGTTTTTGAAATCTCAGAAACCAATATCTGCTCCAGATTTAAAGAAGTATTTGCGAAAGCAAGGTTTATTTTGCTGACACTAATTTTCAGAAATGTTTCCAAGTAGTTTTTAGGGTTAGTAGTTTTTACTTAAAAAGTAAAAACAGAACTATTATAAGATCACTCCTGAGTCTGTCTGTCACAGCCATTTTAATCGTAAACTATGAACGTGAAAACTTCAAATTGGAGAATGAAATAAAGATTATTGACCCACATATTTACAGATTATTAAACATTCACAAATATGTTTAAGGAAAATGTACAGGGGCTAATTAAGCTACTTGAAAAAAAAAATTTCTTAGTACATCGTGTGCGATATTCTGTGAAAGATTTCATAATGCTGGACTCAAAAATACAATTATTTTAATTTTAGGTATTATATTTTAGAAAATGTAGTGCAAAAATATGTTCCCCCCACCCATCTATTTCCGAATCTACTGAAACTAAAATTATGAAAAAAATTAGAGGAAGTAGACGTTAATTTAAACGTTGCAGGAAAATTATAGCGATTACCCTAGGTCTCATAGTTTTTGAGAAAAACGCATTTTTCCGTTACACCGTATATTTCGATTTACGAGCGTTCAGCAAAGGTGTTGAGGAGCGCTGGATGTACCTATCGTAGCAGAGGTATAAAAGCATTGTTGATAATGATTTTCGAAAAAAAGCGTCGGTAATTAGCCGAGAAATTAACCCTTCAAACACGGACGGTTTGGACATACATAATGACAAGGACGGACTACTCTGTTTACTATCGGCTTTTAAAGCCTGGATAACAACTTTTAATGATATATTTGTGTAATGTTCAGTAGCAGTATAAAAGCAACAAACGCCAAATATATAAAAACAGACTAATTTAATTAAAATTAATCACATAAACACTATTGGATTCGCGAATAGTTTGCATTGAGTGGATCTCTCTTTACGCCTCCCATGTCTTTACAAGTTAATTAGAAACGTACCTGGAAAAACGCGGCACGGACCAAGGCAGCGTTGCAATATGCGGCCTCCTTTCGAAGCGCGCTAAGCACAATCCCAAGTTTAAACTTTGAATTTAGCTACGCTATAAAAAGAAAAGATTATTACTACGCTTAATTTAGTTTTATGAAATGCCAAATGAAGTTTAAATGTGCGCTACTTTTATTGTCAGTACAGAAATAAGTTCATCATAAACGGATTAGGATAAGATTAAAAAAAGAGTTATAAAGAATAGCAATATTTGATATTATTTAGTCTTCATATCTCTTTGAACTTTTATGATATATCCATTCACACATTTCTAGTATATACAGCTATACGCAACCCTACGTTGTATAGTTTTTTTACAAAGTCTTGTTATTCTTTTAGCAACGATTTTTTTAATAATGCAGTTAATAATTGGCATATTTATTGTACGGAACCCTCAGAGCGCAAGTAATACTCGCACTTAACCGTTTATTTAATTGTATATATCATTTTTCAAAACGCAGAATAGTGGTTTTTCGTATTGATTCTCAAATAAATATTTTCATGTTCAGCAAATGTGTTTTACAGGAAAACTAGAAAAATTAACATTAACTTTAAAATTGCTGTTATTTTGTTATCCTTATATGTATAAATTGAGTTATGTAGCTGAAAATGGTTAATTGGGAATGAATAGCTCTTAAAAACCAATATCGTGGTTTGAAAAACTGACTAATATACTATAAAACTACACGGAGATGTTTCCGAAAATCAGTGATAAGAAATGAAGCTGTGTTTTTATAAATACGTCTTTAAATCTTGAAAATATAATCGTTTCTAAATATAAAGAACGTTTTTCGGAATCATGAGTAACCCGGAAGGAGATATTGCATATATTTCTTTTTCGCGGTCATATTATATCGCACACTCTGAAGAACAATGACACATCTCGCAGAAAATGATTTTGCGTTTTATTCCACTAACAGATCTGCCACAGGTGCGTCTTGCTACACAAAACGTTTCATAGGTGTAGTTATACGAAAAATCACTTTATTATACGATATGTCCATTTGTGAGCACAGAAGAGGGATGGATTGTATGTGAAGGTTAAGTTATCCAACACTCCAAACCTCTCCCTACGCCTTCATTTTTTTAAGTTTTTATGATTTTATGCACTTATTGTTATTCCTGCATGCAGAAGTAAGTTCTATAATTTCATGTTAAAATAAAATCGTGCAAATCCTCCTTTTGCCTCACCTGTGAATTTTACTTTTGTCGAGATATGTCCTTTTTCTTGCGGGTGAGAGATATTTTCTTATATTAAGTAACAATTGTCTTTTTTTCTTAATAGCGCAAATTGAAATACAACGGGCTGTGCGACGTTCCTAGGAGTTATTTTTAACCCTTTCAGTCCCATAAATTACCTGTTTATGCTAAAATTCTGAAATTCATACAATAGATTACTTTTATGCTCAATATAAGAAATAATAAAACAAAAAAATTTTTTTTTTAATTTTTTCATTAAAATTTTAAATGATTCCAAATGACATCATTGGGAGTTAAATAACACATCAATCGAAAAAGTTTACGACGCCATTTGGCATCATTGGGACATGACGTATAATAAAATTTATATAAGGATATTTATACTGTGAATCAGAGTAGTTTATATATATCATTAAACATTTTTATTGTTAATACAACATTATGGAAATGTTTTCTAATAACAAAAATTCTTAAATTATTTAATAACAACTTGAAGATCAATTTAAATAATATAGTTTAACACACCAGAATATTATACTTATTACATTATTACTTAAAACTTACACATTAGATTACTTATTACACATTATTACATTATTACTATTAAAAAGCATTTCAAACAAAATTTTTCATAAAATATATATATGAACTAGACAAAATAAATTATTGAAGCATATTTTAATATAATATATAAAAATAAAAACATTTATTAATTATAAAGTTATAAAAAAGACTGTTAATCATGACTCGTTTTGCGAAATGAACATAATCTCATATTAGAAATATTAAAATATTTTTTTTTTGCATAGTGCTGCAATCTGTTGAAGACAAACAAAAATATTTATCTATTAGGGATTATATGTAGCTTTTATTTCCGTCATTTGAAATAATATGGGAGAATCTAGATATATAGTAAAAAAATAAAGCATATCATGATTCCATTTGGACTCACTGGGAATGAAAGGGTGTGTTGAGTTGTAGCCAGGACCGAAACAGCCAGTGATTCCAAATGGAATTGTAACATTTTAAAAAGCATTTCAAACAAAATTTTTCATAAAATATTTATATGAACTAGACAAAATAAATTATTGAAGCATATTTTAATATAATATATAAAAATAAAAACATTTATTAATTATAAAGTTTATAAAAAAGATTTATTCATGACTCGTTTTGCGAAATGAACAGAATCTCATATTAGAAATATTAAAATATTTTTTTGCATAGTGCTGCCATCTGTTGAAGACAAACAAAAATATTAATCTATTAGGGATCATATGTAGCTTTTATTTTCGTCATTTGAAATAATATGGGAGAATCCAGATATATAGTAAAAAAATAAAGAATATCATGATTCCATTTGGACTCACTGGGAATGAAAGGGTTAACAGCTGGCCACTTTCTAGGCCAGCAAACCAACGCTGTAAAAATGAACGGACTAAAATACAGAAACTGTACTAGCAATCGAGACGTCAGTACTACTTCCGTATTTTAATGGATTTTTTCCCCGTAAATTACAGAAAATTTTCAGTTTTACTGGAATTTACGGAAGGAAATTACCGTTCAAATACGGAAATAGTACTGGCGTCTCGATTGCCAGTACACTTTCCGTATTTTAATCCATTTTTTACAGTTGTATCTGCATTATAAATGACAAAAGTGCTTGTCCGTTACGCTGACGTCATTTTGAAGTTGACTACATCGGGCGATTAAATTTTGGTTTTGTAATTTTTGCTACACTGCAGTTTCTTAGATTTTTAAACATCGCACATTTTCAGTTTTTAGACCGTCGCATGGGAAAACATATGTAACTTCAAATGCAACTTTTTTGAAAATTATATCTCAATTTAATCACTTGTTCATTTTAAAATAATTTTCTTGCATGAATTTCTTAAATCTATCTCCATCGCATGCAGGCTCTATTAAGATAGAATAATAACTCATTTGCACTTAAAACAATTGAACTTGTTCAACATTTGTCTCCGGTTAGTTTTCCGTAGCGAAATAAAAACTTCATCTATAAATAGAACAATAAATAAAACAAAATAAAATAAAACAAAACACAAATTTAACATATAAGTTAGGTGAACGTAATGCGTCTGATCAAATTAACTATATTACCACTTTAAAACCAAACAATATAATAAAATACACATTTATATCACAATTAAAAGCTTTTAGACGTTTCAGCAAACTTTTGTCCATCTTCAGTAGAGTAAAAACGTACAAGTCGTGAAAGATGACATTCTTAACAAAGTACAGAAGGAACCATGTCAAAACAATTAAAATAGAAGTTTAAGTCATAGCAAAACCGTGTACTCTGAAGGAACATGGCCTGTGACATTTAAGGTTGAACTTACTAATATCGTGTTCCAGGCCTCGAGAAAAATTCACAGCGGTTTTCCTATAGCTTTAATCTTCGATATTAGTTCCTTTGACATGGTTCCTTCTGTTTGCAATATATACGTAAGCCGCATTTTTCTTCAAGACTGACGCACAAGACTAGTAAAATCACCATTAAATGAAGCAGGACAACTTCTTTCAGAGTACACGGTTTTGTTACGACTTTAATTTCGATTTTTATTGTTTTGACTGATTCCTTCTGTTTGCAATATATACGTAAGTCACATTTTATTTTCTTCGCGCCTGTGACACAAGTTTAGTGAGTTCAACAGTAAATAAAGCAGGCCAGAAAACACGGTTTTGTTTCGTCTTTAACTTCGATTTTAATTTTTTTTCACATGGCTCCTTCTATTTGCAATGTATACGTATGCCGCATTTTTCTTCACACCTGCACACAAGATAATCAAGTTCACCAGTAACTGAAGCAGTCCACGTTCCTTTAGAGTACACGATTTTGTTACGTCTTTAACTTGGATTTTAATTTTTTTCACATGTTTCTTTCTGTAAGTTGTTTTTAATTTCAGCGTTCATGAACTGTACGTTTTCACCGTACTAAAGTATTTGTCCGAAACGTCTAGAGGCTTTTAAATATTGTTACATATGATATTATTGTACATTTTATTAATTTTTTCGGTTTTAAAGAGTGAAGTTTAAATTAACGTATGCGTAAACGAACAATTTAAAGTTTACAATTCCGAATAAGGAAAATAAAAGCTGTTTCAAATATTGAAACTTGAAACTCAAATATAATATACTCAAATATATATTCAAATATAATACTCCCGGTTTACTGGTAGTTTATCGTGTTAAAATAATTTTCAAGCATGAATTATTTTTAAATCTATATCTATAGCGTGCAGCTTGGTTAGGAAAGAATTATTCGTTTGCGCTTAAAACAATAATAATAGCCCAGTGTTTGTTTCGGGCAGATAATCAAGAACGAAATTAGTAGTTCATCATTAAGTGCATCTTGATTACAATTAATGCAGTTTTCCATCGCGAATTTCATTAAGTATATTATAATATGCATATAATCTAATGTTTTGGAAACAAACTTAAAACCTTTATTGTAGTTTATCAGGGGTTTTTTAAACCTTCGTTTTCATCTCGCTTGCTTATTTATTTTATTTTTTTAATGCGTGCTGGCCTATGGTATATAACGAAATCGCATTTTATCTCTCATAAATTGGCGGCGTTTATTAATATTTTCCATAAAATAAGTTTTTTCTCCTAATTAAACGATGTTGATATTATCTGGTATAGCACATATAATGATCTCAAGAAACCTGTATACGATACAAAAGAAGATATTTCAAGTGTAAAAACTGATAGAAAAAGATGGGGGGGGGGGAATCTATATATATATTAAGCTATCGTATGTGGTACAGAAATCGCGATTATTTGTTAATAATTTAATGGCAACGCCCGAAAGAAACGCATCTCATTGGTCATTGAACAGCATTTAATGCATCTCATACTTATAAGGGGCTTGCCATACGGGTACTCTGTTCTGTCGCCAAATGCCGCCAAGTTTCTTGCAAACTTGGCGATCTCTCTAATATTTCGCCAAATGCCCATACACTTCCGTTGTAAAGCAATAGGGTTTACTTGCTTACAGAAAATCATCAAATTGAGATATTTTAATGCAACAAAAACTAATATATGTTAAGAAATTATATTAATTATATTTAAGGGAGTCCAAGTAAATTAAATTCTGAATAAAAGTAACATGATACAATGCTTAGCATGCTTTCCACAAACATAAATTTTAAGGGAAACCAAACTGGTCGCAAACGGTGGCTAGTGTGAAATATTTAACGACTTGTAAGATTTCTATTGTATCGACATATATTCTTTTATGGTAGAATTTATGACCTCAATACAAATGTATGTTATACGATGGCATATAAATATATGGATTTCATCATATATGTACTCTCTGAAAAAATAAATTATGTGAATTGGAATAACTTTTACGTTGACTATATTTGTTATAAAACAACATGTTCTGCTTTTATTTGCCTATTTACCCCGAAAATACAGAAAATGCACCTATCTAACATAAAAATACCTTACATTCTCAAATTCAAATCTGCTGCCAAATCACAGGGGTGTTCCGGCAAATGTGCTTAGAACTCTTTCGTATTAGAAACTGAATTTTTACATAAGTCCTCTTCTAAACACGAAAAATTAGCGAATCTAAGCTCAAAATTTCTCGAAATTCCACAGCTAAAAGATAGAAATTTCTTAAAGTAATCATAGCACACCTCTTTCAATCACATGGGTGTTCCGTAAACTTGCTTCCTGTACCTTTAACATTTTTGGAGGATATTTATTTGAGAGTGTAAGGATGAATGTATGCATGCTAATAATCTATACTATGGCGTATTCATCACAAAGTCAATTTATAAAAATCACATTAACCACTCTGACGAATATATAGAATCTGTCAGTAGTGGATTTTTTTTCTTTAACTACAGACGCATTATTTATAAATTTAAAAAACCGCAAATCTGAATTCTATAAAATATTTGTTATTTCAAAACAGAAAAAAAAAATCCTATTTGGAAAAATATAAATAAAGTTCTCATAAATATTCAGACAGCATTTTCCAGCCTCTGCAATTTTTATCCTTCTAAATTATGCTTTAGCCAGTAGAAAACCCGATCTTTTCACGGAATAATAAAAGATTCACGTGATCACATTCAAGTAGCATAAATAGGGAAATGAGAATTTGCACGAGGCTTCGAACAATGACTACTTGTTATTTTTTCTCAAAATATTTAAATTTTGACACTATAGTATTTTTTTTTTACATAAACATTGCGAGAAATATGATTATTTGAACTAATGTATGTATATATATGTGAGTGTGTGTGTGTATCTTACTCTTCTGTAATTGTGCCCTGAAACTTATATTTTTAAATGCTTTATCGATACCTTTTAGAAAAATAAATAAATAAATAATTGAATAAAAATGAAAATATTTTAAATTCTATATTTTTAAACATATTTCGACATTTAAAATGTCCCTTAATGGGGAAATACATATTCAATTTTTCGGCAACAACGATTGCCAATGGACGTGCGAAGCTTTCATACAAGACTTAGAGATTATTTAATAATTTGTTTTTCAATAAATTCTAGTTAACTGAAATAAAAAAATAATAACGAAATATATATATATATATAACGTCAAAAGTATATTCAAAAACGTTTTGAATAATACCTCTTTAATCGTTCTGCGATTTGCATGTGCATAGAAAAAGACTAGTTAAAACAAAAAATGATACACATAATTTTCAATCTTTCGTTCTATAGGTGTCGATAAAATGAATTCTAAGAGCGTTCGAAAAAGTAAAAATTAGGGGTTCATCGTCAACCTTACTACGTGGCAGAGAAATGTGTCATATTATTATGGCTATAAAAAATTATTGAAATGCAAACAAGAAATTTTAAAAGAAGACTACATTCGCTGCAGTACAGAAGGACAAGCTTTGAAATTTGAGTTCTGGGTTTAGCATCCCTCATAATAACCAAACCAGTCAATCACCACAATTGATTTTAGTCATAACGTTGATAAAAAGAGGGCTTCCCCCCTCCCCACCCCCTACATTACGATTGGTGACCACTGTTTCAGGTATTGAATTTAAGCTCACCGTCACTGTTTTTTTAAATTCGTAATATTGGACATATAGACATCAGCGTGACGCGTGACGAAGACACTATTCATCCGTGTCATATTTTGTACATCACCTGTGTGTCACTAATGTAAGAATCGAGTATTTAAAAAAAAAAATGAATATCTATTTTTTTTATGCGACATGGCCATTTTGCCTTGAAAACCTGGATAAAATTTATGCAAAATTTGAATTTTGCAATCAAGAAAAAACTTAGTTTTACTTAGACAATTATTTTTATACTTAAAATTTAAATAATTGAATCTGTAAATGAGTTTTTTATGAAATCATAAAATTCTGAATAAATTCTCGCATTGGGCAAGGCGCACTATGCCATGATTTTGTATTTCTCCGCTTGTCCACAAAAAGCATCTGCACGCGATCTTCCGACAGATTTTGGTCGAGTTTTCAATGTGTAAACTGTTCCCCGGCTGAGCGTTTTACTCATCACGTATTCCCAATGATTTACCCAAATGATTTACTTCCAATGATTTAATCATAATAATTTGTTCAAGAATGATGTTAGATGTATTTTAAGAATATCTTGTGACAACTATTTGCTTTAGATATGGCACTGCCCATTTTAACCATGTGTGGTTGCTTCCATTACAGTACCCCTCCGAAAGGAAGAAAGAGAAAAAACTTCTCAAAAACTTTCCAGGCAGATGCCTTTTTTGGTCTAATTTTACTGGACTAAATGGGGAAAAAGCATTTTCAGTACATTTCAATGATGTTAAATTGTTTTAAACATAATAAAATTGGTATGCGTCACTGCGGGAGATAGCGACTTTCTTTTTATAGAGTAAATGACAGAGTTCCCTTACAGGGATGCACAAAACATTACATGATGATCTATCGGGTAAAATCGTTGCAGTGTGTTTTAATTATGTTTCACTAGTTCAATGAAATTGATATGCATTACACAGATGCACTACTGCATGTTTTCTGTAGAATTTCAAGTACGTAGAATTTATCGTTCATTTACAGATCATACAAAATAATTCGATTACGGACTGACAAGGAGACTCAACTGATCTTAGCTGTAATATGCATTTTAACACTTTACAAATGTAAATGTACGTATACGTAAAAGTAAGAAGTATATATTTATAGATATGACACAAAATTTAAATTCAATATCAGATGTAAAGAAAATATGGCGGACATAAAATATAACAAAGGTAATACTGCTTTATCTCGGCTGAATCATATATAGAGCATTAACATACTTTTTAACGAGAGTAGATTAGTCTACAGATCTAATTTTTATTTACAAATACTTTTAAGAGACTCCATTTAAATTTATTTAAGAGGTTAAGAGGTTTGTAACGATACGTTAACTTTTCACATCCCGAATATATGGTTTGAATGGTTGGACAATTTGCGGAGTCGCGATATAGAGAGAACACGTGCGATAGCAAAAATGTAGGGGCACGTTTTATGTTTACTTGTTTGTATTCGAAGATATTTTTCCAGTTTTCATATACATTTTATTTAAAATTTCTGTTATACATTCTGATGACGACTCAATGAAGGAGTTGGAACATGTCAATTTATGTTTTTAATAAACTTTTAATGTGTTTTTAGTAACGTCTTTTAAGCGAACAAATATTTTAATATATGCTTTAACTTTTCCGTTTGGAATATATATTGTGATAACTTTACATATTGTTAGTATTTTAGCCTGTAGATCCTATAAAGGGTGACACGATTAATTAATTTATTTATTTATATACATCATTTCATTGTATGAAGAATATTTCAATTTCTTAATAATATATCGACAGGGTTGGAATATGTTTCATAATCTATGTCTTGATGCATCATTTTCATTCTTGTTTTTAATAAATTTGCCAGAAAAAGAAATATGTTATTTACTTATTTTCAAAAATATTTAGCATATATTTCTAATAGAAATTCGGTACAAAATTTTATGCAGTTAAATATAATTAAGAATTTAAATTTCTTCCCCGTGATCATAAATTCTCCTTAATTTTCACAAAAAAAATATTTAATAAATTTTAATTCTTTATTTGAATTAAATCTGTAACCATGCGGAAAGCTTAAATGAACATAAATATAAAATAGATTTCTAAAGTTGCTATGCAAATATTATATCAAGATAACGTAAAATAACAAGCATATTTAATCTTTTTATAACAGACATAAAAATTATTATTAAACTATATTTTATTATTCAGTCTAAAAATGTACAACATATTGTTAATTATATAAAATAAATTTACACTCACACCTTTTAAATATGTACTCAGGTGTTTTAATTTCTTTTTCATTGGAAGGCAAAATATAAGATTTCTATGATATTCACGGAAGTAAAATGAACTGTAAACCAATTATGCATTTTCTTTTTAATAAATTTCAAAACATATAAAATTATTTTAAAATATTTTGTGTTTTTAATAAAAGAAATAAGCAATATATTCTGAATAGTTTTCACTAAATTTCGCTTTCAAATTAAATAAATATTAATGTTTTTGCTATACGGTTTCGAACAAAAACAATTTCTTTCACTAGCTAAATGTAAAATAATAAAAAGGAAATTGAATTTTTCGAAAAATTATTTCGGTGTTTGTATTACGGTTTTATAGAAATTTTGATCTTTTTAATTGTTTCAGAATAATTTATCATTAATATTAATAAAAGCATTATTTTCTAAAATATTGCATTTTGTTTGTAGAGTGTATAGCTGATAATTAATACATTTTCATTACTGTATTAAAATGACAATGTATTTTGTTCTATCATAGTAATTTTCAAATCGAAACTTTTTCACATTACTACTGTTTTTATAAAACATTTCTACAAAATCACAAATATTTGAAAATACTTTTTATCGATGAACTGAATATATTTCGTAAAAGTTTATATATTTTTCCTTTTATAGACACATTACAATAATTATATAATATAAAAGCACACGACCAATACTATTCAGAATATTGTCTGATATATCATAAAATCAGCTTGCAGAAGTAAACGTTTCCTCAGCAAAAGAAATATTTGAAAATCTATATTTTAATTAGATTGTAGGTGAACTTTTTTCATATTATCCACAATCTATCTAGTAATTATTATCATAACTCTTAAAAAAAGGCTTATCGTAAATTTCTATGCTAAATTAAATAGGAAAAGATCACTCACAAAGAAAGTTTTTATCAAATTTAATCCAAGGCAAAATCATTCTGGTATAATAACCCGTGGATTACTAAACGTTTTATAGGATGGCAGTTAAAAAATAGGTATTTTTAGTATTTTGTCTACCACTATTTCCACGTAATAATTATCATATATTTATTAAAATTTAGCATAAAGATAATTTGTTGTATATAGTTTTAGGGAAAATGTAGTAGTTTTTGCTTCCATATGTAGTCACTGTGTTAAACAGAATTAAGCTTACTCACATTTTCACGTGATCCCATTCCATAAAAGATGAAGTATTATGGTACAAATCATTGTCTTCCTATTTCACTGCTGAACTGACTTTAAGATTTTACCTATACAATGTAACTTTTTAATTTAATTATGGAAAATCCATAATCGCTAATTTAAGCAAAATTGTACCTATTGGATATCACATATATTATTTCTTGTACATGCATAACCATGAATGAAATATTCTAAAGGGTTTTGAACAAGCTTTTGAGATAGCCCACTCACAAATCGTTAAGAACGTTGTTTGATTAAAAGTTGCAGTTAATTAAACATTAATGTCTCATCACCATACAATCTGTAAGACTAATGAAGAAGCCTCGCATGGGTACACTTATAAACTAAAATACTAGTAAAAAATAAATTAACTGAAATCGCTGGTATTGACAGTTATTTTCACATGTTTATATAGTCGAGCTGATTAAGAAAAAACTTAACTCGAATTGGACGGTATATTTATCATATTTTATTTTCGAATCTATATCTCAACAGGATAAGTCGTTTACAGACGGCTAGTTTCATGAGTACTTGTAGTGTAAGTCACAACCCACGATTTTTGGCTACCAGTATTTTAACGAAAAATTTGAAATTATTTTATCGGAGACATCTCATTAATTGAATAAGGCTAAGCAAACTTTTCGAAAATAACAGTGGCCGACAAGCATAGCGGTTGTTACCTATGTGACTTACACAACAAAACCCCATGGAACTAGCCAGTCAGAAAAAAAGGAAACCAAGGCTATATTTAAGCAAACTCTGCCAGTGCAAGACACTAAAAAATCTGTAACAATAAAGAAATGTAATTTTTGTTCTTGTTTTTGTTGTATTATATCGCTATACTACAGCTCCCATTTAAAGTTTAAAAGGGGTGATTTGTGTGTTGATGGCCAAAGAATTAAATATATATATATATATATATATATATATATTGATGTTACTTGAAACTGTGGTAAGACAATAGAAAAGAGACATGTAGGTTCAAAGATGTACAGTCGTAGGGGAAAAAAGTAAACACCCTCAACTAACTCTGCAACAAATTATTGTAGAAGAAATTTACTGGTACCAAAGATTGGAAATAAAGTCTACTTTTAAATGATGTATGTAAAATTTGGTTAGGAGGCACATCTTAAAAAAAACCAAACTTTGTTTTTTTTTCAATAGTAATACCCAAGTCTGACACCATAAATAGATTCTACATCCTTCAATTAGTCTAAATCCAAATTTTCCAGAAATCCGTATGATTAGTTTCCGAGAAAATAATTATTTTAAAATGAGCATATTTTAGGGGTTGTATCCAAGTTAAAGTTCGGTACTCGATTGTTAAAATGCTACAGAATGATTATGTCATTTCTATTAATGTATTATTTCTTGCCAATATGAACATTTCACTCGTTTAATATGTTTCGACTATTGCCGGACCAAATTTTTCAATAAAATGAGTAAAATGTATAGGGGTGACCGAGGCTAGTAGGCACAGTTTTTAGTTATTGATTTTTATTTATTTTTTGTTTACGTTTTTTATGAAACTTTAACTGTACTTTTAAAGAACAGACATTGGGCTATAAATACCCGGAATTTTGAGTTTGTAGCTTTTGTAGTTTATGTTTCGCG
This sequence comes from Maratus speciosus, assembly GCA_963932465.1. NCBI lineage: Eukaryota > Metazoa > Arthropoda > Arachnida > Araneae > Salticidae > Maratus > Maratus speciosus. The sequence goes on from OZ010786.1 coordinate 177,656,194, forward strand.
GAAGCCTAAAGTAAAAGGAAAATTGTGCGCCAACCTACCCCTCCACGGGGCAAGTTGCATATACCTATGGGGTAAGTTGGCACACGCTTTATAAAAATTTAAATGAAGCTCAAATAAGGCATGCAGTTAAGCGAAATCAATTTCATTATTACCAGTAAGTTTAAACAAAGGCGTTACAGCCGTACAATGTAAAATCTAAATTATACAGACATAAAAATAATGAATAAAACATTAACATTGAGTAACTTCTATCCTACGCTGTATCATCATCAGATTTACAGTTGTCACAAATAAAAATCGAGTGTCTGCGTTTGGGCAAGCCTCGTGTGCCCAAAATCGTGCATTGCAACCACTTTTCTCGTTGTTTGCTGTTTTTCAAGTAACCAGCATACACCAAACACCGAGCCAACTTGCCCCGTGTTCAATGCGCCTACTAGCCCCATAATAAATTTCTTCACAAAAGGGACACGTAATCCTCTAAGCATAAATAATCCAAGGAAATCACATATGGGGTAGGTACAGTTAATCATACACTAAGAAAAACTGCACAAGTTAAATCGCAATTATTAAGATAAGTATTAGAAATTAGAAAAAGAATGAAGCAATAAAAAATTACTTATGAGTGCAAAAAACAGAAAAATCGTAATAAATGTCCACTGCAGGTAGGTAACGCTGCAAAACTACAACGGACATTGTAAAAAGCAATAAGAAAGGTACTCTGTGAGTGGTTGCGTAATCTATCCACAAACAGACGATTTATGAGAGCTGCGCCTACTTATCCCTGTAGCCAACTAGCCCCGCTCTCCCCTATATTTTTTTTCAAATTATTTTTCTGGATATCATAACGGCTGGCCCCTTAAATCATCATTTTGACGTTTTCAACTAATGATTCGGAAACTACTTGGAAGGGAATTTTTAAATTGAGAATTTGCATCAAGTAGAACATAATAAACGTAAATCTATAAAAAAAAAATGTAAGTTGAAATTCATATTTTTTTCGAATAGTAATTTCATAACACATATTATAAAATTTTTAAAATTACAAATTTAATGTTTTTATTTTAGGGGTTTTATTTTTATAACCAAACAAAAACATTATCAGATTAGGATTATACTTTTAGGAGATATTAATAAAAATACGAAAACGTAATTTAACATTAGAAACTCCAAATTTTGAATGTTTATATTTAAAAACTTATCATCGAAATAAATTGAAATTTCGTTTCTAGGCATAGTTTGAATCGAAAATCCATAATCTATTGTCAAAATTGGTTGTTGCCATTGAAGAAAACAATGCTTGGCCTGGTTTTGTTTTGTTACCGAATTATTTAATTTAATTTAATGTTATATTGTTATACTTTGTTTAAATTATCGGTTCAGTAGTTACATTTAATATCATATTTTTCCCTCAGACAGTGAAATCGATAAATCGATGAAATCAAAATCAGCAAGACCAAACACTAAATCAAAATAATAATAATACAAACGCCGTTATCCAGAAATTCTTTAAACGTTCTCTCATTTTTTTTTTTTTTTTTTTTTTTTTTTTTTTTTAATAGGAATACACCTGGGTAATAAATAAGCAAAAAATTATTGATAGAATTCTAACAGTTGCGTTTTCGAATCGCAATTAAAATTGTTTTTATTATTTTGGTTATTTTAATTAAAATTACTAGTGTTACGATTTTCATTTGTAAGAAATGACTCAATTGTAAATAATTAAAGTGTATGAGTGTGTATGTGTGTGTGTGGGGGGGGGGGGGCGTTATAGGCTATTCTTTCTATTCCATAATAAATCATTCAATAGAGCTAATGTATATTATTATTATTTACAATAAATGTGATTAATTATTATATTTAAAAATATTTCTCTAATACTAATAATTCTAAAGCCATTTCTTTCCGGAAACGGGTGTTAAACATGAAAGATAGAAAATGGAAATTTGATTGTTTTCGTCCTTAAAAAATGCTCTATAAATACCAACAATTTTTAAATATATCAGGATAAATATACTTTTTCCTGAATTTTTTACATCGTGATATTAATGAATTACTTAATTTAATTTAATTTTATATTGGCATATTTAGTTTAAATTATCAGTTCAGTAATTAAATTTAATCTCATATTTTTCACTCAATCAAAATAAAATCGATAAATCGATTTAATCAAACTCAGCGAGACCAAATACTCAAGCAAAAAAAATAATACTACAAACGCCGTTATCCAGAAATTCTTCAAACGTTCACTCTTATTTTTTTTTTTCTAAAATAGGAATACGACTGGGTAATAAATAAGCAAACAAATGGTTGATAGAATTCCAAGAGTTGCATGGTTGAATCGTAATTTCAATTGTCATGTGTCTTATGCGTTTTGCTCTGCAATGCTTTCTCAACGTGACACAAATGTCAATACTTGGTGGAAATTGTTGCGACAACCAGAAGATATTTCCGCAGATATCCAACTGTATTTTGAAAAGTATTTCAGAATCTTATCTTTCCGTATGGGTTCCCAGCGATTGGGGTGGGATTTACGTACTTTCGCGCTAGGATTTCAAAGTGGGAAAGATTGTCGATAGTAAAGGAAATCTATTTTTGTGTCAAAACTCCATTGTATTTCAGAATTCAATACACGAAACGGTGTTTCACAATTATTGAAGTTTAAAGCGTGGAAACATTTTGTATGGTTGAATTGAATTTAATAGAAAAAAACTATATCTCAACTATAGATGTTTACTGATATTGTGTATTTCAGGTATTATATAAATATATTCAGATATTTGTATATATACAATGAGATTCAGAACTATCTGACAAAAAATAAAGGATAAAACAGGCTTACAAAACAAAAAAAATATATAAGTAAAAATAGCTTTATAAAAACACTCTTTTATAAGCATTGTATGTTTCTAGTAAATGTATGTTTTATAGATTTTTTATTTAGATGTCTTGTTTCATCTTTTTAAAAGGTAAAATTTTGTTTCAGTTTTCTGAAAGCTTTAGAAAACCTATCATTATCTATGATTGACCCTGATTTTTCCTTCTTATTTCTCCATATAATCATTAAAGGGCGCACGTATACGAGAACAATAAATTAGTAATACTTGTCATTAAGTTATAAAGCAGAGAGTAGTTTTACTGACAAAGAAAAAAAGAACATACAACAGCTAATTACAATACAATTGCATATATTTCACATAAAATAAAATTAAGCAAGTACCACAATAAAATTTTATATTTTAATTTCAAGTTATTATTTCATTTAATAACTAAAATTTATTACTTTTAAATGGAATCATTTTATAAATGCCTTATATTTTATATTTATAATGTATGATTTTTATATGAAAGCGGAAAATATTTAGCGGAGAATATTACTAGTCCAAAGTTCTTGTTTTCTAAACAGTTGAAACTGTTTATCAAAGTGTATTTCACACTTTAACTATAAAGTTATTTTTTAAAGATACGTATTTCAAACTTTAAAGATTATATATTTTATTATGAGCCTTTTTTTCCTGCATTAAAATGGGTAAAATGAAACTTTTTAGATAGTTTGAAACAAAATTCTTATTGAGATTAAATACTAAAAATAAATCAATAAAAAAGTCGAAAAAACTTGAATTCTTTTCAAAGAGTAAAAAAGTTAAGATATTTCCAAATGATTTTTCCCATTTCTTGTAAATAAAATACAAATTCAATTATTTCAGTAATTTCTTCTAGTTTCTACCACCAATAGATAAATATCTTTCCAGATAAGCATTGAAAAGCTTTAACTTCGGTTGAAGAATTTCATTAAATCGAATTCTCTACTTACAAAAAATTCTTTTATTTTTTTTTCCTAAATAGAACCCTAATTGTTTGATTTACTGTTCTATTAATCTAAAATTTCTTCTGATTACTTCATTGTAAATCCTAAGTGCGTTTTCTTAGATTGTGTTCAAATGTAATCTAAAAGTTTTCTCCGGTGTTTACAAACTTAAGTGATATTCAATGTGAAACTCGGAATTGTTTAAATAAAAAATTTTTAAAAGTATTTTGCTTATTCTACTTTATTTTAAAATTAATTAAAGAGAAATTTAACGAAAATTCTTATATCTGTAATTTAATTTTCGGGAATTTGTATGCAGTTTTTTTTTCTTTTCTATAGAAACTTTATAAAATGAAACTTAGTGATACTAAATATTAGTTTATATAAAGACACAAATGTTAATTGAAATAAGATCATTTTATTAACTTATTTTAAGAAAAATCTTTTTGAAATACGAATATGTGTTATGCTCAATGGACTTTTTGCCTTTCAGAACACATTGTTTTTAATTGCTATATAAAATGCCAGTTTAAATTTCCAGTGTTTACAAACTTAAATGATATTCAATGTTAAACTCAGAATTGTTTAAATAAAAAATTGCCTACCTTGACGTGTTTTCTTTTATATATTTTGCTGATTCTACTTAATTTTAAGTTTAATTAAAGAGAAAGTTAATGAAAATTCTTATAACTGTAATTTAATTTTCTGGAATTTATACATTTTTTTTTTTCTTTTTTATATAAACATTAAAATGAAACTTAAGGATTACTAAATGTTAGTTTATATAAAGACACAAATGCTGATTTAAACATATTCATTTTAATTAACTTATTTTAAGAAAATCTTTTTGAAATACGAGTATGTGTTGTTCCAAACGGTGTTTTAGCCTTTCAGAACACAATCGATATTATAAAAGACAAACGTGCCTGTGCGTTGTAACACTGACGGTGATATAAAACTGACGGTGATTTTGATGATGGCAGCAGCAAACGATTAAATTTAACTTTCATTAATATTTTTTGCAATTCTTTAAACTTCTAAATAGCGCACATTTTCAATTTTTACAACGTCGAGTAGGGAAAAAATGTACTTTCAAAAGCAATTGGTTTGAAAACTGCAGCGCAATTTACTCGATTTTATTGTTTTTAAATTAATTTCCAAGCATGATTTTTTTTCCAAATCTATCTATCTCGCATGCAGACGATTACAAAAGATAAATCCGTTTGCACCTAAATTAATATAAGTAGCTGATAATTTCATTCGAGTTATATTCCACAACGAAATTAAAATATTCATCAATCCATAAATAAAACAACTAAATATAAATAAAACACAAATATAAAACCTGTAATCGAATTTTGCTCTTAATCCACTGATGCGAACATAATCAAAAAGGATGATTAGTATAGCGATCTTTGGATATTTCTTCGGCTGTTAACGTCTGACGTGACGCCAATATGAAAATATCGCTTTTAATATGTTTCAAAACTTTATTTGAACACATTATTGCTATGTTTCGTATAAATGTGATTTTTAATGCTGTTAGTGGACATTCTAGAATATACTAAATGTAAAAAATCTACTACAGTTATCAATTAAAGTAAAAAAAAAAAAAAAAACTAGACGGTGCGAGGCGTTCTCATTTGATATTATATTTGAGATGAGATTATATGTTGATACTTTTTTTATTAACTGCATTTTTTTAAATCAAACAACGTGTTTTAATGGTATGCAAGTACACTACGTCAAATGCCGTTTGCAGAACCTTTCGAAAAATTCCCAACCATCGCTGTGCCACTTATGTATCTGAAGGAAAAAAAGGATGTTAACACTAGAAATAATGTATATGATGGTTTTTACCTATATTCTGAAACCCGAGAAACCCCGATCGATCCCGTAGTTTTTTTAGTTGGCATATAAAATATCAGTTTATATTTGTGAATAGAAACCCAGATCCTTTACTGCTTATCCGGAAAATTAATAATAAATAATTTTGAGAGTGCATCCTAGTATGATATTTAGGAGACTTACTATAGTCAAACGGCCGTATTCGCGTTGATTTTAAATGTTATACGATTCGTTCAGCTGTCATTTGCTATTTCAAAAGACTTTTATTATAATATTTTTATGTATTACACACTGATAGGTACAGCGATGTCAAAGCGGAAATAGCTTTAAAAAAGTGTTGAATTCAGACATTTTTCTGCGGTAGATTTTTGTTGGAGTGATGGTTGCGTTGTGGTGTTCTGATGTGGAAATTGTATTCCTGGACTATTAATTATCATAAAATTCCAACTCATCTTTTTTTTCAGGCGCCGAATAAAAGAAAATTTTTCTCGATTACGAGGTCACGTGCGTCGTCAAAGCAATGGATTTTGACTATTAAAAGAGTTACTTAGGAAACCAACACTGACAGGCATTTTTTTCTCACTTTCTTCACTACGTTTCAGCTATAAAATCGATGGCTTTACATTCTTTATTAATTAACTAAAAAAATTATTTCATACCTTTAAAAAATCGTTTCCCGAATGTCTGATTCTCAAGTAATATAAAATATAAGAAAGGATGGATAACATATAGAAATTGGTTATTAAAAGACTAATTTAAAACGAAAAAATGAAAACTTAAAAGACAATCGTGAATAATTCAAAAATTTCTGTACCAATTACGAATAAACTTCAATGAAAAGAGGACGAAACAATGTGCAAAATAATTGCGTATAGATCGTTTTTATGAGTGGATCAAAATTGCCGGCGAAATGGTAAAATTGGGAAAATACACCATATACCTTTCAATATAAAATAATGAAATAACCAATCACAAATTCAAAATCTGAGCCTTAGGATCTGTCTCCGTCTATCCTTAACCAAACTTACAGACCTGTACATGCGATAGATATCTGTAGTCATCGCACACAAACAAACAAACATACAAAAGATTTCTTTTATTTAGTATCGATTTGCGAAAATAAAGCATAATTAAATTGCACTACCGGTTTTAGTTGAAAAGTGGAAAAACTGCAAACCTTGTAGATTTTTGATTTTCCAATCTTTATTTATGTCTAAATGTTAATAAAAAAGTTTTAAATCATGTTTCGTTATGAGGATCTTTAATTGTTGGCTTAAAACGTAAGAATTTGTTCTTAAAAAAGAACAACTTCAAATGTTTTTTGAAAAACTTGCATTTAATAGTAAGTTTAAATTGCGGTAATTTTGATAAATCAAAAAGTTTTACATATATTCCTATAATACATTCCAATTGTTTATTTTGGAAATATGTCACATTTTCAAAAATTAGATCGATTGTAGTTCAGGAAATGTATTAAAATTGAATTGCAAGATTTGAGCCAAACGGACAAGTTAAATAAAAATTTGTAAATATATATGTATATATATATTCATCCATATTCTGAACACCGGGAAGCATATTGTGTAACCAGGGAACTCTGAGTTGAATTTCAATGACAAACGCTTTTCATAAAAAGAGACTTGATTTTGAAACAGAAGAAAAAAGGTTTCATTACATTTCCTATCTATTACTTGTGCACCTCAGATACGATTAAAGACTAACTATATTTTAACATACTTCATACTATTTATTCATTCTAAAATAAAATGTTTTAGAATATTGTTAAATAAAATGTCTCCAAAACTGTTCTTCGTTAAATGAAATACAAATTTCCTTTAGAACGGAATGTATTCACTGGCGTTGGAAGATGTAGCTAAAAGATTTTCCATTGAGTGCGTAGCCCGCCTCTTATACGATGCCCTCGGCATCGGGGAACCGTGCCGGAGGCTCTTTCGGAAAGAGCTGTTTAGGACAGAATGCGCCCCCTGGCTGTAGACAATGGACCTAAAAGATTTACTGGCGCGTGCTCAGAGGGCAGTACGCCCATTGTATGCTACCGTAGGCAGCAGGGACCTGCTAATTTTAATCCTGCTTGTCGGAGTAGTAAGTTTGGTAGTAGCGTGATGAACTGCTGTAGGCAGCGGTAGCCCGCACATGAAATTCGTTTTTTTTTTTGTTTTTTTTTTTTTGAGGATTGTATTAATTCGATAAGATCCGGAGGTTCATTTGATTCGAGGCTCCGATATAACTAGGGGCTCATTAGCGGACGAAGTCAGCTCGTAATTATAATTTCATTACAACCTGAATTTTAATCAAGCCCAGGTAAATGGATTAATTTACATTGAAAGACTAAAATGAATAAGATTACGATTAAAAATAACTTTTATTCATAAATAGATAAATCCAAACAAAATATAATAATATTGAAAAGTTTCATTTATTCAGTTGCAGTTACTTTTGTCTTAGAAAAATAATTTGTTAGATTTTCATGCTTTACATATCACAGTTAATCTTTATAACTTGTATTATTTAATTTGGATTATATAATTTGTACATTTGATTTTTTAAAAATGATTTCCCAAAGCAATATTTAATGGTAGTGATATAGAATATAAAGACTTTTAATCTTATTTCAAAGTAACACGAGAATATTCCATCTTTTATCATAGATATAAAAATATATATTTAACCAGAGCAAAGTAAATTACTTTTTATATCATCACTTTTTTGCAAACTTTCATTTTTCGTCGAATTCTTCTCCTGATATTTTTTTCCGATTATGAAGTAATCGATTAATCGCTTCAGCAATATTTATCAGTGCATTTTTTCATGCCATATCTCTAAACGAAGAAAGATAAATCTGCGCGGAGCTATTAACATTCTAGTAAATGTAAACCAATCATTGAATTTTCTCTCTTTGCCCCTTATGAAATCTCTCTCTTTACTTTAATAACAATCACGATATTGTATTAAATAAGTTTCACATTTTTATACGTTGCAACAATTTTGGCTAAGCCAAAGAAAAAAGTCTGGATAAAACTCACTTATTCTCATCGGTGTTTGTATAATTACGTGTCAAATATTTTCTTTCGTTGTGTTTGTCAAGAGATTTTTTTGTCGACATTTATATGGAATTCTTTTTTACCACAACAATATATTTCATTTTCTGACTGACACTTTGCTCTATTCGAAATGTTTTTTACTGTAATAAGTTTTCTAGTACATTTTAAAAATCTTTAAATGAAAATAATCTGAATAATTTATAATATAAATTAAATCAACTTATATATGGTGCTACACTCTTACAATTTTCGGTAATGTATAGTTGCCGAAAAAAAAATCTCCCACTCTAAATTGTTACATTATATATTAACTATTTAATTATAGACTACATTTATGATAGAGGGAAAAAATGCCAATCTATGGAGAATCTACTACTATTTTATATCCAAGAAACTTTGGGGACCGTTGAAGGGTCTGGTTATCCAACAGCACGTGAAGTACGAGCTTCAACTCTGATAAGAGGATTTAAGAAGCTTCAATACAAGTTATATACAATTATTTCAGGAGGGAAAAGGGCTTCTGCTGAAATTTACCGGCCGCCAATACTTCGGCGATATCCGAGCTTGACTGGTCATGTCTTACCAGCCCAGCTTGAAAAAGAACTCTGCCGTAAGTTTAACATTTTGTTCTCAGGCTGGAGATGCAAAATCACTAAGTCATCAAGTTTATTGTCTGTCGAGTTTTGCTAGCTTTGTTAGTTCTCAAGAGAAAGAGCTGCACCCTTTCCGCTGCAGTCGGGATGTTTTGGGCAGCGCAACCCACATCCATATATATATAAACTACAAATGTAGTCTATCTACAATATATACACGGATCATAAAAAATGCTGTTTAATGAAATATGTGCATTTAATCTCGGCTAAACTCCGTCCGAGAATAAGATTTGTAACATTGGTTCGTTTACATGTATTTAGAATACAGAAAACTTTTCCCTAATAAAACAGGTCCCCAGAACGATATTGCGTTCCCCTTACTTGAAAGGTTATTCGGGTCTTGCATCAGGCACGGTGAAGCTTTTCCCATCCGCGTTGCATTTTTTTCCCACAAAATTTTTTTATTTGATCATGGTGTGCCAAAAGTCCAAATTTAGTGGATCAAATTATAATGAATCAAAATTACTTAAAATTTTATTAAATTAAAGAATTAAAAAAATATTAGTAAAATCTGTTATACTTAAAAATTAATTTAAAAATTGCTATATATCTGTTGTTGCATCTTAAATAGCAAGTAATTAATTTAATTTTCGCTTTTTTTTTTTTTTTTTTTTTTTTTTTTTTTTTTTTTTTTAAGAATGCATGTAAAGTAATTCGACAAGAGTTGAGTTTCACATATTATTCGTTTCTGAAAATAATGATTCGCAGGAAAAATTGTCAAAAACGCAAGCCCTTGCTTTTTTAAACCGGTTTCCCTGTTTGGAATTAAATTCCAAATCGTCATAATTTTACCATTGGCATCTTTGCTTATGGTGGATTATTATCTCCTTTCCGATAATTTCTAACCCTCCCTTAATCTGAAAGTTTTTAGCCAATATTGAGATCTATTGAGACTCATAAAGTAACATTTCAACTTCATCAATCTGTATAACAAAGACAGCCAATTTGGAATCAGACAAACTAAACTAGTCTTAATTAATATATTTTGTTCAATTTCACTATATTTTGATTTTGAACCAAGTATATGTCGTACCAAAATTGATCTGTCGAGTACTGCCTACAGCACACGTTTGACTGGTTCACCGTCACTGGTCTACATGCATAAAACTGAACCAATATTTATATTGTCAATAGCAAAACCCAATAATTTGGAAATAAAACTTTCTACAGTTTTGACCATCTTACTATTTAATTACTTTAAAAAAAATCGATATTTCCTGGAATATATTTTTATCGTGTAGATATTTTGTATAAACATAACTACTTAAAATCTAAATTGTAAATAACTAATTTTTGTAATTTTTATGAAAACATGAATCATGAATGAATATTAAAAAATATATGACTTATAACCCACAAATATTTCTTGAAATTGCTAATTTCTTGACACCAATACAAAAATTCTTAATATTTTTAAATACCTTACGAGTATAAAAGGAAGAAGAAAGGTAAAAGGAAAGATAAAAGGAAGGTATCTAAGAGTATAAAAGGTTTAGATTATTCATCCAAGTGTTTTATTTATTAATTAATTTTTTTAGTTAACTTCGAAAAAACATTATTATACAGGCTTTGAAAACGAGGTATTACATATATACCATGCTCAGGCAGTCAATGTATGCAAATTCAATTTGTAGAGAAGCATGAAATCGGAAAATAGTTAATTAACCGTAGGAACGCTACGTAAAATTGTTATCCAGCTAATTAAAACCAGTATATTTTCTGTTAAACGTGTTATATCGTGTCATATTTGGGATTACTGTTGAAATATTTAATCATTTTAATATAGACAGACCTCTCAGAAATACTTACAAATAAAAAAAAATAATAAACGTTATTCTTAATCGATTGATACATTTCATTCTTTCACGACAAAGGGTGCTGAAACAGAGCATTCTTTTTATCCACTCCTACTAATTTAAAATTTTGCCAAGTCTGATGATGTAACGATAATCGTAATATTCAACGCTAAGAAAAACCCTTTTATCGATAACAAATTATTAAAATGTTGATGAAGGGGACTCTCTATATCTTATCTTTTGCAAAAATGCATATTTTGATAAAGGGGACGTTCTTATCTTTGGCGAATCTGCCAATGTTGTTTAATAAACTGTCATATGATTAAAAAATGCTCGTCTTTCATAGTAATTTAAATACTTACAAATAAGTTTTTATTTATTTTTTATTTTTATTTTATTTTATTTTACTTTAATTTTCTTTACTTTTGCCTTAATTGTAATGATGCAAATCCATTTTCGTAAAACGTAATTCAATAAAATTTATAATGGCGATAAACTTTACTTTTAACATATGTCAGCAAAATGTTTTAATTTGAGCATCCGATTAAAATTACAGTTTCACTCTATCAAGGCATCCTTTATGTGCTGATTTGAAGGAAAATGTGGGTTTTACGACATTTGGTTTTTAAAGCGCATATGGCCTACTTCCTGCACAGAAATTTATAAATTCATGCTACAGCGATCTAAAACTGTATTTCGAAGTAATAATAATATTTTGAATTTCGTAATAAATTAATTCAAATATGCATAACATTTTCAATACAATATGGGCAACATAGAATTCTACTAAAATTCTATTCTGTAAAATATTACAATTGTGCTGAACAGAATTTCGATTTCCATTGAACAATGAAAAACAAGGATTTCTATCTATTGCTCATAAAGAGCATATTCCAAGCCATATTCCAAATTTCATGATAAATTATTTTTCATTTATTCATTTCAAAAACAAAAATTAAAGTTATTTATATATAGTGTATCTCAAATTAAAGTATATCCGTACTTGCAATACTCTGGAGTAACAACTCATGCTCGTAACAGAACGTCTCCATATTCAGAGAATCTCCATTTCAAATCATGGGGAAATGATTGATGCAATATAAATATTATTATTTTTTTAAACGATAGATGGCACTGCAAGCTTTGTAGAAGGCAAAGCTTGTGGTTTATAAAGAATGGTACTTTGGTTAAAGAAGACAAGAAAGGAATTTTTTTTTTTTTTTTTTTTTTTTTTGAAGCAATTTAAAGGCAAAAAAAAAAAAAAAAAAAAAAAAAAAAGATACCTAATGTGGCTAAAATGGTGTAACTGTGGTTTGTGAGAAGTACAGCGTCAATTAAGCGAACATGTATTGTTCGAGCCAAAGCCAATGATTTAGATTTCCGTAAAAAAGAGTTAAGCGAGTTAAGGCCATTATCAGGCCCACCAGACGGGTTCAATTGACCCGACAAGAATTATTTCAAATACAGTAAAATCCAGCTAAATGTTATAAAATTAAGAAATTGGTTTGTAAACTAGTATTTTAGATCTAAATTCGTAAAAATCTAGAAACATTTTAGAAGAATATCGAATAAAAACCAATGAGTTTTGACTGCGGTTGGATGCATTATTGTAACTTTTGGACAATCCCCCCCCCTTTTTTTTGGTAGTTCAAGGGTTAACATTCCTAAAGCTCGGTTTCGTGTTGCTTTAGATTATATTATGACACTGTATCAGTTGTCTCTGTAGCATAGTGCGCTTTGTAAACACAATAAGGTACCATTTAGAAAAAAAAATATGCCGTTATAGAAGTAATGTGTGTTTTGGTTATAGTTTTACACACATCTATGAGTGATCAACAGATCATTTGTGTGGTGTGTGAATAAATAAACTTACATGTTGACTTGTTGTATGATAGTATTTATTGGAAGTATTATTTTATATTCATTACATGGAAATCTCATAGTGCTATATTTATTCATGTCGGTCATTTTCGTAACTAAATTCTTTTACTGAATAAAATATTTCCCCATGGTTTGAAATGTATATAATCAAATATGGATCCATGGGTTTTCTGTCCAGAGTGTTCAAATCGGGATTCAAAAACGGTGATTCTCATTAAAGTATCGTTTATTTTAATGTGAATTACCGTGTACCAAGATACAAAATTTCTAGATACACTAAAATCTACACTAGATACACAAAAATCTTACTTAATTGGAGGATGTTATTAATGCTTCTGAGCATTTAAATGGGCATTTATTCGTACTGAAAACTATATTTATCATAGGTTTAGTTTCTTTAAACGTTCTCATCACCATAATTCATCTTAATTTTTATCTTAAATGGACATTAAATCCAGTTCTAATTCAAACAATTTTTTATTATAATCCAAATACGTTAGGAGAGATACGAAAATAGACTTTAACTCACTATCCTTAATATTTTAAAATACACTGACGGTACAATGGCGGTTAAACGGATGGTACTTAGCGGCTCATAGCTCCGGTTCTACTGAACGAATCCGAATCAAACTTCAAACATATGTTATGTAGATCATGCGATCGAGGTTTTCGTAAAACAAAGTTTGAAATTTCGCCACCACGTGGCGCTTTAAAGACATATAAAGAAGGATAGCAATTCAAATATAAAGAATAACGTAATATTTTATTTATTTACACACCTGTGCGCTCTATGTGCATATCTTGTCGATCAACAGTATGTTGAACACGTACCACCGCGATATCAACGGTCGCACGCAACGTATCAGTAGGAATGAGGAATGGCGTACAATGCTAGCTTTCAAGTCCGCTTCATTAGTTACACGTCCTTGATAAACACAATCTTTGAGAAAACGCCACAGCGAGAAGTCACAAGGGTTCAGATCTTTTGACCTTGCTGGCCAGGCAATCGGGAAAGTACGCGAGATAACATGTTCATCTGGGAAGTTAGCTTGTATCACATTCTTTACACGTCTCGCCGTATGGGCAGTTGCTTCATCTTGATTGAACATTTTGGTTGCCAAACACACTCTTTGCCTTAACTCATGAGAATCATGGGACAACATGATTCTCCAGGAGTATCAATAACTTGTGACTGTACACCTAACAAACCCGTTCATTGTGACTTTCTCGAAGAAGTACGGGCCCATAATGAAATTCGCCGTGAATCCACGCCATGCCGTGACGCATGGAGAAAATACCGACTGTTGTTGCACGGCATGAGAATTGGTTAACTCCATATCCGGCAGTTCTGTGTGTTTACAGTGCCATCTAAGTGAAAATGAGCCTAGTCTGCTCATAAGATATGCGATGGCCAGTACTCATCCACTTGCAAAATCAAGACATGCGGAGAGGTCTTGCGGTTTCAGCTGTTGCGCGAAATGCATCTTTTAACCCTTTCCAGGGGTCGATGCAGATTTTTATTCTTGGGGCCCATTTTGTGAAAAGTAGAAGTTATTTTTGTGAATTTTATTATATTTTTGTGAAAAATAACATTTTGTAACGAAAGTTGAAATCCAGTTACTTAAATTTGAACCAAGAATTTATGAGCAAAAAAACTCTTTAAATCCCTTTGCTAATGTTTTTCTTTTTCGTGACGTGGTTTTATTTACAAATTACACATTTTAAAACAGTTCATGAAAAAGATTGTTATGTAGAGGGTCTATTTTATTAAAAGGAATTTTGTGAAGGGGCCTGTTTTATTAAGTTTATTTTTCTGAAGGGGCCCATTTTATTAAATTTATTTTTGTGAAGAGGCCCATTTTATTAAATTTAATTTTGTAAAGGGGCTCTAAATAGGCCCCAAATTTTGTCTGGATCAACCCCTGCTTTCAGGGGCAAGGTACTTCTATTCGTAATATCTTGAAATCAGTGAATGGCACCAGAATTTACAAGCAAATTTCGAAATACAAAATGCTTTTGTTCATTTACTTAATAAAAGGAAAATTTTCATGCAATTATTCTGGTGCTAATGTGGCATATAAGAATTAAAATTAAGTGGTCCAAAAATGACCCACTGCCCTTGAAGGGGTTAAGGGAAGAATTTGAGAATTTTGCGAAAATCATACGCATGGTTGCCTACGGAATGCCCGGTTCTCGTGCTATTGAGCGATCACTTACAGTAGCATTTGAAGAACTTGAAGACGCTTCAGCTGTTGCAATTGCAACTTCCTCCAAACTTCCTCCATTTAGTAGAACTGGATCCTCTGTATGAGCCTCTGAGTACCGTCAGTTTAATTTTAACCACACTGTATAACACGTAAAAGAATTAGTCTTATGACTCGACTAACTTAAAATATGAATCAACTTTGAATTGATACCACAATCAACACTTCTTACGGAAGACACTAATCACAATAATATACATTACATAAATTGTATAATTAATGTATTCCGTGAACCCATATCAAGTTTTTAAAAGCTTTAATGAATAACTATTACCACTACACTGTAAAAAAGTCCTTCCGGCCAGTGCCGGGAGGAAGAGGTAGCTTTCAAATACCTTATTTTAAAAAAGCCAACTTATATTATTCAAACACACGAAGCTCAATTTAGTGGAAACCGAATATAGGAGATTCAATACTAATTTTTATCAATACTAAATCATTATGAATGAGAATTTAACGAAATTAGTCAGCTTTATCCAAGCTGCTTTTATTTAAAGTAACTTATATTTGGCTGAGATGTTGATGTATACTATCCACATGCTTTCTCACATGGAAATAGGCGAATACGTGTGTTATCGCGTGACAAATACAAGATCGTTTCAAAATGTTAGCCATACTAGAAATTCAAAGTGCTATAATTCAACCATTTTTTAAGATATAAACAAAAGAACAAATTTTCAGAAACAAAATCTGCTCCGGAATCTTTGTATCAAGGCCAAACACATAAAAAAATCTTTTTCATTTTCCAATTTTTTAATACCTCATTTTAAATTTTAAATTTAATTTTTTTAAATGGCAACCCTTTTGAAACAAGATGGCGAATAAAGCTGGCCAACGAACTCGGTCGAGACATTGGTATGTACTATGTACAGACCAAGTAACATCCAAATCGGTTCATAAATACGCTTGTTATCGCGTGACAAAAATCAGGTCGTTTTAAAATGTCAGCCACAATAGAAATTCAAAACGCTATAACTCAGCCATTTTTTTAGATATAGACGAAACAAAAACTGTTCCGTGATCTTTGTATTAAGGTCAAACACATACAAAAAAAATCTTTTTCATTTTCTAATATTTTGGTATCTCATTTTAAATTTTAAATTTTTTAAACTTTTTTAAATGGCCGCCATTTTGAAACAAGATGGCGGATGAAGCTGGCCAACGAACTCGGTCGAGATATTTGTATGTACTATGTACACACCAAAGTACATCCAAATCGGTTCATAAATACGCCTGTTATCACGTGACAAATATCAGGACGTTTCAAAATGTCAGCCACAATAGAAATTCAAAATGCTATAACTCAGCCATTTTTTGAGATATAGACGAAACAAAAACTGCTCTCGAATCTTTGTATCAAGGTCAAATATATAAAAAAAAAATATTTTTTCAATTTTCAATTTTTTGGTACCACATTTCAAATTTAAATTTTTCTTAAAAATTTAAATGGCTGCCATTTTTAAACAAGATGGCGGATGAAGCTGGCCAACGAACTCGGTCGAGACATTGGTATGTACTATGTACAAACGAAGTTACATCCAAATCGGTTCATAAATACGCCTTTTATCGCGTGACAAAATTCAGGACGTTTCAAAATGTCAGCCACGCTAGAAATTCAAAATGCTATAACTCAGCCATTTTTTAAGATATAGACGAAACAAAAACTGCTCCGGAATCTTTGTATAAAGGTTAAATACATAAGAAAAAAATATTTTTCCATTTTCAATTCTTTGGTACCACATTTCAAATTTAAAAGTTTTAAGAAAATTTTAAATGGCCGCCATTTTGAAACAAAATGGCGGATGAAGCTGGCCAACGAACTCGGTCGAGACATTGGTATGTACTATGTACATACCGAATTACATCCAAATCGGTTCATAAATTCGAGAGTTACAGTATGACAAAGGTCAGATATATATATATATATATGGATATATATATATATATATATATATATATATATATCAACTTTTGAACGGAGGGTGGTTTCGGGGTCTGGGGGTCATGATCGATGAAAATATACCAAAATTTTTTGAAATCGCTTTCCTCCGAACGGCTGCAATAGGTAGCTTTTTGTAATGAAAGCTACCTAAAAAAAAATCTGTAGTTCTACAGATGTAAAGTTACATGCTTACTAAACTTTCACCTGTAACTGTACGAAAAAAGCTGCAAATCTACAAAACTAGTTTTTGTAAAGCTACAAAAATCTGTAACTTTACAAATGAATCTGCTAAAATTTCAGTAATCTTACTAAACTTTTATTTGTAACCCTGGCTGCAGTTACATGAAAAGTTCTCGGAATCGCAGTTTCCAAAAAAATTCTTAGTAACCTTACAGATTTTTTGATTTTCGGCGCAAAAGTGTGTCTGTTACATGAAATTTTGTTGTTGCCGTTACATGAAAAGTTCTAGGAATCCAAGTTTCCTAGAAAAACTTTAGTAACTTCACAGATTTTTTTTTACAGTGTAGTACCTCAATTCCGCTCTCTATACCTACTAAGTAGATAAACCCATTAATTGTACAGGTGGCGAAAGGAAGTTCTGTTTAAAATTTTGTTCAAAACTATCTCGAAATGAACTTGTGGGACGTCGTATGTTTTCAGTTCTTTAGACCAAAATTTTGATACAGGCAGAGGAAAATTTGAAAAAAAAAATGTAACGTTTTTATATTTCAATATATTTAACTAAGTTAAAGGAAATTCAAAAGAATGTAACAAATTTATGTAATGAGATATTTTTAAACATGCTTTTGGTGATCTTGGTTTAAATGAATTTGTTACGAGCGCACTATTCACAAGAAATAATTCGAAATTTCACTGCAAATATCTTCAATGTAAAGTCGATAGTTCTGCAATAATTCCGCTTCTTTGAAAATATTTCGTAGTTAAATCCATAATTTCTGAAATTTCCGATAAATGGAATATTTTATCCTAATATAACCAAAAGTAATTTTTCTTTTGATATATTATAACTGAACTTAATATTATAAAATGTTTACAGTTATACTTTAATCTAAGTAACTTTTTGAATCTATCAATATCTCGAATTTTCAAAACTATAAATAATTATAATTGCTTTTATTCAAGGTTTTTTTTAATATATAATTTATTTAAATTCTAAATTTAATAGAGACACGATTTCCACCATTGCTTTTTAATATGCATAAACAATTTAAAGTTTGATATGAATTGTGAAATAATGAAAAATATATGGAAAATTGTACAGAAATAATATTACCGATTATACAGCAAAATATGTTACAAAATTATTACCATTTCTGAACATCAAAGATAAAATGGCATTTAAAGCAAACATTTTCAAGAAATTTGGTTTAATTTTTCTCTTCGTTTTTGTGATAATAATTTATTTACATATGAAATAATGCAGGTAAGTTTATAATTATTTTATTATTATTATTATATGCTGTTTTAAATAAAAAACACAACTTTAATTTCAGATATTTTTTTTAAGGCAACCTAAAAATATTTTAAAGGTCTATTTAACAAGAAAAACTATTTCGATATTTTTAGATTTATTTCTACGTTATATTTATCAAAAAAATATATAGGCAGAACATTAAGTGTATCCCTAAAATTTTATATCTTAGGAGTATTACATTTGTTTTGCTGGTCAGATTTCTAGAACTGTTCTGAAATATGTTTCTACTAAATAAAACCAATAGAAAATACCAGGAGATAAAGAATAATGCTACTATTTTATTTTTAAGTATGGATCATGATAACATAACAAATATAGAAATCAGTTTTATAGTACAGCCAACTATTAAATCTAAAATAGCTTCATTGCTGAAAAAAGTAGTTAAAATATTGTTTTTTTTTAGGAAATGTCTCCAATCATAATGATTTTGATCTGAAATAAATGAAAATAGATCTTGCCTAATCACCTATTGAAAGTATTAGTCCTTCTCTACCCAGTAAATTAAAATAAAAGCTGTGTTACTTTAGTTTTGTATCTGAAATCATTGACTTATACATTCATAAATGTAAGTAAATAATACCCATAAACTTTTGCTGGAAATTTCTTAAAATATAAACTTATAATCAACAGTGTGCACTGTTAAAAATTTTACAGCATTCTGGCTGGTCATTCGACCGTTTTTTGAAAAAACGGTTTCATAACCATAATTTAACTATATTCTGACCATGAAATGGCCAATAATATGGTCAGAATAGTGTTAAATTCACGGTTGTGTAACCGTTTTCGGAAAAAACGGTGAAATGACCTGCCATAATGCTGCAAATTTTTAACAGTGTGCGTTAAATATTTCCTTTATATTTGAAAATTAGAAAATTAAAGATTATTATTGTAGAAAGAAAAATATTGGAAAGAAATCAGAAAATATTCTTGAAAATATTTCTGAAATAATGGTACAAGTGGAAAATACACTGTTAAAAATTTTGCAGCATTCTGGCAGGTCATTTGACCGTTTTTTCCGAAAACGGTTACACAACCGAAACTTTAACACTATTCTGACCATATTAATGGCCATTTTATGGTCAGAATATAGTTAAATTATGGTTATGAAACCGTTTTTCCAAAAAACGGCCAAATGACCTGCCAGAATGCTGCAAAATTTTTAACAGTGTACCAGTGTTCACTGAAAAAAAAAAATGAGTAAATCGATGTACTCATATGAAATTGAGTACGTTTGGATAAAAAATGAACCTATGCTTTCTCGATTTTGAAACACCGCATGTAATCAAACCCAATCAAAACGATAATTTTGTACTATGTATTGATTATTTCACTCATAGCGGCATAAAATATGTTTATTAATGTAAATATTAAATTATGCACAGTATTTTAAAATGATTTAAAAGTGTTTGCAAATAATGTTCTTGTCAAAAAAATATTTCATTTTGGTATCTTGATAATAATTTTGCTATTTTTCTGAATAAATAATGAAGTAAACGTTTTTTGTTAATAATTTTGAGCGGAAAATAAATTTCCGTACACTGTTAAAAATTTGCAGAATTGTGTCCAGTCATTTGACCGTTTTCATCGAAAACGGTTACACAGCCGTAATTTAACACTATTCTGACCATATATTGGCCATTTGATTGTCAGAATATAGTTAAATTATGCTTATGAAACCGTTTTTTCAAAAAAACGGTCAAATGACTGGACAGAATGCTGCAAATTTTTAACAGTGTACATTTTTACTTTAATTTGAAGGTTCAGGGGGGGGGGGGGGGATTCATAACGATTCGTTATTTGAACACAACTATGGAATCAAAAATGAGTGCACTTGTTTCTCAATTTTGAGTGCTTTTGGATCGGAGCTATTTTGAGTATGCGACACATTTAAAATTGAGCACTTTCTTACTCAATTTTGAGAATCCATTTTCAGTGTTGGGGAAAAATTATGCCAGTATTACTAATACAAACAATTTTAATCCATTATTGCTTTTTAGGTAGGAATACATGCAGTATCTGTGTGCGTGCGTTGACTTCATTTTTTGCAGTGAAGATTTAGACGCGGGGGCAATTAGGGGCGCAACAATAAATGCAACAATAGAATAATGTTTGCGATCACCAATGTAACAGAAAATACTCAAAATGGTCTGGAATTATAACAAATGGCTATGTGTGTCTTTTTTTAAGGATGTGTGTGTTTGTGTAAGCATATCACGCATATTCGCAAAGGTGTTAACCTTTCTGTGAGAAAATCAAATGTTTTTCGTTTTTAGCATACGAAATTTTCAACTAAATTTAACACCATTTTCCGAAAACTTAAAAACGAACAGTAGAAACAGTATACTACAATTCAAACAGGAATATATGTGGAATATTTAATGAGATAGGGCATTCGTATGAAATAATTTTTAACTGAGCATACGTGAAAGATTCCAAAAAAATATTTCATAATTTGGCAGTCAGCTATTCAGAAAAAGTTGAAATTTGCTAATCAGCTATTATTACATAAAAAGTCCAATCAAATATCGGGAAAATTCAGAAAGACAGGGGTTCTATAGTGTAGTGCTTTCTAAAAGTAGCTTTAAGGAATATTCCACAATTTGTAAATCAGCTAACTGCATCTTTCTAAGTTTTCACTATATTTGAATAAACTTTTTATATAAGTTGTCCTAAATAGCTGACTACCAAATGAAGAAATATAAATTTTGAAATATTTCACGCATGTGCAGTTAAAAATTATTTCATACAGATGCCATATCTGATTTTTTTGGCCATATTTTAATTGCAGTATATTGTTTGTAAGGTTCTTTTTCAAATTTTCGAAAAGTGATGTTAAATTTGGTTTAAAAACTCTGTATGCTATAAACAAAAGACATTTGAATTTTCCACAGAAACGTTAACACATTCGTGAATATGAATGCTATGCATATTCATGATATGCATATACACCTCTTCTCAATATTAGCTACACCTTTCATATTGAAAAGTTTTTGATAGGATCAACTCTTACAGAAAAAAATAGGGGTTAAAAAAATTAGTGTATTAAGGGTGTACTCAAATCCAAACAGCTTATTTTCTGAATCATTTTTAAATTCATTTTTGCTCTCAAACTCATTCATAAACTATATAATGCGCTGTATTATTCGATTTTTTGATAAAGGCAGAATATATTTTAAAAAATGCTGTCAAAGTGTACATTTTGAACCACATTTTTCGAAGGGGTAGTGCTGGAAACGAATAGAATGGTCGTACTGAGAAAATAATTTTAAATCAAGTTCTAATTAATTGAACGAAAAATAAAAATACAAGTCAAAAATTCATTGGTGAAATTAGTACTTAACTTCGAAATCTATCTCCGTCTGAATTCCAAACCGGCAGGGATTTGTTTTATTATTAAATTTACTCTTGGATCCCTAATTGTTCCACGACTAAACCTTCACGGAAAAATATGAAGTCAAACATGCTCTTGTCTAACACATTCATGCGTGCTTTGCTTACACAAATTCACGGAAATATTAAACAGTTGCCACATAGTCATTTGCAACAGTTACAAACCATTTTGAGCATTTTCTGTTAAATGGGTGATCGCAAAATTTATTTTATTATTAAATTTATTTCTGCCCCCCTAATTTTCCCGCAACTAAATCTTCATTGAAAAATATAATGTCAAACATTTTCTTCACATCCTCGAAGTTGAAGTACAATTTGTCAAAAATTTCAGCAGATATTAGACAAACCGTGTTCAATCGAAAGTATCCGGTCACTTCCCTTTAACTTTTGGAGTAAAGTGTATATGGCATTCACATACAATCACATATCTCATTCAAAAAGCATGCAACACTATGACATCTGTGTTTGCAGTAGAAAATATAGTTTGTGTGAAAATCTGAAGCAAAATTTTAGTTAGAAAATAGTTGGGAATTTTGCAATTTTAAAGTATGCAACAGGATGTTAATGCATGTATTATATTTTTATATATGACGCACACATACATTCATATATATATATATATATATATATATATATATGTTATACTTCTCGATGTCAAAGTAATTGGTGATGATGAACACTTGACATATCATTTCTAACCAGTAATTAATTCATAGAATATTTATTCGGCAATCGTGCATGGCAAACGATGAATCGCAATAATGAAATCATTGGGAGATTTTCCCGTTCAATCAAGACGAAACTGCATACTTATAAATAACTTTATTTGTATCCACATTATAAGGAACAATTCTACGAGTTATCCAGTTCGGAATTTGTATCGGCGCTGTATGACGCCATCGCCAAAAGAACGAAAATAAGGATTAAAACTACACATGTTTAAAAAATATCCCCACCAGATAACAAGGTTTTGTTTAGCAGTCTAAAAAACGTTCAATTTCTGAGCTCCAAGGCAGTGCAATGTGGTTTTATAGTAGCAATTCGCTGAAGAATATTTAACGCGTTTCAGAGTTGGTTGAGTTCATGACGGCCAACTATCAGCACGAGGGATAAAGGACCTAAGGGAGGGGGAGTGCCATCCGTGAGGGTCTTTCTAAGGGAACCTAACCCGCATTTACGCTTAGAAAATCAAAATTCGAAGAAAACCACGAAAACTCCGAACGATAAGGCCGACCGGCGCGATTGGGATCGAACCCAGCACCTCCCGTCTACCAGGTTCCAGAGCTGAACCTATCGGCCACTGGCGAGGCGACGTGTCTCAGAGGCGCGCCAACGGGATCCTGGTGAGGGGGGAATTGAGAGGAGTGGCGTGCTTAGCGATTGGTTGAAGAAGATGCATAGGGTTTAGATAGGCAAAACTTGACGTTAAGTCAAACTCTTTATCTATAGCATAAAAAAAGAAAAAAGTGAAAAATTTAGACGTGGGATTTACTCTCAGTGAAAGCTGGGATACCGAATACTAATTAAAAAACATTTTAATTTAAAAAAATGGTGTTCAGAAACACAAATATCAAATGTCTCAAAATATGAAAGAATAAAATAAATTAGTAGGTTTTTACGAAGTGTGTTGCTTTTAACAGAATAGGGTTTTTAGAATAAGAAATTAAAGAATGCTTTGATTAAATACATGGGATTAAAACATAATTGATATGTTACGATATTATTAAAAGAAAGGTGGAAAAGGTAGATATTATAAGAATTTGGAATAAACTAATTAAGGTAAAATGCGAAAATATTTTATTATTACATTTATATACAGTGTGTCCACGTATAACCTGAGCGACCTTTATTTTCGCAGTTGGTCCTAGATGCATACTTTCAATTACAAAAATGGTCAAAATTAGGTGCAGAGTTAAGATAAAAAAAAGTTTGAAGCGAAAAAACAACTTAGGGAAGAATTACAGAATCTAAATTTTTATATGGTCCCCCGGTCCTATAAGTTATATTTAGTAAAGTTTTCCTGTTACACTGACAAGTAATGCAAAAAAAGTACTGTTATTCTACGATTAAAATTAACCGAGTACTAGCTGTTTAAAGTTGGAGCATATTTTTTAATACAAATTAGGGGTCATTCACAAATTTAGTAGAAATATAATTTCGTCAGATATATTAAAGAAATAGATGAGAGCAAAATTAGCACTGCAATATAAAATTGAAATCTTTAATCATTCTGACATATTACTGCAAAATATACAATTTGTACTGAATATATAAGAGGATAAAAATAACAGAATTTTTGTTAAATAAAAAGATGAAAAACAACAGCCTCAATTCTTTACAAAAATGATACATATTTTAAAACACTATTAGATTGCACCGTCTTTCAAATTTTGGGTTGTGCCATGTTTTTTAGCTTTTGAAAATTAATTCACATGTATTTTTTAGCGCTGAATCCGAAAATGACCTTCATTTTAAACCATCATGTCAGGTTTTTTCTCAAATCGCAAATTTCAAAGTTAAAAAGCTCAAAGTTAAAATTGATCCCCCTCCCCTCCCAACCTCATCGGACCCCTGAGCTATTTAGCTGTAAGAAACCCAGTGTAAGCCACACAATTGAATAAATTATTGAATTAAATAAAATTAAACTGAATAAAAAGGCTTACATCTATTTTATAGTATCAGATTTTTCGCTATTTTTTAACCTTGAAATTTACCACATGCGAAGAATCCTGACATGATGGTTAAAGTGAAGGTAATTTTTTTATTTAGCGTTAAAAAATACGTAAAACGTAATTATAAAAGTAAAAAAACACAACCATCGCAGGTTTATATTATCTAATCTGAAACCATTTCTTAAACTTGTTGAAGATAATCTATCCGAATATTTTTGTGTTATCCTCTAATATAAGTATGTATAATATGGTAAGCGTCGAAAATCATAATAATATTAAATTGTAATTGTATTTAAGTCAGTATGTAAAATTTTAACTTCGATCGGACATTTGAAAGTCAGTTAAAGTTCGAGTACAAATTTTAAACTGGAAAGACGATCGTGGCAATTTAAATAAAACATTATGAAAATAACATAATTTTTGTTAAAAGAAATCATAGCCTCAAATCCTTTCAAAATACAACGTATGTTGAAATACAATTATTTTAACTAATCTGAAACTTAACTAATAAAGTTAACTCAATCGTAATAGTTGCACGATTTCTTTCAAATCGCAGATATCTTGAAATAAGTTTAAGTACTTTATATACGACCCCTGAAAGCATGGTCGAAATCATGTGGTTTGATACGCAAAAAAAGTGGTATAAGTCACGCATTTCAAAGTTTCATAACTCGGTCAATTTTAATATTAGATGAATGGGACTTTTTCTGTCTAACTTGTTAGTGTCACAGTAAATTTTTACTAAATATCACTTATAGGACCGGGGGACCGTGTAAAAATTTAAATTTCGTAATATTTAAATAGAAGTTTTTCTTGATCCAAATCGATTTAATTAATTCTTTATATTATTTAAACCATTTTTGTAATTGGAAGTATGCATCTAGGACCAACGGTTGCGAAAATAAAGGTCGGTCAGGTTATACGTGGACACACTGTATATACATGTGTATGTGTGTGTGTGTATGAAAATACCTGTTTAAGCATACATATACAACTCATATTCAAAATATTAAAATAATTGAGTAAAAGTAATAAGAAAACATTATTTTAATTAATTTATTTTTGATGCTAAGTAAATGCAATTAAATTTCTTATAAATTAAATATTGAATGTGTAGATAAGATTTTAACATTTACAAAATATAATATACAGTACAATAAATTGGGTATACAGCTTTCTGAAACTCATCAAAATATTAGAATAAAATTTAGATTGTTTCAAAATATTAGAATATTTTATTTTACTCAAAAATATTACCTTATGAATATTAAGTAAATGGTAGTTAATATTCTGTAGCATCCCCTTTAGCTTTCATAACAGTTTACAATCGATCTTGCGTACTATATACAAGGTGTTTTCAAACATGTATATCAATATTAGCCCAAATAGATTTTATACGTGCCACTAATTCAGTTTTACTTGAAGGAGGATTTTCTTGGAGGTTTTTTTTTTCATTATACACCATAAGTTTTCGATGATATTAATATCATCGAAAGATCGATTAATATCATCTGGTGAGATCGGTGGCCAAGGAAGTACCTTAATGTTGCGTTGGCGGACCCAATTCTTAGTTGACACCGTGGTATGTTGTGACGCTCAATCTTGTTGAAAGATGAAATCATCTTCAACTAAATCTTCTAATGATGGAATCATGTAATATTCCAAAATTTCATTATATATCTGAGAGTAAACCTTTTCGTAGGCGATGCATAACTTTCCAGGTTGTTCTACACTTATGCAACCCCAAACCATGACACTAGAAGCAAACTTTACGAAACGTTTAAGACATTCTCTATCAAATGCTTCTTGCTTCATTCTCCAAACTCGAATACCTTGATTACAATATGAAACATAAAGCATACTTTCATCACTAAATAATATATTTTTCCATTCTTCTTCGTTCCATAAACGTCTTGATTTACACCAATTCAATCTTATACGCTTTTGTTTTGGAGTCATGAGAGATTTTGTTTTCGGTAGACGAGATTCAAACTTAAATTTATGGAGACGTCTTAATGGTGTCGATGTAGAAATTTCAACTCCTTATTCTTTCCATTTTCGGTGCAAGAATCGCACACTTATAAAACGGTTTTCTTAACTATACGCTTCAGTTTCCTGTCATCTCTAGCAGATATTTTTATTTTTCGGCCGCCATTTCGTCGATTATTTTAAATTTTCCCTTTTTTGAATATTGTGTTAGTATTTTAATGACATTTGATTGCGAACAATGTAAATAATTCGCTGTATAACACTGATTTTTACCGTGCCAATACAAATCAACCATACGAAGTTTAATAGATTCAGGAATATCACTCACACGACCCATTTTAAGACGAAAAAGCAAACAAACTGCTAAAAGAATACTCATTTTTAATAATTGCATTTAATCAATGATGCCACCAGTAATGTATTGGTGATAATTAAAGGAGAATTAATGTGAAAAATTCTAATATTTTGAACCACTTGAATAAATATTCTAATACTTTGAATTTTCAAAAAAATTATTTTTTCAATTAATCTTTTCAAATATGATATTAATTTTAAGATAATAAATAATTTTAATCAACAATAAGTTCTTAATAAAAATATCGTTTGCATATTTGCTTTAAAAGACATTAAATTACCAAACGATATTTTCAATTTGTAAGAAAAAGTAATTATTCTAAGATTTCGCATAAGCGCTGTATATGTTTATTTATTTTCAGACTTTGAGTTTCAAAAAACAGCTATCTTCTATCGTTATATAATTTTCAGTACATGTACAATAGTATTTTTTTCCTTTTAACCGTAAAAATCTCGTAGAATATAGTTCAAAGATAAAATCTCTTTAATTGCTGCAAAATCGAAAAACTTTTTTCCGCATGTTTAACCAACTTGACACTGGAACAGCGAAGACGATTTATTGCTCTGACATTCAGAGGATTCAAGCGAATGTCTTTCCAGACACTATTCGTGATATTTCATGGTAGATATTTTTTTTTTCAACTGAGTACTAGGTATTACCTCGATAAAAAGATTTTATATACTTTCTCCGCAACAAATAGCTGGTCATAAAGTTTATTTTCTCTTTTTTTTTTTTTTTCATTTTCCAATAAATTGCAGATTTCCAAACGACTGTCTTTGATCATTTCTTTTGAATTCGCTAAACGAAGCTATTACTTTTTGATGAACACATTTTCTTATCGTTTTTTAGTTATTAACATTGGACGCAAACCAATATGAGTATATTAATTATATTATTGACCAATAATGCACTAACATTTCAATCATAATGAAATACCTTCAATAAAATTTTACTTCTGGTTAGATATTGGCTTTATATATATTTAAAAAAAAATCAATGAAATGTCAATATTGCAGTTGTACGCTTTACACTAGAAATATTGTAAAGAAATGACAATGTAGTCTTTTAAAATATTGTATACCCCATGTGATATGTACCCCAGTTCTACGGCAAAATTATGCCAACATTTAAACAAGAACGAAAAATAATGCGCCCAGCAGAGATTATGTAGCACATTCTAACACGTTCAGAATCTACCCTTTTAGTATCCGTGCGTGCATCTATGTAACCTCAAAAACCCTGAAACCACAGGGCGCAGGGCTACGAAATTTGGCACATGGGCTGCTAGTAGGGGGCCATGAACGATTGGGGCAAAAAATTATAAATTTTAAATGTATTTTTTTTTAAAAATTTTGCCCTTTTTATGTTCAACCCGTAATCGCGCGAGTTCTAACCAGTTGTAAATGTTTACTGCAATGTGAGATATATATATTATGTACGCTACGCTGCAATATTAAGAAGCTGTAGCGGGTATTACGATAATACATTTACCTCACATGCAAACAATTATAGGTATACATATTACGTACGGTACGCTGTAATACTAAGAAGCTATAGAGGGTATTGCGATAATTCTTTTACCTCGCATGCAAATAATTAGAGATTATTTAATTACGATTAATTATTACTCTTTTTTAAAAATAAAGAAAAACATTTTATCAAAAACCTCAACAAAAGTTTTTATTCTACTTATTCCCTTATTCCAAAGTTGTCGTTTTATCGTCTGCTGCAGTAGCAACGTGATAAATTAAATTTCATTAAAAAATGCACAGTAGTAGAAAATAAATTTCTAAATCGAATAGTTTTTTATAATTTTGGTTTTAGAATTAAATTCATGAACTCCCGTGCGTTGGACGCGTTAAACAGCCAGTACTGTAATAAAACTTTACAGTTTAATAAGATGAAAGATGTCCAAATAAACAATTAAAAAACATATAACGAAGTTGAAACACCAATTACTGCAATTACCATTAATAGTCGGAATAATCGTAAAAATATCCTACTTTTCTGTGCATCCATGTATATTACCTATAGATTTATATGTATACTACGTAGTATACTAAACGTTAGTTCAATTTAACACACAGTTCAAAATTTCTATTCAGCTCTTTCTGTTAATAAATATAAATGTACTTGAGATCATTTGTGTTGCCCTGTATATGATCTATTGAATTTATACACACCAAGTGATATGAAAATAAATAGTCAAATTTTAAGACGCACACCACAACTGAAAACGCACTTCCAGCAATTATTCTTCATAGGCAGTACTGTAACAAAATACTTGTACGTGTCCCTGTAAATGAATGATAAAATATATGCATTCCTGCTTCTACAGTAAGAGTTTTATAGTAAATATCAGTGATGTATATATAAATTTCAATATTTTTAAAATAGTTTAATATCATTAAAATAAACCACAAACGATATTTCCCGATAGTGCGTAATGTAACGGAATTCTTTTGAGTATCCGCGTAAAGGAACCGTAAACGCTGCAAGCTTCATTTTCAATACTGAACATGCCATAGTAAACTCCAGTGACATACATCAATTTAATGAGAATCTGACGATTTACGCGAGTTAGAGAACTGACAGACAGACAAACCGAATTTATGAACACTTTTCAACTCTGTTGGAAAGTGTTAAAAACAAACAATATCAGTCCAGTATCTTTTTCTGGTGGATATGATAGATGTTTGTGTTCATTGTCAAATTAATATATGTGTTTATCTATTTATATCTGTGTAAATATGTGTTTATCTATTTGTGTCTGCGTAAATATGTATTTATGCAAACATAGATGTGTAAATTTATTTGTTTGTTTTCAAACACTAAGTTTCTGAATGGATTTAAGCAATAAAATTACTCTACCGACCTTTCATTTTCGATTTGACTCTAATACAAGTTATTCCAGTTAACCGTAAGCATCGCATTTAATGCAATCCTACAAATAAAATCTATTTAATAGTAGAGAAAAAGCAAAATCTTTTTTTCCGAATGTTTAAAAAACTTGACAAAGGAGACGATTTATTGCTCTGATATTCAAAGGATTCCAGCTATTGTCGTTCCAATCACTTGTCGCGAAATACCAGGAAAAATATTTTTCTCGAACTGAGCACCAAGTATTAAGTTGGAATAAATATTTTGTATATATTTCTACGTTATAATAGCTAGTAATAAAGGGTATTTTCCATGATTATTAATTTTTCAGCAAAACAGAGGATTTTAGAACACTGGTTCTGAACTTTTCTTTAAATCTGTTATGACAAAATATCTATCTGTATTGTAAAGAACAAGCTTGTCCGTACGTAAAGCTGACGTCATTTTGACGGTGGAAACAGCAGACGATTAAAATTAATTTTTATTATTTTTATTGTCATTTTTTTAACTTCTAAATACAGCACGTTTTCAATTTTTACACCGCCGAATGAGGAAAAATATGTACTTTCAAATGCAATTTGTTCGAAAACTGTATCGCAATTTGCTTGAAAACTGCATCGCAATTTATGAAACATTTATTGTTTTTGAAATAATTTTTAAGCATGATTTTTTTTTAAATATTGCGGATAGACGATTACGGAAAATAAATCTTTTTTCATTTAAATTATTATAAGTAGCTAATCATTTGTTTCCTGCTCATATTCCATAACACAATTAAAACATTCATCTACCAATCAATAAAAAAATAGAATTAAAAACCCCCTCACAAATTTCAGGCATGTAATTGAATTTTGCGCTGAAACCACAGAAACAAACAGAATAAAAGTGCCTGATTATAAATAGCAACATTTGGCGATTTCTTCGGTTGTTAACTTCTCAGTCGAAGCCAATATGAAAATACCGCTTTGAATACGTTTCAAAACTTTATTTGAACGGAAATTTGCTATTTTTCATATAAATATCATTCATTATATTTGGCATTGTTAGTGAGCATTCTAAAAAAAATATTAAATGTAAAAAATCTATTAGACTTATCCAAATAAAAAACTTTCCAGTAGAGGCGTGCGAGATTTTCTTGACGCAATCTTTGAGATTATTTCCTGATTCGTTTTTACATTAATTTTTGATTAACTGCATTTTTTTTTTAATCAAACAACATGTTTTAACGATATATAAGTATACTACATCAAAAGCCGCTTACGGAATCTTTCGAAAAAATACCTCATTTATTGCTGTAGTTTGCATTGTATTGCATCGTATTTTTTAAGTAAACGCCGAGTTTTATTTGAATCATCCTTTTATTAATAGAAGTTTTTTTGTAACATATTCTATTGATGCAATTCTAAAATTGCAGTTTAAATCTTTTTATTGGCAGTTATATTTCTAGAAGGTTTACGTTGGCGTTACTCCTGGACATGTTTTTGATGTATATAACAGAGTGATAGATAATAGACTCAAATAGACAGAGACAAAGAGAGAATGACGTTGATTTTTAATTGCCGATAATACTCTGAGTTAATAGCTATCAAATTTTGCATTGTTATAATAACAATGTTGTTAACCTGATCCTACTTAAAATCATGTTTTATTTTTAATTTTAAGCTATTTTTTCTGATAAATATCTGGGAATTTCTAGAAATACTGAGAGACAAGACAACTTTTATTTGTGAATCTTGAAAAAGCTAAGTGAAGTGTATCGAGAGGTTTACTTTGGAAAATAAAATTGCAAATATAATTGAAAAACTGATCAATATCATTAAAGATATTTGTTAACAGAAAGAGCTGGAAAGTTTAAGTTGGAAACAAGTTTTCTGAACTTTCCATTAATAGTAAAGGTTTGCAAGGTTTCTATGTGTGACTAATTTTATTTAAAATACATATTGATATCTGCCTCAGACAAGAAAATGCCATAAAATTGTCTTGAAACTTAGTGTTATTAAATATATCCATCTTAAACGACTAATTTTTAGTGCGATCGTGTAAACTGTTATACTGTACGCTTCGAAAACATCGACCTTAAGTCTCTTCAAAAAAAAAAAAAAAAAAAAAAATCTCCTATCC
This sequence comes from Maratus speciosus, assembly GCA_963932465.1. Lineage (NCBI taxonomy): Eukaryota > Metazoa > Arthropoda > Arachnida > Araneae > Salticidae > Maratus > Maratus speciosus. The sequence goes on from OZ010786.1 coordinate 177,688,347, forward strand.
AATGAAATATACTTCAGGCGAAGATCAAGAAGAAAAATAAGGGTGGAAAAGCTAATACTAGTGATGGGCGATTCTGGAAAATTCAGGAATCGATTAAAATCGACATCGTATAAAACTGAATCGATCACAATAAGAATCGATTCCCAAATTCTAGAATCGATACTTGAATCGATATTTCGATAGTCACAGATTCGCACAGATAAGCTCAAAAATATTAATTTCAAAACTTAGCGAATCAGCAGAGCCGTAGCGACCACCTCCCATACCTCACATTTAGAGGGTAGACAAAGTCAGGGGCCCAGTCGTAAGCTATTACAGACCTTTGAGTCAAATAATAAAGTTTTTAACTTTTAAATTATTAGTTTTAAGATGTAATTTTACTAATATTGTAATTTAGATTTTATTTAAATTTATTTTTTAAGAAAGGTCTCGGTTAAATACAAGTTGGAAATTGCGCGTCAAACGTGGCAAATGTGGTGCGCTCGTACTATAACAGTGCACTTCATAAGTGCATAGCAATTTCATTCTGTTCGAAAGTCTGTAACATCCTTAAAATGCACTTGAAATAATTTTTTCCATTGGTCGTAATGTAACGGAAAACTTTTGACTGTCCCTGTAATTAAATCATTGTGATTTTCTTCCAGCCTGAATTAAAATTTAAATTTTCAGGGACATAATTTACGTTGCCATAAGAACCGATTTATTATTCTTACAATTTGAGTTTAATAATGTAACTAGCAAAGTTTATTAAAGTTCTTTTATTTAAAAAAAACACATGTATATTGCTTGGAAATCTTTCACATTATAGCTAGTAACTAGCGGGTTCCGCCTAATATGAAATCTCGAAGCGAACGAGCCGCGAACCGGGTTCCCGCTGCCTACAGCATCGTATAGGTGTATCCCCCCCCCCCCACTTTGCCCACCGGGTCGGAAAAACGCGCTCACCTCAATTGAGTTTAATAATGTAACTAGAAAAGTTTATTAAAGTTCTTTTATTTAAAAAAAACACATGTATATTGCTTGGAAATCTTTCACATTATAGCTAGTAACTAGCGGGTTCCGCCTAATATGAAATCTCGAAGCGAACGAGCCGCGAACCGGGTTCCCGCTGCCTACAGCATCGTATAGGTGTATCCCCCCCCCCCCCACTTTGCCCACCGGGTCGGAAAAACGCGCTCACCTCAATTGAGTTTAATAATGTAACTAGCAAAGTTTATTAAAGTTCTTTTATTTAAAAAAAACACATGTATATTGCTTGGAAATCTTTCACATTATAGCTAGTAACTAGCGGGTTCCGCCTAATATGAAATCTCGAAGCGAACGAGCCGCGAACCGGGTTCCCGCTGCCTACAGCATCGTATAGGTGTATCCCCCCCCCCCACTTTGCCCACCGGGTCGGAAAAACGCGCTCACCTCAATTGAGTTTAATAATGTAACTAGAAAAGTTTATTAAAGTTCTTTTATTTAAAAAAAACACATGTATATTGCTTGGAAATCTTTCACATTATAGCTAGTAACTAGCGGGTTCCGCCTAATATGAAATCTCGAAGCGAACGAGCCGCGAACCGGGTTCCCGCTGCCTACAGCATCGTATAGGTGTATCCCCCCCCCCCCCACTTTGCCCACCGGGTCGGAAAAACGCGCTCACCTCAATTGAGTTTAATAATGTAACTAGAAAAGTTTATTAAAGTTCTTTTATTTAAAAAAAACACATGTATATTGCTTGGAAATCTTTCACATTATAGCTAGTAACTAGCGGGTTCCGCCTAATATGAAATCTCGAAGCGAACGAGCCGCGAACCGGGTTCCCGCTGCCTACAGCATCGTATAGGTGTATTCCCCCCCCCCCCCCCACTTTGCCCACCGGGTCGGAAAAACGCGCTCACCCCCCACCCCCACCACCACCACCAATTTTTGACATTCATCATTTAAAAATTTTTTATTATGTGTTATAAACTATCTTAAAATTTCAATCAAATCGCCCTGTTATATTTTCTAATTTTGTTCTGCCCCTCCCCTCTATCCCCCCCCCCGAAATGTGACGCGCCATTCTTTTTTATAATTTTTTATCATGTATTATAAACAATCTTAAAGCTTAAAACAGATCGCATTGTTAGATTTCCTAATTTTAACAATTCGCGTTATGTTGGTTCCAGATTCCACCACCAGGGTGCGCACTCTATTCCTAACAAAACTGTGAACGAAACTCCGTTAAACAACCTATCAGTAGATATATTACTCAAGAGTGTGGCAATCTTGATCAAAAATTTAAGCTATTTGCCGAAATTACTATTCGGAAATAGTGGTAACTAAACTTTTGACTTTTTTATATTTTTATCTCAGGACTTCGTCAAAAAACCCCACCTAAAACGGTAAGGAACGCTAAGGTTTAAAAAAAATTCTAGCGGCCTCCCCCCCCCCCCCCGTCCTCCCGAAATTTTCGCACCATTCTTTTTTAAACTTTTTCTTATGTGTTATAAACTATCTTTAAAGTTTCGAACAGATCGCCTTGTTAGATTTTCTACTTTAAATGAAATCGCGGTCTGTTAGTTCTATATTCCACCACCAGGGAGCGCAGTCTATTCAAAACAAAAGTGTATCTAAACGAAACTCCTTTATACAACCTATCCGAAGATACATTAGTCTAGGGAGTGGTAGTCTTAAGCAAGAATTCAAGATATTTGTGAAATTACTATTCGAAAATAGTGGTATGAACACTTATAAATTTTTTTATTTTGAAAAAGTAGTAATTATCTCAGCCCGCCGTCAAAGAACCGCTAAACGGTAGAAAACGTTAATGCTGCTATAAAAAATCACGTGACTGCCCTTAAAAAAAAAGCATTTAATAGAAATAAACCAATTAGTGAAATAATAATTAATATCTCAGCTTGTAATTAAGATAATATTTTTTCGAATTTCTGAAAGGAGAATTTTTTTTTTTTTTTTGCCTCGCCCTGTCCAAGTTTCGAATTTTTACGCCCCTTACATTCTAAGATGTGGTCCCCTTTTAAAACAGTACAAAATTCTCGGGAATCACTTTGTTTAAATTGTTAAATATATTATTTGAAAAAAAAAGGTTTTAAAGCATTTTAGCACGTATTTTCATACCTACACCCTTGAAAAAAATTAATAACATACGGGGGATCCTTTAGTTTCGGAAAGCTCCGAAATTTCATAAAATTCAAAGTATCATAAATCAGTAAGTTTGGTTGTAAACGACTGAATTTTTTATAATACAACTTACACAAACACTTTGACAAACTTACGGGTGAAAATACGGCGTAACTAACGAGAACCTTGAGTCACGTGGCTTTAAACCAAGAATGATAAGTTTAAAATGGAAAAGAGATGAATTTGTTATTACCATTCATAAATAGTGCTCACCAAGAGCTGCAGATATAATATCAGTGTTTAGTTGGTAAACAAATGATTCGGAAAGAATGTCAAAAAAGGTCCCATTGAAATTGGACCATAATTAAGAAAATTCGGATCGGGGGGGGGGGGGGGTGTATAGGTGACGAACTGAAAAAGTACAGCTTAATAAACTAGTAACCCAAATAACTTGGCTCCTAAACTAAAAATATTACAATTTAACCTAGAAAGAAAAAAGGCTCTTATGCGAAATTTGACAGCAGTTCTGTCTTTAAAACAGTAAATCCGAAAGAATAAATATATATTCCTTTGAAATTACTGTCAAAAATATCAATACAAAAGTTGGAGCACGATTGACCCTGACCAAAAAGAAGGAAGGCTAGAGACAGAAAATAAAAGATTACATTAAAAGCTTTCTAACGATATGTTATACGATATGGTTTGGAAGAAACAAAAAATATCCCCCCACCCCCGAGGGAGCAGGTAAGCCCCAAACGGTCGGAGGGGCGACCTCAAAAGTATCTTTGATCAAGGTTTCAAAATGTGGCTTTATAATAAAATAGAACAAGAATTGGACATTTTAAAAATTGCATGCAAATTTTGAACGGCCCTGTAAACTAAGATTAGCGAGGAAAAGGGGAGAGGGGGGTGGAGAGATTAGAAGGGACGAACTTGAAAAATACAATATAATAAACTAGTTACCTGAATAACTAGGCTTCTAAACAAAAGTATAACGATTTAACCTAGTGTTGAATTCAGGGGGTAGCCCGGGAGGACATCCCTCCCGGGACATTGAAATGTCCCTCCCGTAAGTTTTGAGATTTTATGCTTTTTAATGGACAAATGTGCACCCCCCCCCACATTTCGGAACTCTGAAATACCCCCCCCCCCCCCCAATCCCGACCGGAGTCGCATAAATCCCTACCCGAGAAAATTACCTGCATTCAACACTGATTTAACCTAGAAAGTAAAAAAAGGCTCTTATACAAAATTTTACAGCAATTCTGGCACTAAAACAGCAAAATTGGAAGAATTGATTCAACCCGAATCGTGGATCGACCGCGATGCGATTTGAATTGAAGTAAATCAAAGCATAACGATTCGACATTGCATCTAAAGAATTGAAAGTAAATCGAAATATAACGATTCGACATTGCATCTAAAGAATTGAAGTAAATCAAAAAAGTAACGATTCTGAAGATCGCATCTGAAGATCGACATCGGCATCGAATCTGAACTGAATCGATTCACCGTTTCTGATCCAAGGGCAGAATCGATGCGTTCATCTTTTCTTGCTTTCTTTTGTCTTTAGAAAAATAAAGTGTTGTTTTCGTGAAAATTTTCGACTTCCGGTTTCTAAGGATTTATAGTGTTAGAACTTCTTGTCTGGAATACGATTTGACTATTTTTATAAATTTTTTGTCTGTCAGTCTGTCTATTTGTTTGTCTCTGACAAAAAAATTGTGAGCGGTCTATTTCAAGAACTAATGCATGGAATCTGTTGAAACTTTAGATTCAGTTATACCTTCATATAAATTGGTGCTGATTACTTTTTGGTGAAAATCTCTCAACAGGTGGCGCTGCTATGCTCCATTTTTCATGATTTCCGCAAGATTGCTATCGCAAGAACTAATGCACGAATATTCACCAAACTTCAGATTCAGTTTGACGTTGACATAAGTTGTTGAGGATTAGGTTTTGATGTAAATCTACCGGCAGGTGACGCTGGTATGCTGCATTTTTCCCGAGTTTCGCAATAGCTCTATCTCAAGAACTAATACACGGATTTTCATAAAACCACATTCAGTTAGACGTTGGCATAAATTGCTGCTTATTAGGTTTCGGTATAAATCGCCCAACAGGGGGCGTTGCTATGCTGATTTTATCAGCAGAGTTGAATTCAGACATTTTTTTCCGGGACGGACAGTTCTGAGGGGTACAAAAAGCATAAAATCTCAAACTTTCTGGGGGGCATTTGAATGTTGCGGGGGGGGGGGGGGGGAATGCTACCCTCCCGGGCCATCCCCTGAATTCAACACGTTTTTCAAGATTTAAATAATTTTAGGGATAATATCTCAAGAAATAATGAACGAAATTTCATCAATTTTTAATGTACAAAAACGTATTGAGCTCAGGGGGTGGCCCGGGGGGGTGACATTCTCCTCCTCCCGAAACACTCAAATGCCCCCAGAAAGTTTGAGATTTTATGCTTTGTTGCGGGGGCAGGAATGTCATCCCCCCGGGCCATTCCCTGAATTCAACACGTTTTTCAGGATTTAAACAATTTTAGGGATAATATCTCAAGAACTAATGAACGAAATTTCATCAAACTTAATATTCTGTTAGACAATGCCATAAGTTATCCATGATTAGGTTTTTGTGTAAATGATATAACAAATTGTGCTGCCATGCTGCTTTTATCAACAGTGTTGAATTCAGACATTTTTCTCCGGGGGGATTTCTATGGTTCTGGCGAGGAACATTCTAGAGTTAAGAGGGGGGAGGGATTGGACTTTCGTCCATTAAGCATAAAATCTCAAATCTCCCTAGGAGACATTTCAATGTTCCGGGGCGGGGGGGGGGGGGGTCCACCCGTACCAGCCCCTGAATTCAACACTGTTTTTCAGGGTTTACACAATGTTTGCGATAACATCTCAAGAAGTAATGAACGGAATTTCACCAAACTTAATATTCTGTTAGTCATTGACGTAAGTTGTTTTTTCTGAGTCTTTCGTGTTAATCATGTAATAGGCTGCGTTGCTATACTGCTTTTTTCATGATATTCATGATAGCCATATCTCAAAACTAATGCACGGAATTTAATCAAACTTCATATTCTGTTACACTGTCGTATAAATAGATCCTTATTAGGCTTGGGTGTATACTACCCAGCAGGTGTCGCTTTTATGCCCTTTGAACTGGTATTTTCCGTTGCGGACATCTAAGAGGGTGTGGGCCGAAATTCAATGATTTGTTAGGAAAATGGGATTCTTATATATATTTTTTAAATACACATATTTCAACGAACCTATACTTTTGGATCCTCATGATGGGTATAGGTTATTTAAATTTGACACTGTGATAGCGAATTTTGAAGTTTTAACATTTATGAGACAGAAGAAAGTTTTGGGATTGGATATGCAACTACTTGACCTTAAATTCTTGAAGGAAAATGAAAATGATATGACCTTTAGAGACATCGATTAAAAAATTTATAGTATCGATTAAATCGAGTTGGCCATAGTATCGATTAAATCGATTAAAAAAATCGAAATCGCCCATCACTAGCTAATACTACGTGAAATCATAGAAGTCGAACAGAATATTTTACAACCTATCGAACACAATAACTTTAGATGTTATGGGCAAAATGAAAGCTAGCACATACTTAACTAGTCAGATGTGACAATCCCAAAAGTTTCTTCAATCTCATACATGTTAATACTTCTTGAAAAATGTAGCATAGAAACGCCACCAGTTAGGGCATTTACACCAAAAGCTAATCAGCAACAACTTATGTCAACTTCTAAATGAATTCGTTTGATGAAATTCCGTGCATTAGTTTTTGAGATAGGGCTATTGCGACAATCGTGAAAAGTTCTGCATAGCAGTGGCACCTGTTGGGCAATTTACACCAAAAACTAAAAAGAACTAATTTATATCAGAGAATAACTGAATCTGATATTTTCTGAAAATCCCTGCTTTACTTCTTGAGATATAGCTATTGGGGAAATCAGGAATAATGCAACACAGCAGTGGCACCTGCTGGTCGATTTACACCAAAAAGTAATCAGCACCAATTTATATTAGGGACTAACTGAACCTAATGTTTTATTGAATTCCACTTCGTAGTTATTGAGATAGAGCGCCCACAAAATTTGTGTCACATAAATACAGACAGATTTTAGGTAAAAACATGTCTTTCGGGATCTCTGACCCCTAAAACGTGTAAATCAATCGAAAAACGGAATTCGAAAATTTTTACGAATCCAATACTTTCTTCTTGTAAAGATAGAAGAAAGTAAAAATTTTATATGATGGATTACAGTGCGTAGAAACATATAGCGTGAAAATCACGTATCACGGTTTGGCTTTAGAACAAATTTAAAAAATTGCTTTTTCTTAGGCGGCACGGCGCTGACACCGAACTTGTTGCTTGAAAATGTAAACAAAAAGCATTAACTGCTGCTTCTAGAAAAATGTGGTACGAAATACATTGAAAGCTTTAGGTCATTAGGTATGAAACGTCCGATTTCAAAGCGCTTCTTTAATTTAGAAATTCTGAATTTTCACCAAAAATTTTTCATAGTTATTTTAAGTTTATAAGATGATACAGGTCAACAGGGGCTTCATAGTTGCGACGCAACTCCACGTCCTGTATATAAGTAATTCTAAAACATCATGAAAAGGAAGTGAAAAAAAGTATAACTGCAGTGTTTTATGCGACTACTTAAAAAATGAAGTGTAGAAATTTGAATGAATAGCGAAAAGCATAAAGTAGAAAGTGTCTACAGCTCGTCCAAGCGCCCACAACCGTACGAATGGTGGTAGTAATCGTCCATTCATACCGCATAACGTACATTCAGTGCGAACATACAAAGAATTGAAGACAAAATGGGTAGACAATCGAGAAAAAGTCTATATAAGCAGACGGCCGCGCACCATCGCAACTGACGTAGCATTTTATCATCGATTTTTGTTTTCAAAGCTATGTAGAAAATTTACTAATAAAGGTAGAACAAATTTTTACGATTTAAAATATTTCTTACTAAGGACTTAATACCCGAATACATGCAGATTATTTCAATCTCTGTTTTAGTCCAATTCAAAAATCTGTAACTGACGTAACACAAACATTTTTTCTGCCTTCATTGAAGTGTAAAAATTAACAAAATAATTCCGTTAAAAAAAGTTATTTAGTGTACTAAACAACACCAAGTAATGCCAAATTATAACATTAACTTGTTTAATTAATTTCTAAATAATAAAAATTAAAAAAATGGCATTTACACGTGTAACTGACGTAACTTTTACTGTGTAACTGAAGTAATATTATGACTTTACAAAGACAATAATGGTACTTAACTTATTTTGCAAACAGTATTTTACAATGCCTTTTTATTAGAATTTTTCTATAGAATATAAAAATATCACGTTTTCCAATCATACCCTTAAATTAAACATATAAATTTTATCCCCCCCCCCCCTCAAAAAAAAAATATATATATAATTTTCAGTAGAATTGCCCAATATAGGGAAGACGTGGCTTCACAAGTAATGTAAAGTACGTAGTAGAATGAGAGAAAAAGTATACATAGTAACACATTAAGGATGGTGTTGATCAGTGGAAAACAACCGAAAGAGTTAATCAAAGATCAAGTCCTGAAAAAGGCACTTTTCAGTGACCATATATTTTAAATTACAAATTTAAAGTTTTGAATAAAGGGCAGGAATCAAAAGTAAACTTACGACTCGATACTAGGAAAAAAAGATTACTAGAGCCTGCCAAGAGTTCGCTGAAGGCAAAGAGTTTAAATATTAGATCACTTCTACTTTTAATGTGTTCGAGGACACTGTTGAGTTTTTGGGAAATATCCAATAAAGAACTTACATTCAGTTCTTCTTGGATTGTTAACAGAATCTCAGCTATCGGAGGAATAGAACCGGAGAATTCATGCAACTCATAAAGCTGCTGATTTTGGGGGCGGAGCTTTAGTTTTAGAAAAATTTGATAGGGTACTAGATGGGTTAGTTTTAGGAACTTTCGGTTCATGTTTTTTCGGAATTTTCTTTTCTGATCTTGGATTTTTAGGGGTGGCGGTAACTTTTGCATACGATTTATGAATTTGGGGTTTGATGGGAAATTGGGAACAGTCCTTGTAGCTAGAAGGATGTTTTGAACCGCAGTTTGATTTCCACATTAAAATAAAATAAAATTTACTATTCAAAATATTTTGTGGGGAATGCAGAATTTCTAAATGAGAAACAGGTTTCAAATCGCATTTAATGACATAATATATTCCTGGATTTTCGTTCATTCCTAATGTATCGCGTAGTACAATATAAATATTTTTAATTCTATGTTTCGCGAAATGTGTCTTTCAAAAATATTCCGTAGTTTAAATTGCATCATAAATACATAAAAACACACTGGATTGCTATTCATTCGTAGCAAGAAACTCGATCATGCCGCCCTCTGTTTGAAAATGTAATTTTTTGGATACGGTTTCGCCTGTTCATTTCCATAATGGACACTGTACCTGGATGAAGACTGGAAGACAAAGGAGGACAGACCAAGAATGAAGATTAATATGTTATTTTTCTGCTCAAAGAAACAAACTACTTAGGGAAAATTCCTAAAGAAGAAAATAGTGACTATTTTAGGTTTGAAGAAGATTGTTAATATTATGCATTAACCCTCTCGCTGCGCAGCCCGAGCTGTGCTCGAGCAAGCATTTTTCCGTCAAATTAATACTATTTGTTTATTCCCACCAGTTATTTTTTAGCGAAACGTTTGCCTGATTTAATCAGGACATTTTCCCCGATTACGATAGTCAAAAATTTCTGCTATAAAGAACCGGTGATAAACGATTAAAAATTCTGTAAAAGACGCTCATCGCGAAGAATTACTTACGCAGCGAGAGGATTAAGAGACTGAAGGGTATTTACTTAATCGCAAGACACGTATACACAATAGACATGATGAAAAATACAACTGGCTTCTATAATAGTTTGTATTAGAGGTATAAAAGTGTTAACTGTAGATATGCGCATGGTGAACAGATTGTCTGGAAGAGAAATGTGATTACTGTGTTTTTTTGTTGTTGTTGTTTGTTTTTGTTTTGTTTTTTAAATCTTAATGATGAAATTGTAGTTTAAGTTTTTGCCATCAATCATTTTTTTATCCAGTTGTTATTTATCAATTTATTTATTATAAGCGAATACTCATTTAAAAACTAAAAATCAGGTTAATATTATATTTGCAGACTAATAGTAGTATATATGCTTAGTTTCTTGTTTATACAATTTGAATAATTATAATATTTTTTTTTAAAGCAATTTTTTAGTTCAAAGTGTAATTGAACAAATAAAAATAAAACGTTAAAAACTCACAACAGAATAAGTATTAAGGCTTAAAAATCCCAGTCATTCTTAAATAAAATATTACTAACATTAAAGAGAATATAGAATTTTATTTTAAAATGAAACTATCTGAAATATTAAATTAATTCTAAAGTTTATGAAATTTAAAAAATCTAGTTAAACAAAAAATAAGTACATCATTTTAATAAGAGTATATATTTTTCTATTAAATTATTCAGTTGTTCCAGCTTTAAACCACCAGTGTTGATATAAAATTGATGATTTTTGTCATACAGTTTTAAATAACGTTATTGCTATTAATTTTATTTTAGAGAGAAAAAAGACCCGTTTGCGCAAAGTATTTCAAAATTAACAAATGCGTATTATAGTCAGTGACAATTTAGACAGAATAACTGCACATTTATTGAAATTTTACAGAATAATTTTGACAAAGAAACAATATTTGTGATACGTTTTATGTGTTTAAAGCTCATAACTTCTCATTTCAATTAAACAAAATCATCGTAACAATGTGTTTTTTTAGAAATATATTTGATGCGAAAAGATGAATATATGGTACTCAAGAGAGCTTGCTCTAATTACTTTTATTACCCGTTGAAAAGTTTAGCAGGAACTAAGGAAGAGTTATGTATATCCTCATTATACGCTTTATGTTTTTGAATTGATAGCTTCTCATAGCTGAATATTCACAATACAAACAGAAAAAAAAAGAAAAACTGTAGATTATATATCGCTTTATTTTTTCGAAACTATCTTTCACTAGATCCTTTTAAAAGTGTAGTAAAAGAAAAAAAAATCTTTAAAAATAAAAATTTTTCCTTTTTTCCAATACTAATCTGAACTAAATCCCTCAACCTAGTGTGGGGGGGGGGGGGTCGACAGCCCCACTCCGACCTCTCTGTATATTGAGCTACTCACTGTATAAACTTCAAATTTTGTACACAAACTATTCAAGACATGGCGAAACGAATTACAAGAAAAAAATGCTCAAGAAATCACTGATAGATGGCGCTGTACAAATGGACATATGATAAAAAAAACATTATAAGCCCATTTTATTTAAACGCATAAGACATTCATGTGACAAGGACCTTATCGAAGCACGGAATGCTGCTCAATATTTGTTCCCTTCTTGAAAATGGAGTACCATCTTCTACAAGGATGACTCAGATGGCCAAGTTGTCGGAAACACGTGATTGCTTACTCTGTCGTTAATGACATTTTGCCGAATAAACTGCCATATACAAAGTCTAATGTATGGAGGCACTCCTTCTGGTATAAAGGTAAGTATCACCGATTTAAAATCTGGTGTTTGTTGAGAACTTGTTCAACTACGGATTGTAACTGGTCGACTGTGGTGCTTCTCATATGCAGAGTAATACCTTCTTTCAAGTCTGTCAAGTTTAACAGGAGTCCTTGGTGAACAAGATTTTTCAATAGACCCCGCAGCGAAAATTTACCCGGGTTAAGATCCTGAGAACAAGATGGCCAGGTTTTCGGAAACATACGATTGATTACTCTGTCATTTGTGAAACTTTGACGAAGAAATATCAGCCCAAAAAGTACAATGTGTGGAGGCGGTTCATCTTCCGTACAGGTAACTGATTCAAAACATTGCCTCTGTTGCAAATTGGATACAATAAAGGTTTGAAGCATCCTTTTGGACCTGTTGCTCGTCAGTTGTACGCTATAAGGCCATTGTGGGTAACCTCTTCGACAAAAAAAGCTATAAGAGTGAATGTATCTGTGAATCCACACTAGACTGTAATTTTCGGTGAGTGGAATGGAATCTCTTGGAAAATATGGAGTTTACCGTGTCCCAAATTGCTGTTGCAAATTGGATACAACAAAGGTTTGGAACATCCTTTTGGACCTGTTGCTCGTCACGTTGTATGCTACAAGGCCATTGAGGGTAACCTCTTCGAAAAAGAAAGATCGCAGAGTGAATGTATCTGTGAATCCACACTAGACTCTACTTTTGGTGAGTGGAGTGGAATCTCTTGTATAATATAGGGTTTACCGTATCCCAAATGCAACAGTTATCGGTGTTCGCTGTTTCATTGATATAGAAATTGACCTCGTAGCTTCACAGAATCTGTCATGGTCACGATGCATCATTTCAGCTCTAGCAAGAAAGTCGATGCAAAGTCTATCACTTCTCCCTGTCGATAGCCAACTACTGCTGATTATGACTGATTTCATATGGAAAAAAATGCACCATTTTTCTCGGTTAGTTCCACACTGGGATATAGGAAACACCCAAGTGTCGTGAGACTGCACATGCACTGCTACAGCCTAGAATATTATTCACTGGTTGTTCAACAATAGCGGTGGCAACATCTCCAACGACAACTGAACGAACTGTTTTGCGTCCACGTTCCGACGGAACTCCAAAATGTCCTAGCTTTGTGGAATCTAGGGATCATTCTCTTGAGAGCTTGTGGAAGAAATGGTCCTTTGCGAAAATTCTTAAGTCGACGAAACTCTCGAAGTGCAACTGAATAATTATCTTTGTTTTCATAAAAAGATTCAAAAGTGAAACGAGTTTTAGCAGCGTCTCAGCTATCACTGATAAGAATGATGTTCCCTATCTTTAATCCTCTTTTATACCCAGAACATGGCTGAAAACCATGGGTTTGTGCAAAGTTTTGTTCTTATAGTGCAAAGTTTTGTTCTTATAGTGCAAAATTGCAGTTACAATGATAATTAAAGCTTATTTATTTTATTTATTTATTTATTTTTACTTAGGCGTAATAGAATTAAAAAAGAAAGAATTTCATTTCTCGTGTGCTTGTGTTTGTTTTATCATTATTTTTTTTTTGTCTTTTTTCATATTTTCTGTTTTTTAGCGCCATCTATTGTTGTTGCTGAACAAAATATTTTTTGCGTAATTTGTTTCCCCATCTCTTGGATAGTATGCATACATAATTTAAAAACTTTACTCCGAATAGTTCGATATACATGGATGTCAAAGTAGGGATGTGCTATCCCGCTATTTAGAGAAATGAAAAACATTTCGGCATTATTTAACACATTGACTTACCTAGAAGCATGTAACTAGTAATAGAATATCGCTAAATTAAAGACGTATGTCATACATAAAAATTAGCCTTTGTCTCACAAATGCACAGAAGATAAAGATTTATAAGCATTAATAGTAATAGTATTCGAAAGTAATCTCGGGTATTTTATAATAAAATTATCATTTATTAACTAGTATGGTAATGATTAAATTTAAATTGTATCTGTTAATGCGTGTTAAATTGGTTCAGATATTATAAAATTGATATTTAATGTAATTAAAGGATAGTTTTTTTAGAGGTGTGGTTTTAAAATTGACAAAACTGCTTCTAGTCACAGTCAATTTCAAAGCTGAGAGATGATTTGTACTTAGTATGTTTTGCCATTTCACCATGAATAGACTTACGTCAGATCAATGCTTGCAAATTGTGCAAAACACCATCGGTTTATTGCGGGAGCCATTCGGTGAGCGAATAATTTCGCGTAATAGACCGGTGGACTGGCTTTCACGCTCATGTGATCTCACACGATTGGAATTTTTTTTTCGGGGGGGGGGGGGAGGGTAGTGAGGTCGCTGATCTACGACGATAAACCACAGACGTTGGATCACTTGTAATCATGGAAGACGGTAGTATTTCGAGTGACGCAGCCTTAAGCCTAAAATCGTATCGTATCGTATCGTTAAAATCGTATCGTATCGTATCATAGAATTCGTAGATGGGGGAACTCATATATACAGCTAACTCGACATCAAAGAAAACGCGAAAAGCCGCCTTTTAATAACTCAGCAGATATATGTCTTATTGTTCTGAATTTTCTAGAACAGTCTTATATCTGCAGTCTAATCGTATACTGAAATTTTTGCATTTCTACGTGCAGTATATTTTGAGATCTAAATAGCCATTTTTAAAGTGAAAACGTTGGTATAATATCGAGGAAGTTCCTAATTTGAAAATCACGAAAACGGTTCTAACGATTTTTTTTAAATTGATACATAATATAAATGTGATTAAGGCGAGGTGAATAACACTTTTCTTTTTTCTGGGAAAACTCTCGTTCGTTAAATAATTCGATTTTTTTTTTTCTCTCGAAAATGACACGGGCGATTTTTTAAAAATCAAATAAATATGTTTCAGATGAACCAAATAACAATTTACTTGTTTCCAGCAAGACTCTTGTTCGTTTTATAATGCGCATGAAAAATCGGACTATATTTCTTCGCCATTCTATGGAAATTTCACCGAAAATGCATGACACTGTATTCATACACACGCTTTCTTTTTAACCACTTTTGGGGAGAAAAATTTTGTCTTCCCACTGGCTGAGCGGCTAAGGGCCATCGTTTACTGACCTTAAGATAGGCAGTTCGATACTCCCTAGTACGTGTTTTCACATGTGAATGTTTCTTTTTTTTTTAAAGTCTGCTAGTTGACCATTATTCTCAGTTCCTTTGTAATTTTTTTAATTGCTATTAAGTTAAATAAAATTACAATTATAATGACGCCAATTTGATGATGATTATTTCTTGGCAATTTTTCAACAATAAAAATATTACCATAAATTTTATAAATATATTTAATTTCAATCACTTTACAAAAAATATACATTAATAATTATTATTTGAATATAAATCACACGATCAGAAACGTAAAAAAATAATTCATTTCAGCTCTTCTTTTTATAATATCATTTTTTATTATTATGACGGTCAATCAATATATAATCACTGACATCCATAATATTATTATTATTATAATTATTATTTTCCTTGCATAAAAGCTATTGTGATGTAATAATTCTTTTATAATAAATAATTTAGTTGAAATGTTTTATTTATAAATATCAATGAAGTTTGATAACCCCGAGACAATTCTTTGCAATATTTACAGTTTACATAATAAGCATATCAGAATTCTGGTGTCGCCATCTTTTGACGCAATTGCGTAGTATTATAGAGAAATGTTTGATAAAAATGTTGAAGTAGACAGTTTTTAAATCGAAGAATTATTTTAAGAGATATTTAATGTTAAATCTGGATAAAATTGTCTCATTAAAAAAGTCTCATAGGAAAAAAAATATACATGGGAATTTAATCATTTTCATTCAATTTAATCATTCAATAGAAACTCGAAGTTTGCAGAGTGCATTTATTATTCTTAACTTGCCTAATTTTTTGACGGTTTATTTCAATTTTAAATTAAAATTTTCAGAATTTCCAGAGATATTTTTTACATATTTTAGAAAAGGTTCTTTTAAATTGTTGCCAAATGTTAAAACAGCGCAAAGAATAATATATCCTTTATATTAAAAATTTATTCACACGTGACTATTATAAACAGAAAAAAATCCTTTTAAATTAGAATTAAATGATAACGTGTTAAAAGCAGGAAAATATTAAACATTACGTCATAAAAATTGTTTTTACACATGCTTACTTAAAATGAAAGGAAATTATAAAATAATCAATTATTTTCAAATAAGTATTAAATGATTACGCATTAAAAGAAGGAAAACATTGAAAATTACGTCATAAAAATTATATTTACACGTGAATATTAAAAGAAAACGAAAATTTTTAAATAATAAATTCATTGATATGTGTTAAAAGTCGTAAATGGAGGAAATTACGTCATATTGGCCAAAGTGGCCAAAACAGTTTACAAAACACATTGCAAAACATATTGCAAAACAGTGTAAATTAAAAAATATATTTATATGAGAGATTTATTTCAAATTTCGAGATGATATTTTTAACTATAGTTGCTAATTTTAAGGTAGCGCAAATAATAATATTATCTTTCTAATAATAAAAATATTTTCAGTTGAATGTTACAAAGAGAAAGGAAAGTTTGGTGAAAATTATGTCAGATTTAAAACGTTACATTTAAAATCTCTTATTTAAAATCATTTTCTTATAGCGTTGTTAAAAAATACCATAAAGCAAAGACTCTGTTGACTTAGTTCCTTTTATATTTGGTAATTTTCAAATGTTTAACTAATCTTATTTAATCAAGCAGGGAAACAGCAACTAACATCACCTGATTCGGTTTTGAAATCCCTCAGTAAAAGGGAAACCCGTTTACAGTAAGATCGCCATTGATTTTTTAATTATACAGAGCAGCCTCGATTATCCGAGCTAATTGGGACTGTTAGTAAATCGGAATCGGAAATCTCGGTTAATAGAAACTGTGTGTAAAAACTCGCCGTGCTTGCGAATTTAACATCTCTTTTAAAAAAATATATAGAACGTTTTTTAAATAATAAAAGTAAATATATGTAAAGTTCTGTTTCACAGCTTAACAAATTTAAAAAGAAAATCAACTACCAGTAGTAAATTTTAAAATGCAAATTGAAAAATTTACGAAAGTTCACACAGCCACTGGAAACAAAGCATTGTTCGCTATTGACTTCTCAGGGTCCAATGTTTCTTTGGAGTTGAGGGCTTTTGGGGGCAGAAGGGCCTGTATAGCACGGACAGTGAGCTAAAGAGTGTGGTTATTTTTAAGGCTCATTCAAAAGGAAAAAAAAAATCAGACTTTGTTATCGGCTCGGTTAACAGAAACCTCGATTAATCGAAGCTCGGTTAATCCAGGTTCTACTATAATTCAATCTTCCGTAATCTTTTTAAAGCAGATCAAATTAATGGACTTTAGCACAAAGTCACATAGCTGATAACTGCCATGCTTGTTGGCCACCTTTTTTTTCAAAAAGTTTGCTTCACCTTATTCAATTAATGAGATATCTCCGATAAAATAAGTCACATTTTCCCGTTCTAAAATACTGGTATCCAAAAATCGTAGCATGTAACTGACACTACAAGTACTCATGGAACTAGACTATTTTAAGTCTGATTTTTATTATAGACTATATAAAATTATTAAAAATATATATTATGATAGGAACTAGCGGGCTTCGTCCGCTATTTACGTTACGGATATAAAAATCATGTTTTTTTTTTTTAGGGAAAAAGAAATAAAAACCTATTTGACGATAGGTTTATAAAGACACATTTTGTATTTGTTATATTTCCGGGGATGAGGAGGGGGGGGGGGCTATTTTGATTAAATATCGCAATTAGTCTACATGGCAGATATAATTATGATAGACACTAGCGGGCGTCGCCCCTCTATGGCGCCTTATGGGTCCAGCTTCCATAACTAAGAAACTACCTTTCGGACATCAATGCAACAGATTCCAAACGTTATAATTAACTTAATAATCACCCTATATAGCATTAAAGTAAATTTATGAGTACTGCATACTATTTTTTTATCGTAATTTCTGAAGAGAAAAAATTATTTCGGTTCCATTCTTAGGTACTGGTCTGAAAAATTTTGAAAAAAAGGGGAAGGAGGGGACATGAGACTGCTGTTTGTCAAACAACACAACGGGATCTGGCTTATTCAACTTGGTTTTTGATGACTTCGATTGGAAGGTGGTTTGTTTAAAAGAGTGCGTTGGCTGCCCCATGAGAATTGGAACTATTAGTGCTACATCTATGTAAGGATTTAATAATTATAAATTAACATTTTGGATTTATTAATTTAAGGATAAAGTGTTTTTAAAGGAATATCAAATGAAACCCTCTGTGCGATCTGCGATTATACTTACCCAGTTGTTTTTATATACAAACTGCTATAAGGAAAATTGTAATAAAATAGTAAAAATTAAATCTGCATTAAATTCCATAAGTATCTTTTTTTTTAATCATTTTATCACTAACCTCAAAAAAGTAATGATATCAATGCAAAAACCCTTAACGGGTTAAAAGTTTCTGACGCAGCACTTTATCTTATGCTCTAAGAATTTTAAATATGGAACTTAAAAATACTGATATCAAATTTTGAGTGACGTTATGCTATTTCTTAAAAAATATATTTGTATTTATTTCACCATTTTATTTTTGTTTTATTTATAATCGCATGTGCAAAAGTTATGTTCAACATGAAAAGCTGCATAAAATTTTATTCGCTGTTGCTTTATCATTTACATCTCTCATAAATTCAAAATATGTGTTTTAAAAGATATGATATAAAATTTAAGTGACGCCTTGATGTGACTTTAAAAGGTTTGTTTTTTAAAATTCAATTTAAATTTTTTTTGACTTGGTTAAAATATTTTTTTTACATCTACACAATACTTTTAATTTTCCAATTCACTGTTAAATATATCACTTTCATTGAATCTATACTATGCATTGAAATGTATTTATTTCAATAAATTGATTTATCTTTTGTGTCACGCTATTCAAAATTGTGAGTAAGATTTATGTAAATGGTTTCTTTGCGTCATTGTGTCCAAACTACATGAAATGTATGAAAAAGGATAGTTTGACGCAAGTAAACCATTTACATAAATCTTACTCACAATTTTGAATAGCGTGACACAAAAGATAAATCAATTTATTGAAATAAATACATTTCAATGCATAGTATAGATTCAATGAAAGTGATATATTTAACAGTGAATTGGAAAATTAAAAGTATTGTGTAGATGTAAAAAAAATATTTTAACCAAGTCAAAAATAATTTAAATTGAATTTTAAAAAACAAACCTTTTAAAGTCACATCAAGGCGTCACTTAAATTTTATATCATATCTTTTAAAACACATATTTTGAATTTATGAGAGATGTAAATGATAAAGCAACAGCGAATAAAATTTTATGCAGCTTTTCATGTTGAACATAACTTTTGCACATGCGATTATAAATAAAACAAAAATAAAATGGTGAAATAAATACAAATATATTTTTTAAGAAATAGCATAACGTCACTCAAAATTTGATATCAGTATTTTTAAGTTCCATATTTAAAATTCTTAGAGCATAAGATAAAGTGCTGCGTCAGAAACTTTTAACCCGTTAAGGGTTTTTGCATTGATTTAATATTCGCCGCATTATTGCTTATACAGGGTGTATCTGAAATGCTTCAACAAACTTAGGGGGATGATAGTACTCATCAAGACGAACAAAAAATGCAATGGAACATGGGATCGCAAACCACTTATTGAGTCGCAAATACAGAGTGTTTCCCCTGAAACTGAAATCGGTGAATTAACTGAAATCCGTTTGTCGGTAATAATTTTCTGAAAATTAAAATACTGCAATAAAATATGTAACGATATGTACCTTATTTTGTACGAAATGTGATAACATCACAAAAATTTCTGGAAAAACAGGGTACTCACACAATCGATGGTACCGTATGAACTGATAATCACAGTCCAAAATGAGGAGCGTCCAATGCGCACTGCTGGCGCGTATAATGGAAACTTCTACCACTTTTTTTTCATTCTGATATTTTAAAATTCCATTTTCTATTTCTATTGCTATAAATACATTTGAATTTATTGAAGGTATTATGATTCAAAATTACATATTCCCGAAGAAAATTAATCAGTGTTTCACATTTGACGGATACATTTTTGAAATTGTTATCATCATACAAATAAAAGTTTTAAAATATTATCTATCAGCCAAGTCAAGAAGTTTTGACATAAAAAGAAATATATTCTTTTACACACTTATGTGAATATAAAACCTTAGTAAAAGACCAAGATTTGTTATTTATTTTATTCGAGTCCAGTATTAAGCTAAAATTGCATTAATCAGGAGTACTCCCAATGGTATATCAATGTTGGCTAAACATTTGCTGTACATTAAAAATATTTTCAATGAAACACCAAGATGGCAGAAACATTACCTCCACATAGAAATACTTTTAATGCAAAGCCAATTTTTAACCAATATTTTTGTAACATTCTCAAAATGTAAACTTCCTGGTACTCAGAAAATATTTCATGCCATTTTTCTTAATTATGGGAAAGATAGTGTCTATGCAAATAGTATTGGAAAATGTTTTTTCGACTATAAAATACATTTCTATTCTTTAAACAAGAACTATCTTTCAGCTTGTTTATGTTTTTTAATAATTTTTTTGGTTCATTCTTTGTTAATTTTTTTAACATATTTCTCTTTTTTTTTCAGGTGAGTTATGAGTTGGTTTATCTAACTCAATATGATATTATTGTGCGTCAATATATATTTAGAAACACCGCATATACGTAAGTATGTTTATTTTTCAAGTAAAAATACTCTTAGATATTCCCAAAAGATTTCATAGCAAATTTTCCGTGAGTATTTTCAGAGAATATTTCTGGGTGTAAGAAAAATTATTTTTTAAATAAGTAAAGTATTATATAAAAAGTATATATATATATATATATATATATATGTTATATAAAAATTTTACTTTGCCATATTCATATAAATTATTCTGGTTTATTCATTATTTTCCTATTTCTTAATAATATCTATTATTAATTTCTTTCTAATTTCCTTTAAATCTAAAACGCGTATATTAATAATTATCTTATTCGAAATTTTAATATAAAACTTTTAATTCCTTCATAAATTTTTATCAGCTACCAAAGCTGATTCTGAGAGAAGCTAGTTTTTATTTTCTAATGTTTTTAAAAGCCGTTTTGCTGTTTTTATTTTTAATCTTAAATTCCACTAATCTAGTTTCCCACGCCTTTGAGACACTAGACTTTTTACCTCAAAATCCCTACATTACCAGGTCTGTGATTTATTTTCCTAAACCACTCCCTCTTTTACGACATTAGTTTACCGCCAATGCTCGAAATGCGCCTTTCACCGATTGGTTCGTTTCTGTATTACGTCGAAATTTGTCACTCTACGCGAGTGCTAACAAAACGCAGATGCCGTGACTTCGGAGCTCAGATTTTTGTCTTGTTCCAATGCTTCCAACTATATTACCCAGTGTCGAACAGTTTAGTAAAGTTCAAAATTCCTTTTTAAAACATAGCATGATGACAAATTCATGCTCCAGCCTGAGGGCTCTACGAATTTTCTCACAATATGGGACTTGTTTACGTTTTGATGTGTTGATGAATAACAATTAGAATGACATTTTGTTCCGTTTTTCTGGAGAAATTACCGGATTGCTACATCATTGCCTTGCTACACGTATGCCCAGGCCACCAGATTAATAACACGACTGCAAAGCGAATATTTGTGACTTAGCCGATTTCAGCTATTACCAACAAATTTAAGTAGTTGACTCGATCTGTCGACTGCAAAAATAACACAATCTGTCACCAGCTGCCAGAATTCTACGAATTTAATGCATCCAACTATCATCTTTCACTAATTTTGACAAAGCGTTTCATATATATGTATAAAGTACATGTGCTTTTAAAAATAATTTTGCAATGTATATTTATAGTTTTAAACCAAATTAACAGTTTAATTTAGGATTGTTTAAATCTTTATGAAAAAAAAAAACTGTTTAATACTACACTGTAAACAGAGACAAAGGTTTCCTAAAATACGGAACTATAATATAACCACGTACGAAAACATACAATAATGTCTTATAATTTGCAACATGATCCCGAAAACCGTTTTTATCTTTAGAAATCTCAGAAACCAGTATATTTTCGAGATTTAAAGAATAGTTTAGAAAACGAGGCTTCTTTTGCTGAAACAGACTTTCAGAAACGTCCCGGAGGATTACCATAGTGTATTACTAAGTTTTTTTTAAATCAAAGTATCGGTTTTTAGAATACTACCAGTCAAAAATTCTCATCTTCGTAACTGACTTTATAGATACAAGAGCAAATATATAATATTAATGCTAATGCTAATGCTGTTAATTTATCACAATTTTCAGTAAAATATGTTTGTTGAACATGAAAATGTTTACTTGATAATCGATAGAATCCAAAAAAATTATTTAATATCGTGAAATTTAATGTGTGATAAAAACTACTTGGAGATGTTTCCAATAATCTGTTGCAGCAAAATAAACTTTGTTTTTAAGTGCATTTCTTTAAATCTCGAAATTATATCAGTTTCTGATGTTTCTAAGTATGAAGAATGGTTTTCGGAATCTTGGGAAAGATGTAAGAAGGTATTATATATTTTCGTTCATGATTATATCTTTTTTTTTTTTTTTTTTTGATTAGGAAACATTTGTCTTTTTTTCACAGTGCATCTTAAAATGTCTCAAAAAAGCAAAAAAATATTACTTTAAATTTTTAGTGAAAAGATTAAATTTTATAGTTCTCATCAGAAATGGTGCACAGAGTACAGGTTTTCTTTTTAAAGCAGTGTGGCAGATATTCAGGGGACACTATAATGTTGGTGTGTTTTATGACGGCCGATTATCTACACGAGTGCTATAGGCCCGAGGGCGGATGCCCTCCGTAGGGTTTTTCTAAGGGAACCTAATGCGTATGTACGTAAGGTTCGAAGAAAACCACGGTAAACTCCAAGTGATTGGGCCGAAGACGCGAATGGGTTAAATCTCAGCGCACGGTGGTTGATTTACCTATTCTAGCTGGCCAAAAGTCGATTTTTAAAAATTTATCCTAGTGTAATTTATTTTTTGAATGTTATAGCTCAATAGTTAGGACATTGTACCCTGTTATTGGTTTTGATATAAGTATAATTGTGTGGACCATAGACTAGCGCAAATTTGGTGCTTCTTAGTTGGGAATGAATCAATCAATGAGTATAGTTATTTAATCTGTTACTTGAAGCGGAATAAAATATACTGCTGGATTATGGACGTTTCCAAACAAAATATGGACTTTATTTTATCGGATTTATGTGCATAAAGTTTGCACATATTTAATGTCGTAAAAAAATCTGTTTTTTTTTTTGTTTTTTTGTTTACAATTTTTCAGTTTTAATATAGAAAAAGTTATGTGATAAATCACGATTAAGATCAATTTTTGATTTGAATAAATAGTTTAGATTATTACATTTTCGTTCCAATATAATTTGTCTGCCCTTAGGTGTCCTCCCAGTGTTTAGAATTGTTTTTAGCTTATTAAATATAAATACATTTTTCTGAAATTTTAGTTCAAGTACCGTTTTCATTTTATCAAAGATAGCAGAATTTAATTTAGTCACATAAATAAACTTTTGCACCATTATACAACGGCAACAAGATTTAACGAAAATGTGAATTTGGTTGAAGATATTTTGTTTAGAGAGGAAAATTGCAATGAAGAGCACATGAAGTTTTGCAAGAGAGAAATGATTAAATTTATGACCAAATTTGGACACAAATTTCCAGTTGTATGTAGATATCTCAGGA
This sequence comes from Maratus speciosus, assembly GCA_963932465.1. Lineage (NCBI taxonomy): Eukaryota > Metazoa > Arthropoda > Arachnida > Araneae > Salticidae > Maratus > Maratus speciosus. The sequence continues at coordinate 177,711,973 of OZ010786.1, forward strand.
CAAAATGATTTAAAATATGATACTTGACTTGCAAATTTTTAGTGTTTACAAAATTGATCCAGACAAATTCTCCAAATTCAGATTTGATACAATGCAAAATCTAATGTAGGCATTTTCTCATGATATCTTATGATTCCCATTCTTTTCATGAGATTCCTCTGTGCAGAAATAAATATAAATACACAAAAGAATATACAATACAACAATTTTCATTAAAGCTGTCGAATGTTTGCCCCATATCTTAAATTTTAGAAAAAGAAATTTTAGGTTTTGTTATAATAATATAAAAATAGTTTTATCACTTTAGCTTCCATACCGTTAAGAAAGTATCATTAAAATTATGAAGAAGAACGTAAAATCATGCGTCAATCAGATTATGAAACATTTTTCAACGCATTTGGACTACTATAATAAAACGTCATAACTTAATAACGTGAAAAACGATGTCTAAGTAATAATTTGTAAAACATATAACACGTTTGAAAACACAATTTCAACTAAAGTAGGAAAAAATAACTGAAAATTTTGTACATGCATGTATATGAATTATAGATTTATCATATATTTCACAATATGCTAAAATTTAGAACAGTTAGTGAACGCATAGCACAGTTGAAAATTCCTCGTCAGCATTTTCCGTCAATAAACGGAAATGTACTTCAAATGTTTTGTGCAGCCCTATATATTATTTATAGAATTTACACACACTAAATAGTATGCAATTTTTATAATTAAAAAAAATTGTTCCACAATTGAAAACGCTCTTCCATCCATTATTTTTCATACAGTGAAAAATATAAGTGATTTATTATGTGTGCCCCTGTATATGAAAGATGAATGGCACGTCATATTTAGTAACATAGAGCACTTCAGAGACATATATCAATTTAAATACGTTTGAAATAGTGTAACATGAACAAAACACACCAAAAACAGCTTTTCTCCATAGACCGAAATATAACATAATTCTTTTGAGTGATCCTGTAAATGATCGATAAATGCAATCTATAACAGCAATAATCTTGTAGTGCACTTCATAGATATGTATATAAATTTCAAATTTTTGAAACTATGAAACATAATTAAAAAACACCGCAAACGAATTTTCCTCATAGGACGTTATGTAATGAAATACTTTTGAATGTCCCTCTAACGAAATTATGGCTGCTACACGCTACATTTTGTAATACCTAACATTCAATAGTGAATATCAATAACATTTTTAAATTTCATGGCGATGTGACTATATTGAATCCAAAAATAATTTTGGCCAGCTAGAATCGGTAAATCACCCACCGTGCAGCGTCTCCCGTCAACCAACTTTGAGAAAAAATCCTCTCACCCACTAGTAGGGATAGGACGCATTGTGATGCATAAAATTCCATTTACTTGATAAAACATTATTTTAAAAAATTTTATAAGAGTAAAAATTCAGTCCTACTATTAATGCTTATTTCTCACCTACAGATTGTAAAGCACCAACTTTTGTGAAAAAATATTTAGCATATTAATGTCAGAAATGAGAAATAACAAATTGCGTATGTTTATTTCACCTGTGTTCTCCAGATATTTCGCAAGCACATATCGTGCACGGTAAAAAAAATTCAAATCTTATCTACGAAACTATACAGTAAATTCTTATCATTTACAACATTATCCCGAAAAGTTTTTTATTATCTTTAGAAAGCTCAGAAACCAATATGCATTCCAGATTTGAAGAAGCATTTATACAAAGTTTCTTTTGCTACCACTGATTTTCCAAAATGTTAAGTGTTCGTAGTTTTTACAGTGTATTAATAAGTTTTCTCGACACGGAATATATTTTTTCCTCTTTTATTCATTCTCAAGTAAACATTTTCACGTGTAACAAACATGTTTTACAGGTAAGCATGATAAATTAACAACAATCTCATTAACAATAGAGTCAAAACACTGTATTCAAACTAAAATCGTGAAGGAATTTTCAACTTGTTATTAATATAAACGTTGAAACATGCATATAATTTCTTAAAAGGTGTATAAAACATATAAAGATATTAGTTAATATAACCCTGAGATATTTCGAATGCACACGGGTTCATTTTCAAATGGAAAATGTGACTGACTGGAAATAGAAAATATACGTAAAATCAAAACGAAATGCTACACATGCGCAAGCGAAGTTCAATCCATTGTTCTAAAAAGGGGTGAAACGATCAAGTCATTTGGTTTCGATCAATTTGGTTTAATGTCCTGGTTATTTCAAGAGCTCCTGAAAATATGATTTGATCTTTTGCCCCCCTCTTTAGAGCAGTGGACTCAATTTCGCTTGCGCATGCGTAGTATTTTTTTTAAAGTATGTTTTCTATTTCCAGTCCATCATCTTTTCCCTTTGAAAATGAACGCGTGTGTGTTCGAAATATCTCAGAATTATATTAAATAATACCTTTATACGTTTGTAACACCTTCTAAGAAATTATATGTATGTTTTAACGTTTATATTACTCTCATTAAAATTAATATTATTTTGTGAGTATTGCATGCATAAATTCAATTCCGTCTCTAAAAAACATATAATTCAGAATCAGTAGCAACCTAAATAGCATTTACGATACTTAAATGTAAATATTTAGGTTTCAGAAAACTGATTAATTTTCTATAAAATAAAAGCACAATGGCGTTTCCGAAAATCACAGGGAGCAAAGATTTTTAGAATGCTTCTTCAAATCTCGAAAATATGTTGTTTTTTTAGATTTTTAATGATAAAGAACGCTTTTCGTAAAGATGGGTAACTCGATTGAATTTATTTATGTTTTCATTCTTTGTTATATTAGAATTTGATAGGTTAAGGGGACAAGGGACATTAAAATCTTTAAATATATATATATACATATATATATATATATATATACATATATATATATATATATAGTAAATTTCACCCAATTATAACTCAAGGGTACATCATGTGCAATATGGCATGCATTTATCACAATTTTTTTTTTAATGGAAAAAATGGAATTTTACTTAGAAATCTTCCAAATGCTCCCTGCGCATTCCATATCAATGAAAATCCCTAATATTTTTTTTAATATAAGTTTGGTTTATATATATAAATAAAATAGAGCATCGAATTTTATATATTTAAATTTAAAGGTTAAAAAAAAAATTGAAAATTTTTAATTTTTTTTTTTTACTTTTAAAATCAATTATATAAAATTGGATGCTCTATTTTATTTATATATATAAATCAAATTTATATGAAAGAATATATTGGGGATTTTCATTGATATGGAATGCGCAGGGGGCATTTCGAAGATTTCTAAGACGACGCGTAAAATTCCATTTTTTTTTCGTCATAAATGCAAGCCATAATGCATATAATGTACCCTTGAATAATATTTTAGATAAAATTTACAAAACAAAAAAAAAAATGAAAAATTTGGAAATTTTTTTTTAAAAAATCCGATTTTTTTCGATTTTTTTTTTTTTTTACCTTTAAATTTAAATATATAAAATTCGATGGTCTATTTTATTTATATATATAAACCAAACTTTAAAAAAAAATATTGGGTATTTTCATCGATATGGAATGCGCGGGGGGCATCCATATCGATGCATTGGGCGCGGGGGGCTTAGAAATCTTCGAAGATTTCTAAAACAACGCGTAAAATTCCATTTTTTTTTTTCAAAAAAAATTTTTTTTTAATTATTTTCGTGATAAATGCATGTCATAATGCATATAATGTACCCTTGAATAATATTTAAGGTAAAATTTACAAAAAAAAAAATAAAAAATAAAAAAAAAATATTTTAAGGACCCTTGTCCCCTGAAACATTTGTATTTTTTTTTTTTTTTTTTTTATTATTTTTTTTTTTTTTGCGATGGGAAAATGCTATGAAGGTCTAAAACTCATAAATTCAAAAATTGTATTGTGTGGTTGGTTATTCAACTCATTTTACAATTCTTTTTCATTTAAAGATAATGGTTTCCTTTTTTATTGTTATGTATTAAAAATGAATTTAAGAAAACTATACTCAATCTTCAACATAAAAAATATAATTTAATGTACTGTTACTTAAATTTCCTTTAATATCAGCAACGAAACTTAAGAAAACTTACCTAAAAAGGTAATAAGCTGAAAATTATTTTTTGGGTTTTATTGTAAAAAATGTGTGCATATTGATATATTCAATTAAATAAGTTAATTCACAAAAAGATGGTTTTTAATTTAGGAAATATCGTATTCAGTTTGTTTTTCCATCAAAATTTGAAAGTTATATTTCATAGTGTATTACATTTTTTCTTCCCTTTGATGAGAAATATTTTGCTTAAATATTTTCTCGCACATTCTGAAACCTTGTGATATTGTTCTACTAATTAGATTATTAAAAGTTAATTAAATATACATAAATTTAAATAATAAAAAAATTGTACAAAAAGCACTACGCTAAGCTCTGTTCAAAATTAAATGATTTCGATTATTATACGGATATAGAATGAAAATTTAAAAAAAGACGTTAAGAAAACAATAAATGAAAGATAAAAATTAGAACGAAAAAAAAAAAACTTTCTGAAGACAAGAATTGTTGGCAAATTCTTGTAATTCTTCCTAGACGGGAGAGAAAATTTTCGCTTTTTTTAGATGAAGATATATTTTTTTTTCTGGGAGTATAAAACATATAACAATATATTGAAACAAGCATGTTTATTTCCTTTCCGTGTCCTTGTAAATCGTCGAATTCTTGTTTGTTTCATTTGTTTTTTACTTTTTTAATAACATTGAATTATTTAGTAGATAGATTATGCAAGAATTGCTGTTGGAAATTTTGATACAACAATTTTTAAATAGTTTTTCTGTAAATTTAACATTTTAATTATTTTGTAAATTAACTTTTCAATTCCTGAACACTTTTTACACAATATTTCAAAAAGTTACTATATAAGTTAACAGTTAAAAAATATAAAAGTTACTATATATACATCGGAATAATATTCAATATAGTTTTTCAAGCGATTGTCTTTTAAACTATGGATGATTTAAGCACATTTCCGTCTTCAAAATCTATACAAATAAAATAAAGCTTTTAGACATGGTATTTGTTCTACTGGGTGCTGAAATAAAATATGAAATTGAATTTTCTAAACAACCTTCTTTTCCTCATATATAGAAAAATGCTGCCCTACATCTTGAGAAGGTAAATAAAAATTCCTTTTCTTTTACGACTAAAACATACCTAAAAGTTGTAAACTTCCAAGTAGGTGAAAAAAGTCCGGGCCAGGTTTCAAACCAAGGATGTCTTGGTTGAAGCCGAAAATGCTCTACCAACTGAGCCATCTCGGACGAATCTGGAGGACTAATTCACCTAACTAACACGCATGTGTGATTGTTCATGATCAGTTGGGTAAATTAGTCCTCCAGATTCGTTCGAGATGGTTCAGTTTGTAGAGAATTGGCGGCTTCAACCAAGACATACTTGGTTCCGAAACCTGGCCCGATCTTTTTCCCCCCCCCCACTTGGAAATTTACAACTGTTATGATTTATTTACCAATTGAATAATGGAGTTAGAATTTAATCTAACATACACTGTAAAAAAAATTCCGCAACATTCCTGGGAAAAAATGGGCAGCTGAGTTGACCATTATTTCCAAGAAACATTTCTTGAAAATGACTGGAACTTTACTGTATATGTTAAAAACTTTCTACAGAAATACCAGTAAGTTTCCTGCGAAATACCAGGAATATTTCTGTTGGCAGCAAAACATTACTGACATTTCACAGCATGCGGAATCCGCAGACGATTTTTACATTTCCAATTGACAATTTTCGCTTTATTATCATTATTTGTTAGGATGAAAAAATATTTTGAAATTGACATCAAAATTATTATTTATAATTTACACGAAAAAATAAATTTTCAGTTAAAATTCAATAAAGTAAATATATATATGATATATTGTTTCTGAACATTGCTTAAAATATAAAAATATATAAATGTAAATAATAATTAGAAAAAAAATCTAGACATAAAATATTTTGGATTTTCGTCAGTAATTATGTTAGTTTACAAGTTAGATAAAATACATGTAAATTTTCATGTTAAAAAAAAAAACCTAAACGTAATTGTATATTTTTTCCGAAGAAAAAAATCAAATTTGCAGCAATTCAAAGTGTCAATTATATATCAAATTTAAATCAAATTGTAATAAAGTGTTAAAATATAAAATTAATTAAAAAAGAAAAAAAAAAGTCAAGAGGTAGCATCGAACTCGGGCCGTACGGGTGGCGTGCGAGCCTTCTGCGTCCACACCACGAAAGACACGTTGAGAGCTGCAAACTAGTGGGTATTTGAAACGTATACTAAACCTCGGCATCTAATTTCTGAAAATCTAAGGCCCATTTGAAGAAATCCTTTCACAAGAATAATTAGAGATAAGAACTCTAAAACATACTTTAAATTTATCAAAATCGGTGAGAATCATGTTTGATGGTCCCCTGGTTAATGGAGATCCAAATAATAGGTGTATTTTTTTTTTTTACACGGTCTGCTCGTTAAACATTCCACAGACAAGTACGAGAGATAATCTCTTAGCGATGTCACAGAGGTATTGTATTTTCATCTGAATTGTCTTGACAATAGAGACGTAAAGGATTATGTCGTCTATTGATTTATTTGCATTCCATATTGATTTTTTACATTCATTTAAGGAATTCGTTTTCGACACTCGCGCGCGAACAACGGATTATAGCAAAAAAAATAATAAATGGCGGCCGCAGCGTTTTGCTGTTTCCAACTTTTGTTCAGGAACGTTTCAGATAAGAAAACCAGAATTTCACAGGAAAGAGCTAAATTATTCTGAAAACTTGAGAAAAGGCGAAACGTTCCTGGATTTTACATGGAACGTTACCATTTTTTTTTTTTTTTTTTTTTTTTTTTTTTTTTTTTTTTTTTTTTTACTGTGTACCTTGTTATAATTCTTTGACTTTCTTTAATAATTTAAAGGTTTTATTGGTTCATACATTCTTAAAATCTAAATCATATATTTCCGAAAATGCCTAAATTTGTTTTATTTTTTAAGTGCAAAATTGGAAAATAAGAAAATATGAAACACGCTTTATTTTCTATACCCTTAAAGTATTTAAAGTTAGTCCATATCTTAAAACACATACATTGGGTGATTGTGCTACTAATTGATCAACCTCCTGTAGTTTAGCAGTTAATAATATCCAATAAAATCTTACGCATGGGTTTTTATTGCTTTCGAAAGTATTATTTGCTACTTAAGACGTGTGAACGTCTTCTATATCATGGTTAATTAACTAATAGCAGTAGATTATCAGCTATTTGCAAAAGAAGATTTTTTACATTTAGATCTGATTCACGGGGGTGGTGAAACGGGGCCTCATATCTTCACATGACACTTTTATGTCGCTCTCCATCTTTAACGAGATGACTAGCAAGGGCCTGCTAACTTAATCTCCAGCCAGTGACAAAAGACAGATCACCAGCCGATGCATGAATACGGGACCAATATGCACCTCCCATCTACCAAAAACAGACGCGAAAGCAGGATATTGGTTTCCCTCAACTGCCAGGATCGCCCTTTTCAGGTACACGAGTCGCCACGCACGGTAAACAAGTGGGTGGTTTAAGATTCGCCGTAAGTCGCTATAGACAGGATGATATCGTCTTATGCAGAATTGCGGACACCTCCATAAAAGAAACCACAACGATAGAGAAACAAATAGAAAAGAACAGACAATGAAAATAGAGGGAAAATAAAATACAGAAAAATCGCTCAGCTGCCCGTAGTTGAGAAGCCCGTGAATACCTGAAGTTATCCCCCTTGGGAATTCACTTGTTCGAAATTCTATTTAATCAAAAGATTACACCCTGATTAACTCATATGTGCAAAACTGACCATGGCATTCGTCATCGCGATCTAAATGTGATTGTAATATTCAACACCAAATGAAAAAATTAAAAAGGAATTGGTGTTTTGTCATTTTTGTGTATAAAAAATAAAATAAAATAAATAATTCACTATTTTCTTAATTTCTTGATTTGTTTTCCGTTTTTATCTCAGCTTAAACACAGTTAAATAATTTTAAACGGCAAAAATTGCGCTGAATAAAAAATAAATTTTATTATTTTAAATAAATAAAAATAAAGTTTGAAATTAAAAGATACAAGTTTCTGATGCAATATGCAAAGTTTTTATTAAAAGAAACTTTGGCGATAGGTGAGGCCCTAGGGACCATACCTTTCAAGGAAACGTGATACCATTTGCGTGCACATACTTGCCAACATTCAACTAAAATTCCGTAAAATGTGAGTTAAATTGACCCAGGTTATACACAGAACCAGAAAATTTATTTAATGTATTATTATACATTTAAAATCATGCTTCTCTATGAAATCTATTTGAATTAATTTCTTTAGTAAATTTCTGGTTCGAAACATGTTTAACCTGGGTCAATTTAACTCACATTTTACGGAAGTTTAAGGGAAAGTTGGCAAATATGCGTGAATGTGGTTATTTTATGGTATGGGTTCGAGAAAGAGGTAAAAATTAACAACAGTTACAGTTAAAGTGACAAAATTAAAAAAATTTGAAATGACAATGCCCAATTTTTTCAGAATGTTTTTTTACAATGAAAACCCAAAAGTAGCGTTAAAAAAGTAATTCTGACTGTAAAAATTGCGACATAAAACAAATGCAAATAAATGAAGCGAGAAGAACAAATGCGCGAACACAGTCTACAAAAAACAAATAGTTTTACTTATATTGCAAAATTAGTAAGTGTTGAATTCACAGAACATGGTTCATTGCGTGCGGGAGGCTATGGGCAGCAATAAACCACAGCGTGAAGACAATACATAGATACGTGTGATGACGTATTTTATGTTAGATTCACGTAGCGGATTTGACGTCTATACCTAGAATTTAAGCACCGAAGAGCTAAAAAATGACTGAGGTTGCAGGAGATTTGTGCCGCGACAAAGGTCGAACTGGAGAACCCACGGTCAGCAAAGGATATCTATAGTGCCGTACAAAAGTCTACCTCAATCCCTTCAGAAGAGAAACTCGTTTTACTATCCGTGCAAGATGGCGTTGTGACTGTGCTCCAAGCCCAGTGAGAAGAATGTTTCGTTGATGTCGTCGGGCGAGAGATCTTCACTCGCGTTGCATGGTGGTAGCCAGAGTGGTACTGTCTGGTTGCCGTGAGCATGTGTGCCCCTCGAAAATGCGCGGCGTGACAGGTTTTTCACAGCCTTAGCGTACGGATGGGGGGTAGGGGGAGACGGTTCAATGCTGCTATCTGTCGGTCTGGAGCGGAGTTAGTGAAGATGCGTGAACGTTTGTCCAAGGTCACGAATGCAGGAGATGCCTGCGGTGACAAGATTGAAGCGGTATATATCCACTATCAGCAGGCGAGATCCACAGTGCCGAGCAAAAGGCTAGCTCAATCGCTTTTTGCGATTAACTCGTTTAACTGCTCCTGCAAGATGGTGTTGCCACAAGGAGTATACCGGAGACTCTGTCAACCATTTTTATTTTATAGCACACATTAAGCACGAAGTTGTCTTCTTACCGTTTGTTTAATGTTACCATTTCTACAGCTGAAATTAGTTTTGTATCGCTATTTATGTCTTTTCACTATGAAGATCAATTTCGAATGAAAAAAATATTGGATGTTGTCATTTGAAAGTTTCAAAATTTTGTAAATGTAATCGTAGCTGTGGGATCTCGTTTGTTGTTCTTTACATCATTCTTGAGTTCATGACGTAAAATAACCATATCCCAAATGGCATGGTGCTTCTTTCAACGATACGATCACTATGGGCTTAGATACTGCCTGTTTTTTCAAATATGTAATCAACCTTTATTTAATGTTACTCTAGATAAAGATAAGTATGAAGGAAAAATTGTGACAGGACAGATGAAAAATGAACGAAAGAAAATTCTGGGAAACAAATATTTAAAAAAAAAAAAATCTGCGGTGAAAAAACGTTTTTGGTGCAACGATAAAACAAAAGAAATTAGAAAGATGCGACGTGAACTTGAAGAAATGAAAAGAAAAAAAATTAATATGTAAGAATGTAGCTTTTATAACAAAATAAAGACTGTTGTTGAATGTAGGAAAATAAATTATTTCTTTTCTAAAATGGAAATGTTGAAAAGAAGCTGTCAGAGGAGAGATAAATCAAAAGAAAATAAAGATATCAGAGAGCTGAATATACAAAATGAAAAGTAGTAGAAACGAAAATCTATTTGTTTTGAGATAGTGAGCCTTTCAATATTTTCCTTATTTCTTTCTTAGTTTTTGTATTATTTTTGAATTTAATTTATAACATGTTTGTAATTGTAAATTCTTGATTATTCTCATTATTTTATTTTTTTATTTACTTTTACCTTTGTAAGTTACTAGTTATTATGCATACCATCCATAGTAGAAAAACAATATTGATTTTATTGTTTATTTATGCGCCCAATATTGAGCCAATAATGCATTTTCGAAAAATAATTTCAATGAAATACCAATATTGGTTTATTATATTTCTTCAACGATTAAAAATTTCACTGTCAAAATGCACCCATTGCAAAATCAAAAGTTTTTTATTCAAAATCTATAATTAAACAACAATATTGCTGAAATATTATTTGTTACACTGGGAACATATGTAATGAAATATAAGTGAGATGTTGGAAAAATGTAAGCATTTCAAAGTTGTGATATTTTTTCATACGAATGTTGCAAATACTGGGTTCAAAAAGACTTGCCAAAATTGGCAATCAAAGAAAATAATACACAGAGAAAATATTGAGGAAAATTTTAAAAAATATGAAAATAAAAATGGAAAAATGCTTTGAAATAGCGACATTGTTTAATATTTTTTCCGATTTCTATCTTTGAATTTAATTTAGTAACTAAAATTATCATATTTCTATTTATTTCATAAATATATCTTTAAAAAATATGAAAAAAAAATGGAAAAACGCTTTGAAATAGCGACATTGTTTAATATTTTTTTTCCGATTTCTATCTTTGAATTTAATTTAGTAACTAAAATTATCATATTTCTATTTATTTATTAAATATATCTTTAAAAAATATGAAAAAAAATGGAAAAATGCTTTGAAATAGCGACATTGTTTAATATTTTTTTTCCGATTTCTATCTTTGAATTTAATTTAGTAACTAAAATTATCATATTTCTATTTATTTATTAAATATATCTTTAAAAAATATGAAAAAAAAATGGAAAAATTCTTTGAAATAGCGACATTGTTTAATATTTTTTTCTGATTTCTATCTTTGAATTTAATTTAGTAACTAAAATTATCATATTTCTATTTATTTCATAAATATATCTTTAAAAAATATGAAAATAAAAATGGAAAAATGCTTTGAAATAGCGACATTGTTTAATATTTTGTTCTGATTTTTATCTTTGAATTTAATTTAACTAAAATTATCATATTTTTATTTATTTCATAGATATGATTTTTTAATAACAATTTAGGATTTTAATATTGATATTAAATATTTATAGTTGCTTCACTGCAATTTCAATTTTAGAAAGAATCTATCTTTAGACAGAATATCACTTCTACTAATCAAAAATATTTAATATAAATCTTAGTAAAAAGAAATTTTCGATATGTTTTTAAGTTGTGACAATATGTATTCAATATATATATATATATTACTGTATCTTAGCAAAAAAAAAAAAAAAAAAAAAAAATATATTGTGAATTTTTACTAAATCTTAGTAAAAAAAAAAAAAAAATCGAAATGTTTTCAAGTTGTGACAATATGTATTCAATATATATATATCCGGAATTTTAAGAATGTCTGTTTTGAAACCTCAATTTTAAAATTAAGCATACAGTATAAAATAAACAATTAAAGAAAACAATAAAGCCATCTTTATTTCATATCTTCACTTACGATGAGCTCTAGGGACCTAAAACTTTGTGTACATTCTAATATACATGCATACACACACGCATATATATATATGGAATATATTTTAAAATGGCGAAAAGAAATTCAGAAAACCTCAAAATGTTGAAATGTACCACTATTTCCATAATTGGGTTTTTATCATGTCTCAACACGTTTTTTTCAAACTCAACATCTTTCAAATTGACGTTATATATTTATCTGTGACGTCCATTATATTTCCAACATACATAATATTTACTTTTTAAAAATTCGTCAAAACATTTATTTCATTTTCATTTTCCACGTGGAAATCGTGCAATAGAAAAGTATCTGTAATGGTAAGAATTTTATTGTGAATTTTTAATTCTTCGCAACTACTATAAAGAAAAATGTTTCAATTTGAGAGGAAATTGCTGTTAAATTGGTGGTTTTTTATTAATTTAAAATTAACTATAAATTATTTCGATTCCGGATTATTTTAGTTGCCTCGGCCGTGTTTCAATACACATGTACGTAACATTTCACAATTCCGGCTTACAAACTGTGGATTTGTACAGAATTACAGACAGACAGGCAGACAAATTTTCATTTTTATACTATATTAGATTATTGTTTTCTTGTCGTTGTTAGGGATTTTTATATTCGCTGCAAATCAAAGGAAAATATTGTTTAAAATTCTTCGCTTGTTACCATTTTTACAGTGAAATCCATGTTATCATGCATTTTTTTTTTATATTAGAAAAAACTGGCAAACAAATCACTTGCAATTTGGTATGCTTAAACTCCGATTTTAGAGTTTTCAGAGTTTTTTTTTTTTTTTTTACATCTTTACCACAATAAATCCCATTGGTGACATTGCATTACCAGAAAACAGCCAATTAACTAATCAACCATTAAATAAACTTTAACTCATAGTTCATTCACAATGCACTTTTAAAAATAGCAATATTATTAAGTTTGTTTTATTATTTTTTCACAATTCACTTGCGTTTTTCTAATTAAATAAAGGTTATTGTTTCAATGTAATTCGACATTGCTCGTATAAAGTCATGTGGGGCTTTTACTGAAACGTAAAATAAACTTTTTAATTTGGTAATTTTACGTACGTGATTTTAAACATTTGGAAGCCGTACAAACAATTACTGATAATTTATTTTAACCTATACATGGAAAAACTTAATTTTGCAGTGTATTTTTGTCGTTAAGTACTGAAAATATAAAGCACACTAATAAAAGATAAATATTATTACGTAAATAAAAACGTGATCGTTAATTCATAGATTCGTACGCATCAGTTTCAATTTTCTATCTTTCAAATGAAAAAAATAGTTTATTAAAATTTATTGTCGTTATTGAACCACCAAACATTTTAATGATTATTTTGAAATTTCTCTTGACATATAATTTAATAAATATAAATGAATGAAAGAATTAGTTCTCGAGCTACATATGTTAACAAACTGATTAACTTAATAAATCATTTGAAAGATTATTTTAATGCATTGACTACAGTTTCCGAAAAATATTTTATTTCATGACAGTTGAAAAACATATCACATAAAAATACTAAAAATTATTTTTTATTATTGAGTTATTAAATGGTATATTTTAATTAACTTTAAAATGTGATTACTTAAATGTAGTCAATTTGCATTTTTTAAATTAACATCTAATATTTTCTTAAAACTTTTAAAATAGGAATTAAAACAAAATATAAATGTCTTCTTGTAGTTTTATATACAGGGTGCAATATGTTATCTATCGCCGACCTTTAATTTCTCAACCGTTGGTCGTAGACATATAGTTCCAATTACAAAAACGTTTCAAATGAGGTAAATATTCATATTGTCGCATTATTTAAAGTAAAAGATCAATTTTATAAAAATTACGAAATCTAACTTTTCATACGGTCCCCCAGTGCCTATAGTTATATTTAGTAAAAGTTTACACATATCATAACAGTTATAACACAAAAGGTTTGACATCTGTACAACAAAAATTTATATAGTTATTAAATTTCAAAGTTTGAGATTTTTCCGCATGATTTTGTCTTTTATTGAGGGATCAGTTAAAAGATAAATTAAAGTAATTCGAGATCAAAATCAGGGGGCAATGTCCTTTTTACGGCGAAACTACCTTTAACCGGTATCTCCAAATCGGGGTATCACCAAAGAGGGTTATTTCAACTAAAAAAATGAACTGACTTTTAGGGGTCGTATTCAAAGCGAAGAATGAAATATTGAAATTAAACAGAAAAATAAATATAAATTTATTATAATATCAGAAAACGGTCTACTATAAAAAATGAATACATCAGACGCCGGAATCTACTAGAGATACTGCTCAAAGTGTTCTCCATTGGTGATAATGCCCAATCGAATGCGTACTGAGTCCTGGACACGTTAGAGCGTAGCAGGTGTGTAAACTGTGCGAAAATCAATGATGATGCGCCGCTTTAGATAAACCAGAGAAGTTGTCTCAGTCACACAGACCTATGCCTTGATGTAACCCCAGGGGTTATAAGAATAAAGTCCAGCTACTGTCAACTACTGCTATGCTTCAACGTGTTCGGTCACGTATTCAATTGTGCATTGCCACCAATAGAGAACATTTTGAGCAGTATCTCTAGTAGATTCCGGCGTTTGATGTATTCATTTTTTATAGTAGCCCGTTTTCTGATATTATAATAAATTGATATTTATTTTTCTGTTTAATTTCAATATTTCATTCTTCGCTTTGTATACGACCCCTAAAAGTCAGCTCAAATTTTTAGATGAAATAACCCTATTTGGTGATACCCTAATTTGGCGATACCGGCTAAAGATGGTTTCGCCGTTAAAAGGACATTGCACCCTTATTTTGATCTCGAATTACTTTAATTCATCTTTTAACTGATCCCTCAATGAAAGACAAAATCAAGTGCAAAAATCTCAATCTTTGAAATTTAATAACTCTGTCAATTTTTGTAGTACAGATGTCAAGCTTTTTGTGTTATATCTGTTATAATATGTGTAAACTTTTAGTAAACATAACTATAGGGAGTGGGGGACCGTATAAAAAGTTAAATTTCGTAATTTTTATAAAATTGATTTTTTTACTTTAAATAATGCCACAAAATGAATATTTACCCTATTTGAAACGTTTTTGTAATTGGAACTACGACCAACAGTTGAGAAATTAAAGGTCGGCGATATATAACATATTGCACCCTGTATATCACATTGTAGATGATAATGCTGGAATTTTTGGGAAGGATTCGGATTTAGATTATTTCTCAACTATGGTATACAATACGGTTATGTATCTGAACTGATGGTCAGAACTGTTAGAGCAAAGCATTTATATATATAAATAGCATATGTATATATGTAAATATGCAATTTTTGTATGGTAATCCCGGGTCGCAGTGAATTTATCCAATCAAAAATACAGACTGTTTGACACAAAACCGAAGAATGTGCAAAATGTATTGTAAAAATCAGGTCAATGTCAAGAGTTGTATTTACTTTTCCTTTTAGATCTTATTTTTAATTCTGTTTAATTGCTGGACATCAGAGTATCATGGTTGTAGCAGTACCTAGATATTCTTTTTATGAAGGTAGTTTGGGATCAAAAGGTTTGATGAGATCTGTATGTGAATTTGTTGTCCAGATTCTAACACGCACTGTTAAAAATCTGCAGCAAACTATCCAACAATTTGACCGTTTTTAAAGAAAATGATATTTGACCATATTATTAAGCGTATCTGACCATATTATTGACCATATATTCTCAGAGTAAAGTTAAATTACGGTTATGTAGCTGCTTTCTATAAAAACGGTTGCATATTGCTGGCGCGTTGGCAGCAAATTTTAATAGTGCATGTGCATGAAAGAGCCGCCTATCCTGCCATTTCTTTAATTTTGTAAAGTGTGCTTGAATCCCCTGAATCTGATTGTCGTAGTTGTTTTACACAATAATATGTCATCAGCCATGACATTCGACTTCAAATGAGTTTAGATTTAGATTCTTCAGCTGAGGAGTGTACCTAGTTGATAGGTTAACTAGTTGCAATTTAATGTTTTAAATAGAGATTGACAGCAAATTCTGTTTCGTTTTTTGTTCACAAATCTGAATTTTGCCAACAATTCGTTTTCGGCGAAAATTTGCCAAAAATTTAGTCGTTTCGAAACACGACCGAAACTATCTGTATTCCGAAAATCACGTTTCTTCCTTCGGAAATTTTCAACAGCACTGATAGATTTGAGTGGTATCGGCTCAAATGAGATCCTCTTTATTTATTGCTATGAACTTCACTGTTAATAATTATCAGTCATGACTGACTCAAGAAGTGAGTGCTAATTATAAAGCAAGCAATGCATGTATGGCTAAACTTTGAATACGCTTTTCACGTGCTCATTAAAAACTGCATACTTAACAGTAAAAGAAAATTTTTAGTTTGAAACCGCAGAAGTCTTTTGAATACTCTTTCAGACAGTTCTAGTATAACAGATGTTCATTTACAAAAATCATTATAAAAGATAAATCGACTTATGTGTACCTAAAACATTTTAATTAGTTAAAATTCGTGTAATTAGAAAATCATTCTGTATCGTAGATGAATTAATTACAGTCTATTTTATACGAAAATAAAAAGTCTTGGTCAGAGGCACACAGTGACAGCTTGGGCCATACGTATAATTACACGTATTTAATACGTAATTAATTAATAATTATGTATATTTATGCATGTATTAATTAAAATTTTTTGGAGGCATTTTCATTTTTATTTTCGGCCGAAAATAGGAAGATACCAAAATTCGGTTTCAATTTCACTCACGGTCTTTAAAACCTGTTTCGGTGTATCCTTAGTTTCAAATAAAGGTAAGTTAGAGCCCACGGGGTTTCCTTTTAGTGCTATTCCACTTTTATGCAAGTGACATATTGTTGCAGTCTGATTTCAGAGTTAGTGGCGATCTAAGGTGAACTTTTCCTTTGATTCCTGTGAACTGTTAGAGTACCCATTTTTACATAACATAGAGTTTGACTATGGTAAATTTCATTCAGTTTATTACTTGAATTTTAAATTTATTTTGGTTAATTCAATTTCCGTGCTCCCACTGCATTCTTATCTGTAATTTATTTTTACAATTATTTGTTCCGATTAATTAATTTCGTGTCGTGGATACTTTTCTAGGTGATTGGCCCAATTGATCGGCAACATGTTTGTAAGTGCGTTTGAAGTATAGTATAGAAACACAAAGACAGGTAAAGAAACGAATAACTGTAGTTTCCTGGAAATCAACTAACTTAATAATTACAAATAATGAACTCGAATGAATAAATATTCAATCGAGTGCAAATTACTTTTCTTGCTGAAACTAACTTTGTTTTTGAAATAAGGATTGTTTAGAATACTTCCGTAATCCGATTAGTGCTAATGGTTTTTACAATACGCATTCATTTTTTCCTTCTTTTTTCATTCGATTAAAAAATTATATATTCATTTTAAAATGAATTGTAGCGTCCAAAAAAAAATTATCCTATTTAATAGGATTTATTTTTCATATCGAGTAACTTTGTTCTACAGCAGATTTAGAGACGTTACTTGTGTTTTCAATGTATTAGTTATTTGTTTACATTTACGTGTAAAATAAACCGTATTTTAAACAAAAGCTGATTAAGCTATAAAAAAATATCTATGTAATATTTTAAGAGTTTTTTATAGTTCATTTTCTTATTCTTTTTTTTAGTTCATTTTTATAGTTCATTATAATTCATTTTCTTAATCTGCTTTGTGAGGTACACAAAGTATCAAATAGCAATTTTTGAATAATATGCTCTTAAATAATAACGTAAATTAGTTTCTTGAAAAAAAAAATCCTGTAAACAACGATTAAACAAATATATAATAAATCTCTTTTATACATCTTTATGGAAGTTTCGTATAAAATATAATATCCTTCGTCACAGGGTCGTAGCTAGAGAGGTGCTAGGGGAAGCTCAACCATCCCTAAAAAGCTTTGAGTCTCCCTTGGGAAAGATTCGAAGGTCACCAAATGAAAATGTTTCAAAAATCCAAATGACTCTGTTCAAAACTTTAATTTAGTTTTGGGGCAACTTACAGTTTTGCACAAACATTAAACTGTAGTACATGTATAAAAACAGGAAAAGAGTGTTTCAACACGCGCGCATTCTATCTTCATATATCAGGCTGTTCAATAGTCTGCTACTGCTAGTATTAACTATAACTAGATTTAGAATTGGAAACCTTTTGCTTATGCAAAAGTGCGTCATATCACAACATTCCATCACGTGATGGCAATATTCAGAAAAAAATTAAAGGTTGGAACTGTTTTGAAACAGGTGAACCGTAAAATTTTAATTTAATTGTTGACATCATCACTTATTATTTCACTAATATAATTATGCACTAGTTATACATTGAAATTATTTATTCTGCAGCCTTTTCTTTTCTTAGAATAAAATTAACTTATTAAAAATAATTTAATAAAAAACATTGTGTCTACAATGTTAATATGCACTAGTTTATCTTTATATATAATACTTTAATCATATGTGTGTGTGTGTCTGCCTGTGCCTGAGTCAGATAGAGAGAAAAAGTATGAGTCTCCACTACATTTCCTTGAGCACACCCTATTATTCAATTCTAGCAACAGCCCTGCTTCGTCATAGCTATAAAAGAGCAATCATTATATAACATTGAGGATATCACAAAAAGAATACATTCCCAAAACCATGAGAATAAAAGAGATGATATCTACACATACGAAGTTCGATATAGGGAATAAATAATGAGATAAACTTTTCAAATTGTAATTAAATACCAAAAATGGAAAAGAGATGTTGTGATTGAATCAAAAGCCTTCATTTAAATTTGCATTTAATTTTGACAAAAATTGTTAAAGTGTGTAACATAAATGTCATATCGAAACAACGTGCCCCTATTGATAATAACAGTCGAAAAAACGCTTTTTATTAAGTATTTAAGTAATCAAGTTGTTCTTCAAGACTGACTTGAATACACAGACATCAGATTTTTTTAATGCATTGCATCCTTTGCATACAGTTTTCAACATACACGCTAAAACTCATTTTGTCAAAAAACGTAAAATTTCGGGTGGTGCAGTTGCTAGACTAATTCCTAAAGTCAAATTTTAGTTTTCATTTCTCAAAATTTAAGTTTTATTTGACGAAATTTCCATCTTTGGACTAGATGTTTTAAAGAAATTTCGAACTGCGTTTCGCGAAGTTTCCTTGAGTGTAAAAGTACATACGTAAAAATTCCGTTTAACACATTGATCATTTCTGGCAGCGCAGTTGCAGGAATACCCCCGTGATTTTACGGAATGTAGCTCAAGTTGGTAGATGTGAGCTAATTTTTAGCTTATGTTGATGATGTTCCTGTGCGTTGGGGAAAAATCGGTAAATTAAAAGAAAACATTTCAGACGATTAACTGCAAATTTTACGGAAAATACATATCGATTGATGATATATTTTTTTCAGCGGTATCCAGTGTATCATTAATTTTCCTAAACCATCTCGAAGCTGGTAGACGGGAGGTGCTGGGTTCGAAACCAATCGCATCCGTCGGCCTAATCGTTTGGAGTTTTCGTGGTTTTCTTCGAACCTTGCGCAAATATTTTCCAAGCGTAAATACGGGTTAGGTTCCCTTAGAAATACCCCCACGAAGGGCACTCCCCCCCTTAGGGCCTATATCCCTCGTGTTGATAATTGGCTGTCATAAACACAACCAACCAACCAACCAGCCTAAACCATCTCGTAGAACTGACATTGAAATATTTCTATTTTAACTAAATTTCACATAAAATACCTATTTACTCTTGACACAAAAATTGATTCTTTATTGCTTTAGAACAGAAATATAAAAATACTTTTATCAGAAAATATTTATTTTATAAATTTCCATTTTTAAAAGCTTTTATATAAAAGCCGTGGTCTTACTTTACGTCTGTTTTTAAACATTTTAATGTTCGGCATGTCCAAATTTAAATCATAATTTAAGTATATTAAAACTAAACAAACTCTCGGAAATGACAATATTTTTAAACTAAAATAGGGAAAAGGACATTGCTCTTTACATTGGGAACACATGTGTTCATAATCTACCAGAACAAAGGCAGGCATACTACCAAGTTCTTTTTTCTATCTCTGATTTCAAAATTAGATATATGTTAAGGGGAATGTGATAATTTGTTATCAAATTAATTTAATAGGAATGTTTAACTTTCTTTATTAAAACAAAATTTTATAAACACGAGAAGAAAAAGAAAAAACTTTGACACTTTGGCATGATTTTTTTTTATCCTAAGTACTAAGTATCCTAAGTATCCTAGTACTTTGGATAAAATATTAAAATCTATATTTCAAACTCGAACCAAACGAACTGAACCGAAAGATTATTTTCAAAAGAACAGAAAAGAAATATTTTATTTTAATTGAACCTGAACGTTTACCGGAATAAAACTCGAAGCCCTACTTCTTACAGTTGGAAGCCCTGCTTTTTAGTACAATTATGTTGTTTTATAAATAAATTGTAATCATTTTAAACTATTAACATTCTCACTTTTGAATTAAAAAAATGTGCAAATTTTGAGTTGTAGAAAATAAGCTAAAAGTAAAAAAAAAAAAAACCCTGATTTAAAAAAACTCTACATTAAGAGAAACCTACAATTTTTTATTAGAATAACAATATTTTTGTAGAAAGACCTTTATGCAAATTAAAACCAATTTTTATCACTCCAACGAGTATACTTCTACCCTTATTATTCTTATTATTTTTTTTTATTATTATTAAACAGATTTTATGTGAAACAGATTTTGTGAGGCGATATACATATTTTAGAACCTTTGTTTTAAACAACGTTACAGCCAATTTTTAACAAATACGAATTCATTGTAAAATACAGATTTTTTGTATTGAGCTGTGCATGTGCAGTTTTACGACAAACGTAATATTCCTTAAATCGTTCTCAAGTATGACATTGAAACATGTTTGAAATTTTCTATGCATCTTTGGGTGTCTCTATTAAATTTGTTTCCCATCGATTCTGTAGCAAGTAGATATATTAATTAATGATCTCACGTTATAAAGTTTTGTTTCTGTAATAATGTAATTGATCGGTGTTATGCTAAGCTCGTTTTAAATATTCAAATGAAAAATTATAAGTCGAGTTTTTAAAAAAATTAGCGTCAATACTTGTAAAGTTGGAAGGATATATATCTGACGAAAATTAGAAGAATCCGTTGAAGAGAAAAATGTTTACATTGTTCAGGCTAAAACTGCAAAATGGCCTAAAAATGATATTCGAAGAGCTAAAAAATGACAAGTTGTTCATTGTGTTAGTTCTATTGAAAAGGAAATTGTATCTTTTTTTATAAAAAAAAAAAAAAATAGTGCTTTTCTGAAAAAAAAAAATTTCATACTTTGGCATTAACTCATGCTTGAAATAATTCCTTGTGAAATAATCTTATATTTTCTTCATTAATAGATAGTACTTACATTCTTTAAACATACATTTCAGGATATACTTGTCTGCTTGTAAATATCAATAAATGTTTGTCTCCTTGTAAATATCAATAAATATTTGCCTGCTTGTAAATATCCATAAAATTTAATTTTACTGTTGATAGGTATAATTGTTTTTATGTCTCATCTCTTTATTGACTGTTATGAAATATCTTGCATTTGTTCCAGCAAAAAAAAAAGCACTTTTGCTGTAAAAAGTACGACGTGCTACTCTAAAAAATTTTACAGCGGCCGCTGACGAGCCCAAATGATTATCATTTGGAAAACCTGAAAGGACAATTCGAGTACCGAGAAATTTGTATCCCCATAATATTTAACAGGCACGAAACGTCTATTGAGTACACATAAGTATATGACTACGTCAAGCCTCAAAATCACAATCATCTCATCACGATTACAGTCCTCCTCTCTTACGACCGGGATATTTCATCATTTCAATGGCGTTGATATGCGCTATGCGCAGCATGTTCATTTATCGGATCTTGTGCTTTTAGACCTCGAGCCGACGAATCATCACAACCGGGCTGTCAGCACATAAAAAAGTCCATAAATTTCTAAATAATAGAATATATTATAAAATCAGTGGACCGAAAGATAAAGCATTTTTTTTTTTTTTAACATTACGTATTTAGAAATCTAGAAATTCTATGTAAAGTGGGTTTTTTTGGGGGTCAAAGCTGTTCAGCCTGAATGTTGGAAAAATATTTATTTTTCAAACAAAGAAAATCACTCTCACATTTTAAAACTAGTTTCAGTAATGATTATATAATCTCGTGAACTATGACATTTAAAGTATTATTTTGCGTTCAAAACTTTGAATTAAAAAAAATAAAAGTGGAGTATACTTTTAAAATATCGATAAAAGATTTGTAAGAAAAATTCTCTCCAAGCATACCAAATTCTTAATCGTTAATTGATTTTCATGAAAAGATCCAGCTTTTCCACCAAAAGGCAATGATATTTCTATGAATATTTACAGTATTTCTTCGTTCTGATTTGTAAGTTATATAACCATTAAATTATTTATAATTTATCTTTTCAAAGAAATCATCTTGTAAAATATATTTTGAGCGGTTTCTTTCAGAATAAACTAAATTCAAATATTATATAATACAAATTGTTTCGATAAAACGAACAAAAATTATATTAAATTTAAAAATAACTAGCTGTATATGCATAGAATTTGTAAGTGATTGATGCGAATTTTACGTTAAATTCAATTCTTATAGAAATACTTAGCCTAGTGATTTTTAAATATTAAAAAGCAAAATAAAACCTTAAATGATAATTTGCAAACGATTACATATAGGAAAAAGTAAAAACTTACAATGAAAAAATTTTTACACAATAAAAAAAATTTCTTTATAGCTTACTGTGTATTATTTTTTTTAATAAACAATGATGAAAATTTTTGGTAGAGTAAAAACTGTACGGATGAATTTAAAAAAATTGTCATTAAAATTTAAAAATATTATTTACTTTTCTGAGCATGCGAAAAAATCTGACAGCACATATCGCTCAGATTCAGAAAAAATTACCACCGTGCACCTAAAACAACAGTCTGGAAATTTTTCGTTTCTCTATATAGCTTGTAATTCATCTCAAATCTCCATGCTTCTACTTTTCAAAATATTAAGGCATTTTTGATTAGAAATAGAATTTTGCCTCACCATGCAATTTTTTTCGCGGTAAATTTATAGCATCATTCATTCTTTAGGTAGCAATGTGCGCCTCTTGCAGGACGGACACAGTGGATCAATCCTTAAGAAAATGCGAACATAGAGCCAAAAAAAAAATCATTAAATAACTAATTTTTTGCAATGAAATATTTTAAAAGAATATCTATAAAATACGAATATATTAATATATTCGTATATATACGAATATACGAATATATATTTAAATTATGCAAAATTATACCGTATATGTATAGCTCGGAACATACATATTTAAGGAGTCGAATTTTTCTGCGAATTTTAGTGACTTTTTGCTGTGCTGAGAAATGGAACCTATGTAACTTCTACTATTAACTCATTTAAAATATCATTATTAATTTCTTAAAACACATTTCAAACCACTACTGGCTACATTTTGATTGAATTTTATGTCTCATTCTACATTATGAGCAACTCATATAGAATTAACGGTATCATAATCTTCAAAATTACGTAACTTAAATTGTTTAAAGTTGTTTGAAATTTTAAACACATGTTGGTATTTCTGAAAGCCATATTCTTTAATGTGGTATAGAGGATTTTTTGCGCAAACCTGCGCGTTTTCGAAATAAAGGGACTTGAAGCGGCTATTGCGTAGTTTCCAGAAAACATGTTAAATTGGATGTACACAAAAATATTTTTTAAAGAAGATTATGCTATAAGAAATTTCTAGGATGAAATGATGTAAAAACTAATTTAGCATTAAACTGCGAAATTAAATTTAATACACTCGTACCTCGGGTTATATAAAGCTTACATGAAAATGCTGAAAAGCGCAAAGGCTCTCAGAGGGTTAAATGTACTCTAATAAATGGGTGAGCTGCAATGTCAATGAGAAAGTGTTATATTTTAAAGTAAAAGTCCCGGTGCTTCTAGAAATTTTCTGTTCCTTTTTTTTTATTTTGTGTCTAATACTGGAAATCAAAGCGTCAGATGTTCTTCGTTACATGCTCTTCCACTTATTTTTCTCTTATGAAACTCCCGTTACCTTCGAAACTAACTCTTTATTTCGATTTTCGCTAGCTTCTTCCAATAATTATCCAATTGGAACAGCAAAATTTGTAATCACATCCTTTGAATGAGTTTGTAATTTATGTACAGCAGCTGGCATATAATACCAACCGTACTTTGAGGCACATTGTTTAGCTATTCCCAGTGCGAAATTGCGAAATTTTTCGGCATTAATTACTTCGTCACAGGGGATCACTTGCATTATAATTGCAAAACGTTTAATAAATTCTTTATTCAATCCAGTGACCTAAGCTGTCTTTTCAATCTCAGCAAAAATGTCCTTGCAGTGTTTCCATCTTGTGTTAAACCACTTCCCTGTTTAACAACATCTATTAGAAAACCTAACTATTTTCTGAATTCGTGGTATCCTCTCTGAAACATTTAATTAGTCTTCTTTCAGGAGTTTCTGTTACGTCTGAAAAAGATTTTCATGATGTTGATTTCTGCAGATTTTCAACTGCAAATGGTTTAAGCTCATTACCAACTTTAAAGAGAACTGACGTGAAGAATAGTTTTTAATATTGAAACTATGCAATTTTCGTTCAGATTTCAGCCATCTATCTTTTGCATCTACACAAAACATACGTAAACGATCCTTTAAATTTTCTTCATTAATTTCTGAGATTTTAGTCCACACTGTTCACTTACAAAACTAAGCATTGATTTTTCATAACTAAAACCATTATTTAAATTCTTCAGAAACAGAAAAAAATCTCTGTTTATTATCATATTTCAAAAGAATGTAAGAAAAAAGACAAAATGAAATAATCTTGGTTAAAAAATATATATATATATGCTAAAATTAATATTACTACAAGATAATTTAAAAAACGCAAACCCAATAATAACAAATACGCATTGAAATAAGTTCTAAAATGTTGCAGTAGAATATTGCTGTTTTGTAGAACGATTTTAAAGAGTTATGTAAATATCGCATATGTTGCCAATTAAAAATTAAGCGAGTGTTTTAAATATTCCACAAATGTCATTTGGATATACGTAAAAACTGCAAGCTTTGTTTTTCCAGTTTATTTCAGTTATTCATCATATCCCTAAACTTCCTGTTTAAGACAAAAAAAAAAAAAAAAACGAAATTATTTGTAAAAACCATGCAGATACTTTCAGTATCATTTATTTTACTCATTTAAACCTAAATATAACAAAAAACATGATATATATAGGCTTATACTATCGTGATAATGCTATGTTCGACATCGCCACTTTGATCCACTGTGCGGCGGTTTATTATATATGCCACTTAATTTTAATTCCCAAATGCCACGTTGGCACCGGAATTTCAGAATGTACACTGAGAAAAGCTTTTACTTGCATTCATATAAATTTGTTCATAAATTCCGGTATCGTCCAATCATTTTAAAGTTTTAGTAACAGTGCAGTTTCCCTTGAAAGGGTTAAAATAGAAATAATACTGCAAATCAGTTTAAAGAAACATCTATTTATATCCTAAATGTATATGCACAAACTGTTTAATTATAGTCATGTTCTTTTTAACATTTTTCAACTTCCTTAATTTTTCGATTAATAATTTATTGTTATTTACTCCATTTTTACCAGGCAGTTTTCAAATTCATATGTGCAATACTTAATGAAAAATTTCACTTTAAACACAAAAAAGCAAAACTAGAGCACAGACAAAAAATATCAGTCTATCTAAGAAATGATTCCAACGTCGCCTTTTCAGTAACAAAAAGAAAAAAAAAAGTAATTTCAGAAAGCTGTATTTTGCTTTAAAGTACTAGCTTTAATCTTCGAAAGAAAATTTTATCATAAATACGCAATGCAAACAGAAAAAATAGGGAATTTAAAATCTGTTTACTGACCAAATACAATTCAAAAATTTTCTTCATTCTTTCTTTCGATTCCTTCACAATGAAAGAATATAATAGTTCTATATCGGGAATTTTCATAACATTCTTTAACATTTCATTTAATAAAAGTAGAAATATTTCCTTTATTGTATGTTTTTCTGAGAGTATATTGAAATAAAGTAAAAGAAAATTTCGAAACATTAGACACTAAAATTATCCTTAAAAATATAAATTTAACTTTTCTTCAAATGCAGGATATAAATGTTAATTTTTTAAATCAAATATTGAAAGTATTTCAATGAGCATTCTTTTATTACTTCTAAAAATAGATTTATAGCTGAACAAAACATTTTAAATCTTTACTGGAGATTATTTTTCCCAGCTTTATATTTTATTTCAGATCAAGAAAAAGGAAATGGAAAATTTAAGAAATGAAGGATAATTCTTAGTTATAAAATTTGATCATGCATTAATCTTAAAGTTTTTTACTTTTCTCTTGCGTATCACAATAGTCACAAAGAAATCCCTTTTTCTTCAACCGCAATCATTTCTTTTTACATCATATTTATAAAAATGATAATGGAACAAATTTTATAATTTTTTCCAACTATATGTCTTGTAATAAAATTTTAAAAACAACGATTTATACGTTTATTAAGTGTAAAAATCTGATGATATTTACACTTATCATTTTTACAATTATAAAATTTTTAAAATTTTTTGTAAATAACATTTTTAACAGTAAATCATCAAATTCATCTATGCAATACTTAAAGAAAAATTTCACTTTAAACACAAAAAAGCAAAAATAAAACACAGACAAAAAATATCAATTCATGTATAAAATGCTTCCAATGTTTCCTTTTCTGTTAAAGAAATAAAAAGTAATTTCACAATGATTTACTTTGCTTTAATACTGATTTTAATCTTCGATAGAAAATATTACCATAAATGCACAATGCAACTAGAAAAAAGAGGGAATTTAAAATGTGTTTACTGACAAAATACAATTCAAAAATTTCCTTCACAAAGAAATAATGTAGGATTTGTTATGTCGGAAACTTTCAGAACATTCTTTAATAGTTCATTTAATAAACGTAGAAATATTTCCTTTATTGTATGTTTCTTCTAAGAGTATATTGAAATAAAGAGAAAGAAAATTTCGAAAAAATACATTAGATACAAAATTTTATTTTAAAAGATAAATGTAACCTTTTTTTCAAATGCAGAATATAAATGTTAATTTTTTTTTAAACCAAATATTAAAACTGTTTCAATGAGCATTCTTTTATTAATTCTAAAAATAGATTTATAACTGAACAAAACATTTTAAATCATCTTTGCGATTATTTTTTAGCTACCTATTTTATTTTAGATGAGGAAAAAGGAAATGTAGAATTAAGGACATGAAGGGTAATTCTTAGATATAAAATTTGTCATGCATTAAGTTTAAAATTTTTGACGTTTCTATTCTGTATCACAATAGTCACAAAGAAAGCTCTTTTTCTTCAACGGCAATCATTCCTTTTTACATCATATTTATAAAGATGGTAATGGAAGAAATTTTGTAACTTTTTCCAACGATATGTCTTGTAATAAAATTTTAAAAAGAACATTTTATACGTTTATAAAACTTGAATAATTGTTGAATTTTGAACTTTTATTAAAATTGTGCCAAGTTCATTTTACTGTTCATATTGTTTGTTCTTCATGGGGAAAAATTACAGTAATTTTTTATAACACTAAATGCTGGAGGTAACAATAGTAGATATATTGCTTTTTTATTATTATTTATAATAATTAAAACACACAAGACGTGTGGCATCATTTATTTAAAAAAAAAACTAACACTTAAATTTCTATTTCAAGTATTAAAGCCTTTTAAAATGGTATACATCACTTTTCTATTAAATGTACAGTCGTGGAAAAAAGTAAACACCTCCTACTAACTCCTCAACAAATTATCGTAGACGAAAGTTACTGGTACCGAACGATTGGAAATAAAGTCTACTTTTAAATGACGTATATAAAATTTGCTTAGTGGACCACCTACATATTAAAACAAAACCAAACTTCATTTTTTTCAATGGCAATACCCAATTTTAACGAGATATTTCAAATCTTTAGTTCAAACTATGCCTAGACACCAAATTTCAAGTCATTTGAATGATAAATTTTTGAATTATAAACATTCAAAATTTAGTTCTTCTAATGTTAAATTACATTTTCATATTTTCATTTATAACTTCTGAAATTATGATCCTAATGTTTTAATTTTTTGTGTAGCAATAATACTAATATACCCAAACATAAATACGTTGAATTTGCAATTTTTATAATTTTCTGATATGAATTATGAATTATGAAATTAATAAAAAAAAATTATGAATGGCAACCTACAATTTGTTTGATGGATTCAGATTTATTAAGTCCTGCTTTATGGAAACCCAGAATTTCACATTTTTCTTCCAAGTATTTTTCAAATTATGCTTAAAAAATGGCAAAATGATGGTTTAAGGGGCCGCCTATGATAGAAGAGACTAAATATTTTGAAATATCTTGTGCTACCCTGTAATTTAACAGGCTTAATAGATTGCTTAAGCTGCCTTGATCAAGAAGGGAGCTCTCTCGATTAACAATCGAGTACCGAACTTCAATTTGGATACAACACTTAAAATACGCTCGTTTTAAAATAATTAATTTCTCGGAAACTTATGGTACGATTTGCATAAAAATTTGTTTTTAGACGAATTGAAGGGTGTAGAATTAGTGGTGTCAGAATTGCATTTATGCTGTCAGAATTGTGTACTGCTATTGAAAAAAAACAAAGTTATCGTTCGTTTAAATATGTAGATGGCCCCCTAAGCTAATTTTATATACATCATTTAAAAGTAGACCTTATTTCCAATCGTTCGGCACCAATAACTTCCTTCGACGATAATTTGTTGAGGAGTTAGTTGGGTTGTTTACTTTTTTTCCCCACGACTGTACATATATTAAAGCAGACTTGAACACAATTAATACAATAACCCAACTGTACTGAAAAAATTAGTCGCGCCAGGACTCGAAGCTGGATCTACACCATACCATGCTGTTCTTTAACCACTAAGCTACCCTGAATGACGTCCTTACTTGGCAAGGGTGTAGATTAGTGGTTAAAGCAGCAACACGGTGCGCTTTGTACCCAGGTTCGAGTCCTGAACAAGGCTTATTTTTCATTCCAGTTGCGTTATTGTATTAATAGTGTTCAAGTGAGTCTTAATATATGTACATTTAATAAAAAAATGACTTCAGGCGTTAAATTATGTGCTTTAATATCACTTTTCTATATTCGGAATTTTAGAAGCAATAATTATTAAGCTCTTTTCTTTGATTAAAAAAGAAACTAGGTATAATTTTAAAGTAGAGGTAGATCTGTAATTTAATCCAGAAACTTGTTTACCCCTGTCTTAAAAATACCTTAAAAATATGTAAGATATAGTCGTTTTCTCTATAAATTATTACATTCTCATATCTCAGGAATCCAATAAGTTAATTTTCTCAACTTTGCATTTAACAGTTAGCCTCAAGGATAAGTATGGACTAAATTATGAAAATCTTCATGTTAGAAGAAAACGATTAAAAAAATGCTTTATACAAATGGCCAACTAAAGAATAACAATCTAAGAAATAATCCCAAATGATCTTTATTTCACAAGCACTAAAATGTAATTTCCACAAATGTTTATTTAGCTCTAAACTACTGACCTTAATCTTCAAGGCAAATTTTATGATATAGATGCAATATAAACAGTAAAGAGGATTTTAAAATCTGTTTACTGACCAAATACAATTTCAAAACTTTATATCTGTTCCTTTACAAAGAAAGTGAATAACAGTTTTAAATTGCAAATAATTCTGAAAGTCTTTTAATAGTTTTTTTTTTTTTTCAATAATCGTAGTTATTGTATGTTTTTCCATAAGTTTATTGCAGTAAAAGAAAATTTCTGCAAATCGCACTAGATACAAAATTATCCTTAAAAAAATTTCTCCAAGTGAGCCATATACATTTTTTTTAAATCAAATATTAAAATTGTTTCAAAGAGCATTTTTTTATTACTTCTAAAAATAAATTTATAGCTAACAAAACATTTTAAATCCATACGGGGAAAAACTAAATGGGGTTAATTCTTAGATATAAAATTTGATCATGCAATAAGTCTTTTTTGACGTTTCTGTTATGTATCACAGCGATCATAAGGAAATCTCTTTTTCATCAACCGTATTCATTTATTTTTACATCATATTTATAAAGATGGGAATGGAAAAATTTTGTAACTTTTTCCAATTATATGTATTGTAATAAAATTTTAAGAACACGTTTTATACGTTTATAAGCTTTAAATATTTGTTGATATTTTAATTTTATTATAATTGTACCAGGTAAATTTTATAGTTCATATTATTTACTTCATTTTTAACAGCAAGTCTTCAAATTCATATGCGCAATACTTAGAGCAGAATTGCACTTTAAACACAAAGAAGACACTAAAAGACAGTAAAAATATTTCAGTCCATCTACGAAATGATTCTAATATCACCTTTACAGTAAAAAAAAAATAAATATATAAAAAGTAATTTCACCAAAGGTTTATATTTTACTCTAAATTACTGACTTTAATCTTCGAAAAATTTTTTTTTATCACAAACACACAATGCAAACAGAAAACAGAGGGAATTTAAAATGTTTACTGACAATTCAAAAAATTTCATCATTCTTTCTTCAATTCCTTCACAAAGAAAAAGTATAATAGTTTTATATCGGAAACCTTCTGAACATTTTTAATGGATCTTTTAATAAACGTAGAAATATTTGCCTTATTGTATATTTTTCTAAGAGTATATTGGAATAAAGTAAAAGAAAATTTCGAAAAAAAATACATTAGATACAAAATTTTCCTTAAAAAGATAAATTTAACTTTTCCCCAAATGCAAGATATAAATGCTATTTTTTAAATCAAATATTATAATAATTTCAATAAGCATTTTTTTATTATTTCTAAAAATATATTTATAGCTGAACTAAACATTTTACGTCTTCTTTGGAGATTATTTTTTCCAGCTACTTATTTTGCTTTAGATCAAGAAAAAGGAAATGGAGAACTAAAGAAATGAAGGATAATTCTTAGATATAAATATTTTTCCTGTCTTAAGTTTAAAATTTTTGACGTAACAAATAGTTCCAAATAAATCACTTTTTCTACAACTGCATTCATTGCTTTTTATATCATATTTATACAAATGGCAATTTAACAAATTTTGTAACTTTTGCGAACTATACGACGTCTGTCTGATAACTATCTACTCTTCAGATATGGCTCCAAACGACTTCTGGCTGTTTCGGAAAATGAAGGTGCCATTAAAAGTATTACTTTTTGAGAGTAAAGATGAGGTATGCAGAACTGGGATGGCTGGGTTAAACAAACTTCCAAAAGAAGCCTTCCAGAAGTGTTTTCGGAAGTGGAAGGAATGGTGGCCTAAGTGCGTGGAGATGCAAGGGGTCTTATTTTTGATAGGATTAGGGTCCCAATCTCGTCAGGTAACTTATATATTTTTTCGGTCAAAGTTCGGATATTTTTCATACAGGCATCTTGTAATAAACTTTCAAAAACAACGATTTATACATTTATAAAGTTTAAATATTTGTTGATATTTAAACTTTTATTTTCATTGTGCCAAGTAAATTTTAATGTTCATATTCTTTTCTTTTCATGGAAATATATATATATATATATATGTATGTATGTATGTATATTATACATTAAATGCAGGAGGTAACAATAGTAGATATATTGCTTTTTTTTTTTAATTATTATTTATAATGCGCAAGAAGTGTGGCATCATTTATTTTTTTAAAATTATCTCACATTTAAATTTCCATTTCAAGAAATAAAACCCTTTAAAATGGACTATATCACTTTTCTATGTTCCGTATTTTCGAAGTAATAATTTTTAAACTCCTTCCTTTGAATAAGGAAGAAACTGGGTACGATTTTAAAGTAAAGGCAGATCTGTAATTTAGTATAGAAACATATTTGCCTTTCTCATAAAAATATATTAAAAATCTGTAAGATTTAATCGTTTTCTCTGTAAATTGCTCTAGTCTGCAAAATTTGGGTTGCGTCATGTATAGCTTTTGATAATATTTTCTTACGTATTTTGTAGAGCTGAATCCGAAAATGACCTCCATTTTTTACTATCTCGTAAGGACTTTTTGGCAAATCGTAAATTTAAAATTTAAAAAGTAAAAAAATGGTTAAAATCTGTTACTATAAAATGCATTTGATTATTGTGTTTTTTTAACTTTTCTTAATTGATTTTATATATTTTTTTAACGCTGAATCCGAAAATGAACTTCATTTTAAACCATTAAGTCGAGATTTTTCACAAATCGTAAATTTCAAAGTTAACAAATTCAAATTTAAATTTGAACACTCTCCCTCCATCTCATCGGAAACCTGAGCTCTATAGCTATAAGAATCCCCAGTTTAAGCCACAAAAAAATGAATACATTGTTAAATTTAATAAAATTAAATTGAATAAAAAACGTTTTACATTTATTTTAAATTATCAGATTCTTGCTATTTTTAAAAATTGAAATTTACGATTTGGAAACGTTTGAACGTGATGGTTTAAATCGACGGTCTTTTTCAGATTCAGTGGTGAAATGTACATAAAAATCAATTATCAAAAGTTAAAAAACACACCCGTATCTTCTATTTTATTGTATTAGATATTTGCTGTTTTTTAACTTTGAAATTTATGATTTGCGAAAACTCTTGCCATGATGATTAAAAATGAAAGTCATTTTCGGATTCAACGCTAAAAAATACATAAAAATCAACGAGCAAAAGTTAAAAACACAACCATGTGATATATTTTTTTATTATCCAATTTTCGCTATTATTTGAATTTTTACCTTAGAAAATTGTGATTTGCGAAAACTCCTGACGTGATGGTTAAAATTAAGGGTCATTTTCGTATTCAGAGCTAAAAAACACATAAGAATAAATTATTAAAAGTTGAAAAACATCAACTATTGCAGGCTTGTGTTATTGCACTTTCATATCTCAGGAGTCCAATAGGTTAAATTTTTCAACTTTGCATTAAAAATCTTAAGAACTATGTATGGAACAAGCTAAGAAAAACTTCATGTTAAAAGAAAGCGATAAAAAAATGTTTTATACAACTGGCCATCCAAAGAATTACAATCTGTCTAAGAAATTATCCCAAATGAGCTTTATTTCACAAGCACAAAAATGTAATTTCCACAAACATTTAATTAGCTCTAAACTACTGGCATTAATCTTCAAGACAAAATTTTATGATAAATACGCTATTCAAACAGTAAAGAGCATTTTAAAATATATTTACTGACTAAACATCAATTCAAAACCTTCTATCATTTCCTTTATAAAGAAAGTAAACAATAGTTTTGTATTGGAAAGTTTTCTGAGGATCCTTTAATAGTTTTTTTTTAATAAACGTGGAAATATTTGCTTTATTGTATGTTTTTCTGTAAGTATATTGAAGTAAAAGAAAATTTCTTCAAAACGCGTTAGATATAAAATTATCCTTAAAAAGATAAGACAAATATTTCTCCAAGTGAGGAATATAAATGTTTTTAAAATACAATATAGAAACTGTAACAATGAGTATGAATTTTATTACTTCTAAAAATAGCTTTATAGTTGAACAAAACATTTCAAATATTCTTAAAAGAAATTTTTCCAGATACTTAATTTAGCTTAGGTCAGGAAAAGAAAAATGAAGGATTTAAGAAATGGAAACGTAATTCTTAGAGATAAAATTTGTTCATGCGTTAAGTTTTAAATTTTTGACATTTCAATTCTTTCTCGTATTAGTTACAAATCAAATAAATTATTTTGCTTGGAAAGCATTTATTATTTTGTTTTCTGTCATATTTATAAATATATCACAATGTAATAAATTCTTTACTTCTACTTCTTACATATTGTTTTCAAGAAATGCATGGAAAATAATTTTATGTATTCCATTTAAAAGTTAAAGATATTAACAAGATACATATTGCTTTCATAATTCATAGAGAAAGCCCTATTATTTACAAACAACTACATTTTGCCATGTTTCTATTTTTAAAATATAGTTTATTTTTAAATGTAATATATCATTTTCCTAAGATATTAATTTAAAAAGAGGTTTTTGTTTAAGTAAAGCATACGCACAGAAACATAAGCTAAAATTCTCAACGTTAAAATGCACAAATTTCTCAAACATTACATTAAGCCACATACTACCGTTTCAAAGATAACATGAGCACCTTCATCAGTGTGAACATAAACAAAACAATAAAAATAAACAAACTTAAAAAATAAATAGATTAAAAATTAAAACGGGTTCAAAGAATCCCTCTGCTATAGCCCCGATTACTGACTAATGGACTGACCAAAGCGGCAAAATCCAGAGTTTAAATACGATAAAAAAGGTGACGGGAAAACACCGAAAACAGGCACTACTGCGCAGGATCTCTCCACACAGGAGAAAGAAAAGGGGTGCTAGTCATGTCATTTACCAGGAATTTCGTATTTTTATGTATATTTTAAGACATATAATTCTAGATCTAAAGCTGAATTACATTTTATAATAATTTTAGCCTCAAAAAACTTAAAATGGTGGTTGGAAGGCCAACTATATTTTTCTATAATACATTTATAAAATTCCTGCTTCCTAACATAATGTTCTTGTTCCCTCAATCTAACTCTAAAAGCATGTTTCGTCTGCCCAATGTATGAGAGCCAACATTTACAAAACCTTTTATACATGAACCACTATTATGACTGTCAATAGAGTCCTTGAGATTGGAGAAATCAACTTTATTGAGCGGAAAGAAATCAACCTTAAACTAAACTTACTGAGAAACCGCCGTATGTGGTTTAACCACTTTCGTACCAGTGGATCCACGTATGGATTCATTGGATCCATCGTCTGATTCTCCTCAAAACAAATACCAGTGGATCCACGTATGGATCCATCGCCCGATTCTCGAAAAACACCAGTGGATCCACGTATGGATCCATGTCCATACATTATTTTATCGTTGCTGCTACAAACGGTATAGCAGGAATATATGTTTGTGTACAGCGGTTATTATGATAAATGTTCGAAAGCGTTTAATTTTCCCTCCACAGCAGAGATTGCGCCACCATACAGATGAGAATGCCCTTTTCTCTCATTTCTCGTCGTTCTCAAATAACACGTTTTTCTGTCGTTGTCTCTCTACTCGCATTTATCTCTTATTTTAATTCTCATTAGCCCCCCGGTACGGTATGCTATTTCTTTCTTCCAGCTTATTTTGTGTCGCCTCCAAAAAATAATGTTACCTTACAGAAGCCATCCGTAAAATAAAGCAGTACGATTAAATACTCAATAGCAATTTTTTTAATTTCAAGCATCGCACATTTTCAATTTTTATATACTGTCTTATTGGGAAAAAAAAGTACTTTTAAATACAATTTGTTTGAAAACTGCATCTCCATTTATTTTTGAAATATTAATTTTTTTGTAGTTTTTGGAGCCATTTGCTTAATATTGTCACAACGGAAGTACTCCATTTCTGTAGAAAGTAAGGAAAAATAGTTATAACATATTAATTTTTTGTTGCCATTTTTTCATAACAACCGAAAGAAAATGTAATTAAAATACGTGCTATTTTGAAAAAATATAATGAATTAGAATGCTGAATTATAATGAAATATAATAGAATGATCTGTTAAAGCATGGAGCTATTATAAGCTATGTTTAATTTTAAGTAGCTATTTTCTTTAATGATGGCATCTTTTTGCTGCATTTGTGTTTTATTTCGTGATAGTGACGTCCTATGCATACTTTACTGTAGATGTTTAAGAGTGGGTCGTCAATGTGGAATTCTTAAACGGAGGCGAATGACGTCATTTTACATAAAATAAAAGCGTGTTCTGAAAGTTTTAAAATTGAAATATGTTTTGTACTATTTATATATACATTTTTTTTTGTCATCGGGGGCAACACTAATTTCTGAAAAAGCAGAATTCCTGTGTTCTAGTTTGTTTCTTTTTTTTTTCTTTTTCTTTTCTTGGTTGACTCATCAAAATGGATTCGGACAGGGATTCGAATTAATGAATTGACCCTGATTTTTTTACGGATGACACTATTGTTATATTTCTACATGCGTCGATTTAGATAGTGATATATATATCGGTTTAAATATCAATTCCTATATTTCTTCTTATTAATATGAATCAAAGCATCTCATTTTTCTGAAAACTACTACTTGATATTTTAAATCTAAATGCCCGAAAAACTGGTTTTAAATGTAATCTTCATATACATGTGTTGGTACGGAATGGTTAATGTAATGTTGTTCATTTTAAGGTTGTAAATTTTAGTTTGAGTTTTTGAAACTCGTACAAAGGGAATAGTTTCTGGTAAACATTGCGCAGTTTTGAAGTAGAAGCATCTCATAGTTAAAAAAAAGCACAAGTTTCTGCCTTAAAAATATGTGCACAATATGATGAAATTATTCGGGTGTGCTCTTTAAATTATTGCATATGATATCGTTTGCGACCTAAAAATTATTCCCATCTGCCTTATATTTCATTAAAATTTGTCAAAATCTCCGGTTTTGAATTCGTCAAAAACTCCGGTTTTAAATTAATCAATAACTCTGATTTTAATCTTCCAGTCCAATACATTAAAATTTCTTTATAAGGCCGGGAAAAGGTAGATTCAAATCAATCGTTGAAATGGCGATCACGTGCTGTTCCTTCAGTTTTATTTTTAAAAAAATGTATTCAAAACGGATTAAATTAGCGTTCGAAACAAAGATCACGTGCCATTCATTTAGGGTTACCTCAAAACAAATCTCCTGATACGAAAACCTCAAATTATCATAATGAAATAAAAATTGCCTACGCTCATCCCCGAAAAGACAACCGTCAGGAAGTTTCTACGCGTTCCGCGTACTCTTTCAAAATACGCATGTTATTTTTTATTTTTATTTGCTTTTGTAATCAAGTTTATTTAAAAGGACATGAAACTGTAAACTAATAATGAATTAATGATGAATTGTGTGATTACGCTTCTCTGGAAACTTCCCTTAATTCATATCAAACCATAATATCTAAAATTCAAATTTTGAGGCCGCAACATTTTAAAATTTCTTAAAATTATTTCGTTTTAGACAATGTTTTTGCACGAATTTCAGCAATTCGTTTATTGTATTTTATTTTAATGTTATTAATTCGGACAGAATCGAGAATAAATTTCACTTTAATATCATAAATATATTCTATGTTATTTATGCTGACAACATCCCGAATAAATGCCACTGTAATATAAAAAAATGTATCCTATTAATGTTATTTATGCTGAAAACATTGCAAATAAATTTCCGTTTATCAATATTCTTCATTCTCTCAAAATTATTTTAATTTGTAATACACTTGATATATGATTGGTTATCTGCGTACATTGTAAGAATTTACACACTTACAGTTTCACTAACTTCAATCCATAAAAGGTCTCGAATTTCTTTTTACAATGCAATTACTCTTATTTCTCATTTTTTAGCTGATATTCATCGTACTTTTGTTTATTATACACCATAATTACACATTACATATCACTTGTATGACGATTACATATTAATTTTATGCAATCAGAAACAGATTTTCTGTAATTTAAGTGTGTGCCCCAATCAGTATCGATATATATACATATATATAGACCGATCTGAATCATTCAAATTACTCTTTGTAATAGTTTTCAATTTAGCAATACGTATGGGTAAATACGGATTAAATTCCCTTAGAAAGACCCCCATGGAGGGCACCCCCCCATTAGGGCCTATATCTCCCGTGTTGATAATTGGCCGTCATAAACACAACCAACCAACCTAGCAATACGTATAGTTCGAGATTTTTTTAAAGGACACTAAGCAGCATAAATGCACACATTCGGGTCACATTCAATATGTGCCTGAATGTGACTTAAGCAGTGAACAGCAAATAAAAAAATGTTCTACATCAGTGGTTCCCAAGGTGCGGCATACGCCCCACAGGGGGAAATTTGACTTTTGGGGTGCAATTCCAAATTTATTATTGAGTTATTCACTATCGGTTTCTTTTGCCTTTTTCTTTTTCTTAAAAAAGGGGAATGTTGTAAACTAATATTAAATGTTAGAAAAATTTAAAAAAATAATATACTTTACTGAACTTTAAAAATAATTATAATCAAAAGTTTAAAAGTTTAAAATAGAAATAATACCAGAATAATATACGAGTAATCGTTTAAGATATTATGACACCTTTTTCTAGAACTAAAATCTCTATAAAAATTTTTGTTATTCTTTGTATTTTATAATTCTTCATAACATTTTCGGCTGATTGACTTTCTACTTCTATTTGTTCTGCTGTATGTCACAAATAGAATGTTTTACTACCAAAAGTAAAAATTGACTGTTTTAAACATATTTAACCTAAAAAAGAATGTTTTACTACTAAAAGTAAAAACTGACTGTTTTAAACATATTTAACCTAAAAAAGAATGTCTTACTGCTAAAAGTTAAATCTGACTATTTCAAACATATTTAACATAAAAAAATTAGAGCGTGGTACTACCAACTTTATAAAATTCATAAATCTTAAATTTCATAAGAAAAGGAAATGGGTAGATAGTAAATATCTATGACTCTAGTGCACTACACAGTAAATAAATTTACATGATGACATATGAATTTTAAATTTTTAAATCAGGTAACACATGGAAGACACCGATATTGGGAAAGGGAAAACCATGGAAATGTGTTGTGATGCGGAATAATGGCTACTTAAAATTGATAAAAATGATAATCTTGAAATGTTTCTTGCGTATTGTGTTATCTATTAAAAGAAAATTTGGTATCTAAAGCTTTTGCGCCAACTCTTAATAAGTTACAAAATAGTGAATGTTATCAGTTTTAATGCCAGATGTCTCTCTTCAAGATATTTTGTAAAAATAAAAATGTAGATCGTATAACAATTTTCTTTAAAATTGAGGTAAGTTAGAATGGTACAACAAAACTCTTTTTGCCACGAAGACGAACATGTACAGTCGTTGGAAAAAAAAAGTAAACACCCCCTACTAACTCCTCAACAAATCATCGTAGAAGAAAGTGACTGGTACCGAACGATTGGAAATAAAGTCTACTGTTAAATGATGTATATAAAATTTTCTTAGGGGGTCATCTACATATTAAAACGAATCCAAACTTCATTTTTTTCAATGGCAATACCCAATTTTAACGAGATATTTCAAATCTTCGGTTCAAACTATCCCTAAACACCAAATTTCAAGTCATTTGAATCATAAGTTTTTGAATTATAAACATTCAAAATTGAGTGCTTCTAATGTTAAATTATATTTTGATATTTTTATTTATATCTCCCGAAATTATGCTCCTAATGTGCTAATTTGTTTTGTGGTAATAATACTAATATACCCAAACATAAATAAGCTGAATTTGCAATTTTTATAATTTTATGATATGAATTATGAATTATGAAATTAATATTAAAAAAAATATGAATTGCAACCTACAATTTTTTTGATGGATTTAGATTTAGTAAGTCCTGCTTTATGGAAATTCAAAAATTTCACATTTTTCTTCCAAGTAGTTTTCAAATTATGCTTAAAAAACGGCAAAATGATGGTTTAAGGGGCCGTCTATGATGGAAGTGAGTAGCCAGTTTGAAATTTATTCTGCCGTACTGTAATCAAACACGCTTCATTGACTCCTTGAGTGGCGCTTAATGTGCCTTGATCAAGGAAGCGGCTCTCTTGGTTAACAATCCAGTACGGAATTTCAATTTGGATACATCCCTTAAAATACGCTCGTTTTAAAATAATTAATTTCTCGGAAACTTATGGTACGAATTGCATAAAAATCCGTTTTTAGGCTAATTGAAGGATGTAGAATTGGGTGCTGCTATTGAAATTTATGCATTGACATTTATGCTGTCAGAATTGGGTACTGCTATTGAAAAAAAAACAAAGTTATGGTTCGTTTTAATATGTAGGTGGCCGCCTAAGCAAATTTTATATACATCTTTTAAAAGTAGACTTTATTTCCAATCGTTCGGTACCAGTAACTTTCTCCTACGATAATTTGTTGAGGAGTTAGTAGGCGGTGTTTACTTTTTTTTTTCCACGACTGTACATATTCATTGCATTTATAGAATTATATTAAAAACTCATTTTGTCACCTCTTTGATCAGTTAAAAAATGTTAAGATTAATTAGTTATTGTTAAAGCTCTATTATGCTTCCACCGTGTGGATAGAGATCACTTATTAAATAATAAACTTATCATTTAAGGAGTGATGGGGGGGGGGGGGGACATAGTGATTTTATAGATGCTTTGGTGGGGTATGTGCAATAAAAAGTTTGGCACCACTTGTCTAGATACACATGCTATGTAGAGTAAAAAGGAACCAATTAATTCTCGAGATAAAATACCAACAGTAATATTAATTTCTCGAAAATCTAAACCTTCATATTGTGTATCGTTATCGTAAAGAGCCATAAATATTCTCTCTCAATTTACATGTTGTATAAAAATGCAAGATTCAGAATTAAGTTGTTTGAAATCTAAACTAATCACAATATTAAGAAAATTTTTGTACCACTGACATGGAGCTTACTTTAAACGATAAAACTCAGTTTGAGTTTACGTTTCCTACGAGTATTATCATCATGTACTCTTTCGATTGATCCAAGTAAAAAAAAATACTAATAATTTAACTTCCCATTCAGAAAGGCAGTTTAAAATCTAAAATAAAAATACTGAAATTATCATTTAACGCAATACATAATACTAAATGTAAAGCATATTTTTAACAGTTGAGAAAAATCTGAGTACATTCACCTTCTTTGCTCTCCATAAAACCCGCGAGCTACAAGCCTTCTTTTGTAATTACCTCTTTTCTTGTAGCACCCAAATGCAAGAAATAGTATTTCTATCCACATAGAGCTTTTCTAAATCGTACACATCAATTTCTCTAATAAACTCTATTTCCCCGTTCATAGCTTCATCCCATTTCTGTTGATAACTTTGAGGCAAAGTAGAAATGGCGTCAAAATTAAAAATCTGTTCTTGAATAAGCACTTGTCAGCTTTCAGATTCTGAAAACGTAATAGGATATTTCCTTTTCGACAAGATTTTTTCACACTTTATTTTGTCCTGTTATCAGCTTTTTTTACTAGTTGGCAAAAAACTGTCTGCTACACTTAGCGCAACTTGATTTTTGGCGTCAAGCTCATATCTATCATATATAGGAAACTCATAGCTCATATCTAGGAAACGTATTTAAAATCGCCTCGAGGTTTTATTTTCATTGTTAAATTTCACATTTTTAGATATAATGATGCTGTTGGTGTACGATCTATTAAGCGATAACCCATTGATGAATACACTGTTAAAAATTTGCAGCATTCTGGCAGGTCATTTGACCGTTTTTTCCGAAAACGGTTACACAACCGGTAATTTAGCACTATTCTGACCATATTATTGGCCATTGTATGGTCAGAATACAGTTAAATTATGGTTATGAAACCTTTTTTTCAAAAAACGGTCGAATGACCTGCCAGAATACTGCAAAATTTTTAACAGTGTAGTTAATAAATATAATTTTCTTTGTTCAAATGGTGAACTCACTGCATTTTAATGTTCAACTACAAGTAAATTTTGGAAAAAAAAAAATAACTGCAAGCTAAATTAAGATTCTTAAAAAATTATATAAAATTTGAATTTTTTAAAAACCCATTATTTTTTTTAAAATATGTTTTTGCCCAATTTTTTAAAGATTTTCAAACGTGTATCTCACAAAACTGCGCATGGAAATTTAGATTCATCTAATATTACATTTAATATAATTTTTTTGCTTATGTTTGTATATAGTGTCAAACGATGAATCTAACACGTCTTTATATACATTTATTAAAAAAAAAAAGAAAAAAAAACTTTTGAAGGTTAATTCAATGCGCAGGCATATAACATATATAGTAAATAACATGTACAAAAAGCTTCTCTCAAATACATCTCAAATACAAAAAAAGCCTTAGGATTTTTAAAACATGAAAGTGAAAGGGAAAGCCACTTAAAGTTATAATTTGTGTGGGTAATTGCGCTGGTTGTATAAAAGAAATTTACAGTATCTCGCGACATAATTGCCACATGGGTAAAATTTAGGTGTAACAATATTCGCAATTACACATGCTTTCATTTTATTTTTTTAATCGATTTCTTGATCGATTTTGAGGTACTAAACTGTTTCCTTTATTAAAAAATCAGATCGCATCTTGAAGCATTTAATTACAGGAAAGCTATCATACATGAAAAGCAAAAACGCTTTGGTTATAAACGAAAAATCCCTCCTATTTATTAGACAACCTATCAACATTACTTAAAATGACTGAAAACGTAATGGAACTAAATGATGTGCTGTACAATTACATCATTCTAACAGTATTTTACAAGTAGTCTTTAGACTTGGATATTGAATACTTTCAGAAAAACGTTACAAAAAAATAATAAAACCGCTTTTTTATATAACAGATTATCGAAAGACTAACAGTGTATATAAGAAATTATCGAAAATTTGCTTTTGTTGACAAAACATAAAAAAGTACTCCTGCAAATGTTTACTTTTCTCTAAACTACTGGTTTTAAACTTTAAAAGAAATTTTTTTATGATAAATACGCAATGCAAATAGAAAAAGAAATTTAAAATCTTTTTACTGATCAAATACAATTTCAAAACTTTCTTCATTCTTTATTTCGGTTCCTTCACAAAGAAAGAGAATAATAGTTTTATATCGAAATTTTTTCGAGCACCCTTTAATATATATATATATATATATATATATAATAAACATACAAACGTTTACTTTATTGTATGTTTTTCTAAGAGTATATTGAAAGAAGGTAAAAGAAAATTGCTGCAAAAATGCACTAGTTATAAAATTATCCTTAAGATATTCCAAATATTTCTCCAAGTACAGAATATAAATACAATTTTTTAAATCAAATATTAAAACTTTTTCAGTATATTATTTTTATTAAATTGAAAAATAGATTTATAGCTGAATAAAACATTTAAAATCTTCTTCGGAGATTATTCTTTCCAACTACTTATTTTATTTTAGGTCAGGAAAAAGGAAAAAGATAATTTCAGAAATGAAAGTAAAATACTTAGGGATAACGTGTATCAAGTTTTAAAATTTTTACATTTATATTGCATTTCATATTATAAGAAAGTAAAATAAATACTTTTTTTAAGCCGCTTTTATTGGTTTTTCTGGAAGAATTATAAAATGTAAGATTGCTATGGATTTTATAACGTTTTCCTACTACATACTGTTTTGGCTGAAATGATATGCATAAATATTTTTAATAAACAGTGTAACAAATATTTAAAGATTGCTACACTAGATGGCAGCACTAGACTATAGTCCCTAATTATAGCGGCTGCCTAATAGTTTTCTCCCATCATCCCCTGCGGTAGAGTGTTCTAAGACGCACAATGAATAGGTTGTAGAATGCGCGTAGTCTTGCGTTAGATTTTCTCGCAGAGTTTTTAATGAGAGGCTGGAAATGATGAAATGTTCGCGAATCAAATGTTTTCCCACGCGGATTTGTTCTGCGTTCTTTACTATGTAAATATTGTACAGCTATCCTGTAAATAACAATATGTCTTGTTGTACAGAGTTTTATTAAACATTACTTTCTACCAAAGTATGGAGTGACGCGTCCATTTGAACTGATGAGTATTATTAAGGATTGTGGCGCCTTCTCACGGAAAGTAAGAAGGTAGCTATAA
The DNA here is from genome assembly GCA_963932465.1 of Maratus speciosus. Taxonomy (NCBI): domain Eukaryota; kingdom Metazoa; phylum Arthropoda; class Arachnida; order Araneae; family Salticidae; genus Maratus; species Maratus speciosus. The sequence continues at coordinate 177,755,930 of OZ010786.1, forward strand.
CAGGTTAATTCAGGATTGATCGCTCAAATTTTTAGTGGTAGCAGGGAATGATACAACACATGATACTTGGGGGTAAAAAAACTTAGATGATACTTGGTGAAGGACAATAGAGAAAGATGAAACAACGTTTTAGTGCTTTATGCGCCAAGCTCCGACGGGACTTTTAAGTCCCATTAAAGAAAACGCTTATCAATATCTTTATTTAAATCGCTTATCAATAAATGTGTAGGGTACTTTTCATACACAATACTTTGCTGGATCACATTGAGTAAGCACAGCGAAACAGTCGAATCTAAATATTTTTTAATATGGTCAGGGCCCGACTAGCAAGTTTCTGTGCTCAGGGAATTTTCATTTTTTTGTACCCCTTAGATTGGTTAATTTACTAATGCTAGTTTTTTTTTTTTTTTTTTTTAACATGTTATACACTTATTCGAAATTTCCCAACTCAAAAAATTAAGTTTTTCTGAAAACTGAAATAGGGTTCCAAGAATAAAAAAATATTTTTTCTATTATTCATTGAAATGTGCTTTTAATCATAAATTGAGGTATATCTTTATCATTTCATCCTATTAATATCTCAAATATCATATTTTTTCAGTAAATTTAGATGAAAGTATAAAAGATTTTGCGCCCTTCAGAAATTTCGTTCCCAGGCCACGGGGCCTGGGTGCCCCTGCGATAGTCAGGGCCTGCATGAGGCTCTTTTCTCAACCATTCATCTAGGTGTAGCTTTCCTCCTATTAAAAATGTTTTACAAAAATTTGCAACAACAAAACACTTCTCGGTTACAGATAGGATCACAATACATTTATTCACATTCTTCTTATAAGAATTGTGAAGTTTCGATAACAGTAACTTCTGTTAATTAACTCATTAAGGGGACTGGGTAAGCAAAATTCAATTTTTACTTTTTTATACCATTAAATAGTTTAAACTTTTATCTTTCCAACGATGTGTTACACATGTTTATATATATAAAAAAATTAAGTGTTGAAATTATTCATTCTTTTTAAGAGTACTTCACAGCTTAATGGCCATTTAAATCTTTAATAAACTTTTTCTCAAAACTTGGATTTTTCATGTTTATGTTCTTTTTTTTTTCAATATCTATTAAACTTAAGAACTCAGTTTTTTTTTTTAATACTAATATTATGTTATATTCTATACATTAACACAGGGATTTAATGATTTGTTGAGAATTATTTATTTTAAGCAGTGAACCAAAATGCTAATTTAAAAATGACTTTCAGTAAATAATTAATAATTAATTTTGAGTGTCACTTAGAAAGAAAATGGTCTGTTAAAATACGTAAATCCTGTTATTCTAACTACTCTAAAAAATCTAGACCTCTATCTTTCACCATTTCGGAGAAAAAGGTACATAAAGTTGGTGAATTTAACATGGCGAAGATTGGCCTACAAGATTAACATTAGATTAACATGGCTTTCCTGGTCCCCTTAAAGCCGGTTGGCAAAACTTGTTATGCAAAGCGAAAAAAATTTTTTAATTTCAATACCGGCATTTTAGTTTGGAAATTTTCACATTATCTAATCGCAGATTTTGAGCGATTAAATAATTCGAAGTTACAAAGTCGCAAAAACTGGTGTCGAAGATTTAAAAGAAGTGCAAAAGAGACTCGTCGTTAATGGGTTAATCTAATTATTCTTGTAAATATTTTACAGAAAAAAAACAAAAAACAAACCCTTCAATTACTGATTTATTAAATCAGTTTTATTCGAAAATTTATCTAAAAATCCATTTGTTATTATATCAGTTGTTTTGGATATCTTCCGACATTAATGAAACTAATTATTGAATAGGAGCAAATTTCTGATTTATAATTCGGGACATTAAGGGTTAAGCATCAAATCTCTTTAATAATTACAGACTAGTTTCGTAAGCATTCGGAGTACCGACATCACTGCAGATAATGATGAATTTAGCTGATATATATGGAGGAGATGCGGATTCGATGGATAGATTAATTGATCAAAAAAATTACAGGAAATTATAGGGGTTTTCTGTTTCCTGTAATTTAGAATTGCATGTATGAGTTGTTTTGCAGTTGGGATATTTCATAGGGAATGTGAAAAAAAATTAGTAGAAATTAAGAAACGTAAATTTTTATATAATATTTTCAACAACTGACAATGGGTGATAGCGAAATCAAAATTAACATTAACATTAGCAATAAGATTGTCAGGAACATCACATAAAAAAATAACTGTTTTTTAATATATTTCCATAGCCATCGCCAAAAAACAGACACGCACACATACATAAACATATTTATTTTAATTATATGCATTAATTAATAATAGATATGCAATCTTATTTGGAAATTAATAATTTATCAATTATTATTATAAAATTGAGCTAAATATTTTTTGAAAGAATACATGCGAATGTTTTCTATTTAGCTTTAGAATATATAATATAAAAAAAACGAACAAACAACAAATAGAAAAAAAATTGTATTTTATATGCATCAAGTTACACAAACTCTTTGGGCATTTCTTATAGTATTTATTATTGAATTAATATGTCTACAGTTTCATACAGCATGCATCTGCATGCAGATGCAAACTTCCAGTATTTTTTTTTTAGTTTAAATAAGTACTCCTTTTTGCATTAATGCTTTATTTACTTTTACCTTTAGTTCAAATCAAGGGAAAAACTTCGTTAATTGTGTTCCTTTGAGAAAAACTTTTGTTACTATCATCTGCTTTAAAATAGCTATAATATTATTTTTTTAAAAACTGAAGGAAGTGCGCGTTCTTTTTTTATTTACTCTAGCGTTACTAATAATTAAGATAACAATAAACACATTTTTACTTTGTACTATAACCGCATATTTTCTTGCACATTTTACAAAAGAACTGGTGAAATTTTATGCAAATCATGATTTGGAAAATGAAGATTTAACTTTAATTTATGCAGTTTTATTTTTTTTTTCTTTACTAAAAAACATACAACGTAAACACTTATAACTTTGATTCTTAAATTTATCGAAACTGGTAGTATACATTTTTAAATTTTTACATAGTTGCTAATTTTACTGAAGTGGACTTACAGAAATTTTGCTCAAAAGATGCATTAAAAATATTTTTTATTCATAATTATTTTTTTATATATTTCATAAGAACTTTTCCCCGTATTTTATTTTTTTAATTTTATTTTTAGTTCTTTCCTCATAATTGGAAAGTTTTTGGTCTTTGTATTTTTCATAAGCACTTTCCTCTGCATCATTTCTGTTTGTCTTTGTCTTTTTCAGAAAATGGCCACAACAGAGTAAATATTTAATTTATTAGGATAAAAAATCCTAATTTAAAAAGTTTATAAATTTTTCATTGAGGTTCACAAATGTGATTTCATTTTAATTATATAGTAGACACCCTCAAATCCGCACAGATTTCTGATCATTGCTTTGTTTACAATAACTGTAATTTTAAACAGTAATTCCAATGTAATAATGCAATTGAGATTATAAGGAATACTTACAATAGTAGTAAAATGTTAAAATAATAAAGTAAAGTAAAAAAAAATAATAAAAATTCAGATAATTTTAAAAATGATTAACACATTAAAAGTAAAGGACAAATAAATAATGTATAGTTAAATATGCATAATAAAGATGAGATACATTGTTCATAAATTATTCAATGAAACTTACCTCATAAAGGTACCCTACTAATTTATATCTAAACCATAAAATAAGGAAGTTTTATTTCAGGTTTAGCCAGACTTAATAACCAGAAAAGCTTGATTAATACATAAATATAATGCGTAAAAAATTTGTGATTACCAATGATATCAACATAATTTTCAATTTTTATCAGAAATTCATATTTCCTTCATGAAAAAGCATGAGTTCAGTGATATAAACGAAAATTACATATTAAAATACATATGGAATTGATATCAAAATAAAAAAGTCTAATTGTCTCCCCACATCTGAGCTGAAAGTGTCATTGTTTACATCTGTGATGATATGCAAATTTTAGGAGTTTACGGATTTGAGGGAGTGTACTTTATATGTATATAGATTGTAAGGATGTGTTTCAAAGAATTTTATAATGGTTTATACATAATTTTTAATATGCATAAAAATCCATTTATAATTTGTATATTCACATCTGTTGATGATAATTTGTATTGGTTTATAGTGGTTATATATATATATATATACCATCATAATAACGACAAAATTAAAAAAAATTTGCTCACCAAATGCATAAAATAAATATCTCTTATCTTATAACTAGTTTTTATTTATTTATTTATTTATTATTTTAGTTCCTTCTTAGTAATTGCAAAATGCTTGAGTTTTATATTTTTCATGAGCGTTTTTCCCTGTCTATCTGTTTGTCCTTATATTTCTCAAAAAATGGCCATAGTCGTATAAATATATACTATATTGGGGTGAAAAACGCTAATTTAAAAAAATATTCATAAAACTAGATATAATTATAATCTATATATATAAAAGAAAGTCTGAATTTCGTATAAATCAACAAGCAGCTAAAACTACTGAATCTAAAATTTTTAAAATTGGGGTAAAAATACTTCTTATGACATAGAGTGCCGCTAAGAAAGGATTTTCTAAAATTCCACCCCTAAAGTGGGGGCGGGGGGTAAAAAAAAGAACGAACTTTTAAAAAACTTCCTCAAAAATCTGATTTTATCGTTATTTTTCAACTAGTAACATATTTTGGTATATTTTTGTATGCTGAATCGAATTGTACTAACAAGTCAAATAGTTCCCAAGATATTTCATATTTTTCTAATTTGGCGCTATCTTTGGCGCCAAAAGCTCAAATTTTCAAGTAATAATTTCTAAAAACTCATTCTCTTCATTCTGTTACTATAGCAAGGGAAGAAATTCAAATTGAATATTTTTTTAATCAATTCTTTTGGTTAAAGAATTAAAACAACTATGTCAGTTAGGAAAAATATTACAAACGCCTCAAAAACTAAAACTAAATTTAAAAAATAAATAAATCTGTGGTACTTTTTCCTTCTACCAACCCCATGCCAAAATGTATGGTATCCCGCCATTTATTTCAACCCTAACTATGCGAACGATTTTTATTGCAAACCGAGCCAAAAGTTAGCATTTGCTATTTATTGAAAGTGAATATTTTTTATGAATATTATTTCATCATAATCTCGTAAAACGTTTTAATTTATTATTTTTTGAATAGAAAATATTTATAATAATTAAGGACTTTAAGTTGTAACATCGATATAAAGCAAATAAGATGTTGCTATCCAACGTACTATTTATCCACGAATTAAAAGATGTAAATGTTATTCACATGTTTATTTTACATCTTTTAATTTGTCAATCAATAGTGCGTTGGATAGCAAAAAGTTATTTGTTTTATAGAAGATATTTATTATTAATTTTCGACCGATTTTCCCGAAACTGGCTTTAGAACATGGAATAGGTAGCTGCAAACTTTAAAAATTCATAAGACCACTATTTACCGCTTTTTTTTTTTACCAATTTTTCAATAATCTACGACATTTTCATTTAATCATTGTAGATTTAATTTTTATTAATGAAATTTTTAAGTTTTCTTTTAAGAGTAATGATTTATTTAGAGTGGAAACCCTCTTGATCTAATACTTTAATTAAAGCTTATAATTACAGATATAGTAAAGGTTTTAGCTTTAAGCAAATAAAATTAAAAATTTTCCAAATAAAATTTCAGTAACTACTACCTCATTTGGATACATTTATTGTATTTTCACCCGTATTGTGAGAAATCGTAAACTTCTGTTATACGCGTGCCAAAGATAATATGTAATTTAATTTTAAAAGTAAAAAAAAAATACCAAAACTGTGTCAAAACAATATCCTTTTTTCTGAATGTGAGTTTTTCATAAACGTCAAATTAAGGTTGTTCATAAAGTTAAGGCTGTTCTCAAATCCAAAGGAGCTACTTTCTGGCATGTTTTTAAATTAATTTTTGTTCGGAAACGCATGAAATTGGCAGGAGTTCATATTTAAAAACTATGTAATCGAAAGAGAGTTTCCAATTTTTGGTAAAGACATAACATCTTTCAGATGGTATTTTGAACTGAATTTCGGACACAACACCGCGATAAAGGAGAAAAACCGGTTGTCAAGTGACCACAATTTCTCATAACTCCACAAGTAATTTAATTATCAAAAAATGGAAAACTCATTTCGATTCTAGATCGCTTCGATAGTAAGACCTACAAATTTTAAGCCTTCACGTTTAATGAGTCAGAAAATGCGTCATAAAGTTTTGCGTTGTTGAGCAGGGACTGGAGAACCACCTTAAGCATTATTGCAGGTTAGTATTTTTTAATCGAATTTCATGCCAAATATTCGCTTAAACCATAAGCGATGCTATATTGTTTCAAACAAAAGTGCATGCCATAATACGTGTCAGGCACACTCATTAAAATACGAATACGCCAACTAGAGCACAGCCCGATTACTGAAGATTAACCCGTCAGCACTTAAAGAGATAAAAATAGTTCTACATTTTTCATTCAGGTAATAAGACTAATCTTTCATAACTGGGTTCACATGACTATATAACTTTCCTCTATAATTCTATGACTAAGCAATGGAAAACAATATGTTAAGCACTAGAACCTTCCCTGAAAAAGTAATAGTGCAAGTCGCATGGAAATCCGTTCTGAAAAACTCAAATTATATGCACCCGGAACGAAAGTCCCATTTGCATTTTATATACTTATTAGATTATTTGGAATAATTTCATTTGATATCTGTTAAAATCGTGTTTTATTTTATTTTATTTTTGGCGTTTTAATTTCGTTTGCCAATTTAGTTATTGAATATTACACGAAAGCATATAAATTCTTAATTATTTACAATGTTTTTGAACAATTGAGTTAATATTTTGTAACTGGGTTTCAAGCATATTTAAAAAATATTCAAGCTTGAAAATTACTTTAAAATCCATACAAAAATTTACAAATTGAGATAAACATTACAAACAAATATTACTGAAAGTACTTTTGTTTTCTAAAAGACGTTGGGACAATCGAATGTCCGATGTTTAGAGGTTAAATTGCAGTAAAAGGGAAATTTATTGTTGCGTTAGCTTATTGCCACCGAAAATATGATGAAAGCGTTACTCATAGATATATCTTTTCTTTATACTTTTTCATTAAGAGTAAACGGGTTCATATTTCGTAATCGGGTTGCACGCACCTTTAAAAATATCTATTCTTAAAAATTACTTTAAAATCCATTAAAATCAGAAAACTAAGGTACAATTTTGAAAAAAATTTCTTTTGAAAGAACTTTTTTCTATTAAATATTTTAAAAAATGAAATTGTGTGATGTTTAGAAGTTAGAAAAATTCAGTAAAGGCACAATTTATGGGTTAAGTCGTTGCCATATGTTTTTGCTTTATAATGTATATATATGTCATACAAACGAGAATTTCACTAAATGCTGCGCAATTTGATGGATTTTTTTTTTTTCGTATTGTCAGAAAAATCAAATATTTTTCTCTTATATCCGCCAAGAAAACGAGCATTTCTGTAATTAAAGCTCAGGGATTTTACTGTAGTTGCGAGACAAAAACGTAATGTTTTCTGATTGTTTTTATAACGGTTTGTGGATGAGAATTCACAAATTTCAGTTATTTTGATAGCGGTGTTATTTTATTATAATTTATTTTACCTGGAAGGCTCCTTATAATTGACACGGGCGAAGCCGGGTAATTTTGCTAGTAGCATTTATATAAATTACAATGAAATTTACAATGCAATTTCTTCAAATGTTTGTAACTTTCCAAATATAATACACATTGACGTACATTTTATTTTATTTAACAAGGTTTCTAAGTTTTCAAGGTTTCATTTAACTTATTTCGTTAAATGTTAATAATATTAAATTTGACCGAGTCTTAATATAATACTGCTGATTTAACTTTTTATGAAAATTTTATCCGCATGAACATCTTTACTTAGTAACTTTATAATTTAACTTATGATTACATCAAAGTTTAATTTTAAAAAAATGATCTTATGTATCTACTTATGGTAACTTGGGGTGAGATGCCGTGTTGTACAAGATACCGGGTCACGTAGTTTCCATATGCGCAGGTGCAGCTATAGGGAATCTACACTCAGTTGTAAGCAAGAGGGTTCCCTACTGATACTTTAATATCCGTTTGCGTTCTTTTTCATAAATTTTAAGGGGTGCTTTTTTATTGCTATTTTGTCTTAACACTTCTGGTAAGTGTCTAAAATATTTTACGTGACTTCTTTGTTTCCCTATATAAGTCATACTTTAAACACCAGATAAATAAATCTGATGTTTTTAGGGAGTACTGATACCTGGCATTTCTGCAAAGCATAAATGGTAACCGGTTCCAGCTTCTTCACGTCAGTGTATGTGGGGGGGGGGGGGGGGGGTTGGGGGGCGGTGTCTTGTCCAATACATTGGGGGTGAATCCATGAAAATTTATTGGGGTAAGATGCCTGTTATTTTCCTTTGGGGTAAAATGCCGGTTATTTTCCGTTACGATCAAATGCCTAAATTATTTCTTCATTGTTTTGAATTACTATTGGGTACTAGCTAAGGTGTCAACGATTTTAATCCGATTATTTAATTCAGTCATTGAATCGTGATTTTAATCAACTGATTTAAAAAAATTTCATTGATTAAAATCATAATTTTTTAAATGTTTAAAATGACATAAAGAAATATTAAAATCTAACGTGAATATGATTTGGAAGGATGTATTGCGTCTGAAAAAAAAATCTTCCGTATTTACCTTATAAGTAATTGTTTAATAATTATTGATATTAATCATTGTTAAAAATTTTATGTTAAAAGCAGTTATGATTAATTTTAATAAATGTAAATATCAGTAGTGTATAATATAGTTTTAGGTAACTAGGGGTCTTTGCCCGCTAAGAGCTACGCTCGCCAATCTCGATCCAGGCACTGCAGAAAACTAAAAACAAGCTAATTTTGTCTGCTTTAAAAATATTACGGAAAATTAAATCGTAATAAAAAGTCTTGTGGCGACCTCTTGTAATCGGGCTTCCATTTTACTTTGACTAGAGGATTTTATATTTGTATCAATTGCTGTCGAGACAGCTAACGGTTTTTTTCGTTATTGATTAAATAAGACCAACCCAACAATTCAAAATTAGCTTGTATAAAATGGCTAAGTTAGCAATTTTATACATACGCTATAATAAATTTATTTTAGATCAGACATTTTAAATGTATCGTTTTAAATATGACATAATTTTTAAAAAAGATTTATTTCTCAGTTTAATATTCGCATAAAAATAATTTTAAAGGCCTATAAAAGACAAAAATAAGCGGTATGACGATAGCAACTGCGAATTTCCAGGTGTCTAAAGCCTTTCTAAAAAGAAATTAGTTAAGAAGAAGTCAAAGGTTAGAAAGCGGTTATATTCAACAGATGATGATATGGATGATGATTAAATTCCCTACCAAGATTTAGAAGATGAGGATATTTTAAAAGTGAGTGAGAATGAGTGTTCAGAGTGTCTAGCAGAGTGAAATAAAACTTCGGAAAATATTGGATGAAGTGCACTCAGTGGAACTGTTGGTTACATAAAAGTTGCTCAAAGTTCCTAAATAGATGTGCAGTTTGTGGCATATCTGAGATATTGTTGAAAAGAACAAAGGAAATTATGAAAAGCATCAATAAAAAAGCTGGACTCTAATGCACTATATCGCAGCGACTTTACCGTATTTAAACTTTTCATCATGTTTTAAAAATAGGCATACTTAAGAGTAATAATTCCATTAAACGTTAAGTTAAACATAACCTTTTTTTCAATAGTAGTTTGTTTTTTATTATACTGGGAACGTTTGTTACATTCATATTTTTGTAATTTCTTAATATCAAGTAAGTTATTAACTTTAGTATGTCTAAAATATTAAAGTTGCTTTTATTCGTCCCATTATGTTTTACACTGCTTCACAAAAATTATCGTTTGCATTCAAACTCCAAAAGGCAACTTACCATTAGATTGTTGGCCATCTTAGCCCAAGCTTGACGTAAGATGCCAAAATGCAACCGTTTACAAAAAGCAAAATTTTCGATTCTTTCTATAATATCTGTAAAATGAAATAAGTTTTTAAATTATATATAAAAGTAGAAACTTGAACAAGAAATCAATGTATAACAAATGAAAACAACACGCAAATTTTAAAGCAAGTCAAAAACTATGGCATCGCCACAATCTACCCTATTACAATTCAAACATTCTTCTAATCTCACCATTTCTAAAGCTTCATAATTTAGAATATCAAACGGCATCATCATCAAAGTGACCTAATTATTTCTATATGTTAAATTTTTATGTTTATACGCTTCCGTATATATAATCTTATTTAACTTATGATATTTTTCTATTTTATTTCAAATCTTTAAATTACACAAGTATCTTAACGCAATACTTTTTGTTCATAAAAACTCAAGATCAACACAGTGTTTTGCATATCTTTATATTCAAGTAGAAAACAAGGGGGAAAAATTGAAAAGGAGATTTTGCGAATGTCCTACATGCCTGTATGTAATTTAATAAATGTAAAAGGAGGCTTCATACGGTCTCATGTTTAACCCTAGAATGCAAGATGCTCGTAATTATCGCGAACTATGGTATTTTAACGTTAACTCTATACTAACTATGTCTAGTGTTCTAGGGTTAACCGCAATCAACGGAAGACACAAGCCTCAATAATATCATCCTCGTCAGCTGTTGCGTGATCAAGAAATGCTGAATTCTACCAATTATTGAACTGCCATAGTATCAAATAGAGCTAAAAGCTGCCGAGAACAGTGAAGTTTTGTGGCGTTTTCCTTCTATTTAAATAGGAAAATAATGTTTCAAATAAAATCGGAAATGAGATTTTTTTAACACTTTTAAACTCTAAATTATAGTTGAAAAATTAATACTTTTCAACTATGTTGAAAAGTGTTTGAGGCTTCGGTTTGTCTGTCCGTCTGTCCAGGATCAAACACTGGCAAATTTACTCCGGTCGCCTTGAATTTTATTAATGTTTTTGATTTTTATTATAGCTCGATCGATATTGAAAATAAAGTGTGCAGCATTTATAATACATTTACAGGGACGATCAAAAGTGTTTCGTTGCTATACAGTCAATAGAAAAAAATCGTTTCAACTTCATTTTAATGATGCTAGACAATTTCAAGCATAATGGAATTGATATGCATTTATGAAGTTCACTGAAACATGTATTTTGCAGAATATGAGACACAAAGCAATTATTATTTATTTACAGAGCCACACGAAACTATTCTGTTACATAATGGTCTATTCGGGAAAAACTATTTGCAGTGTACTTTAGTTCTGTTACACTATTTCAAATACATTTAAATTAATATAAATTACTAAGGCTTACTACAAAATACTTTTTGTATAACATGATGTGCATAGCATTTATTGTTCATTTACAGGGGCACACAAATGATTCGGATATTGTACTGTGTCTGAAGTACTGTCTGTTGTCGATGATAAATGAAATTGCGATTTCATTTACGGTTTGCGTGTTTACGTTTAACTAAATTTTAGCTTAATGTGAAGGGCACATAAAAATCTGTTGATAATATACATGGCTATAGTAAAGAATTCAAGCGTGTTTCCGTATATTGTTGGAATTACTGAAGGTGAATTTTCAACCTATTACTTCATTTTCTTACTGACTTAAGTTTTAGCTTACTATGTGTAATATATAAAAATCCATCGATTAAATACAGGGCCGAACAAACGAATTGGACTACTTTTCCGCCTATGGACAGTAGTTTCTTAAATCTGATTTTCAGATCTGTTATGCGCCTGTTCTAAAATGTTTACTTAGATTTTTATTTACGTTACTAGACTACGAAGTTTCATTAAAGAATACTGAGAAGTGTTGGGAATTGTTTCACAATGTATTCTTAAAGCATGATTTTTCTTTCTTGTTTTAATCTATTGTTGTTTACGAAATTAAATAACAAGTTTTAATCAAAACTAATTAAATATTCATAATTAAATCAAAAGAACAAATTGTAAAGATCGTTTTAGAATATATTGAACAAGATTTTTTCTATATATGTTGTATCCCTTTAGCAGAAGAAAAAAAAAGTTCTATATAGTTTCCTAATTCAGTTAAAAATATTATCTTTGATCGTTTTTGAATATTTTGTAATTATTTAAGTACTTATCATTTATAAAACAATACCTGTATAGATTCCAATTTTCAGAAGTCATTGGTTAGACTTTAAACAGTATTATGTTTTATTAACCCCCGATATCTTATTTCTTTCGGGCAACACTTAAAGTGTCGTTACTAAAAAATAACGCTCCGTTACATATGGCAGCCGTAAAACAAACCAGATCTATCACTGTATGGTTAAATGCTGATCCTTTTTACTGCAATTTTTTTAACTTCTAAGCTTCGCACATTTTCAATTTTTGCACATTCGTATAGAAAAAAAAGAACGTTTAACTGCAATTTGTTTGAAACTTGCATCTTAATTTATTTTTGAGGTATTAATTTTTTGTAGTTTTTAATCCCATTTCTGTAATGGTTGCAATTGAACTAATCCATTTCTGTAGAAGGTAAAATGAAAATAGTTCATTACTGTATATTTTTGTTGCCATTTTCTCATAAAAAACTGAAAAAAAGTGAATTAAAATACGTGCTGCTTTGAAAAAATATAAATGAATGATTTTAGATGAAACATAGAGCTATTAAAAACTATAATTCATTTTAAGTATCCATATTAATGTTACAAACAAATGAAGACTTCTGTGTCTGTCTGTCGTCTTTCACAGACATTTCACTCGTAAACATAGAAGGTGGAATGTTCAAATCTGCTGAAATAATAAAGGATATTAGCCCACATATTTGTAGATTATTACCTAACCACAAAAATGTTTAGAAAAAAATGTAGAGGGACAAATTAAGTTGCCTGAAAAAAAGAATCTTTTCTTTGCATATCGTGTGGAGTATCGTGTGAAATTGTTCGTAACGTCGAACTCAAAAATACATTTTTTTTTTTTAAATTTTACGTATTATATTTTCAGAGATATCGTCAAAGATGCTATGCAAATATATGTCCCCGCTCCCTCTATTTTCGAATCTACTGAAACTAAAATTATGAAAAATTTAGAGGTAGTAGAAGGTAATTTAAACCTTGCAGGAAAACTGTAGCGATTACCCTAGGTCACATAATTTTCGAGAAAACTGCATTTTCCAGTTACACAGAAATTTTGATTTCCGGGTGTTCCGTGTGTTTTGAGTTCCGGGTATACAAAGCATTGAGGAGCGCTGGAGGTACCTATCGTAGCAGAAGTATAAAAGGATTGTTGACAATGATTTTTGTAAAACAAATGTAGGTAATTTGCCCAGATATTAACTCTTCAAGACACGGACATACGGTTGGGACATACATAAAAATACGGACAGCGTACTCTATGGCGCCATCCGCTTTTAAAGCCAAGATAACGACTTGTAATGATATATTTGTATAATGCAATGACCGGTAGTATTATAAAAGCAATAAACGTCAAACTATTAAAATCAGACTAATTTAATTAGAATTAATCACATAATTACTATGGGATTCACGATTAAATTGCATTGAGCGGCTCTCACAATACGCCACCTGTGTTTTTAAAGTTTAATTAAGAACGTATCTGCAAAAAGGTGGCACGGACCAAGGTAGTTTTGCAGCTTTGCTATCCCCTTTTGAAGCGCGCTTAGCACAATGCCAAGTTTAAACTATGAACAAGGGCTTTATTTTAGGTACGCTGTAAAAAGGATATATTATTACTACACTGAATTTCCGTACATGATATGCCAAATGTCTTTTAAATATGCACTACTTCTACTGTCAGCACCGAATTAATTTCACCTTAAACAGATTAGGATAAGATAAAAAAAAACAGTTATGCAGAATAGCAATGTTTGATACTTTTTAGGCTTCACATCTCTCTGAACTATCATGGAAGATCCATTTATACTTTTCTAGTATATACAGCTATACCCAAACCTACCTTGTACAGTTTTTTTTTTCAAAGCTTTATTCTTTTAGCAACGATTTTTTTTGTAATAATACAGTTACTAATTACTATATTTATTGTATGGAACTCTCGGTACTCGAGTTATACTCGCACTTGATCGTTTATTTAAATTTAAGAATATAATGTATTATACTCCTGTTGGCTCTAAATTATAGGGAAAAAAAAAAGAAATAAAAATGAACTATTTTTATACCCGTTATGTCATTAATCTCTTTTCTGTAATATGTGAAATTTCCTGTAACATTGCTGTACTACATTAAATAAATTATTAAGCATAAATTACAGATGGGCATAATTTGGGTAAAGAATGACAAGAGCTGACGCTCTTGGAAAGCTAAACGAATTTCCCAGCTGCACGAACCAATTTCGAAAAAGCTTATCATCACTGTTTTTATAGATCACTGAAACGTGCGTAGTTTGGAATTATCTACATGGTTGCTTTTTTATTCCTGTTTTCCAGGAACATGAAAGTTTTTTGTATACTTTCATGATGATCAATTCTTCTTCTTTTTCTCATTCAGAAAAAGAATTCAACCTGCAAGGAGTAATTTTGGGAAAAATTGCTTAGCTATTGGTTTTTTAAGCACACAAGAAATTTTTAATGCCAAAGAAGCAGTCCTACACATTCGATAAAGATGAATCTTTTATATTCTTTTGTTGTAATATACTGTATTAAAATGCGTAAAACATTTTATTCGTAATAGAATTATAAAGATTAATTTTTATAAATTATTTTATATCATACTTAAAATTTATTGCATTTTACGCCGGAAAAATATGTGATTTCTCAAACAACAAATTGTACTTTTTTACATGTTATTCGATATAGAATGTTTTCATTTTCAATATCTGATCTAATATAAGACGCATTTATTTCTAAGAAAAATCAGATTATGTTTAATGCAATAAGTATGAAATATAATATATAAAATACTGTACAATATATTGCTAAATAGAATTTTTTTTTTCAAAAATTTAGAATATTTTTGAAGTAGATAGGCAAAATATTTTAAACAATTCTTTACATTTTAATATAACTCTAATTAATCTAATCAAAGAGTAGATTTAGAATTAATTGAGGTAATCAGAATGTCCAATAACTGTTCAAATCTATTTTGAATTTACTCATTATAATACATAAATCAGACAACCCATACTTTTAATAAAAACAGACAATTATGTTCCAATTGCAGAAGTCATGATTTCCATAATTCGATATAAATAAGTGTTATACACTGTGAAATTTCTGTAATTCTGAAAATTAAAGATTAAACATAAACGACAGAGGACAGATTAAAACAATATTTACAATTTTAAAACATTCTTCAGTGTTACATTATTCCGAAAATTTTAGTCATACAGAAAACATTTAATATGCTTTTTTTATTATTATTCTTATTGAAAAAAGTTATTTTTTCTCAAAATTCTTGGGCAGTTTAATCAATAAGATGTAATGAAAAAACAATACTAAAATAACATTTAATTGAAAATTTTATTTAATTATATGAGGATAGGGAATATTCTAGTCTTTGTACAACCCATTCATATTTTGTAGGAGTTTGAGCACTTTCATGGAGCAGTAAATGGTATTACATTCGATTTATTATTTTTATTTCTTAGTAAAAACAGTTCGAACAATACCATCATTTGCTATGTTGAACGTTATTAAAATATTCATATTTCACGTCGATCGGGCTATTTTCATGTATTACTAGGGTAACAATGTTTTGTAAAGATTTAACATCAGTAACTTTTTAAAAGTGCACAACTCTTTATTTACAATTTAAGCTTGATATATACAGAGTGTCTCAAAAATATTGACCTGGGCTTGTATTCCTTTAATATAGAACATATATATACCTATAGTATAAATATAATATAGCCATATAGTATAAATTACAAAATTAATTAAAAAAAGTTATAAAATTTTATGAAAACGATCAAAATTTTCAGGTAATTATATTTGATGAAATACAGAATTTAAATTTTTAGACTGCCTCCCGTACGAAGCATTCCCGATTAGTAAAATGTGCCCCATTCACTAATAAGGTTATGTACAAAATTTTAGCATTTTATCATAAGAATTCGAACAGATAGGAAAGTACTTAAATGCTCACTTAAACCACTTTTCGATGCCTGGATATAAGTTCGCAAAGGAGAAAAATCATGTCGGATGATCGCGTTTCAGGGGTCCTAGACAAGTTACGAAAGAAACAATGATTAAATTATTTTCTTGAATGCAAATTTATAATTTACCCCTCACCAACTTAGTTTAACACCTTATCGGTCGTTCTAAAGTTATGTTTTAAAAGTTCAAATTGCTTATTGCCACCACTTTTTTGAAAAAGAAATACTCACCTTATTTAATGACAGGTAAAATGATACCATAATAAAGCCAATTACACTATTTTATAAAACTGGTGAGAATTAAACAATCTGAATAAAAGACATAGCCCGTGAATAAAAAGGGAGCGAGAATTAAGGAGTTAAACATATATCTGCGACTTTTGTCTATAAAATGCTGAAATTTTGTGCATTACCTTATTAGTGTATGGGAACATTTTACTCATTGGTATTTTTTTACGTGGGCTGTAAAAAAATTAAATTTTGTATTTCTTTAAATTTAATTCCCTAAAAATTTTTTCATGGATTTCATAATTTACCGTAACTTTTTTTTTTTTACGTATTGTATTTTAAAGTATAGGTCTATACCCAATATTAAAGGAATAAAAGCCGAAGTCGATGTTTTTGGGACACCCTGTATATATGTGTGTGTGCGCATTGCCGCGGGAATTTATCACCTTCATGAAATATGCGTTTAAAAGGCTTTAAACAAAATGCGTACATTGCGTAAACTAGCGTCCTCAAATTCGACAACGACAAGTCACTTTATAGTATTTCATGTTCGTAACATAATAAAAGTAATAAAACTGCTCCTATGTCTCATGTGCATTTATACTCCTGGATTTGTGTAAATTTTTGATAATGTTCTATGTGCGAGAATCTAAACCATTTTATATGAAGTAAACATACATATTCGTTGAGAAAACAAAGTGTTGTTAGATTTAAAAGCAAAAAAAAAAAAAAAAAAAAAAAAAAAAAAAGGTCAGAAACAACCCATTACAAATTAGGTTTTGTGTTTTAGTCTTTTTTTTTTCTTGCAAGATGTATCAATTTAAAATTTATCCGGTGTTGGTATTATCGGTATTTATTATTCCAATATCTGCATCTTACCTTTACAAAACTGAACCAAATTTTTCGTCTAGAAATGTAAATTTCTACCTTCTAAAATAAAGTTAAAATGTTACATCAGAAAATTGCGGTAGGATGCATTTATATCAATAAAATACAGTTTTAAAATGTTATCTTATTTTGAGAAAAACTCCAAGTTTTTAATATTAAAATTGTCTTTTTTTTTTTTTTTTTTTTTTTTTTTTTTTTTTTTTTTTTTGCACAAACTCGTTTTCAAGTTTAAATACGAAACACCGCAATTTAGTCAGTTTTTATTTCAAAATATTATTTTCCCGTCTTTCTTTTATTCGAAAATATTTTTTATAACTGAGTTACCGTGATTGATTTACGGAACATAAATGTAAGTGATTTCTTTATTCAGAAATGCAAAAAACATTCTTTTAAATAAATGTATGTTTAATTTGAATTTTTCTCTGATGATTAATTTGATTTTTTTAACTAATTTATTTTACTTCGTGAAGCGTACTATGTTTTTTTTTTTTTTTTTTTTTTTTTTTTTTTCATTCAACTGATTATTCTATTTATTTTTTTTTATTACAGAAATTCAATGAAAATACGTACAATATTTATAATTATAGGTAACTTATTACAGTTAACATTCTTTCATCCCTATAATTACAGTTACGCTAATGAGAACTGTTACTTGTTTATAGAAATCCCAAAACATTGCCTAAAATCATTATCATAGTTTATTAGAAAGTGAAGCTGAAAATTTTAAGAAATTTAATTAAAACACGAGTCGCTGTTCTTTTAATTAGCTGCATATATATATGTGTGTGTATATATTATATTATTCAAAACATAACTTTCATATTAATCAGAAAAAAAAAGACGCATAAGAATTGTATTTGTTTAGAACTTATGGCAGGCATCAGAACTCATTTACAAATGTTGTTTCGAATGTATCTTTGTATAATTTGATGACTACTATAATGATTAATTTGGTTTTCGTTTTTTCGAACTAATTTCATCACGCAAAGTAGAATTAATAATCTAGTTAAATTATTCATTAATTAAGGTTGTTATTTCTTTATTTACTTCAAGAACCTTGTTTTTCTTGTGCTTTCGGTAATTTCAGATTTTCATGACATCATAGTTAATTATTTTATTAAATTCTAGAATTCCAAGTATGTAGGAATTAAAATGAAAATTCTTAATATATTTCTATAATATATTATTTTTGACTTACGAAACTGAAGTCTTGTTAAAACGACAAAATTGCATTGGAGTTTTTATACAAGGAAAAATATCAGCTTACCCACCCGGCGTCACTCGGCCTCGTGAAAATAACCTTAAATATACTTGAAATCAGTGTTCAATTATTTAAAATTTTTATTTAAATATTTTATGAATAGAACCTAAATTTGGGGTACTCCCAAATCGCAACATTCATCAGTATACCACCAAATTTGTAGAATTTTATATTTTTAACTGAACATTTATCCAGGCGAACCTAGGCTAGGTCTCTACTGCCATAGACAGTGTTCATCTGGAAAGCCACGCGCGTTCCAGTTTGTTTTTCAATAAAACCTCAAATTTGTAAACATTTATACATTTAATCCGGTTTGTATTAATCAAAATTTTAAATAGAAATCTTTCTAAACAAAGTAAGGGGCCCCCGATATAGCGATTGTCGATTTTTTAATGATATTCTGAAATTTAGATATATTAAATTTTAAATTATGACCTATAGATCCCGAGAAATTTAAATACCACCACCCCCCTCCACACACACACACACAAACCTCTTTTAGGTCATCTCCCATTTTCAATTCGAAAATGCTCAAAACACAATTCTCTACAAAACAGAAGTGAAATATGAAAAATCATTGAGGAAAAAGAAATTCGTGGAAGAACTTCGGAATTTTTTTTTTTTTTTATAAATAGTAAATATTAATATTTTTAGGACATCGTTATAAAGGAAAAGGTACTATTATATGAGTGTTTTTTTTTTGTTTTGTTTTTTCTAATTCCATGCAGAAAAGCGGATGCATATTTTCAAAAATTCTATAAAAAACGAAAACGACATTACGAATATATATTTTTAAAGGGTTAATATTGATATTTTTGTCAACAAATAGCAGACTTTTCTAATGCAAAGGTACCATCTATAAGTTTTTTAAAGATAATTACAAAGAATTTCATTACTATTTTGACTATATATTTTAGATCCATAAAATACTTCTTATACTTATGAATTACAAAGGATAAGCAACGGATAATGAATAAACCCTATAAATTCAAATTAAATGGATAAACAATATAAGTTCTTAATAGCTGTGTCGCAATTTAGAAATAAAATAAAACATGGCTATACGTAAATGTTCGAATCATTCCGCTTATATTTTTAAAATCATTCTAATAACCAATTTGAAGTTCATGTCTTTAAACTAAATCTATTACGAAAAATTACTTATTCACTTGCGTTACGCATTAACTAATTAAGGTTATTATTTTGCACATGGATTAAGAACCTCATATTTCATATTAGTTCGATGGCTTTATGTTACTATATTAAATCAATTTAAAATAGGAAATATATCTAACCATGTGGTACAGCTCATATTCAAAATATTAGAATAATTACTATTTTTTTTTTTACAAACGGAAAATATCATTTGGCAAATTTAATGTATTTTTATGCAAATATGCAAACGATATTTTTATTAAGAACTTATTGTATATTAAGCTTATTTATTATCTTAAAATTAATATCATTTTTGAAAAGATTAAATGAAAAAAAAATATTTTGAAAAGTCAAAATATTAAAATATTTATTCAAGTGGTTCAAAATATTAGAATATTTCTCATTAATTCTCCTTTAATTATCACCAATTCATAACTGGTGGCATCATGGATTAAATTAGGACGATTGTATTTAAAATCGATATTATCTATGCAGTTTGTTTGCTTTTTCGTCTTAAAATGGGTCGTGTGAGTGATATTCCTGAATATATTAAACTTAAGGTGGCTGATTTGTGTTGGCACGGTAAAAATCAATGTTATATAGCGATTTTTTTACACTGTTCTCAATCAAGCGTTTATAAAATACTAACACAAAATTTTAAAAAATGGAAAATTTCAAAATAATCGCCGAAATGGCGGCCGAAAACTAAAAACATCTGCTAGAGATGACAGGAAACTGAAGCGTATAGTTAAGAAAAACCGTTTTAAAAGTGTGCGATTCTTGCACCGAAAATGGAAAGAAGAAGGAGTTGAAGTTTCTACATCGAGAACATTAAGACGTCTCCATAAATTTAAGTTTGAATCTCGTGTACCGAAAACAAAACCTCTCATGACTGCAAAACAAAAGCGTATAAGATTGAACTGGTGGAAATGAAGACGTTTATGGAGCGAAGAAGATTGGAAAAACATATTAGTGAGGAAATTATGTTGTATAGATAGAAAACATACTTCATCACTAAATAATATATTTTTCCAATCTTCTTCGCTCCATAAACGTCTTGATTTACTCCAATTGAATCTTATACGTTTTTGTTTTGCAGTCATGAGAGATTTTGTTTTCAGTATACGAGATTCAAACTTAAATTTATGGAAACGTCTTAATGTTCTCGATGTAGAAACTTGAACTCCCTCTGCTTTCCATTTTCGGTGCAAGAATTGCACACTTTTAAAACGGTTTTTCTTAACAATATACTTCAGTTTCCTAACAGCTGTAGCAGATGTGTTTTGTTTTCGGTCGCCATTTCGGCGATTATTCTGAAAATTTCCATTTTTTGAATATTGTGTTAGTATTTTACTAACGCTTGATTGCGAACAATGTAAATAATTCCCTATATAACATTGATTTTTACTGTGCCGATACAAATCAACCATACGAAGTTTAATAGATTCAGGAATATCACCCACGCGACTCATTTTAAGACGAAAAAGCAAACAAACTGTAAAAAGAACACCAATTTTAAATAAAATCGTCTGAATTTAATCAATGATGCCACCAGTTATTAATTGGTGATAATTAAAGGAGAATTAATGCGAAATATTCTAATATTTTGAACCACTTGAATAAATAATCTAATATTTTGACTTTTCAAAATAATTTTATATTCAATTATTTTTTTCAGAAATTATATTAATTTTAAGATAATAAATAAGTTTAATCAACAATAAGTTCTTAATAAAAATATATTTTGCATATTTGCATTAAAAGTTGTTAAATTACCAAACGATATTTCCAGTTTGTGAAAAAAAGTAATTAGACCAATGTCAGACGGGCGTCTTTTTTGCTGCTTTTTTGCATAAGTATTATCCATTCACAATGCTATGGGCTGACATTGGTCTTATTCTAATTCTAATATTTTGAATATGAGCTGTAGAAAAAAAAATCTTAACCTAATGTATACCCGTCAGGCACACAGAACATGTGCTTAACAAATAAAAATAACTTGATCAAAAATCATGGGGAAATTTTACAAGTCGGAAATTGTACATCAACCGACACAAATGAGGTGCTTTGTACTATAACTAGTTTTGTAAATATTCAGATCTTGGTGCAATAGCTGTTGCACTCTTATGCAAAAATGCATGAATACAAAATTTATTGAGATTATATATATTAAATTCAGTAATATGGATTTTTTTATTGGATAAATTGAATTTTTGTATAAGCGTGTATAAGCAAATATTCTTAAAAGAAATTGAAAAATCTTATTAGCAATTCACTGTAATAGGGATAATCTAAAAAGAATCCGTTTTTCTCAAATAAACCTATGTACAAGATATAATATGTATGTGTAGTAGTATTGAAAAAAGTTACTTTCGAAGATTTTGTAAGCATTTAGAAATAGTTTTTTAAACTATTACTTTTCAATATGCTTATCAATCTCTTTCCATTGACAGTAACTTATCAGGGGTTGTGGATTATGGACTTGAGTTTCAAACCATGGTAGGCAAAGTCAATGAAATGCATTACAAAAATTTTAAATGCAGGAAGTGCACACTGCCTTATGAATAATTACACTTGAAAATTTACGTGATAACAACAAATGCAGACATTCTGAGGATAATTTTTATTTGGTTTTATGAACTATCCCTTAAAGCTGCAGATGATGATTTTCCCATTTTGATATGTATAAATAACTTTTAAACAAACAGTAGACTTAAGTTACTGTAAATAGCAAATATCGCTGCTAGGCTTGATGAGAGTTTTGTGACTTTTTATAGCTTAATTAATGCAGTTTTATATGAAGCGTCCACCCTTGTTATATCTTCATAGCGATGAAAATCTGCAACCCAATTCTGAGCTTCTATTATCCTAATAAGATTTCTTCGGAACAATACCAGAGGTTTGAGGTAATATTTCAATCAGCTATTCCATTTAGTTGTTTATTTGAAAATCTGTGACGATTTCTTTCAACACCTGTCGCCATTTTAGCCAAATCTGTGGAGCAAAATATTTGTTTTTAGTTCCATTACTACATCCGAGTTTAGCTGTTCATCTACTTTTTCTTAGTTTCGCTTTTTCTCATGCAAAAGCTTTTGCTCACCCTGAAGACATTTATTTCACTTTACCATAATATACTTGTTTTGTTTCTTTATATTCTCCACATATTTAGTTCCATTCTTGTATTTTTCTCTCCTTAATTTTTGGTCCTTAGCACTATTTTTCTGGCACTTTTCTTAGTACTATTTTCCCTTTTCACTTTTTTAACCCTCTCACTGCGTAATTGTATTATTAAAATAACTTCAAAAATTGCATAATTGCACCCCTTCGCGAAGAGAGTTTTTAAAGAATTTTTATTCTTTTGTCACCGTTTTTTTTAAAACAAAACTTTTTATCTAATTTAGTCGGGGTAATGCTCTGATTAAATAAGGCAAATTTTACAATAAAAAATAACTGGTGGGAATAATCAAGGAGGGTTCATTAGACGGAAAAAATGCATTCCTGAGGAAATCTCGGGTTGCGAAATTTTGCTATTTTTATGTTGCCAAAGAAAATCTTGGGTTGCACAGCGAGAGGATTAAAGCAATTTCATGAATAAAAAATACTATTAGAATACTTCTTTTAAGAAATACTATCATACGCCTTTCCTTATTAATGACTATAAGAATTCTTTTGGAACATACACCAGAAATTAGCTAAAGCAGCTTTACAAATCTTGTAAAATTATCTTATCAGAAACCATGTACGTCAAACCAAAAGAAAACATGCAAAATGACACAAGTTGAGTTGTTTTAATCTGTCTGTAACCACTTGTCATGATTGATTTTTAACCTTAAGTATTAGACAAATGAATAAAAATAAATTTATTCATTTTGAAAACTTGAATGAAGGTAATTTTTCTTAAAATTTACACAACACATTTAGTATGACTACAAACTACTTCAAGAACTTCTCTAATAAGGGAGAAGCAACTAAACTTCAAGTTTTTGTTTTAAGTTTTAGTTTTGTTTTGTGTATTTTCTGTCTTCTTCTAAATTGTTTACGTACAAGAAAACATATTTTGTTCCAAATGAAATACCTAGGTAAATATAATACAAAGTATCGAAAAAAAAAGTTGGTATTTTAATCGTGTGAATTTTTTTTTTTAATCTTTTATAAGAATTTTTTTCACTACCCGTGCATTTGCTATTTTAAATATGTAAAAGCTTCGATATAAAAGCAAATGAGATGGTTTTATATATTGCGAATTATTTTACAAAAGCACACAAAATTAAAAAATATATATCCATCGGATATATATATTTATTAAAGAGTTGCGTTCTACGTCACAAACTTTTTCTTTCTTTCTTTCAATTTATCAGCAAGCAAATCCTTCATGGAAAAAATTATCTTTAATATACGGAAAGATTTCAGATTATTATTCAGATTATTATTTTTTCAATTTTTTAAGAAACTACTTCGTTGCGAAAATGCTATTTAAAGTATACAAAAGAGAACACAATTTTTTATGGGATTAGTAAACATTTTTAAAGAAATTTGTTTATTATAAGACAGTATCTCTCCAATCTTCTTTTAGAATAGTAGTTTGTACAAAACATATAGTACAGTAATGTGCTTCTTCTAAATTAAGTGTTCTTTTAATTATATTTTTTGCGAATTTTTTAATTAAAAACAAATAATTTATTATTTGAAATTACTAGGCCCTTTAACTACAAACAGATTTCTTAAAATGTTTACAGTTATATATATATATATATATATATATATATAAAGATTAGCTCTATTTTCACATTCGAATAATTTTAGTATAAAGAAAACAATTAGTTCCTCTTTTTATAAAACATCTAGTTTAAGCTGATTAAAAAAAAAAACATATAAGACTGTAATGCGATTTTCGTATTTCTTTAAAAAATGCTTTTAAAAAAAATTATTTTATGCGTGCACTTTAGACGCAAATTTTACTTTTATGATTAATTAAACCTTCGTAGGAGCATTATAAATATAAACAGATTATTTCTTTGGACTCATATAAAATTAATTGGAGATTATTTTGTGAGAATATATGCACACTGCGTTCATTTAAAATAATAATCGGGTTTACGGTTCGTAAAACTCACCCTATTATAAAAAGAATTATATACATTTTCAGTACTAACAAAAAACTATTTTGTTTCTCTTAATAAGTAGCAATGAGAGGCAAAATCATAAAGTGTTATTTTTTTATAATATGTTTACGGGAATTACTTTTTTATTTTTAAACCAAAAGTATATTTTATTTATGTTCATCTAAAGGTTTTAGTTAAGGTTCTGTTAAAGGTTGAAACCACTGAGAAGAAATGGAAAATATAAAGAAGCATTAAATATGTATTAAATAAAAAAATAAGATGTTTCCGCTTAACATCGCACGGCCGAACTGAATACTTCTACGGCGATCGTAATCGATTCGAAGTAGTAAGGTTTGTTGGAGGAAACTGGAACCACGAGGTAACTGGGCCACAGGCTATTTTATAAAAAAAACTGTTGGTGTTTTTTTTTTAAAGTTTTAGCTTTTGTGAGCAATGCCCCTTTATCTGTACTTCCTAAAACAACGTGTATCAACTCAATCACAACTCTTACTTTGCTGTGATAGGTTGTCAAAAATTTACGTTTCTTTTTTAAAAAAGAACGTCAATATGGTTGAACTTCCTCGGATTTTTATTAAAATACTGTAAGTACTTTTATTAAACAAACTTAAAAAAAAAAAGATTAGACATATAACTACATAAATATTATTAGGTATCTATACATATTTACTTCATGTTTTAAATGTAAGCCCGGTGTCCCAGTTACCCCATAAATGTTTCAAGAATGGGGTAACTGGGACATGTATCCGGGGTAAGTGGGCCATGCTGGATCCAGGTACCCCAATAGTTATAATTTTTTGTGTGTGTGTGTGTGTGTGTGTGTGTGTGTGTGTTTCTCTTACTACGGGAAGTAAATTTCTCCATTGGTTTTTGCTCACAATAAAGAAAATGATAGAATATCTTATTAAAATAACGTAATGAAATTTAAAAAAAAAGCATATTGAGTGGTATCAAACCAAATTTCTTGACCACTTGAGAGGCGGTGATGCCGTTATGGGATCACTTAATTTTAATTCCTAATTGCCACATTGGCACCTGAATTTTAAAATTAAAATTTAACCTTTATTAAGTACGCGAAAATATACTTTTACATCTTTTCAGATAGATTCTCTTGTAAATATTGGTGTCATTAAATCATTTCAACATTTTACGAATGCAAGTACCTTGCCCCTGAAAACCAGATAGCAGCCAGCCTTGAAATTGTACTATACACAGGGGTCGCATTCTAGAGGCATAGCTGCCAATTTTTACGCTTTCTTGCTACCACTAAAATTTAATAGAGATTTTCGTTTTGTTTAATCATAAGATTTCGACGATTAAATAAGACAACGTTTACTATAATATTTTAGTGGTAAGAGAAAAGCGAAAAAGTTGGCAGCTATGCTATAGGGAATCTTGTATCGTCCCTACCCCTATTTTGAAAATAATATCTTCATCGCACCTTTCTTTAAGGAACAATAAAATTTTCCCTATATAATGCGACCCCTGGATAAAGATAAAGTACTTACGTAGCCTTTTGTTCAGAGATTTACCTTGCTATTTTTTCCTTAAAATACTCGTGTGACTTTTATACTTATTATCTATACTAAAGTACATAAGTACTTACTTAAGTTTTATATTTTTGTTATAAATAAATCTAATATTTACACTTTTAGTGCGTTTTTTAGGCACACTGACAGCAAAGGTTTCCATTTACATGATCTGTCTGGTTTAAATATTTTTAAGTTGTTTCCACTTTTTCAAACAGGACCTGATATCCGATATGAAAAAGTATAAAAGCGTGTGGAACATAGACCCCACTAGTTCATTTACCCCATTTTGGGGGGCAACTGGACCCATGAAGAAAGAAAGACGACATATGCATATTTTTATATTTTTAAATATTAAAATGTAATTTTGAGCATTTCTGTCTGATAGAGGCAATCTAACTGAACACATTTACAGAAGTTCAGACTTTAATTGAAATGAACATTAGCTTTTTGAAGCTGAATTGTCAGAAGCTCCAAAGTCACATTGTAAAATCATGTCCCAGTTGCCCCAACTAACCTTATATATGTTATACGGAGCACGCTAATTCCTTTTTTCGTTTCGATTCATCATCAAACGTTCTACTTTGATCCATCTTCAATTTTTCAATGTATAAATGTTAATATTGAAATATTTATAAATGAACATATACGCATTATGACAGTACACGCATTAATAATATTAAATTATATAGAAAAACATATAAATTAACTATTATTGCAATAAATTATAATTAGTAAAAAATATATAATAAAAAATATAATTCAAATAAAAATGATTTTTTTTCCCAGAAAAATACACACATTGAAATAAAAATGAGATTTGCGCCTAACACTCCACCCAAATGTGTCATTTGGACATGGACCCCGATTACGAAAGATTCTTAACTGTGGTATATATCGGATTTTAAAAACAATTTCTTGAAATTAGTCTGTTATCGCAATTTGAACAGTTTTGTGGCAACTCATTTTTGTCGCCTCATTCGGCTATATTTTGTCAAAAATTTCCAAGCTCGACAACTTTGTGCAGGAGGGTACACGTGCTAGTGTTATTAGCTAAGTATTATTGTATATAAGTAAAGAATGGTTCAGGTTGGCAGTTGCCATAATTATGAAAGATCCTTTGTTATCGTCAAAATCTAATTTGAATGGGAATATCAAAAAATTAGCCAATTACGGAAATTTGGACATGTTTATGACAATTGTTTGTCATATTTTGCCAAATTTAGTCATATTTTGCCTGCAATTTGTCGCAGGAGGACATTTTTGGCGTGTGTATGTAGGTATAAGCATGTGTATATGTCAATACATAAGTATTACTGTACAAAAATAAAATCTGCGAAAATAGACCAGATTTAGTGGACGTTTGGCTTTGTTGCATAAATAAGCTTTTCCCTTCCAATCCTAACGGATATGCTCTATACCCTACGCAGGAAAAATATCTGTTTGCATCAGTATTTCGTTGCATAAATAAACGCTTTAATTCCAAGTGTGATATATTAGCCTCAATTCACTGCCGAGGGAAAAGTGTGGCGCACTATAGATTATTTGATTATTCTCTGTCTTAAAAAGTATTCCAATCATTAATTTTACCTTGCTTCCAAGTTCGTGTAAATGCGTATTTTACTATTTTATTTCTGTTTTCCAGATCCTACTTAAAAACAATTATTATTTCAGTTTCAAGGTCTTTCCACTTTTATTTCAATCTTAAACGGCGATATGATATCTGCTAAAATTATTTGTTCTGAAAATCTCATTTTTAATTTACCATTTTTTTCTGTTGTCTAAAACTTTTCGGGCGCATTATCGTAAGCACTTCAGTGAGGCTATTTTCCTGTGAAGACGAAAAATATATATACCGTCTTTTTCGCTTTCTCACTCGTTAAGATATGTTTCCGCATTGCAATTAATAAACGTACGCATGCAGTATTTATTGCGCTGCATGATCTTCGGAGCAAGATTTTTGTGTGTTCATATATTAATAAAATAATCGCATCACCAGGAAGAGGAATTCATTACAGTATGAAATAGTTTTTATAGCATATTTTACAATGAAAATTGCTGACTGGATGACTAGTTATATGAAAAATCAATCGGCATTATGCTGTTTCCTAGTCTAACGAAACAGACAGGCTGCTACACTACCTTTCGATTAAACTGCTTGATTCACGTGGTGCTTTTTTCATGCATCTGCATTTGTGCATTTGAGCATTACGTGGCTCAAGTGGTCTGAAAAAAAATGTGTAACGCACCTCTGCATCTGGTCTCTTTCGTTAGCAGGGGCTATAGCGGATACCAGTGAATGATTGTTTTTAAAGTTGTGGTGAATGATCATTGTGTATTTTGCACTGAAAAATAAATAGTTCCTTAAATGGAGATCTGACTATGAATTATTTCTGGAAAACCCAGAGGATTTCGGTCCTTGCCATCTTCCTTCTTTAAAAATAATCTACCTCGACCAATTTGGATATCATGAACGTCATACTAGTCAAAAATATTGCTTGGGATGCATTTTAGTTTCTGAATATTGGCTGACATGTAAAGAAACACGAAAGAGTATGAAACTGGTACTGTTGGTCTTTGACCTTGGGTGGTGAATAAATTTTTGGATGGATCCTGCAATTTTGTTAGTAAGAGTAGCATGTTCTTAGATTTCTCTGGAAGGCTAGTATAATCATGCCTATTATTGATAGCACACAAAGAGTTCACTCTTTGTAACACACACACACACACACATATATATATATATATATATACCGGGTATCTGTAAAGAAACCTACTTTTTCAGACTGTTCAAGAAATCATTATTAAATTTCAAATAGAGTCATTTTAACGTATGTGTTGGAGAATGTAGTGAAGAATAACAATAGAGATGTTCCTGTTACGATTTTAAAAACAAAATTTAGAATATTTCAAACCGGAATAGCCAATGCGTTTTCCATAGACAATTTATCGCATCGTGGAAAACCAGAAATGGCGTTGAAACTATACATTTAGCAGAAAACTCTTTGATCTAAGAAACAGTAAAATGGAGAAATAGGTAGGGGGGACCGGGGCTAGTTGGCTACAGGGGTAAGTAGGCGCAGTCCTCATAATTGGCCTGTTTACGGATAGATGACGCATTCAGTCACAGAGTACATTTCTTCTTGCTTTCTACAATCCTCATTGTAGTTTTGCAGCATTACACACGTGCAGTTGACATTTATTACGATTTTACTTCTTTTTGCATTCATAAGTAATTTTTTGTTACTTCGTTCTTTTTCTAATTTCTAATACCTATCTTGATAATTGAGATTTCACTCTTTTAGTTTTTCATAGTGTATGATTCACTCTATTTATTCCATATATCATTTACTTGAATTTTTTATTTTTATAGGGTTACATCTCCACTTTTTAAAAGAAATTTGTTATGGGACTAGTAGGCGCAGTGAACACGAGGAAAGTTGGCTGGGTGCACCATCTAACCCCGTTATATTGCTTCGTAATGTTTTCTGCTATTTTTCCCGTTTGGTAAATTAATTACTTTTTTTTTACAAAAAGCATGCGCAATTACCAAAAAAAAAACTGAACAGGTTAACACACTGAAGGATATTATAAGAAATGATGTGGAAGTAGTAATAATTAACGGACGATTTATTAGGCAAACCGTTAAAGCTTTTAATATTCCTTGGAGAAGTCTGGCCCAATATTTAAAAATTGTGACGAATGAAGTTTAAACGAGTGATGGTGTTCATAACTCAGTAATGACAGACTAGAAGCTGGGTGTTCAAAAGATTCAGTATCACATTTTTGGTTTTATCTCCAGCAGTCGCTGGAACTCTCCTGATTTCGGATTAGGATGTTGAATAATTATATTCAGAAGACGTTAGAGCAAAAAAAAAAGACAGAATCAAAAAGAAAATAGGGAAAAATAGGCGTAGGTAAAAGGCATCTACATGAATATTGACATATTCACTAAATCCGAAGGCATTGAAAGAGGAAAAGTAAGCTTTAAATAGGAGAAAAATGAAATACAAAAAAGAAGAAAATAAAGGCAGAAGAAGAAGTTGGCCAAAGGTAAACAGATAATAAAGAAAACTTTGTTTCCACCTATAATAAAAGGGAACTTGTTATTGAGAAAAGCACGAAATATGACTAGGAAGGTTAATATCTGGTGCGTGTTGTTGGTACTTGAGAAACAGCAAACACCTATAAAAGTGTGTGCGGTGCAATGTTTAAGCACGTGTGGCCTGCACAAACGGAGACACTTGATTTTACATTCGTGATAACTGTAATTCTGATGATGATGATATCGAGTGCGATAGAATATACTCAATGTTAATGCTTTATTCATTATTTTTATGTCCGCATAATTTAGAATCTACATTGTACAGGGATAATTACTTTGTTTAAACTTGCTGGTAATAACAAAATTGATTTCTTTTAACTACGTGCCTTATTTGAGCTTCAGTTAACTTTTTGTAAAGCGGGAGCCAACTTACCCCATAGGTATAGGCAACTTGCCTCGCAGCGGTGTAGGTTGGCACACATTTTTTCTCTTACTTCAGGTTTTCTCTAAACATAAACTACAAAAGCTACACATAGAACTCCGGGTATTTATAGCCAAATTTCTGCGCTTTAAAAGTGCAGTGAAATTTTTTATAAAAACTTAAACAAAAAATTAATAAAAATCAATAACTAAAATTGCGCCTACCAGCCCCTGTGTCCCCTACAACAGAAGAATGCGAAGCTGTGTTAGTAAATCAAAAATGTTTGTTGGGATAACAAAATTTTCAAGTGGCCGTATAAATATAATGCTTGCTGAATAGGTTAGATTACAGTAAAAAAGGCAGCACGCATCATGGCATCAAGAATCTCTAGAACTTGACGTTTAAATGTGGCTTGTAAGTTACATATACTTGGCGGATCTGGCGTGTACGTCCCGGACAGTAAATTTCTCCAGAAACTAAAATCCATAGAAGTAAATTAACATAGGTCAGATTACCTTGATGATAGTTGAAATGCTAAATGTATGGGAGCCTACATTGTCACAAAAGTGTTACTAAAGCATATGTTAAAAACCCATTGTTCAAATTGACATCTATCTGAAGTTACGATGTTTAGTGCTACAAGTACTGTTCTTATCTGCAATTACGATACCATAAAAAGTGATCTTTTAAACATTGGTGTTAATTAGTTTGCGATGCAAAAAAATTGAATACAGCTAATTCATATTTTCGAAATTTTACTACTGTTCCGTTGGCATCGTTAGAACTCCATTGTTGTTAATCTTTAACTCATTCTCGGGAACATGCCTTGAAATATCTGCATCTTAAATTCCTTTCCGTTTCCTTGTATCGTGCGATTATTTATCAGGAAAGATGGCTGCCCTGTATCTATGTAATACATATTTTTCATTAAAAAATGAAAAATATATATATAATATACTAGAGGACTCAGCCCTTTACGGGCTTCGCCCGCCAGCACCCGTTCAGGCTTCGCAGCCTCTGAAAACATACTAATATGCCCTGTTTAAAAATATTACCAGGTTACGGAAGATTGAATGATATTATCAGTATAACAGCGACGCTATCTTCTGTAATCGCGTTGCCATGCGTTTCAGTTTGATTAGGCATTTTTCGGTTACCTTGGCCTCATCCATCGCTGTTGTAATAAGTGACATCAGTTTTCTGGATTGATAAGTAAGATCAATTACACATTTGAAAATCAGCTTGTATAAAATTGTTAGGTAAAAAATGATGCTATATCCTTGAGTTTTATAACAGCGCTATGGATAATATTATTTCTTAAGGTTTGAGGTTAAAAAACTGGAAAAGCTTTCAGATGCACGTATTGGAAAGCATTCTGTTTTGAAATTGTACGCTAATATTTTATGTCTAGATCGAGTTTTAGGTATTTCATGAACAGATATAGCTTATTTATGAATTATTTTCTTTATTTTAATACATCCTCATACGTCTTTTCACGATGTATATTGTTCGTATTAATTAATAAGAATATTCGAATTTTCTAATATACATATATTTAATAGTAATTCGTACAAAATAAATCGAAAGTATTTTGCGCGTGCATGTACCTGTATTTATGCTGCATCAAGTGATGTTACGTCACAAGAATACTGTCCATTTAATGTTTGGGACTTTTACATATGACTTAATCATCACCTTTAAATGCGTTTCGCGTGTGATTATTTTATTTTAAAGTTTTCGCATATTTTTAATATTTATGTGTTAAGATTTTGACGTAACTTCCTTATATTCTGCTTTTAATACATTATCATTTAACTCTTATTTTGAAATTTGCTTTCTGGTTTTAAGATCATTGATGTAATTTTCTCTTTAAAATTGAAAAGAAAACCCTTTTTTTACGTTTACGGAATTTGAAAGTGAAAGACGACTTTCGGTTTCTATAATAAACTGATTCTGGATGATCGAAATGTGAAAAAATGTCTTTATTTTTTCCCCTATTTTCCTGAAAAATTTAATTCAATAACAATATTGTCTTCACTATCGATTGAAATAAAAGATATATTCAGTTTCAATTGAAAAATTACGGAAATGTAATTTAATAATCCCTGTGTTTTCCTCTTTTTTCCACAAAAATGGAGTAATCTAGTTACCATCATTATATAAATATCATTAAAATTAGAAATAAATTAATATCTCGAAAAGTAATTCAAATTTTAAAATTCGAATACCATTTTTCAAACCTGTGGATCAATACGGATAATTGGAATTAATTTCATCGCAAAACGTTCCATATTTTAGGCGAAATAGCTGTAAAACATAATCATTCATTCATAAAATCGTTTCATAAATTCCTTTCTTTAGGATTTTATATACATAGGGTAGATGTAATAGATATTTAATAGCATTGCCGTTTGTGCTCACACATGGTTACCTTGGTTACCAATATCTGTATTGAAACTTGCAAACACCTCCTATCGATGGTTTTTAGAACTAACATTTTAGAACTTATGATTTCGTTAATATTTGCTAAATCCCCAAAAGACATTCAATGATTTAAAAATTGTCGCTCGTTTATTTTTTTTATTTTTACTTTTCTTAAAACACGTGTGTATATTAATTTATTTTTAAATTATATTGTATTCTTTGAATTTCATAACAGTAATATCAGAAATTAACTTCTTCTTCTTTTTTTTTCTTTTTTCTTTTATAGTTTGTCACCATTATTTCCGTACGCATACCTTTTAAAACAAAATTGTTTCGTTTAATTAACTTATATATTAACAAAAAAATTCTTTGTTAATATTATGCAAGAAAAAATTTGTGATAGAAAAAAAAATATCAAGTCTCAAGTGCTTCAAAGCTTTCATAATATATTTCCCTGATCAAATTTTTAAATAGCTCATTAAATTTTCATATCCATTAATCATTATTTTGTTAAGGGTCTAAGCATCTATATATTTCACAAATCAATTAATCATGAAGCAAGGACAAATTTATTTATCTAAGATAGTGCATCAGTGAGAAATATTTGGGATAGATTCTAAATGTTAAATTTAATATTTATCAGCTATAAGAATGACAAATGATCGTTTAAAAAATATAATTTGCATTATAATACTAGCTTCGAAATTCCACTCATTATACGATAGTTGTTGCATTTATTTAGAAAGAGGTAACACTAAATAAATAATACTAAATAAATATAACTCAAATAGAAAGAAAAAATTAAATAGTGCTCACGAGAACTATAATCTTTTAATGTACAGATGATTTTTATTTTACGATATAGGAGTGATTTCGTCCTATAAATATTTAGTGATAAATAGTGTCACAAAATAAATGAAAAACATTTTAAGAACAAGTGGGTTAGTGTGATCGCAGATCGCACAAAGGGTTTCGTTTAATATCTCTTTCAAAAAACTTTACCCTTAAATTAACAAATCAAAATTGTTAAGAGAAAATTAATAATTCCCTGCATAAATAGCAGCACCATTATATTAAAAGAGATTGGTTCTTTAGTTTACCTAAATTTAAGAAATTCCCGTCAATTGTCCGTACAAAAAAGCATCTCTTTTATAAGTGTAAAAATCGATTTTTTTCATAAATCGGAAAATTGTAGTCCGATTTTTTTTATTTAGATTTTATGAATCAGTGTACAAAATATCATCCGGATTCTAAAGAACAAAATTTGTAAAATCAATAGCTAAACATTTTTGTACTGCGATTGTCAAACCCTAGTATAAAAATTTATCTATTTTTCTTTCCGTGTTACGTGGCCTGCCGTGCAAAAAATACAATTGTGGAATTAAGTACCAAAAAATTATTTATCTTAGCTTTCGATTGTCGAAATTAAAAAATAGACATATTCTGAAAGAGAATGAAATTTTACGTAGGATGGCGTAAAAATCGTAGCTCAAAAATCGATATAAAAAAAATTGGTCCTGTGTAAGAATTTTGAGTCCGTTTCTGACCGCAAGACGCGCCTGTTTTAAGTTCTCTCGTTATCGCCTATAATTCAATGTCATCAGATAACTGTCGTCTTCACAAATGAAGGAAAATAAAACATTTTTCTTCTCGATATTTAACGAATTTTCCAGTTTTTATGGTACGATCTAGATAATTTTTAGAATTTCTGAAAGTTGATTTTTTCCCCGTCTTGTGGTGCGTGATTTCTGGGAATGCTGAAATTTCTGAATTTCTGGGATGCGTGAAAAAAATAATAATCGCGCCTTAAAGAATTTTCCATTCCTTATTTGCCGTTAAAATGACACCTGCTTTTAATTGGTAGAAGAGATCGTTTTTGTAATTTGATAAAAAAAAAATCCATGTTTTTGTTGAATTATAAATGCCTTTTCGATCTTGTAATTGGAGTTTTTTAATTAATATCGGACGTTAATTACGACTTTTTCAGAATTTTACGATTTGTCGTTTGATGTGAGGTGTTCAGCTGTAAGTATGCAAAATTTCATGTCTCCAATATATATATTTTCTGAGAACGGGCTCTGTGACAGACGGACAGACAGACAGAGGTGTGAGACACAATTGTTTTCGTCAGAGGAACGAAACCCTGAAAAAAAAGAATTACGAAAATAAAAAATATCTATCGAGGAAAAAATGGAAATATTCAAATTTACTAAACTTGCTTTTAATGCGGAAAATTCAAAAACATTTTTTGAAAAAATATGGTCATCCTGCGAATATGCTTTATTCGTATTATTATTCAGAATTAATTTTATTTGTTTTTTAACTTGTTTTTTACATGATTTAACATTTTGATAATTCGAAAATCTTTAAATAAATCCTTTATGCGGCGCACTGTTGAATAACTACACTGTAAAAAAACAAAAACCTGTAAAGTTACTAAAGTTTTTCTAGGAAACTAGGATTTCTAGAACTTTTTATGTAACGGCAACAACAAAAATCCTTGTAACAGCGTCTGTTACAGGAATTTTGCTTGTTGCCGATTCATAAAAAGTTCTAGGAATCCCAGTTTCCCAGAAAAACTTTAGTAACTTTACAGATTTTTTTTTACAGTGTATCCCACAAGATCTTTAGTAACTGGTGGTGGGCAACGATGACCCAATCTACAAAAACAAGATAGCTTGTGATTAACGCATAAAGTACTTATGAAGTGTTGGCAGCCAATGTACTTATAACCGCTAACTTTCCGCGTACTAATAACCACGAGGAAATGATTTTGAGACATTATCATATATCATAATACGATTAAATTTTGTGTATATCAATCTGTGTATGTAAATTTTATCTAAAAATGACTGTAACGAGTTTGATTAAATTTTGTATCATATCGTTTTGGGGTACGAGAAGACCAGTGAGCTAGGTCACGTGTTCCAGAAAATTCGATTAGTGGGTCATTTTGAGTTCACTACGGGTCAATACATTGAAATGGGAATGAAGGTTGAAACATTAAGTTGTTGAACTTTTGGCAGTAAACTAAGTCGCAAAGTTTGCAATATTTCGCCAAATTTTGCGAAATAGTGGCGACATTGTCGAATTTTGTGCCAAAAAATTGACTTTCGATTACCAATACAATTACGTCACTTGGGTTACTTTACGTCACTTAGACGAAATAAACAATTTCTTAAATTTTTCCGCACACGGTCGGAGACAAATAAAAGAATGTCACATAATTGGGCGACATTTGTCAACATTTGGCAAACAAATTGGCTTTCGGAAACTGAAGGAATTTTCTAGAAATTCATAATATGAGCTGAGATACATGATTCAACCAATCAGTCCAACTATAAATGTAGTTTGGAAAGATGCCTTTTTGTTGTAAGTAAGCTAGTTAATGTAACATTTAGAAATATGTACATAGTTTTAATATCGATTGTTTCTGTAAATAATAATCTTATAAAATAAAATCCTTTATAGCAATAATACAGAACATTTATTGTTATATCGAGTTTAACACAAAGCTACTTTTAACCGAGCATAGCTCGGTCTTCCCTGCTGGTTTAAATTATTTGCAAAAACTGTATGTGACTATCCTGTAAATAAACAAACATAGTTTTCTTTTAACATATTATAACAAACCTTAAACATGCAATGAAAATTTTAACTTTACAGATAATTATATCCACTACTAAATTTTTAAAGGTACGCACTTTTTTTCTTTCTTGCTTCACATGCACGCAAAAGTACTGTCATATACATACATATACACTATATTGCCATTGATGACCGGCAACTTTCGATTTTAGACATTTTGTCGAATATTTAGAAATATACTTGACAGATTCTTCTGGAATTTCAGGATTGAAAATAACAGGTATGACCTCATATTTAACAATGTCGATTTGATAAGGGGGGCAATTAGGGGGACAACAAAAAATCAAAGAAAAAAAATAATACTTGGGATCACCCTGTAAAATAAAATGCACGAAATGATCTATCGCTTCCGAATATAAATAAACAGACATTGTGCAATATGTGTATTCTTTTGTGCAATAATAGCATGTATATTAATAGAGATATAGCGATTTATTTAAAAAAAAATTCTTGCATGTTTTTTGCTTATACCATGCAGGGTTTTCAACCAAATTTAACTCCGGTTTCAGAAAATTTGACAAAATATAGTAGAAAAAATATAGTGTAATTGGAATGTAAATATATTAACTATTTTAGGAAATATGAGCAATTGTATGAAATAATTTTTATCTGCGCATGCGCGAACGATAACTAGGATCATTTTACATAATTTAATAGTCAACTCTATGGAGCAACTTATTAAAAAAATCTAGTCAAATATGGTAAAAATTCAGAAAGATATCGGCGTTAGAGTGAGCAAATTTTTAGTTGTTCTCTAAAAGCAGCTGAATGATAAGGGATTTTCCACAAATTGTCATTTTTAATTTTTAATTTTTTTTTTAATTTTTTAATGATGCTTAGTTCTTCTTGGATAACCTCCAGAACGTACCTATATCATGATCAAAAGAAGTATCAAAATCGAAGCATTTTTCCAAATCTACTCGTTAATACTCACTAAATACTAACTTTCTTCTGAAAGTCAGTTAATAAAAAATGACAATTTGTGTAAAATCCCTTATCATTCAGCTGCTTTTAGAGAACAACTAAAAATTTGTTCACTTTAACGCCGATATCTTTCTGAATTTTTTCGATATTTGACTAGATTTTTTTTAAGAAGTTGCTCCATAGAGTTGCCTATTAAATTATGTAAAATTATCCTTGTTATCGTTCGTGCATGCGCATATAAAAATTATGTCATACAACTGCTCATATTTCCTAAAACATTTAATATATTTATATTCCAATTGTACTATATTTTTTTCTACTATATTTTGTCAAATTTTCTGAAACCGGCGTTAAATGTGGTTGAAAACCCTGCATGTTATAAGCAAAAAACATGCAAGAATTTTTTAATTTTTTTAAATAAATCGCTATATCTCTATTAATGTACGTGCTAGTCTTACACAAAAGAATACACATATTGCACAATGTTTGTTTATTTATATTCGGTAGCGGTAGATCATTTCGAGCATTTTATTTTACAGGGTGATCCCAAGTATTATTTTTTTCATTGATTTTTTGTTGGCCCCCTAATTGCCCCCCTTAAGAAATAGACGTTGCTAAATATGAGGTCATACCTGTTCTTTTTAATTCTGAAATTCCAGAAGAATCTGTCAAGTATATTTCTAAATATTCGACAAAATGCCTAAAATCGAAAGTTGCCGGTCATTAATGGCAATACAGTGTATGTGTCTATATATGTATATAGATAAATAAATAGCAAATAAAGACTTTGTGCAACAATATTAAAAAGCAGAAAATCAATGTTTAAAAATACACAAATAATACATGAAAAGTACCAAACAGCTGTTTCGAATCTACTAACGAGATTCTTCTACAGTGCAAAATAGGGCGAGGCGCAGCGTGCTAGGAAAAGCAAAGCTGAGCAAAATGACAGACCTGTTACCGCTACCCCGGGTATTTAAGCAGGCGCGTCTCTGTCATTTTGCCCAGCCTTGCTTTTCCTAGCACACTGCGCTTTGCCCTATTTTGCACTGAAGAAGAATCTCGCTAGTAGATTCGAAACAGCTGTTTGCTGCTTTTCATGTATTATTTGTGCATTTTTAAACGTTGATTTTCTGCTTTTTAATGTATATAGATATTCGCAAACTTAGTGTTTTTTGAAAAATTTAGAGCCAAGTTTTAATGCAGAAAGTCAAATATATGTCGAATGTGATGAGAAGATGATTTATTGGCAATATCAATTTCTATTCTTATAATATCAAACTTAAAACTTTTGTTAATATTTTGTTTTAATATTACATAATATAGTTTACTATGACATTATCACTCTAATTCACTTTTAACTTAAATAAATTAGTCATAAATGTCACTTTTGTAAGTGTTCCTAAAATATGAATGAGAGAATATTCGAAAGATACTGGTGTCCAATGTGATTGAGCGTACTCTTCATCTAATGTAACATTCCGATGTGAATGGTTTTTGTCATCTCGTTTTAAAAATCAATGATTGTTAGAAAATCGAAAGGATTTGGGGGAAAAACATGCAGTAATCAGAGAGACTAGGGTGTTCAAGCAATGCTATTGCAGAATGAACATGCAGATAAAAACTTGGGCAGAGCAATGCCAAGTGAAATCACTGTGAAATCAGCTGAAATCAGTGAAATCAGCTCATGCAAAATGAATTTAAATGTATATATAATCATATTTATGAAAACCAGCCCAGCGCTTTATTAAAATCTATTTTAGTAATGAACTTAATAATCCGGAAATACAGTTTCACATTTTTGCAATCAGTTTTAGCGTCGATGATTTTGCTATATATCACAGATTAGTTAGTACAATAACAATGTTAGTCAACTGTTTCACTATGAGAGGGTTTGTCATACCTGTTATCTAGTCAACCGGTTTTACTTGTCACTTATGGCTAATTTGAGTTTAAAACTTTACGTAAACTTATATTGATTTAATAGCTTTTCTTTCTAAATTTTAATGCTTATAGAACTCCTTTATTTTAAAAGCAATACCTTCATTACCTGGAATATAATGTTAATTCTTTCCTATAACGTAAATTAATTTAAAAGAACCGACATTAAGCTTAAGTGTTTCATAGATGGCGTTAGCTGTTCCGTAATTGACTATTCTCAGGCCTACCCTTTTTATAAAGTGGAATCGTCTAGTTCAAAGGTATAAATTGCCTTTCACTAATCAGACGCCGTGCTCTCCCTTTTCTGTTCGTTTCTTTAAAGTTATCGTTATGATTTTAATATGTTTTAGTTTAAGTTACAGTAAGATATTTAGTTTGAGTTTTACGATGTTTTTAGAAAACGGTTTTAGTTATGATTTGAATTTAAGCTGTTTTGAAAAGCTCCAGGTGTATGGAAGTTTAATCCTGTTTTAACCAAAATTATTTTTAATGATTTACTTAGTTATTTTAAACAAAGTTGGCTCTGAATATTTTTCAACGTAAAGCTGTATTTTTATGAAGTATACATTGAATGAAGTAGAATTTAAATAAAGAATTTAAATAAAGCCATTCATTTCACATGTTCAGAGGACTGTGAGGTACTTCTATGGCAGCAACCTCCCTGGTAAGCCTGCTGGTTGGCACTTTCGTTTCCTGCTCGATTTAATCTGCCATATCAAAATCACTGACTATAAAATTGATTACAAAATAGGACGCTATTTCTCGGACATTTTCTTACCTAAAAACTCAATCTTGAATCATTGCATGAAAATGGTGTCATTTTCATTACGCTTAATCATGACGAGAGCCATAAAGGTTTGTTTGAAAAGAGAAAGAACTGTCTCTAAAAAAACTTTTGGTACGATGCATTTTGCTGTTTGATATAAATCATAAAAAATGATAGCACTGCATCTAAAGTATTAAAAAGTTTAGCTATAAGGCTTCACTATAAGATATAGCTGTAATATGCAAACTAAATAGGAAATAAAATATTAGCTATCGTTTGTCTAGAGCCAGTTTGACATTCCATTAAAATCGTCTGATTGAAAGTGACATCCTCTTTAGTAATATATGTATATATGTATGAGGCATTCTCACAATTTTTTGACTTTTCAGGAATAAAAATTTGGTGAAATTAAACTTACTAAATTAACATTTTAATCTTATCGACGAATGCCTTAATGATTCTCAATAAAGAAAAAATGGTAAGCAGAGAAAATATTTTTATTTAACTGACGTTTAAGTTAAAGTTACGAGTTTAATTTTCCTTACCGTTTTACCACAATAAATTTTTATTTTCTTCTAATTTTTTATTTATAATGAATTTGCATAGTGCCCACAGGACATTCAAATAAGAAATAACAACAATGTAGTATTATTAGTACAAAATTTTTGTATAACATTGTCTTAAAGAGTGTTAAAGAAGGGGTGGTAAGGGGGGAAAAGAGGGCGGTTTAGAAAAAAAGGAACAGTAAGGGGAAAAAAAGGGGGACGGTTTACAAAAAAAGGAACGGTAAGGGGGGAAAAGGGACGGTACAGGGAAAAAGGGACGGTAAGGGAAAAAAGGATGGTAAGGAAATAAGGATGTTAAGCATGGGACGGTAAGGAAAATTACCACATATTTTTTAGGCAAATCATGTTGCGATTAAGTGATAGCCACAACGTTCAATGATTTTTAGAAACAGTTATTCACATTGGATTAAATTTAAAAGGAAATTTAATTTACCTCGAAAAGCGCAGGAATAAACCTTGGGGGACAGTAAGATTACCAATAAAGCCACGATGCTTATAATTTATATTTAAATGCTGATTTAAATTTTGCAGTAAATTTCCTGTCAAGGAATTTTAGCCATTCTTTCTTTAGCATACTTCTGCATGAGAAAAAAGTTGAAAAAAATTATGTGGCTGCATCTGAAGTGATTTTCTGTATAATTTTATCAAGAGGGACGGTAAGGAATCTAAAACTCAGGGACAGAGTTAATGAAATAGTAAAAACCGTAAAAATGTGTGCAGGTTAATATTTTGCTACATATTTATTTAAAACAATAGTCCCAGTTTCGAAAAAAAAATTACATTGAATTACTTTTATTGAAACAATTTTATACAGACAACTCGAAACTTAAAAATCAGCATTAGGGACATGGGACGGTATAGGAATTTCGTGGTATATTTGGACCCCCAACATCGTCCAAAACTTATTTATCTAGTTAATATTGTTATGCAGCATGCAATGGGATGTTTTCCAGTATAAGGGAAAAAACACAAGAATATGTACTAAAATAAAAATTACTATTCAGGGACTTAAAAATCAAAAGATTGTGAGAATGCCTATATACAGTTAAACCTCCTTGAGCGGTCACCTCTAAACAACGATAACCTCCGAATACCGGCCACATATGGGTGGAACCAAAGAAATTCCATAGAATTAACATTAGTACGAACCTCTAAATAAGGAATTCTCAACAACGGCCGCTCAAAAGTCAAAAGAAATTTTTTTAACAATTTCTGGTACAATTTCATATTTATTTTCAAACCAAAATCTGAAGCAGATCAAACAAAGTTTACTTAATATATCAACAAAATGTTACTTAATCTCTTGAACACCTAATCCTTTTCCAAAACTAGGCATAGAAAATGAGGACAGTAATGAGGGAGAAAATTTAGATAGTATTCTTAGAACAACAAGCATAACTAACATGACGCCAGTAAGTTTGTGTGTCAGGATAAAGATTTGGTAGTTACTGCTACATTTGATTGAGACAGCAAATGGTGGAAGATAGGAGAGAGGAAAAGAAAAGGGATGCGGAGGGGGATATGGAAGATATTGTAGAATCACCTAAAATTTCCAGTATTAACCCATATACCAAATTTTTTACGAACCTTCGGAAAATCAAAAATTTATCATTAAATCATAATGATGATAAGTTGTCCAGTAGAACAACTCATACAATTATTTCTTTGGAGAAAGATATTTGCAGAAAAAAGCAACTGCAAATCACCGATTTTTTTAATGTATTAAAACAATGAGGATTAATTAAAATGACTGTGTATTTCTATTTAAATTTATGTAATTATGATTTTTTTTAAAATGAAACCTCTGAATAACACCCACCTCTGAATAACGGTCACTTTTCATCGTTCTCACTGGTAACCGTTATTCAGAGGTTACACTGTATATATAACCGTTATAGAATATTACAATTCGTCATCAAATTCAAATATATATGTATTAGTAAAATTTTTATATTATAATAGTTCTTCTAAGTCTAAATACATTTAAATGAAAGTATTATGGCATTTTAATGCACTTAACTTATAGTAAAAGTTTTTAACTTGATATATGAAAAATGCGCATTACCTGCGTAGAATGATGTCAATTTCGAGAATGAAAATATAGCGGGTGAGTCTGCGTTTTTATTTGTTTATGGAAAGTTTGTCCAGTGCGCAGTTTATATTTATGGTAACAACAAAGAAAAACTAGTATGTTGTGGCCATCACAAAACTTTCTTCTATATAAATCACGTCAATTAAATCATTTAAATAGTACAAGAAATAACGATTTAGCACCAATTCATATCAAAGTATATCTGAATTTGAAGTTCGATGAAAATTCGCGCATTAGTTCTTGAGATAGAGCTATAGCGGAAATTCTGAAAAAATTTAGCATAGCAGCGCCACCTGTTGAGCGATTTACACCAAAAGTAAACAGCACTAAACGATATCAAGGTATACCTGAATCTGAAGTTCGTTGAAAATCCAAGCATTAGTTCTTGAGATAAAGCTATTGTGGAAATCGCAAAAAATACAGCATAGAAGCGCCACCTGTTGAGCGATTTACACCAAAAATTAAACAGCACTAATTAATACATCAATTCATGTCAAGGACTAACTAAATCTGAAGTTTGATGAAAATCCGTGCAATAGTTCTTGAGATACAGCTCTTGTGGAAATCGTGAAAAATGCAGCACAGAAGCGCCACCTGTTGAGCGATTTACACTAAAAACTATGCAGCACTAATTTATATCAGGGACTAACTGAATCTGAAGTTTGATGAAAATCCGTGCATTTTTTCTTGAGTTAGAGCTATTGCGATAATCATGAACAATGCAGCATACCAGCGCCACCTGTTGGGCGATTTTCACAAAAAAGTAATCAGCACCAAACTATATCCTGTACTAACTGAATCTGAAGTTTTATAAAAATCCGTGCAGTAGTTCTTGAGATACAGCTATTGCAGAAATCGTTAAAAATGCCGCATAGCAGCGCCACCTGTTGGGCGATTTTCACCCAAAACTAATCAGTTCCAGTTTATATCAAGGTCTAACTAAATATGAAGTTTTGTGAAATTTCGTCCATTAGTTCTTGAGATAGAGCGCCCACAAAATTTGTGTCACATACAGACAGACAGACGGACGGACAGACAGACAGACAGACAGACAGACTCACAGACAGACATTTTGTAAAAA
The DNA here is from genome assembly GCA_963932465.1 of Maratus speciosus. Taxonomy (NCBI): domain Eukaryota; kingdom Metazoa; phylum Arthropoda; class Arachnida; order Araneae; family Salticidae; genus Maratus; species Maratus speciosus. The sequence continues at coordinate 177,800,244 of OZ010786.1, forward strand.
CATGTTTTTTGGAATCTCTGACTCATAAAACGTGTAAATCCGTCGAAAACTGGAATTCGAAAATTTTCATGAAACCAATACTTTCTTCTTGTAAAGATAGAAGAAAGTAAAAATGGATTTGCATAAGATTAATTATTGCAAGAGTTTCCAAAATAGGGTAAAGAATGCTCTGAGAATTTTTTAAAGTAAACAATAATTTTTCTCTTTGTCTAAAATCGCACATATCAAGATTCGTGCAAATCGGTCAAAAGTTATACGCTTGTATAAGGAACATACACTCAAGCATTGATTGAAATATACTTATATAACGAGGGTATGGAAAGGTACACCCTGGGTGTGCATTGGGAACTAGAGGGTTAAGGAAAGTAGCACAAAAACTTTATATAAATGAAATATTATATAACTTTCAAATCAAAAATTCACTTAATGAAACATGGATTACAAAAAATACAGAATAACAGAAATAGAAAATCCAAATCTTACTGAAATAACAAAGTTGAATACGCTGCTGGTAATTGTATGAAACTCCATGCTAATAATATTATTATTCAAGATATTGAATTAACTTAAAAGGTTATTATACACTTTAAAATAATACGTTCTGTTATTATACACTGTGATTATATTAAAAATGTTCTAATTTCGACAGCATTTGTAACGCATTTGGACTTTAGTAAAAACAAATACATCGTTTTTTTACATTTTTTAATGTTAATATTTTTTATAAAATTTTAAAATGTTAAAATTCTACAAGAAAGTAACTCTTGAAGCTCCTTTCAAATTTTTCAATTTAAAAAAACTGCCATCTATTGAACTAATTTTTTTCTTTCATTACATTACTCCCTTTTTTTTGTATTTGTATTTGTATTTGCATTTGCATTTGTTTTATGTGAATACTACATTAAATAGGTCAATTAATGGCTTCATCTATATGCATATTACTTTAAATAGAAGTTTCATATATCATGTTTTTACATGAAACACAATTAAATTTATTTTGCTATTAACAGGCTCGTAAAAGCAAATCTGTTATACAAATATCTTTCCATATATCACACATGAAATCGTTATAATTGTTTTCTAAAATGATATTCAAGGACATATATCGATATCATCTATTGCTATCGATACTAAATATAGTTCCACTAAGCGATAATATTCACTGTAGACGGAAAGCGTAAGTAATTAAATCTTTTTTCCCATATTATGCTTATATGGAGAAGAAAAACGAAGCAATAGAATATATTTTTTGAATTAAATGGTAAAAAAAAAAGATTTATTTGCGCGTATACATAACTATATAAATTCGGAATACTATCAAAATTATTTTTCAACATACAAAAAACTTATAAAAAAAAAACAATTAAAAATGGCAAGTTTAAAAAAGTTATGGACTAAATGTGAAACTAATTACGGCAACTTAAAATTACATGTGACTAAATCTTCATATTTAATTATATTACTAATCAAAATAATTTTTTAAATACATTAACAAATAATTAAAACAGAAATTTTCCAATTACCAGATACTAAGTACGTTGATTCTATATCAATTGCTCCTTTGTTTTATTAAAAAAAAATTAACGTTATTCGTCTTTAATCAAAATTAACATACCTTTCCATCATATAATAACATAAATTAACATATCTTTTCATATCCAATTCATCTAACTTTTAATGGTATTGATTTATCTTTAATTTTTTTAATGTTAAAAATCTAAAAGAATGCAAATCATAAAGATGCTTTCAATTACTTTCAAAACTAAACAAAAACATAAACAAAAAGCTTCCATCCATTTAGCTTACTTTTTCTTTGATTATATCACTCTTTTCTCGGAATGTTTTACGACGTTAGATGGATAAATTAATGGCTTTCATGCATATGCATTTGCTTTTACGTAAAAGATGTTTATGTCATACTTCTACCTGAAAGATAATGATGTCTATTTTGTCATTAACAAACTTGTAAAAGCAAATCTATTATTTAAAAAAAAATCGCTGCATTCACCACAAATGAAAGCATTTTATCTGTTTCTTGAAAAGACAATAAAAGACGTCCTTCGATCATGCTTAATCATTTGTTGTTACTGTCACTTCTGTTTATAAAGACAAAATGTTTTTAAACCAATGTTTAAAAATTATCCCTATTATTAGTTTACAAGTAAGCATGTTTCAGAAACAAACAATTAAAAATGGCAAGTTTTAAAAATCTGTAGATGAAATGCGAAACTAATTACGCTTGCTCAAAATTACATGTGACTCGGTCTTAATAATTTAATTTCACATAAAAGCTGATCAAAATAATTTGAAAAGAAAATTAACAAATAATTAAAAATGAGATACAAGATACTGAGCACGTTGACTCTATATCATTAGCTTCTTTGTTTTCTTTTAAAAGCTTTCTTTTTAGCATTGTTCAACTTTAATCAAAATTAACATATCTTTTTCAACATTCACCGAATATTTAATGTTACGCATTTTCTTTTATAATTTTTTTAATGTTGAAAATCTAAAACACTGTAAATCTTAAAATTGATTTCAATTGCATTCAAAATTAAACAAAAACATAAACAAAAAGCTTGCTTTCATCCAATTAACTTACTTTTTATTTGATTATATCACTTTAACAAATACTTTCTCTGAATACTTTACGACATTAGATGGATCGATTAATGGCTTCATGCATATGCATTTACTTTTACGTAAAAGATTTTTATATCATACTTTCTACCTGAAAAATAATGGTGTCTATTTTGTCATTAACAAACTTGTAAAAGCAAACCTTTTATTAAAAAAATCGCTGCATTCACCACAAATGAAAGCATTTTATGTGATTTCTAACAAGACGATAAAGAACCTCTATCGATCATGCTTAATCATTTATTGTTATTACCCTTTCTATTTGTAAAGAAAGAAAAAATTAAAAGAATAATTATTTTCAATATTAGTTTTCAAATAAATAAGTTTAATTTTTGTTTTATTTTTTGCTTTCTTATTTTATAGAAAAATAACTGTAAATTTTTTTTAATTATATATAAATTATTTTTTTCTATATTCCATTGCTTTCTGTTTAATTAATTTATTTTTAATCAATAATTATTTAGTGGATCGTTAAAACACTATGGGAATAGTTTGGCATGTCAATTATTTTTTAATGAATTTTATGGAATAAATGTAGTAAATATCAGGTTGTAACGAAAGTTTCCCGCCACAGCTAATATCGTGTTTTCAAACAGTTCGCGTTGTCGTATTAGCTCATATTTTGTCAAACGACATTTGGTATTTGAAAGAAAGAGACTTGCTTTATAGCACTGTGTTGTGAAATTTGTAAAAAAATATCGTTATCATTAAATACAAGGTGTCTGAAATGGAACTATCACGCTACCAGATTAGAAACAGCATTTACTTCCAGTTCTGTTGCAAAAAGTCAGCTACAGAATGTCACCGAATCATGTGTACAGCTTTAGGCACTACTGTTGAATCATATGACACTGTGAAGTTTTGGTACCGAAAGTTCAAAAACAAGGACTATGACATTCAAGAAGCAGAGCGCTCTGGCCGACCTACTGACGTTGATGAGGCCCGCCTGCGAGAACTTGTGGAAGAATATGAGTATTTAACCACTCAAGAGCTAGCTAAGCAGTTAGACGTTAGTGCCATGTCCATTAGCCGCGCTATGCATTGCATAAACTTGACGTACAAGTTCAATCGTTGGGTGCCGCATGAGCTGACTCAGCCAGATAAGTGCGGACGTGTTCAGGCATGCACTAATCTGCACGAATATCAACGCAAGGATAAAATTCTGACCCGTTTCGTCACTTGTGACGAAGAGTGGATTCACTTCAACAACACAAGCCGAAAAAGGGGTTGCTCTACGCCCGTTGAGCCCGTCGGCAGCGTCGCAAAGCGCAATTTGACTAACAAAAAGATAATGCTTTGTATCTGGTGGGATTGCCGTGGTATTATCCACAAAGAGTATCTGGAAAAAGGTAAAACCATGGACAGTAAGGTATACAGCAAGATGCTAGTCAGTGTTGACGCTGCTATCAAGATAAGATGTCAAAATGAGTTCCGGCGCAAGAAGATAATGTTTCATCAAGATAATGCTAGATCACATGTGTCTGCATTCACCGAATGGACTCTGTATGGACTCGAATGGGATCTTTTGCCACACCCACCATATAGCCCCGACATCACTTCTTTGGGCTACTACCTTTTTTCACACTTGCAGCCACATCTTGCTGGTGCTATCTTTAATTCTGCACAGGACGCCCGAAATGAGGTTAATCTGATTTTGGACCCGCGGCCCCCAAGTGCCTGGGCCGAAGGTTTTGAAAAACTACCAAAACCTTGGCAGAAAATCATAGATTCGGATGGTGATTACTACCCTCACTAAAGGTACTGCTTTCATGTTTTTTTTCTAACTTTATTAAGAACTTTTTTTGGCGGAAAACTTTCGTTACAACCTAATACAATTAAAAATATATAAAGTAGACGAAAGTTTAGCATTTTAACCATACTGGTTCCAACGAAAGAATTATATTACATATATATTGGGTGTCCTAAAATTAACTGGCTGATTTTTTTTTTTTTTTTTTTTTTTAATTGCTATTTACGATTTTAGTTTAAATTAGCAGTGATATATGGTGCTGCAAACAGTTTTTGCATCCCCTATTTTCAATATTTTCTTCTCTCAGTAATGATGCGAAAGAAGGAGGTTCAATATAAGATTTCATAACTTTATATGGATGTATACATTTTTGATATTTTTCATTTTTAAATGCTTTTTAACACTTCCCAACATAGTTGAAAATTGTTTATGAATCCGGTTTGTCTGTCTATTCGTGCTCTAACTCGCGTAAATATAGTCATATTGAAATTGATATATGTTATTAGGGTTTACTATGGCATGTTCTCTATTGAAAATAAAGTGTGTTGAATTCATAGTTCGTTTACAGGGACACTGAAAAGTATTTCGATACATTGCCGCCTATGGGGAAATATAGTTCGCGATTAATGATATTGTACTATTTTAAACATGTTCAAATTTATATACAGTGTATCCACGCATAACCTGACCGACCTTTATTTTCGCCACTGTTGGTCCTAGATGCATACTTCCAATTACAAAAATGGTCAAAATTAGGTGCAGGATTAAGAAAAAAAAAAGGTTAAAGCGAAAAAACAATTTAGTGAACAATTACAGAATCTAAATTTTTATACGGTTCCCCGGTCCTATAAATTATATTTTGTAAAATTTCCCTGTTACACTGACAAGTAAGACTAAAAAAAAAGTGCCGTTATTCTAAGATTAAAATTGACCGGGTAATAGCTGTTTAAAGTTGGAGTATATTTTTTGCTGCATATTAGGGGTCGTTCACAAATTTAATAGAAATATAATTTTGTCACATATATTAAAGAAATGGTTGAGAGTAAAATTAGCATTGCAATGTAAATTTGAAATCTTTAATCATTCTGACATATTACTGCAAAATGTACAATTTGTACTGAACATTATAAGAGGATAAAAATAACAGATTATTTGTTAAATAAAAGGATGAAAAACAACAGCCTCAATTCTTTACAAAATTATACATATTTTAAAATGCTGTTAGATTACACTGTATTTCAAATTTTCCGTTGTGGTATGTTTTTTAGCTCTTGAAAATTGATTATTATGTATTTTTTAGCACTGAATCCGAAAATGATCTTCATTTTAAACCATCACGTCAGGAATTTTCTCAAATCACAAATTTCAAAGTTAAAAAGCTAAAAGTTAAAATTGATCCCCCTCCCCTCCCAACCTCATCGGACCCCGAGCTGTTTAGCTGTAAGAAACCCAGTATAAGCCAAAAAATCAAATAAATTATTGAATTAAATAAAATTAAATTGAATAAAAAAGTCTGACATCTATTTTATAGTATCAGATTTTTCGCTATTTTTTAACCATGAAATTTACGATTTGCGAAAAATCGTGACCTGACGGTTAAAAATGAAGGTAATTTTTTGATTCAGCGTTAAAAAATACATAAAATGTAATTATAAAAGTTAAAAAACACCAACCATCGCAGGTTTATGTTATCTAATCTAAAACTCTTTCTTAAACTTCTTGACGGTAATCTATCCGAAGTGTTTTGTGTTATCCTCTAATATTAAAATATGCATAAGATGATAAGAGTCGAAAATCATAATAATATTGCATTGTCATCGGATTTAAGTCAGTATGTAAAATTTAACTTCGATCGGACATTTGACAAATTTTAAACTGGAAAGACGATCGTTGCAATTTAAATAAAACCTCATGAAAATAACACAATTTTAGTTAAAAGAAATCATAGCCTCAAATCCTTACAAAATAAAACATATGTTAAAATACAATTATTTTAACTAATCTGAAACTTAACTAATAAAAGTTAATCGTAATATTTGTGCGATTTATTTCAAAGCGCAGATACCTTGAAATAAGTGTAAGTACTTTATACACGACCCCTGGAAGCATGGTCGAAATCATCTGTTTTGATATGCAAAAAAGTAGTTTAAGTCATGCATTTCAAAGTTTCATAACTCGGTCAATTTTAATGTTAGTTGAATGGGACTTTTTTTATCTTAGTTGTTAGTATCACAGTAAGTATGTCCCTTATAGGACCGGGGAACTGTATAAAAATTTAAATTTCGTAATTTTTTAATAAACTTTTTTTTTTTTTTTTTTTTTTTTTTTTTACACAAATCGCTTTAAAAATAAATCTTTACCTTATTTAAACCATTTTTGTGATTGGAAGTATACATCTAGGATCAACGGTTGTGAAAATAAAGGTCGGTCAGGTTATACGTGGACACACTGCATATATCACTGAGATGTACTATATGGCACTGACTGTAGAATCGGTGTGCATATAATTAATGGTTCATTTACACAAAACAATTTTGATACAGTACAGCCTATGACCAATAATTGCGGCGATTGGGTTTTCGGTTATGGTACACGCTTTAAAATATAACTTTTTTTGGCATATTACTTAGTATGTATAAATTCTGTAGATCGTCTACATGGCTTCACAAAAGATCTCAATTACTCTTCCGTTTTTTGGTGGAAATTGCTGAGTAGAAAATTTCAACTGTGTGATGCGTTTCATTGAACTAACTTTTAGAATACTACGTAGTATTCATACAAATCTATAGGTCATATACATGGCCGTTCAAAACAAAATCGACTATTGATGGTTACTGCAGAAATTGAGTTTTTAGCAGCGCTATATATTTTCTAAATTGTTTATTTAGACATATTTCATCGTAATAAACTGTGTAAAGTTTTCTTACAGTATTCTGAATATGTTGGAAAGTTTTACATAATCTACGCTGGACGCATGATTTTTCGTTCTTTTTGAATTTTTCAAGTGGGCAATCTAAAATTTATTAAATGTAGAAAATATATTAGTGTTTTCAACTTTAAAATATTGTTTTCACCTATAATTTGTAACCCGGGAATCTCGAGTTGAATTTCCTAGTATCTTTAAAATTTTAAATTTTAAAAGAATACAGTACTTAGATATGATACTGTGAGAAGCTTTAAAAAAAATGAATAAATAAATAAACTTTCATTTATTGTATTATTCTTTCAATATAATCTTTGCATTTTGTAAATCTGAATTATCTTGGACATTAGTTAAATTAATCAATGTCTGGCTATGGATGTGCTTTTACATAAAAGATTTTTATGTCATATAATTGCTAACAGGCTTTTAAAAGCAAATCTATTATAAAAAGATCTCTGAAATAGTAGACGTTTATCTGTTGTTGTTGTTGTTTTTTAAAACGATCAAGAACCTTTATCTATCTTATTTCATCATTTGTGTTGCTGCCAATTCCTGCTTATGAAGATAAAAGGTCTTAACAAAAGTAATAATTAAAATAAATTATTTTTACAGAAATTCGGATATTAAAAAAAAGAGAATTCAATTATTAAAAGAATGTAATATTTAAAATAAATACTTTTTAAAGTAAAAAAATAAGTTATTAAAAAAAGGAGCGTTTTTTCATTTATGAAACTTTCATGTGATTATTTATTTTGATATAAAAACTCTTATTTTGGTTCTGTTGCAAATAAATATCAAAACGCTCCTTTTTTAAAAAAAAAACATATTTTTTTCCTTTTTAAATATTACACTCTATTACTAATCGAATTCTTTTTTCTTTAATATCCTAATTTCTATAAAAAATATTTATTTTAATTGTTACGTTCTTTTATTCAGTTGCTTTTATATAATAATATTAAAATATTTATTTACTTAAAAGACGTTATAAAAACACATTAAAAGTAAATTAAAAACTCTTTATTTACATGTTTCAACTCATTTTCTGAGTTGTCGTCAGAATGTATATTAGAAAATTACAAATGAATAATGAAAAATGGAAAATGGAAAAAATCTTTTCTTTTTAAAAATTTTTTTCACTATGCATTTGTAAATTTCTATTATACATTCTGACGACGACTCAGAAAATGAGTTGAAACATGTAAATAAAGAGTTTTTAATTTACTTTTAATGTGTTTTTATAACGTCTTTTAAGCAAATAAATATTTAAATATTATGATATGATTAGAAATGGACGTAATTTTGACTTCGCACTTATTTACAGTTGCTTTTAATTAAAAATATATATGTATATCAAATATCTTCATAATGAAAAATCAAAAAGCTTCCATTAATTTAGTTTACTTTTTCGTTTATTATATCACGCTTTCTTTATATTTTCGTTATCTACTAATGCTTTGCGACGTCAGATAGATTTATTTATTGCCTTCATCTATATGCATTTGCTTTTATAGTTTTATGTCATATTTATATATTAAATAGAATGAAGTCTAATTTGTCATTAACAAGCTTGTAAAAGTAAATCTTTGGTAAAAAATCACTGCATTTATCACACGTCAGAGCGTTTTATTTTTTTTTCTAAACAAACGATCAAGGAACTTCATCGGTCATACTTCATCATTTGTTGTTACTCTCACTTCAGTTTATAAAGGCAAAATGTTTTTAAAGCATAATTATTTATATAATTAATTTTCAAGTAAATATGCTTAATTATTTCTGGGTTTTTTTTTTCTTAATTTATAAAAAGTAGCCAGTAAAAAAAGTTTTATAATTCTTTTTCTGTAATATAATACGTTCTCTTTAATACTACAACCGCGGTGACGGGTCAAAAAACATCGGTTCGAACAAGAAAACATTTTATAAAATAAGATAAAATAATTTAAATAAGTAAGTTAAATAGTTTTAAATAAAAATTCTGATGCAAAATATATTTTTTTTATAAAACTTGAGTAAAATTCCCCACGTTCTAGTGTTAAGCAATTTATTTTTAATCGATACATTTTTAAAGGACCGTTAAGTAAGCATTTTATCTTTTTTCTAAACAGACGATGAAGGAACTCCATAGGTCATACTTCATCACTTGTTTTTACTGTCATTTCTGTCTATAAAAGACAGAAGGTTTTTAAAGCATAATTATTTCTGTTATTAGTTTTCAAGTAAATATGCTTAAATATTTATTTATTATTATTATTTTATAAAAAGGAATCAGTAAAAGGTTTTATAATTTTTTTCTATAATATAATACTTTCTGTTTAAGGGGGGACGCCCTATACCTACCATGTTAAATTAATGTACATTTTTTCATAAACTGACAAATATATTCATTTTAAATTTTTTACATACATAATATGAATAAACCCTAATAAAAATTAAGCCAAATTTATAAACAGATATCATTTAGTTATTTGTTTTAATCTGGAATAAAAATCGCTTTTAAATGACAGAAAACTTACAGTTTTGTACAGAAAAACTTTTTAATAAAAATTGTGTACACATGTTTGTAACAAAAGTTCACTTCACATTTATCAGGAATACGTGTAAAATATTCAGGCATGATTAGAGACAATAATATGCAGTAGTTAATACAAAAAAGTACATCGAAGTTCACAAAACAACATTTTGCAAAAATTGCTATTAAAGTTTATGTATGATGTGAACAAACTGAATTTTTCTTCTTGTTGTCGTATAAAGAAAAGTGATATGCCAATCAAAAGGAGCAAAATAAAGGATTCTAAATATTAAAAAATAAAAATAAAACAATTTGTTTCACTAATTTGCCTTCCAACTGTCCTTAAGCAATTTAGTTTTAATCGATTCATTTTTAATGGATCGTTCAGTTTGAATTATAGAAGTTTGATGTGATAAATTGTTTATTGTGTTTGAGGTATTTGCTTTTACATAGAAGGTTTTTAAGCTATATTTCTGCATGAAATAGAATTATGTCTGTTTTGTCACTAACAAGGATGTAAAAGTAAATCTATTATTTTTTTTAAAAAAATACTGTTCTCATCACACCTTAAAGCCTTTTATCTGTTTTCTACAAAGACGGCCAGGGACGTCTATCGATCGTACCTCATCATTTGCAGTTACTGTCACTTTCTGTCTGCTTTCTTTATATATAAAAGAAAAATTGTATCATAAAAATATTTATTTAAATTAGTAATTTTGGAGAAAACACTCTTAATTTTTCGATTTTTTTGCCTAATTTGATAAAAGATATCTACTCAAATGTTAAACAATTCAAACATTTTTGTTTTCAATATCCTACAGGTTTATTTGTAAACTTTTAATTACTGTAATTTAAATGCATGGTGTCACTATAGGAAATAATTGATGCGTTCTATGTTCTCTTATAAGTATGTAAAAATTAATTAAAATAAAACTAGAGAACAGGAATTCGGCCTCTTCAGAATTTAGTGTCGCCCCCGGCATTTCCATTACTTCATTTTCTTCTGGTGGACTGGTGGCTTCTATTATTATGAAACAGCCATTATAAATGAAGCGTTAGGTGAAGATGAAATAGCAGACGTAAAAAGTTAGAACTCTGATTTTCTGGTCAGAATGGGAAAAAAAATGGCCATAATTTTTTTTTTTTTTTTTTGAAAAGAAAAATAACTCGGTTAAGCAGGACTCGGATAATCGGGACTCTACTGCAAAACATATTTAAATTTTAAGACTTAAAGCACACGCTTTTATTTTATGTAAAATGACGTCATTTGCATTAATCTAGATTCTTAAAATTAAATATAGTTTATAATTTCCATATTTTAGTTCCATATTTTATCATAAATCATTCATTTATATTTTTCTCAAAATAGCACGTATTTTATTTTTTTTTTTCAATTTTTATGAGAAAATGGCATTAAAAAGATATAATTGCTATTTTTCAACAATTTTTTCTTTACTTTCTACAGAAATGGAGAGCTTGTGTTGCCAAAATGAAACAAATGTCGCTAAAAACTACGAAAAAATTAATATTTCAAAAACAAATGGAGATGAATTTTTAAACAAATTGCATTAAAAAGTACTTTTTTTCCAATACGACGGTATAAACATTGAAAATGTGCGATGCTTAGAAGTTTTAAAAAATGCTGTAGAGTATTTAATCGCACAATGAAACATCGACTTTTCTTTTATGGCTAGCGTACACAATGTAACGTTATTTATTGGAGACAAAATAAGCTGGGAGAAAGAAATAGCATACCGGGAACTAATAAATGCATGTAAGTTCAGCATTTAATTTTTACTCTGAATAGTGCGAAAGCAAGTAAGTGATTTATTTTAATAAATAATAGTCAAGCGACGCAATTGTTTGATATTTATAAAATGAAATTAATATGTATTATAAACCTGCATTTCAATATATATTTTCTAATATCCTACTGTTTTCCTTGTTAGCCCCCGGAATGCTATTTCTTTCTCCCAGCTTATTTTGTCTCCAAAAAATAATGTTACCTTACAGACGCTAGCCGTAAAACAAAGCATTACGATTAAATACTCTTTAGCAATTTTTAAAGCTTCTGAGCATCGCACATTTTCCACTTTTATATTGCCGTATTGGAAAAAAAAAGTTCTTTTCAATGCATTTTGTTTGAAAACTGTATCTCCATTTATTTTTGAGAGATTAATTTTTTTGTAGGTTTTAGCGACATTTGTTTCATTTTGGCAAATCAAGTACTCCATTTCTGTAGAAAGTAAAGAAAAAATAGCTGAAAAATAGCAATTATATCTTTTTGTTGCCACTTTCTCATAAAAACTGAAAGAAAGTGTAATTAAAATACGTGCTATTTTGAGAAAAATATTAATGAATTGCTTTCTTATTGCTGCATTTGTGTATTATTCTGATATAGTGACGTCCTACCCATACTTTATTGTAGATGTTTATGATTGAATCGTAAATGAGGAATTCTTCAGCGGATTCGGATGGCGTCGTTTTATATAAAATAAAATCGCGTGTTTTGAGTCTTAAAACTGAGCTACAGTAGAGTTCCGATTATCCGAGTTCCCCTTAACCGAGTGTCCGCTTTCACCGAGTTATTTTCTTTTGATGGACTGATGGCTTCTATTATTATGAAACAGCCATTATAAATGAAGTGTTAGGTGAAAAAAAAAATTATGGCCATTTTTTTCCCATTCTGACCAGAAAATCAGAGTTCTAACTTTTTATGGCTGCTCTTTCATCTTCACCTAACACTTCATTTATAATGGCTGTTTAATAATAATAGAAGGCATTAGTCCATCAAAAGAAAATGAAATAATGGAAATGTCGGGGGCGACACAAAATTCTGAAAAAGCAGAATTCCTGTTCTCTAGTTAATTTTTAATTATTGTATTTTAAATGGACGGTTTTTCTACAGGGAATAATTGATGTCTTGTATGTTCTATTATAAGTATGTTAAAAGTAACTAAAATGCAAAAAAATGTGATGCAAGTTTAGCAATTAATTTATACTCTAACTAGCGCGAAAGTAAATAAGTAATTCCTTCAGATGAATGACAGTCAAACGATATAATTGTTTTTTAGTTATAAAATGCAATTAATATGTATTATAAACCTACATTTCAATATTTTTTTACCAATATCCTACTGGCTTCTTTGTTAATTTTAAAATATTATACTTTAAATGGATGATTTCGCTACAGGAAATAAATGATCACTCAGCATTTTAAAAAGCTCTAAAACCTGTATAACTTGCTTACTGAAAATTCCATAAAAATTTCTAGTGAAGATTATGGTTTGAAAGTTATATATTGTCATCGTTAATTTTGTAGTAAAACTTACTATGATGAAATAGCGAGCGGCTAAAAATAATTCCGTTTTAGATCACCTTCCGTATAAATTTCATATTTACTTCTATAAGAGATGCTTAACAAGAATATTTGAACAGCAGGAAAGTACAGTCGTGGGAAAAAAAAGTTAAGCACCCCCTAGTAACTCTACAAGAAATTGTTTTAGAAGAAAGTTACTGGTACCAAACGATTGGAAATAAAGCCTACTTTTAAATGATGCACATAAAATTTATTTAAGGGGCCTTCTACATATCAAAACGAAACCAAAATTTGTTTTTTTTAAGTAGCAATAACCAAGCTTGACACAGTAAATAAATTATTCTTCAGCCTTCAATTAGGCTAAATATTTTCATGAAATTCGTACAATTATTTTCAAATTATTTATATGAAAATGAGTATATTTCAGTGGTTTACGACTGAAGTTCGGTACTCAATTGCAGAAATTCTGCAGAATGACTATGCCACTTCTATTAATATATTATTTGTTGCCAATAGGACACTTTCACGAGCTTAATATGTTCCGACTATTGCCAGCCGAAATGTTTCAATAAAATCAGTAAGATATATATATATGTATATACTAGGGGGCTCTGAACCCTGCAAGCTACGCTCGCCAACCCCCGGTCAGGCATCGCAGAATCTAAAAACACGCTAATCTGATGGGGTTTAAAAATATTAGAGAAGATTGAATTATACTGAAAAAAAGCTGTGCAGATCTCCCTGCAAACAGGTTTCCATTCAATTCACTTTGATTCAAAAATTTAAGGGTGAAACAGTTGCTGTTAAGACATCAATTGTTGTTTTCGTTTTTGATTAAAGAGGATCAGTTAAACATTTGAAAAGAAGCTAAAATAAAATAAATTAAGTACAAGAGTCTTTGTCTCCCGGTATTTTAAAACAATCTCTATAACAATAGCCTAAGTCATGTGACTATCATCAACAGTTCCATGCGGACCACTTCGCTTTTTATACTCTAGATGCCATTTTGGTACTTTAATGTTAGCCAGGCACAGGTGATAAGTCGTCAAATATTATTCTATCGTCAAATATTATTCTATCGCCATCATTTCATCTATATTATAATAGTTCAAGTCGTCAACTGCTATAAACAAATACGGTCTGATCCCTTCGCCGTTCATATGAAAGTTTGGCAAAGATGTCATATACCTGATATTGGCGTGATTTTTTAACGACGCCAATTTGAGGAACGCATCAACAGCATAAACAGCAACATCCCGCTTACCATATCAAGCAAAATAACGATACTTTGGCGCCAGTTATGTGCCTGTTCCGTATATGACATTGGCGTCAGAAAAAAATCGCTCTAATATGAGACCGTAAGTTTCCATTTTGATTAAAAAATATTTTTTTTTTTCGAATAAAACTACATAAAAGTTGCCATGGTCGCAAAGAATTCTAGATACTGTTACGCTAGCAGGATGCAAATCTCGCCAATGGCTTTTTTTCAACTCGCCAGTTAGCATTTTTTTTTTCGAGTGGTAATATTTGGCCAGATACGCTCCGCAGGTTTGGCGTGATTTTTATTTTTTTACGAAAATTTGGCGAAAACCTCGTTTTCAAATACCAGTTACATATGCATTTTTGGTATTTCTTAGATATCCCGACGACCAAAAATCTATCGCCAAACTATAAGATTTAATGCCAATAATGGTTGATCGTAAATGTCACATTCACTTGACTTTAAGCAAGTTACACGTGTTTACGTCATCGAGTGACTTTTATTTCGGCGGTTTATTCGTGTATTTATTAATGTTATACTAATTTATTTGTTCTTTCGTTATTTAAAATAAAAATTATGTCAATTTGTATAATTTGGCGTGTGTTTTGGCGATTTATATAATTTGGCGAAATTGGTCGACGGAATAACTAAGTAGTACTGTATTTCTTAATTATTTTCTATTATTTTCTAAGGCAAATATAAAAAAAATAATTAATAATCATAGAACAAAATAATTTATATAATTTGGAAAAAGAAATAAAAGTAAATAAACATGTATTATCAAATAAACAACAATAGCCGGGTTACCCTGTCGGAGTTTTCCAAAAAAAAAAAAAAATATCAGTTCGATTAAAATTTGAGTTGCCATCATTAGAAAAATGTATATAAAATTAGAAAAAAATTAATATTTCGAAAACTAATTCGAATTTAAAAATTCTAATACCAGTTTTGAAATCTGCGGATCAATAATGATGTTTGGTGTTAATTCCATAGCAAAGTATTGAAATCGCTGTGAAACATAATCAGTTGTTTAATCAGTAGATTCATACTTCCGTTTCACACTTCCGTTTCATAAATTTGTTTCATTAGGATTTTATATATATAGGATATATATATATATATATATATATATTACACCAGGTGGTAATTAACGTTGAATACTGGCAATGTTGTAAAATTGTTATTAAACAATTTAAAAAAATTTTTAGGTATTATAAATAATGTAATTTTTTTTTTATTTATATTATATTAATTATATTTATCGCGGTGTTTCAACATGGATTAACTGACTGCATGGGTTTTAATTTCTCTGTTAACTTAACTGTTTTATTCATCTTAATCTTATCATGCTTTTTGGATTCCATGTGCGGGAATATATTTTGAAAATCTACTGGGAATTATTCGGTATGTTTTGTAAGCTATTGCTATAGATTGAATATTTAATGGGTTGTAGTTTTTTTTTTTCATTTCATGTCATTTGATTATATTCTGTTTTCATCTTGGGGCTATTCTTATGGTTATATTGGGTGTTTGAGTACAGGGGAAATTTTTTTTTCAGCTTATAGCTTTTTTCTCACAGAAAACTACCGATTTGCTTATATCATTGAATTCTGTACTCTTGAAAACGTAATTCAATATATAAGTTTTTCAATTTTTTTCGGAATCCATATTCTTCTTTTTTTTCTTCCATGTTAATTCTTGTAATTAGGTATAAGGTACTTTATTTTATGCATACAGTTCTATATTGTTAGTTTGTGGCACATTTTGTTGTCAATCATTCACAATATTGCGGTTTTTGATGATGGTCGGTAATGTTTAATTAATGGTTATATATATATATATATATATATATTAAATTATGCTTTTCTGAACATAATAGACGGGACCTTAAACCATCATATTAACGTTTTTCAGTCATAATTCGAAAATTACTTGGAAGAAAAATTTGAAATTTAGAATTCGCATAAAGCAGGGCATAATAAATATAAATCTATCAAAAATAATGTAAGTTGGAATTCACACTTTTTTTCGAATATCAATTTTATAATTCATAATGCATATTATATTTTTTTAATTAAAAATTCGATGTACTTATGTTTGGATTTTTTAGTACTAAAACAACACAAAAAATTATCAAATTAGGATTATAATTTCAGGAGATATTAATAAAAATATGAAAATATAATTTAACATTAAAATCTCTAACTTTTGAACGTTTATAATTTAAAAATTCATCACCCAAATGACTTGAAATTTCGTTTCTAGGCATAATTTGAGTCAAATATTTAAAATATATTGTCCAAATTGGGTGTTGACATTTAAAAAATCAAAGTTTGGCCTGCTTTTGATTTGTAGATGGTCCCCTAAGCAAATTTTATGCAGTGTGATTAAAAAGAACATTAACAAAATGACATGGCAAATCAGGCATACAACAAGGATAAAAAATCACAAAGGAACATAGGGTATCAAACCACTTATTGTGCCACAAATACAGGGTGTTTCATCCTAACTGAACTCGGGTCGACGGTCATAATTTCGAGAAAAATTAAAACATTACAATGAAAATGCAACGATATGGACCTTGTTTTGTGTGAAATGGGATAACACCACGAAAAGTTCTGAAAAAACACGTTGTTCAAGCAATCGATGATACCGTATGAATTGATCATGTGAGTCCAAAATGTGGGGCGTCCAGTGCATACTGATGGCGCGTATATTGCAAACTTCTACCACTTTTGTTTGGTGTTATTACATTTACAACAAAGGTGAGAATGTCTGTTAAATGTTTTGTTATAATATACTTCTGTTTTCTGAAAGTTATGACCGTCAACCCAAATTGAGTTAGGATGAAACCCCCTGTATTTGTGACACAATAAGTGATTTCCGACCCTATGTTCCTAGGTGATTTTTTATCCTTGTTGTATGCCTGACTTGCCATGTCATTTTGTCAACGTTTTTTTTAATCACCCTGTATACACCATTTAAGGGGGTAGGATACCTTTGAACATGTCGAAAAAGTAAAAAATACCACTATGTTCCAAGCTTCAAAACTTGTGTAATAATTCAAAAATAAAAATCAAACTTCATTTAAATATAAAGCTCATATTTAAATTTATATTAAAAATTATATATATACTTGTAAATTCATAAATAAATATGGAAATGATAAGTTTAAAAATATATGATAATAAGAAAAAAAATCTTGCGCGCATGATAATATCTGGAGATATGCATATAAAGAGGACATTTTGGTGAAAATAAATGCATAATAGAGTTATCTTTATACTACAACCAGAATACTTGTAAAAAATATTGACTAAATTAAAAAATTAACAAAAAATTTAAAAAAAATCCCTTTTTGAAAAATATTTTCAAAGTACAAAAACAGAAAAAAAAATAAAATTTTACATTTTTCTGGTTTTAAGTTGTAGATAATACAGAAATGAATATGCGATAAAAAATTTCTTTTGATTGTCAGGCATTGTTTTTTAGTAACACTGCGCGCTGTATCAAAATCTATCGTTTTGAATAAACGCAACGCAAAGTTGAATTATCCTATGTAGTCTTAATATGTAGTCATAATAAAACTACCATAATCAGTAAACTAATGGGAATTTTTTAATGCGGTTTTTTGCATATTGTTCAGAAATGATTACGGAATCAAAATATGTATTAAAAAAATTCGAAAAATTTTATGGTTTAAAGATATCCTACCCCCTTATAAGTAGACTTTATTTTCAATCGTTCGGTACCGGTCAAATTCTTTTATAATAATTAGTTCCAGAGTTAGTAGGGGAAATTTGCTTTTTTCCCATGACTGTTCATTTCAGATTAGATGTTAAAGAGTTTTTAAAAATCAATATTAAATTTATCCCATTAAAAGGGAGTTAATATAAGTTATCGACTTAATGACAAAGTGATGATCAAAATTGAAATAACTTCTATAAAATACGTGTTTTAATGTGCTAGTATAGTTTTTGTGTTATAAGATAAATCTGAAATTCTCTGGGTGGAGCACTATAAACGGATGACGTATCGTAAGAAGTTATCACGTTTTTAAAGTTTTCATAAAAGGACATATTGTCACTATTACCGAATTGGTATTCAAGATATAAGAACAAATTTAAATAAATAACAAAACAAGCATTGCATAACTTTCAATGTATATAGTCTAAAATTTCAAATCTTCTAAGAAAATTAGATTATAAAATATTTTAACATAATTTTGGGAGTTAACAGAATTAAAAACAGCTGACTGGCTTATATAATTTAAATTAACTGTCTAGACCATTTTTTGTATCAAACTGTCTATCAACTTCAATTTATAATAGAAAAGAAAATCCTACGATTACTATTTGGAGATATTGTTCTTTGTACTGCATAAATCTTAATGATTAATATAATTTATTCCAATGTATATTCTTTAAATGAAAATGTTTCTACTGAGCGGAATGTATTTCTAATTATTATTTGCAAAAACAAATGTAATAATAAAGTAAGATTTGATGACATATTTTTCTAAGAAATTTATTCATATTTTCTAGATAATTTTTCTCGACATTACTTTTACAAATACTTTCTAAAGATGATTATATTTCGTTATTTTTTTTAATTTAATATGGGAAGTAAATTAATTAATAAAGCTATTCCAAATGTTAAAACTGAGTTTATAATTGATTTATTGTAGGACCTTGGTAAACATCAGTCAAATGTATGTTTTAAGACATATTACGAAAGATGTTCTGTCAGCTCAATGTAGCGTTTATATTAAGATTTCGTGAATTAATCTGGATTGTGTGAAATTTGCTTTTCAAATTGACTTGGACTGCTGTAAGCGGCGTAATTTTGGTGACCAAATTGTTACTATGATAAAGTTAACCGTCGCTTAAGTTACATGCAGTCTTTTACGGTCCTTATTACCGATGGCAGGGAAATCATTAACCGAATTTGCACACAATAGTGCTTCTCCACAGTGCTCCTTTAACAGTATCTAATAAATATAATTGCCCAAAAATATTTATCTTAATGCCGCAAAAAAAAATACAATTCTGGTTGAAATATCCAACTTATTCTGCTCTATCATGTGTTAAAAAAGAATAGTTGCAGAATCAACGGGCACAGTTATTATCTACTAACTACAACACATATTATTAAAAGATTACTTACTACAGTTGAGAATGTGAAATAACCAAACGAGTCAACGGATAACAATCTACCTTTATCATATCATATTATCCTTCCACTTTTTCAACCTCACATTGTTATTTATCTTTTCTATGATACCGTAGTTGAACATCTCACAAGGTCTTTTTCAAAAAACTAACATTTATCCGGCCAGGGACGGGAGGAAGAAGTAGCTTTCACATTCCTTAGTTTTTAAAATCCAGCTTAGATTAATCAAACACACGAAGCTCAAATTAGTGGAAAACGATTATAGAAGATTCAATACTAACTTTTGACAATACTGAATATAAAATGAGAATTTCGCGAAATTAGTCAGCTTTATCCAAGCTAGTTTTATTCAAAGTGATATATATTTGGTCGCCAAATTTGACGATATCTCGGACGAGACCTAAGTAATTCCTATGCACATGCTAATCCGCATCGGAATCGGTCGGTATACACGAGTACTGTCGAAGGCAAAAAATCAGATTTTTCAAAATGTCACCCACATTAGAAATTCAGGCATTTTATAAGATAAAGACAAAACAAAAAATGCTCCGGAATCATTGTATCAAGGTCAAACACTTAAGAAAGAAACCTTTTTCATTTTCTAATTTTTTGTACATCATTTTAAAATTAATTTTAATTTTTAATTTTTAATGGCCGCCATTTTGAAACAAGATGGCGAATGAAGTGGCCTACGAGCTTGGTCGAGACATTGCTATATAACATGCACGTGTCTTGTCACATCTAAATCAGTTAATAAATACGTGTGTTATAGCGTGACAAAAATCAGATCGTTTCAAGATGTCAGCCATGCTAGAAATTCAAAGCGCTATAACTCAGCCATTTGTTAAGATGACGAAACAAAAAATGCTCTGAAATCTTTGTATCAAGGTCAAACAAATAAGAAATTATAATTTTTTTTATTTCTAATTTTTTTGTACCACATTTAAAATTTAAAATTATTTTAAAAATTTTAAATGGCCGTCATTTTGAAACAAAATAGCGGATTAAGTTGGCCAACGAACCCGGTCGATACATAGGTATCTACTGTGTACACACTAAGTTACATACAAATCGGTTCATAAATACACGTGTTATCGCGTGATAAAAATCAAATCGTTTCAAGATGTCAGCCACACTAGAAATTCAAAGTGCTAAAACTCAGCTATTTCTTAAGATATATACAAAACAAAGAATGCTCCGGAATCTTTGTATCAAGGTCAAACACATTAGGAAAAAATCTTTTACATTTTCTAATTTTTTAGTACCTCACTTTAAATTTAATTTTTTTGTTATTTAAATGGCCGCCATTTTTAAACAAGATGGCGGATAAAGTTGGCCAACAAACTCGGTCGAGACATTGGTATGTACTGTGTACACACCAAGTTGTATCCAAATTGGTTTATAAATACTAGAGTTAGAGAATGAGAAAGATCAGATACATATATATATATATATATATATAAACATTTAAACGGAGGGTACTTTCGTGGTCAGGTGGTCATGATCGGTGAAAATATATCAAACTTTTTCGGAATCGCTTTCTTTCGAGTGGCTGCAATAGGTAGCTTTTTGTAATGAAAGCTACCTAAAAATATATATTAGGTAAATATGCCAGCAATGGACATTCTCCCAATAATGGATGCGCTCAATATTTTTTGGTTTAGAAAAATAACCACCAAAAATTTCAATTTTACCATTTTTTTTAATAATTCTCGAATAAAAGTTTTATAATCTGTGGTTATTATTGACAATCGTAATCACACAATGCGGGAAGTAGAAAATAATGTTTCACAGTTACTCTGTCTTTAAGTGAAAATGTTACATAAAGCTAAGGGCTGGTTAATCATTTTCATTTTCTTACGAAAATTGTTTTTTTTTTTTATTGTAATAGAAAAGAACACTAGGGAAAATTTACAAAATTAGATTTATTTTTATGGTTTTGGGACAAGTGGCCATTACTGGCTCTTGGCGCAACTTGTCCCTAAAGGGACTTCGTTCCATAAAGCCTCAATCAACCAACCAGCCAACAGTTACTGGAATACTCAATTAATTATATTCCAGTAAAGACAACTAGATACGTGCGCGCAAACACTACTGGTCACATACACGAGGTCCAGAAAGAGCCGCCACGGCGTCCACGAGGGACCCCGCTTTGACCCCGATCTAGCCCTTAATAATACTGAAGTCCGAACATCATGACAGAACCCGACTCATGAAAACTCTAAAGAGGGATCGGAACAGCCTCGACCCGATGCAAGGGCTCCGTCGCATCAATGATTCCTAATCGCGGGACACATCACAGGAACTAAACCCACTCGTACCCAAGGACTTCGCGTCCTCTGAGGAACTCTCCCATCTCTGATTCAAGGCTGGGCCCGAAAGCAGGTTAGTAGATAGACATAAAAATTAGGAAAGTTAAATCTGTATCCCATCGCACCACCTAGAAAAGGGCAGTAACCATCCACCACTGGAGGGGTGCGTAGGGTAATCCTCCAACGCGTATTTACAAGGTGGCTTAATAGCTCAATATCAGGCAACAGATTAAAAAACAAAGCAAAAAGGTTTTCAAAACCCACTCGGATCCAGGAGAACTTCGGAGTTAAGTCTAACAAACCCTCCTTGATGTTCAAGGCACAAAACAATGTTTGTAGATAGATACAAAAATTAAGAAAGTTAGAGCTCATTGCCTGATTGGATCTTCACAAGGGGTCGCTAAATTCCCTAAGACCGCTGCTCCGAGAATTCCCAAGGACAACGGCCCACCCAGTGAAAATCAATGTCCAAGCATGAGGGAGGGAAAAAGCAAAAGGTGTTGCTCGGTGGTAGCCGTCTGTGTCCCGTTAGCTCCCTGATTCCTGTGCGTCCACCTGCTGCAGCCACCCGAAGGCCCCATCGCACACTCGAAACCCGGATCTTGACAAGAGGCCATTGTCTTCCGTTCCGAAGAAGGTCGTAGCTATGTCGATTCTTTCCGAGTGACCTCAAAGCTCCTCACACCCATGAATGTCGCATGAACACTCCAACGATGCAACATGAAGGTGGCGCGAAGCAACCACCCACATACTCGCTCGGAAAAGGCAAGACCGCATTACGCCTCCCTCTTCCAGGTCAACGCCGGAACTCCTCTTGGATCCCTTCATCCTTCACCAGGTTGTGGTCTCACACGATGACGCACTTTCGACAGGCTAACCAAGCGCACGTTACTCCTACGGGAGTAGCCTGAGGGCTGGACGTGGGACTCCATCGGCGACCTGGGGCACTCAGGTCCCCTACTTTGGCCTATTCTCCGAAGATGGAAAGGGACCGCTACGGCGACCTCGGCCGGCCTTCGGGTCATCCTTCCGCGCACAAGGCCGGATTGATTCGGAATCACCCGAGGGCTCCCGCACCCAAATTCCAGTAATAGGAACATCATTTGACATTAATAAAAAGTAATTTCAACAATGGCCATAGTGAATAAAATATTTTGATTTAACTAAAAAACTAAGTAATCAAATTTGTATTCTATGTTTTTCAGGTTGTAATAAGAACAAAATAGCGGATTTAAATTATTTCCGTTTGGTACATAAAATTTTCAATGTTAAACGAGTCCATTGTGTAATTTCAATAGGGAATAAAATATTTTGATTTAACTGAAAAATTAAGTAATCAGATTTGTTTACTATGTTTTCCAGGTTATAATAAGAACAAAATAGCTGCTTTAAATTCATTTCGTGTTGTGAGTAAAAAGTTCAATATTAAACGAGATTATTATTTTTTAATTCTGCCTTGCATATTTTATAGTCTGACAATAAATCAAAGCTATCCAGAAAGCAGAGTATTATTTTAAAATGCTCAGGGAAAGTCGGTTGTGATGGTGATCAAGCACTCCCTTTTCAAATAAAAACACAGTCCCCTTTCAAATAAAATTTTTTAAGCCACACGAATTGTTGCAAATCCCTTACATTCTGTCTCCAGTATTTGATTATTCGTCTATGACAAAACAACTCCATACAAAAAAAAATACTACAAATAATATTTACTCTTACAGTAGCAACGAAACTTGTAAATCTGTATATCAGCGCTCTAAATTGTCATTTATGCAGTTTTACTTTGAAATTCATTTAGTATTTAAAACATTCAACCCACAGTTTGTTTTCTTTCATATTTGTATTACTTATTAGTGCAGTAGAGTACCGTTATTCCGAATTAATTGGGACCGAACACCGTGCGGTTTGGCTGGAATTCGAAATAGGCGGATTTCATTAATTAATTCAACGTATTGACTTGTTAAGGCATACATTAAGTGCAGGGACATCTACTAGTGTTAGCTCTATGCAGCGTTGATAGGCTCGTAGTGAACAGGTTCACTGAAACTGGGAAGGGAAGGGCAGTGACCTTCGACGGCTCATCACCCCACCCTACCTATCCCTCTCCCTCCCGCGCTCCAAGAATTACTACCAGGGTTACTGCATTTCCGCTGCCGCCGAATACTGGCGTATAGATTCCGTGTTTTCGCCAACGTTGATAAATGATTTTGAAACTCGCCTCCCGGTCAGTGTTTACTCTAGCGGAGTTTGATGAACTGTGTGCGCTTATTGTAAATTTATTTTAAAAATTGTGCTTCCGTGAGTATTGAGTTTCTACTTTACCGAGTCACGTTCGTAGTCCTTGACGCCAACGGTTAAACATTAAACATGGCATGTAAACGAAGTCGTTCTTAGTGTACTTTAAAAGAAAAACTTGAAATGTTAAAAGACTGAACAAGGGAGAAAATGCTACTAAATTATCATCGGAATATGGTGTCGTAAAAGCCACGATAAATGACTGGAAAAAATCGCCTGAGCAGTTTTGTTCTGCTTCAAGTGAAAAAAGTGAAGAGGATTAAAATGAACTCACAATCCTGCAAAAACTTAAGAAAATTACAATAAAAGATGTGATTTACTGGTTGGCTGAAGCATGGGATAACACCACTAAAGGCGCAATTTAAAAAAATCATGGAAAAATCTCTGGCCTACATTGGAATTTGTTGAAACAGTTTTTACACCAGTGAAAGACTCTCAACTTCTTCCATTAGTCAAGAAAATCTCTCGCTATGAAGATGCACAAGAAAGCTGTGTTGAAGAGTGGACTGCTTTTGACGACAATTGCCACCAGGAGTACGGAGACAAAAATATCGTAGCAATGGTGCAGTACACGTCAGCTGAGATCGACAGGGAGGAAAACGAGGAAAAGTTGCTCAAACTGAACTCATATCACACACGGACGCGGCAAATGCTCTTGATCTCGCCTTACGCTACGTCGAACAACACGCTTCATCAACACCAAATGATGTTATGTTCAAGCGCCGATGGCGGAACATTGCATCCTGAAGTCGATTCAGTGCTCTTCGTCAGAAAAAATCACTGATTTTACTTCTTAAGTGTGTGTAAGTTAGTTATTTTTGTGTTTAGCAGTGATTAAAAATGATTCTATAGAATTGTATAAAAGGAGACGACAAGTACTGTAAGTAATCAGCTTTCAATCCAATTCGGCTTCAGGCGTTTTCATAAAGATTAAGCTATATGCATGTATCTATTTAAATTCTTTGTATAACAATAAATGTACGTTTTTTCACGAACACCTTTTTAAATTTTCTTGTTTATAAGTTAAAAAAAATCGGTATTTTTCTGAATTCTGTTCGGAATAGGCGAATTTTTGGAATAGTGGGATTCGGAATACCGGAACTCTACTGTATAAGTAATATCCAAATAATTTTGAGAATTTTTCTTCTTGAAATGCATCGAGAAAACGATTCCACGCACTTGTATAATTTTTTTTCTTTAGTCCCCAGCCCCTTTCACAGGCAAAATTTTCTTTTCGATTTACTTTTAACCCTCTAAGTGTTTGGGGCGTATTATTCCGTTCACTAAGCTCCAGTTTTCACAGCAATACAAGCAATATTTAAGATAATATAATTCTATAGATTTGTGGAATTTTAAATACATTGAAGAATTATTAATACTCTTAAGGATTACATTCCTATTTGTAATTGAGTTTTTTTATAATGTTGAAATAATCATATTTTATTAGCATTTAACACAAAATGCAAAGAAAACAACATTACAATTTTACCCTTTTGCAAGACGCTTGGAGGGTTAAGAAGGTTAAAATTAATTTAATTCTTGTTTTCATTGAATTACATGGAGTTTATCAAAAAATAAAAAAGTCAAATTTTATCATATACTTTTATACTATCATATACCCATCATATACTTTTTTTTATTTTACTTCGAAATTTCAACATGACTACGCATACTTCGCTGTCAGGTTCTTCAGAAGAATTATCCTTTTTAAATTCAAAAATCTGAATTGAATCAACATGAAATGTATTTCAGCTGTAAATTGATAAAATCTCTTTTAGAAGATGTGAATCGGAAAGCCCAGCTTTTTGGACATTTAACAAACTTGACACTTGCACCACAGGAGACGATTTATTGCTTTTACAATCAAAGGATTCAAGCGAATGGCGTTCCAAGAGATCATTTTGATATATTATAGAAAAGCGCTCTTTATCGGAGTGCTAGGAATTACTTTGAAAAAAAAAAGAAAACGTAACTTTTAAATTTCAAATGAATAGTTTTAAAGTTTATATTCCACTTTTCTAAATTTTTCGTGATATGAACAATTTGAAAATATAGTTAAATGCCTATATTTTGTGATGTTTTCAAATATATATGTATTTTATATTTCATCAATCATCAATGTTTCGGCATTTCAGTAAAATATACATTTGCATGTAATAACAGTAAAAGATGTGATCGTTAAATATTGACTCGTTATAGCTAAAGTTAGCATAATATTTTTTTTCAGTTCGCCGGGCGATTTGATTCCGACACGGCTTTATGTAACTCGTTGTATTTTGTAGGTTCATTAAAATAAGCATGAACAGTAAGAACGTCTTTCTATTTTATTTTTTTTGGGGGGGGAGAGGGGGTTAAAACTGTTTGACTGTCTTGGTTAGAACGTTACGATCATATTTTGAAGAAAAATTCTAAAAACCGGACCTTCGTTTAAAATGAAATCTGGCCCATTACTAATATTCATATCTGTTCAGGATTCGAACTCGACAAATTTTGTTTGAGTAGTCAGTGGCCTAACCACTGGATAATCAAGTGGGCTTTTGGAAAACGGATTAAAAAAACAATGTTTATCAAAATAAAACAAACTTCAATGAAATATCTCTTACATTCGTAATACTGCGGAAACAATATATTGTTATCCACATTAGAATCGTGTTACACCAACCGAAACTCAAAATTTCTCTTTCATATCAGCCGCAAATTTGTACCCCAACCTGACGCAAATCTAACGGATTCCGAATCGAAATCAGATACACGGAATGAAGTAAAATGAATCCATGTTTTAATGTCATTACGAAAATATACTCTGTAATTATATTGGGTTGATGAATAATTCATGAGCGTTTTTTGTTTTTTTATAAAATTTAACAAATTCCTCTAGAAATAAAGTGCATTGGCAATATGTTGTATATTATTTGAAAGAGAACTTTTTGCTCTACAAGTGAGTATATTTTATTTTGTTGATTTTTGCTCAGTAGTGTAGTGTTCAGCGCGTTTCTCTTTACTTGTCCACAGTTTGATTCCGGACTGCAAACTGGGCAAGGTTCATACAACTTTTCATCCATTTGGTGTCGATGAAATAAGTTCCGAACTTGCTTGGGAACTAATCACTGAGGGTCCTGCGATACATTTGCCAGAACATACGATGTATAGCACCTCAAAGCCCAATGTTAAACAATACAATTCTGTACGCTGGAGACATAATATATAATAGATTGTAGCGCTGCAGGTTTAACCTCTCGTATATTTTTGTGTTTTTTTAGATCATTAAAGAAGAATGTCAATTGGGCAAAACTGAGGTTTTAAGACACAGTTTTCTTTTTTCATTCGCCATACTTTTTTAGACTTAGCTACATCAGATTTTTCTCTGTACTGTTTGCTTTCTAACGCTTTGCTTGGTGCATCGTTCAATAAAGGCGTAGACATGGGGGGTTGTTGGACAGATTTAAAAAATAAAAACGCTAATAAATTAAACCTCAACTCAATGTTTCTAATATCAGCTTTCTATTTTAAGTAGAAAATTAAATATATGCTGATTTATTTTCAGTATATTGTTTTTCTTTTTTAATTATAAGACTCATACGGCTTTATTTTTAATGCATTTTCGTCTAAATGACATGAACACAGACATACAGACAAGCATATCATTTTTTAAATCCTAATAATATTGAATCTAAAATATCTGCAGAAATAGACATTTCCAAAAACAAAAGGAGTAAGAAAATCCTATCTGATCAAAAGTTATGCCTGAACAATGCATGAAAAAGTAATACAGATGAATTATACAAACTCTTTCATTCGAAGTCGGTTAACAATGATTTTCAGGCCTTTTCATGATTTTTTCAGTAATTTTGTGCATGGACACTTGCATGTAAAATCACACTTTACCCAAACTATCTTCTAACATGTCTCTGTAAAATAAAATTACGAAAAGTGAAGATGCTAAGTTATTTTTACATATCATAACATGATGATATTAACATATCAGTTAATATCCCTAAACTTTGGTTGCACATATTAAAATAATTTTTTTTTCAATTTAATCTATTCATCTTACATTTCCCAAAGTGAAGTGTGCACTACTATTTTTGATTTTAACAAAGTTTGCCTCTTGCATTTTAAGCTCTACATTTATTTACATTGCCTTACAATAGATGAGGCCACTGCAGGCCAAAATTGTTCATTTGATATTCTTTTATTCATTTTTCACCTCATAGACGGCGCCATATTAAAAATCATTCGAAATTGTAGTCTACTTTTTGTCTAATAGATGGTGCCATTGCATGTTTTCTGGATTGTAATTGGGTAAAGTGACTTTTGACTGAATATATAACGAACATTTTGAACTCAAGACGGTTTTGCTCTAATTTTAGAAGATATACGACAACGTTCCTGAGGAAGATCATAGAAGAATGACCGAAACGGAGATATTTTAACTTCATTTTAATGTTTGTATAAGTTTATTTTTGACTTTACAACAGTTTTGTACACCGTGTAGTAAACTAATGATATTTTATCAAGTGTATATAAAACTTTTTACGGTGTAATTGTCCAGTTCTTTTATTATTTAATTAATTTATTTAAATTATTTTTAGCAGCATATATTTAACTTCTTTTATAAAGAGTTTTCTGGTTCGAATCGACATCTATTCATTTGATAAGTGTCAAAATGACCAGCCACCGTGGTTCTAGTGTTAACAGGTACTATCTAGAATATTTACGTTGTAACAAACCCCTGTCTTCATAATCAATAATCAATTGAAGTTCATTATAAAAAGGATCCCTAATATTCTCTCTCTCTCAAACGGGTATACGTGTTGGTTGAACAGTGTCGTTAAATTACTTAAATGGATTACAACAACTGAACATTAATTCTATTTAAAACACTTAAATAGACACTATAGAACCATAAACTCTAATACAGGCTCATCATATGAACGTTAAAAACACATTTATGCCCTCATAAACATTCTAGTACTTCCGGCTCTTCAGAGATTTTCAAACACCGTACGTATAAATGGAGACGTCGAGAGGACAGGATTTTACAGGGGTTTTACAGTCTACAGGGATTTTACAACTAAAAAGAAGGAACTTTTTGCGGTACCTACGATACACATTGTTTGTAGCTGGCGAGCTATCTGGCTGAATACCTTATGGAGAAACATTTACTAAATATTGAAATCTCAAACTGAGTTTTGGCAAAGGCTGGACTTTCGTCCATTGTCGTACCCATCCAGAAAAATTTCGCACAGGAAGAGCCTGTCATCTAGGAATTAAATTTTCTAACTGCTACTCGTTTGTGAATTTATTCTGTTATTGTGCTGTTGCGTATAATATAATGTTTGTACAGTATATAATGTTTTATATAATGTTTCAATAAATTACCATCCTGATTTAATATTACGCTACAGCGTAGTTGTTAACGCTTGCACAATTTTGATTTTTCAAGCATGTTTATTTCATTCATTTTCTATCAAAAAGGAGAAGATATATATATATAACTTTTTGTATATCACTTTTTAATGGAATCTCTCATCCGCAATACTACTGCTTGAGGGCAGGCGATGACCCCCAAGGAACCCCGGTATAGCATACAACAGATTCAGCTCTACGGTATCAGTTATAACTGACCCCGCATATATGCGGACGATTCACTCCTTGAAGATAGAAAGCAATCTTCGGGCCGAACCGACCGGTTCTCGTGAAAAGCTGGAGTCAGGTGATTTGCGCGGAAGAAGGCACCTGTTAGGTCAATCCTAGTGCCCTGTTTATCACGGAGGGAGAACTCAGAGAAATAGCAAAGTAATGTCAATGAACCGCTTCCACTACTTCTGTTATCTGGGACAAGACAGAGGCGAGGATGTGCTCTGAAAGCAAGAGCTGAGGGATGCTACATGGTTCGTCTAGTCAGAGGTCGAGGCAGCATGTCGTATCCCGCGATTCAAACGTACAGAGTGGATTAAAGACAGTAGCTTTGGGTAAGTGTCCACGAAATAACGGAGCCAAAGTCCATCTTGGAGATCAATCCCTAAGTCGTGGGAATCCTCTGGGAATATAATCCGTGGTAAGCCTCAGTCGTTGTGCGAGAACATAAGTGAGAGATACAGGGAAGTCCTGTCAGTCATTGTCGTCCCGGGACCGGAGTGTCAGCGTCTACTAAGTGGTGCAAGCGTTGGTTAAGTACTCTAGCTGCTCTCTCAGCGCTTCTTTGTGGTAGGAGAGACCAAATTCTGTCATCGATGGCAGTCGATAGGGAAGTTTCACATAGTTTGATTTACGGGGAGTAGCCATTAAGTGGTATGTGTGTTAAGTGGTATTAAGTGGACTATCATCTGGAATGGTGAGTTCTCCTTTCCAGTTCGTCTGGCTAGAGACTTAAAGCCATGTGATTTGGTGGCATATGAGACAAAGTGAGATCTGCCCTCCGCTTGTAGAACCAATCCAGCGTGTATATGCGTCATCGGGGCTTTCTGACCCCGGAAGTTGGATTAGCAGACGTTCTATAATCAAAATTTCACGCTACTAACTCCCGAGCGATGAAATTACTATGATGATCAGTAGAAATTTTCCCACGGTCCTCCGGGTTTGTGAGGGCGTTTATTATTCTCGTTCGTACCGGTTCGTACGAACGAAAAAAGGGTTCTTCGGCACCCAGCAGCCAGTGCCCTGGAGGTAACATTCCTAGGCCAGTGATCGGGGGGGGGGGGGGGGTCCGATCCTGCGGCTTAGATTGTGCACAGGTGTGGGGAAGCATTTGGAGACTCGTACGAAAAGCCCACTGCTGGCTTATTGCGTTAACAAAGATGTGTCGATACGTTCAATAGGTTCCGCGGGATCGCGAGAGGCACTTCTCTTCTTATACATCTCCGAAGAAGTATGAGGTTCCTAACATAGATTTCGACATTCGGAGGCATTCGGTAAAGCAAAAGTACCTCACTGAACCTCGGGATAAAATTCCTGATCCCGGTGCTATTGTAGGTGTCCTGTTCAGTTGCGGCCCTCAGGAGGATCCAAGGTGTGACTCTCAACGGTGCAGTTTGTAGTTTGTTCTCTCTAGAAGCTTTGGATTAAAGACAGTATCTTTGGGTAAGTGACCATGAAGCAACGCAGCCGAAGTCGATCTTGGAGTTCATGTCTAGTTGAATAGTTAAAGAGACCTCTGGTCCTGTATGTTCGGGAATTAGGAAGAGTGACTGTGTTGGACAGTCCTTGGCCGATAGCCTGTAGAATGGCAGCTTCACTCCGACCCAGTCAGCTGCGAGGCGTATAAGGGCTCTTCAGAGATTAGATTGCAACGTGAGTTACTGTAAGGTGTATTCATTTATATAACTTTTTCGAATCTCCTTCATATAAATTTTATGATTTAATCTTTATTCCCAATTTCCATTCCTGAATTGTAAGTCTTACTTCCATTCCATATCTGAAAATAAAATATTTTCATTAAGTCAGTTTGAATTAAAATTTTGCTCGAGATTTTTAATGTGAGTATTTTTTTTTTTCAAATGTTATCTGCACGGACTTAATTAGTGTACTTTTAAATTGCGAATTTTACGGTCATTACTAAAAGGAAAGAAAATTCAAAGATTTGCGCGTTAAAGTTCTTTTAAGATAGTACAGTTTCGAAAATAGTTGAAATTGCGTTTTCAAAGCATAATTACCACAAACAGAGATACGAAAAAAATTGTAGAAGTTTTGCAAGTTTTCTGATTTCAAGATTGTATATTTAATAACAGTTTGTAGGATGTATTTTGATTGCTTGGCAATTTTAAATGTAAAAAAAAAAATGGATATTAATGCGTTGTAAAAATGTTATGGCATACTTACCATTTATGAGGACTATTTTATATATTATTGTTATTTTATATCTGCTTTCATAAGTAGTATTCTAATACTACATAACATTAGTTAAACGGATTAGACATGAATTTTCAAATCAAATAAAACTCAAATAACTTTTAAAATAAAAATTTCAAACTCGGTCCCATTTTTTAAAAGTATTATTTGCTTGCTGGATATTTTACGAAATTATTTATTTTGCAATAATTTATTGAATTATACTACTTTGCATTAAATGATTGCTTAAATTCTATGCAATCAGAAATAAGTGGTAATATTCACAACGTCTTTATCTCGGACCAGTGTAAAATTTGATGGAAGCGGAATTATTTTTCATTTTTAATTTTAACAAAAATTAACAAATAAAGAAAGAGAGAATTTAATAAGGGATTCAAATTCTTTCGCAATTTTCACCATGCAAAACCATGCAACGTGCTAACTCATAGATACCGCAAAAATAGGTAAACATACCAGTTTCGTAAAGGAATATACAAAGTATATCAAAAATAATACTGAGATAAATCGGGTGTAATAACATCGTTTCCTTATCTCTTCTACTGGTTGAAATACGCTTCCCAGTATTTTTCACAATGTTATATTTTAAAATTTGTTATGACCTCTCCCTTCAAATGTAATGTTGACCAGTCATAATTTAGCCCCTATTTTTGTAATAAAAATACTGCAATAAACACAAACTTCATATATATATCTTTAAAATTAACCGAATAAGAATTAAAAAATAAAGTTGAAATAAAGACAGGCTTGCACCACATTTTTGCGATGCCGTTTTCAATCAAAATTATGTTAACCCTCTCGCTGCGTAATTGTTTTATCAAAATAGCTTCAAATATTGCATACTTAATTCGTTCACGACGAGCGTCTTTTAAGAATTTTATTCTTTTGCCACTAGTTTTTCAAAACAAAAATTTTCGTCTGATTTAATCGAGAAAATGCTTCGATTAGATTAAACAAATTTTACAATAAAAAGTAACTGGTGGGAATGATCAAGACGAGTTAATTAGACGGAGAAATTGCATCCCCGATGAAATCTCGGGTTGCGCAAATTTTGCTACTTTTACGTTGCCCGAGAAACTCTCGGGTTGCGCAGCGAGAGGGTTAAACAGCGTGAAAAAAATACATAATAAATACATCAAGTAAAGTAGTACATAGGCAAAAAAATAAATGAAAGTTTTAAGTTCTAAAAACTAATTTAACAAACAGAAAATTGCAAAGCATTTTCAACGTGTTTTTCCTCGATACCAATACATAACTGAGCTCTTTTGATAACACTACTATGAGTATTTTAGAGAATTTTTTCCACTATATTGTTGCAAGCATTGATTATATTTCGATTAAAATAAACTGTCAATATATTGTCGTATATGTTTCTTTTTTTTTTCAACAACCCGCTTATTTATAATTCTAATTTGATATATAGCCATGTTTCAAAGTGGGCAGTTTTCCATTAAGCATCACACATTCGATTTTAAATACACACCAGGGTTCTCGCTGCCGATCGCATTTGCGGCAAATCAGAACAAAACGTTTCTTTTGTTGCTGACAGGAACAATCGAAGTCGACAAATTGCGAAAGCTAATTTCTTTTTATTTCTTGTGTACAGACGAGACTCTAATTCAAGTTACTGAAGGGTTAACGTTGTTTATCACGTTCAATCATAGCATATGGTTTTTATCCCTCGGGTGCTCGTGAGAATCTTCTGCATTTCGGAGGATCACTCACCTCCCGAAAACGTCTCTTTCTCCACACGCAGCATACTAAAACCAAAGCATTAAAACATTTCCGTTTTTTAAACTTTGTTTCTATAGTTTTTTATCTTGGCAGTAGCAATAAATATTCAATCATAAAAATCCTACCTCCTCTTTTGTTGCTCCTTCCCCTGCACTGAGCACATAAAATTAAACAGTTTTGGTACTCTTTAATATTCAATTTTCTTCTACCTTGTTCCGCCTCCGTAAAAAAATAATAATAACCAATGTTCTAAATAACCCTCTCACACAAATATTTTCAATTCTCCTCCTCTACTCCCCAGCTCACAAATTAAAAGAATCTTTAAAACTGTCTCACTGCAATGTCTATGTTTTATCTGTCACAAATTTATAATTATTTTTTTTTCTATATTTGTTAATTTATTATAAT
The DNA here is from genome assembly GCA_963932465.1 of Maratus speciosus. Lineage (NCBI taxonomy): Eukaryota > Metazoa > Arthropoda > Arachnida > Araneae > Salticidae > Maratus > Maratus speciosus. The sequence goes on from OZ010786.1 coordinate 177,834,409, forward strand.
AATAAATGTAATTCATCATCTAAATTCCCTGAGCTTATCCCCAAAAGTCCCGAAACCTATATTTTTCCTCCCCTTTTTGTCCCTTTTCAACACAAAAAGCTAAAAATCTTTCAAACTATTTTTTTTTTATTTTTCTATCCTATTTCTTAAATTTTGCTACAATAAATTGCCAATTATCTAAATAACTCCATGATGTAAGTAACCCCACCCCAAAAAGAGGTAATTTTTAGGTATTTGGATTAAAAAAGCAAAAATATTCCTTTTTTTGTTTTTGCAATTTGGTTATTTTGACTCCTGAGATGCTATGCTTAGAACTGGGGCCCACCGTGGCTGAGTGGATAAGACACCACGCCGCTAATCGCTTGAGAGCGTAGGTGGGGGCGGGTTCGAATCCCGCCGGTTCCGTTGCGCACTCTTTGTGGAGCCCCCAGGATGTAATTCTCTGGTGTTGTAAATTTCCTTGTGCTATCTCGTCCCTGTATACCGACGATGACTTATAAGTGGGCCCTGGTGTCAAGCACACAAGTGTGATGTATGTGTTCAATAAAACAAACAAACAAGCTTAGAACTACTTCATATTACATTAGCTATAGTCGCAGCAAGAGTTGTCCCTTCACCAGGTACCAAGAGTAATTAGAAATGGTAGTTAAAGAAGGATTTTAGTATAAATGTTTCACAACGAATCAATACTTTTTTCCCCATTTTGCCAATTTTGCCGATTTTGCCAATACTTTTTTCCCATTTAGCTACAGTTTCCTTTACTGATTAGCCACATAACTAAGGTCAGCGAGAAACCATGAACACAAATATGCAGTTTTTTATGATCTTGATGTATAAAACATCAAACAATTCTTATTAACTAAATGTTATCAAGATTTTAAGAAAAGAATTTTAAAACGTATATTTTTTTTTAATTTAATTTTAGGACTATTTCATTAAAATAATTTATTTCATAACCTTCTTTTAAACAATATTGCAATTTACCTTCTTACTTATTTCCAACTGGTAAAAAATTAGAGCACGTTTCATACTTTTGGGGACAAATCGTACAGGATATATTTAAACTGTACACTTAAAATTTTTCTTTCTTTTTATCAAACGGAATAATTCGATTTCCTTTTTAAGATTCAGATTTTAATAACAGAACTTTTTAGCTTCATAGAGTAGCGAAAATTTACAGAAATGGTCTTCTAGCAAATATTTTTCAAGTTAATGCAATGTTGATTAACCCACATTTACAGTCCAGTATCGCGTCGGATAACCCAATTTGCCCGGAACCGAACAGAGACCGAACCCCAAACAGATGCACGATTCAAATAGGGTCGGGTTGACGCTAGTTTTTATCGTTGAATATCAGGTTGACTTTCATTTTTATGAGTTACAGGTTGGATTTTGACAGTTGAGGTTCGGGTGTCATAAAAAACTCCATACTATTTTTTCAGGTGAAGAGCTACATATTTGAATAATAACCCATTTATGCCTCCATTTTTGTTTTTCAAATTTGTTGGCAAAATCATTTTAAATTGCTACAAAAGGAACTGGAAAAAACTAAAAAAAAAAAAAAAATTATGCTAAAATATTTTTGTATTTATTTGATAAAATGTAAGCGTATTAAATATAGGAATATGCATAATATTTTCAATAGTATAATATGCATAATTATATGTTTTGTCTATATTTTTATAAAATAAGGTTTTTAATTGTATATTATATACTATAATTAATATTTTTATGAACTACTAAAAATATATTTATTTATATACAGAGACTAATAACATTATAAGTATTATTAATAATAATTTAAGAATAATCGTATATGAGATTTGAAAACAATATATTTCATAATCATCTTGAAAAGGACTTTACATAAATAACTGTCCCCTAAGTGAATAATGAAAATAGGTAGCCATTCGTGCCTATTGCCCTATATTATGTACGTTACAAATATGCATAAAAAATAGGCTTCAACATATAATTTCACAATTTAAAAAAATGCGCATTTCAAAAAAGTCTACAATCACTATGATGACTTATTTATTTGAATACTTGATAGAAAAAATACAAATATAATCACTTTTTACATTTCGGCATCTTGAAAAAGGAAAATTCTATAAACACCGAAAAAAAGCCTTTATTTATGCAAATAAATATACATTTTATGCTGTCATCTCTCGGTAACAGTTAAAGTCATTTATAGATAATCATTTCATACAATTTTCATGTTGTAAATAAGAAAATTATATGAATTTATTAAAATTCGAAGCATCCCAAAAATGGGATGCTAGGCATAAATGGTTTAATGATTGTAGTATATATGTTCGTTTTTCTAGTTAAAAGGTAAAAATGTTACTAGAGATATAATTGTCGACGCCTTTCTATAATTACATTAAAATAGGGATTTTATTTTCATTTTATATTCGTATTTAATTTTTTAGATTTCGTTTTCTTTTCGCGCTGAAGTGAGTCCAGTTTGTGTCATATTACGAGTTGATGAATTTCTTTTTGTCGGGTTGGAGTTGTATTTCGAGTCAGCGAAATTTTTTTATCGGGTTTCAGTTTTTGGTTCGGGTCGAATATAACCCGACACGCTCAAGACTCTAATTTACATCACATTTCAAACGTAGCTCAAATGCACATGTTTAGGCATTCTTCTAAATAAGATTAAGCTATTTCAAGAAAAAAATAAAACTGTAAAACACGTGCAAAAAAAAATCCTTTTATGTTCATTGCAAAAATATTCATCTAATAAAAACCTTCATAAATATTGCTCTAAATGAACAGTTTTGTCAAAGATTTAACTCAGCTAACTGTATAATAGTTATTCTTGCACATGAAAAAATGATGGATTGGTAGTAATCCATCACTTCTATATAAAGGTAAAAATAAAGGTAAGTTACTTTTTTAGCAGTGTATTAAAAATGATCTTATAAGAAATCTACGGAACTTTGTATTAAAAAACATTTACATTTTTAAATACAGAACAACTGAAAATTGTAATATTCTTTAAAACTCTATTTGAATTTATTTATATGTTTCAAAGAATTTAAAACCACAATTATCAAGAAAAAAAATCTAAATGTGAATAAAGACAGCTACAGATACATAATATGTTGAATTAATGAGGCGACAAGCTGAAAGGTGTGATACTACATGCCAAGATAAACTAATTTTACACTGTAATCAGGATTAAAATAGCATTCAGTGAAGTTATAATTGGATTGCAAATTCCTGATAAGGGAATATAATAGACCCATTTATATCAAGCACTTTCCTTTTTTAAGCTACTTTAAAAATAACTTTATAAAAATATAGTTAATTTACAGGCTTCAAACTAAATTAACCATTTAAATAGTTTCCGACATCCCTTTATTGAGTGATATAGTTTCGAAATGAATTCTGTATCATTGTATTCAAAAATCAAAATTTTTTTTTAATATTGTGCATTAAATAATGTTTTTTAAATATTGTGCATAAATTCAAAATAAACATTTCTTACTTTTATTTGTAATTAATCCATCAAAAACTATAATGCATTTTGTATGTTTTCAGTGTATATTAAAGTACAAGTACCAAAAAGTTTTCTTCAGCGCCATTTTCAATAGAATGACTTCAGCATTCAGACCTCTTAACTCCAAAATCTCCAACGACTCATATAAACTGCAGTTCAGCTGTGAGTAGATAAAAATCTCTATCAAAAGAAGGAAATCGGAAAACATTTCTTTCCGGATATTTAACTAACTTGACACTTGGTCCATTGGAAGCGATTTATTGCTTGAGCAATCAAAGTATTCAAGTTGATATCATTCTAGATTTCATTTGAAATTTCTTTGGAAAAATTTTCCTCCGACTGAAATGTTAGAATTGCCAAGAATTTAAAAAAAAAAAATACACTTTTCCGTTTCGTATGGTTCGTTATAAAACCAGGCTTATCCATTTTTATCTTAGTGGAACTGTACAATATAGTAAGAACTGATTGAAATCTTGCTTTCTTACATTATTATACGTAGTGCATGTAAGGATAGATATATAAGTGTCGATAGAGACGTGCGTGTATATTTATGCATGTACGTATATCACTTATATGGTTAAGTATGCTTAAGTTTGTTCATTACAGTTTCTTTTATATTTTGTATTAACTGAAATGTGAAATAGTAAACTAAGAAAAATCTCTATTTATTTTCCCCTCGATTTTGTGTTATAATTTAAACATGCGTTAATTTTAACATGTATGCAAATTAGTTCATCTTCATCTCGCTTTTTTTTTTAGTTTTCCTGGCATACTTCTGACGTACTTCACAGCAATATATATTTACATTCTAGAAAAATAACATAGAGATATACAAAGTAGAATTAAAGTAAAAGATTAAAAATAGGGATTTCTATGTTATTGGAAAAAAAAATTGTTGTTTGGTGTTGCTCCTGTATTGTCATTTTTCTATATTGTGATATTTACTATAATATTAAAACACGTGGCTTGAAGTATAGTATATTAGAAAATACGTAAATTTTATTTTGGTGAATGAAATATTTTAAACAGTCTTTTATCTAAAAAAAGCAACTCTCCACAGTGATTTTATTTTCCCGTTATATATTTTAATATTACTCTTTTCTGGTTTCATTTCTATATTGCATTTGTTACTTATCACTTATGTGGTACTCAGTTGTTACAATAATTATTTTATACAATTAATTATATACTATTGTCATAAGAGTTAATTAATTTTATATTACTATTTATTCACGTGTATTATGATTTTTAATTATAATTGTTACACTATTTTTTGTAAATCTCTATTCTAAAAAAAGTAACTAATGCTGTAGACGTCGCTGCCATAATTGAAGTTATTGTGACATTTATGTTTGATCGGCTCATAATAAAAAAAATCTATTGTATACATAAACATAAAAACTGTTTTTATTTTTTTTTTATTAGAGAGAGAGAGAGAGAGAGAGAAATGCGTGATAAACCCGATGAAGCAGACAGTTTTGAAATCTAAAAATTAATTTCATCGTTACTTAAGGTTTAAATTTAGTACAGTTAGAAAGTTTTATAAGATTAGAGGTCCATAGCATTCCATTGCAATTTAACCATCTTTTCAGGCACATATCTGTCTAGATTGGGGGTATGCAATGTCCAACAGTTTTTAAAATTTGTCTAATTTTGGAACTTGTTTCATATTTTATTCAAAATGTCATTATCTGAATAGAGATTTAATTCAGTTTCAAATAACCTTTATTTTGCCTACTGTTGCCAAGTTTTAAAAAGCCCAAATAATAAAATAGAAATAAAACATTTCTTACTTTTGAAGCATTGTGGTGTGCAGTGTCGAATAGGTTTTTTAATTTTTCTAATTTTGTAATTTATTTCATTTTTAATTCTAATGTCATCATCTAAATAGAGATGTAATTCATAGTTTGAAATATCCTTTTTTTTGCCTATAGTTACTGGGTTTAAAAAGCACAAATAAAAAAATTACAAACACAGTTTAGTTGAAAAGAACATTTACACATGATTATTTTAACAAAAACAAAACTTGAAAATAATTAAGCTATTACGCGAGAAAAGCATTTAACGATGAAAATTACGTTACTATATCTAAAACGATATAATTTTAGATATAGTATCATATCATCATATTTAAAACCATTTTGTTATAGCGTTTCCCAACACAATTTCTAAATGAAGTATATATTTACTCGTAAATATTGAAAAAGAAAGAAAACCTTAAAATAATGCAATTATTACGTGGAAAAAGTATTTAATGCTGAAAATTACATCATATTTAAAATTTCATATTTTAAAAATGTTTCTTTATCGCGTAAAATAAACCTTTTCTTCTACGCGTTATAAAAATTTGAGAGGGAGAGACATTTTTTACTTTACCATTTTATACAAACTGATTTTCAAGTGTGCAACTTTCTTAACCAATTACGAAAACAACCGTCAACTATTGCGGCAATGGAAATTGTGGTCTTGAGCATAAAAATGAACAGCAATTCTATTGCAGGAAATCGCCACTGTATTGTGCTAATATCTGTTAATCTTCCATAATCCGGTAATCTTTATCAAACAGAGCGGATTAGTGTGTGTGTTTAGACCCTACAGGGTCTAGTAGAGGTTGGCAAGCGTACACTGTAAAAAAAAATCTGTGAAGTTACTAAAGTTTTTCTAGGAAACTGGGATTCCAGGAACTTTTTATGTAACGGCAACAAGAAAAATTCCTGTAACAGCGTCTGTTACAGGAATTTTTGTTGTTGCCGTTACATAAAAAGTTCCTGGAATCCCAGTTTCCAAGAAAAACTTTAGTAACTTTACAATTTTTTTTTTACAGTGTAGTTTGTATGGGATAGAGCCTCTGTATTACATTAAAACACGTGACTTCAAGTACATTTCATTTGTAAATATGTAAATTTTATTTTAGTTATTTAGTTTAGTTATTATTCTCAGTAGGATATTTCACGACATTAAATTTATATGTGTGTGTATTTAAAGCACTTTAAATGTTGTTGTTTTTTAAATCCTTTTATGAAAATTCCCAAAAAAGTTTCGCTTTGCAACAGAAAATATTTGAAACTTTTGTTGTTTGGTTTAGTAAATTTATAAAACTTGTTTATATATATATATATATATATATATAACAGTTAGTATTATTAGTGTATTATGCACATGTTTCCCATTCCGGGTATTCCCTTCGTTTAAACTCTGCAATTACAGCAAGTAAAAATATCAGCAATATATATATATTTTTTTTCATTTTTAAAAATAAACACGTTTTATTATAACCAAAATTTGCCATAAGTTTTTAATATAAATTAAAATATAGTAAACATTTTCGAGAAATTTAAAGAGAATATTTTAGCAAAATATGCTTTCCGTTAACTTGGAAAAAGGGCTTATTATTTTATTTTATTTTTTTTTCTTGTCTGCGCCTGATAAAATCAGCTAGGTTCAAAGACCGAAAGTTATCAGTAATCCGTTATCTGTGGCCTTCTAACCATTTAATTTACCAATAATCAATGATACTTTAGAGAATATTTAAGAGATCATAAAAGATATTGGTTACACGAATGATCAGAAGTCATTTGTAGAAAAAATAAACTTTATTAAACTAAAACAACGCATAGTCAAATATTTCTTGTACGTCGCTGCGAGATTATCCTGCCGGCTCTAAAGAGCTCGAATTTTACTGTAAACCATGTGATTCAAAAGCGCTCGGAAGAAATGCAGAGGGAAGAAAGGCGCAGCCACGCTATTAGCTGAAATGAAAACTCTCCTCGGCGAGAGAGAAATAGCAGACTGCTACAGAGGATGCCCCCAGTGACGCAGTCACGATTGCAAAAAAGGTAGCAATTAATACAGATGAATGAGAAAGGTCTTGAGTAAAATTGAAGTACGTATGAGGCAAAAAAAAAAAAAAAAAAAAAAACAATAGAAAATATATTATGCGTTGCATGAAAAACAATATTATTTAGAAGGAAATAATAGTATACACTATATACATCAGATCTTTTAAACAATATAGTACGTAACGAGATGTTTTGGAAAACGAACTTTACGACCAGATTTGGTGGTGTGTTGATTGACAGGAGTTGTTGGAAAATTTATGGGCTCATTTTGTTTTTGAGGTTGGGAAGGTGCAATGGAATCTGATAATTGATACGCAGGTATAAGCTGTCAATAGATACAGTACAGCGTTTCCCGTTTAATTCCAAGATAAACTTTTTATTAGACCTGTCAATCACTCGACAGGGTCCTGTATAAGAGAGTGATAAGGGAGGATTGACTTTATCTGATCTCAGAAATACATATGAACAGGGATTGACATGGATTTTTAGGATTGCCGTATAATTCTGCCGGCTCTGGAGAGCTCGAATTTTACTGTGAACCGCGTGTCTCAAATGCGCTCCGAAGAAACGCAAGGGAGAGAAAAACGCAGTCACTCCATTCGCTGAAATGAAAACTTTTCCTCGACGAGAGAGAAATAGCAGATCGCTACAATACTTTCAAATTTCGAGAAATTAATATTATTTTTTGCAATTATTAGCGGGTACACTATAAAAAAATTGCTTCCTAAACTAGGGAAGAAAATATAACGACGAACGTATATATACAATAACCTCTTCGCAGTTACCCACGAATACGAAAATCGTTCTTTATCTTTAGAAACCTCACAAATCAATTTATTTTCGAGATTTAAAGAAATATTTATAAAAAAAAAATTCTGGATATGCCACTGATTTTCGGTCAGTATTCTGAGTAGTTTTTATAGTATATTTTTTTTTCAACACTCATTGAATGTTTTTCGGATGCTATCAATTCTCCAACTAAACATTGTCATATTCAACCAACACGTTTTAAACACAAACGTGATAAATTAACACAATTAACATTGGTATTAAAATTAACAATATTTTGTTACTCTTGCATCTATAAATTCCATTGCGTAACTAAAAATTCTTAATTGAGAGTTCGTGACATACTAAAAACTGATATTTTGTATTGAAAAAACTATTTAATGGACCATGGGCTCTCAAACTATGGTACGCCTACCAATACTGGTACGCGAAGCTCTGTTTCCTGGACTCCGAAACTCTGATACGGGTACGAGAAAAAAAATGAAAAATGTAAAATTTTAAAAAAACTTGTCAATTCGCTCTACACCTCCTCTTTCTCAATTTGTTAGTTCTCCGGCTCCGTGGTGTATGCTCTCTGTTATTACTGATTTGCTTACTCTAATAGAATTTTTAGATAAATGGAACTAATGCTTGGGTAGACTCTGAGTTAACGTTTCATCACCTCTGAAAAAAAAAGAAAAAGTTTTCTTCTGTTAATCTATTGTGTGTTTGTTTATTACTTATTTTAACGAGCTACGATCTCTCATTAATAAGCAGTTTATTTTCGGAAGGTATGGGAAATTCTTATGCAGGCTATTCACTTATTAAATTTTCATAAGTGTATTTTACTATTGATATAAACATAGTATTCATATAACAAAACAAATCGGAAATTGTACATCAAATGTGACAAAGGAGGTGCTTTCGTACTATAACTAGTTTTATAAATATTCAAATGTCGGTGCAATGGCTGTTGCACTTTTACGCAAAACTTTATGAATACAAAATGTATTACAATTATATATATAAAATTCAGTAATAAGGAAATAATAGGACTGAATCTTAAATGGAATATACTCACCATAGCAACCTAGAATCATTACCTATCACAGGATATCATTGAATTAATTACATACGTTACGATTTGATAGAATGAAGAAAACTTTTATTACAATCTTTTTAAGTTTTGATTCGATTTTCATAAAATTTGAAATGACTTGACAAAATTCTGCTACGATTATATATATTAAATTTCAAACCATTCGGTTGGTAGTTTTTGCGCTGTTATATGCGGACGAACAGACAAACGGACGTTCTAAACGACCAGTAAAGGTGCTACGTATTTATATAATTACGAACGCGCCTAAAAATTGGCGATCAAGGCGACTTCAAATGTGTATTTTTTTCATGTTTAACAAAACTATATAGTATTTATGTTCTCTATTTAAATGCATCCATATTTATCACCCAAATATGATACGCTTTATATTGATAAACAGACTATAAATTATAAAAATAAATTATTCCTTCGCATGCTTTTTCGGAAATCTTTCATTTTGTTTCGTTTTTTCTATTTTCAAACAGTAACCTATTTACATAAACTTTTCTGTATTAGCTTTGTGTTTGTCATCTGGTGGTACGCGGAAGTATGAACTCCTATTTAGTGGTACGTCATTCTAAAAGTTTGGGAACCCCTGATAAAAGTGCTTGGAAACGTTTTAAAAAATTAGTGGTAAGAAAAAAAAACTTATACAAATTTCTTTAAATCTCGAAAATATATTAGTTTCTGAGGTTCTTAAAGATAAAAACAGCTTTTTGGAGTCGTGAAAACTCGGAAACGGTTATTGCATATTTTCGTTTGTGATTATACAGGGTGATTTTTTTTAAAGTTGTGAAAAGAAAACCAAACAAAAGAAGCACTGGTCCAAATGACCTGAAATTTCACCAGTATCCTCCTAAAGCAATGGGAATTTTTTTGGCACGGTTATAAAAACTTAAAATCGCACCGACAGATGGCGCTGTATATGCAGTAAAATCGAGAGACGAGCTTGCGCATGACACACGCACAGTGGCGATAAAACCGTAAAGCTTGCAGACCTCGTCTTCATTATTCTATGGATATCCCTGTGATTTCTGGCTCTGGGGGTACCTAAAGAATACTCTGTATTGTGGTGGTGTTAGGAACTTAGCTGACCTGAAGGCACGCATTGTGCACCAGATCCACAGCATCCAGTTGGGTACTCTTTGCTCTGTTGTGGAACATGCAGTTTCACGTTTCCACCTCGTAGCTGAAAACGGTGGACAGCACACTGAAAAAGTCCTGCGTTAGTTGAGCAGTTCTGTACGAATGCTTTACTCCATATTTTTATTTCGTCCTGTTTCTGCGAAGGTGCTTGATGTTCCTTTTTAAGATTACTGCATTCTGTATGTTTTTGATATGCGTAATAAAGTTTTGTTTTTCTCAAAGTACCGTCCATTGTTTTCCTCCCACTGACGATATTCTTTGTTTCTGTGAAATTACAGCGCCACCTGTCGTTGCGATTTTAAGTTTTTTTTTTTTTTTTTTTTTTTTTTTTTTTTTTGTAACTACGTCCAAAAAAATTCCCATTGCTTTCGGAGCATACTAGTGAAATTTCAGGTCATTTGGATCAGTGGTTCTTTTTATATAGGGTTTTACTTTCACAATTTTAGAAAAAAACAACCCTGTATTATATTTTCGTAAATTAAGAAACATTTTGTGTTTTTTCCCAGCGTAATCTGAGTAACGTTTATTGAGTTATAAATACTTCTATAAGGATTAAATCATATTAAAAATCTTTTAGTAACATCTTTCTGTTAACCTATCAAAATACATACACACAAAAGAAATGTGGACGCAGAGATGAACATGGTAGGATGAACATTACCGTTGCAGGACGAACTACTGCGAAAGTATTTAAAAAAATGTTTACATTAATCAAAAACCAACGTTACAGTTTCGAAGGCGATCAAATATCGCTCTAGTTTGATTTAATTCTAAAAATTTTAACGATACCGCTTGGAAAATAAATATTTTTAAACGGACAAAGAAGCAACCATTTATCAGAACTGTTTAAGGTGTGAATCAAGTATCCCCTGTTTTCTGGAATGAATAATGTGCGTTCGAAAACCATTTTGAAAATGACGACGATGTTTCGTCATAAAATGCAAACAGAACCTTCAACATAAATACATTCAACCCTGAATATGTGACAGTAAAATTGAAATTCGTAAGTTGGGCTAATCTAAGACGAACTATTTAAACCGGGTGTTTCAAAAGTTCGGCGAGAAAATAAAACTCGATAGAAAGAGATCTATTGGTCGGAGAGACATGCGGTTTGCAGATCAATATTCAGAGTAATACGGGATTTTGTATGATACCAGCACTAAAATTAGTTTAAAATATCAACAATGAAGGGCGTTACTGAAGATAATTCCATATAATTATTCCATATTGCTCACACAACGCAAGATTTGGATACAAAAACATTATAGAATACTGCATATACAAATTTTATATCCAAATGTTCTGTTGTGTGAGCAATATGCAATTATTCCATAGTAGTATCTGCAGTAGCGTCCTCTATTGTCGAGATTTTGAACTAATTTTTATGTTGATGTGATACAAAATTCTGTATCACGCTGAATAATTATCTGCAAATTACACATCTCTCCGACCCATAGATTTTTTTTATAGCGCTTAAATTTCGCACCGAACTTTCAAAACAGCCGGTATACTTATTTTAATTGCTGAGGTGAAAACTTTAAAAACAGTAAAAATTGTTTTATTGGACTTTTTACATGTTTCGACGCCATCCGAGCCATTTTCAAAACAAATAAATAAGAATAGACTAAAATTGCACGTTCTATGATGTAATGATTTGAAACGCCATCATTCAGTTTGTCACGTATACTCTTTGAGATCACGCATGCCATTTGTTATTTTACCTTGGATGTTTATTTCCATATTTTTAACCATGGAGTAATCGAGCCATAATTTTAGTAAGTTAAATGATGCTGCATCATTACATATTGAACTTTTAAGTGTTACAATCTCTATGATTTCTCTTATAATGAGTAAATAGCATAAATTGGGGGGAAAGGGGGGGAAATATCTTATTTTTATGTACATTTATTTGGATTTTTTTCATCTTGATAACATCTTGCTAAGACTGTGGTTTTAAAATTCTCCCATTCATAAAGTCATTTTTCACATTTTTAAAACCTAACTTTTTATTCGATCTGAGAGAAGTGAAATTTTACTTTATTCTTTTTATTTAAGATAAAAAAGTGAGAAAATGAGAGAAAAAATTATTTTAAATAAAATGTTTAGAATCAAATTTAAATTTTAATCTCTTATTTCTCCCCTGTAGCTGACTCAGAAATGACATAATTACACAATTGAACTTTATTTATTTCACACACATCATTTAGTAAAAGAATTCTAAATTCCAGTTTTATGCTGGCTGGAATGAGAAAATTTAAATGGGTTGCTATCATACAGAGATTTTTCTGAAAAGTCCAATCATTCAGCATGCACTTGGCGAGAAATATAACAGAAAAGTCTCAACTATCAAAATTATTAAGACTGTTCTCAAATCCAAAGGGACCATTTTCTGACACATCTTTTAATTCATTTTTGTTCGAAAACGCATGAAATTGGCAGCAGTTGTTATTCGAAAACTATGTAATCAAAAATATTTTACATTTTTTGGTAAACGCAAAAGATCTTTCAGAAAATACTATCAAAGTGGGCGTTTTGAACTGAGCTTTCACACGCGTTTACTGAAATCAGGAGAAAAACAGATTGCCACATGACCAGAATTGCATTAAGAAATTTATTTATCAAAAAAAGGAAAACCTATGATTACCTAAATGGAGCAGGGTCACCAGATCACTGGGATCTGGTATCGACCCTATTTGCTCAATCCTCCCTGACACGAAGGGATTTCGCTAAAAGAAATTTCCATACTCCGGCGGTGCAAGCACGCGCCAACGCGCACGCAGGGCCTGATTAATGCGCGGGCCTCCGGGTCCTCAGGCCTGACACCCACCAATTTCTGGGGCCCACAAATTAAGTGACTGATTTAATTTTCCTTAATCAAATACTTTTCAAATAATATTGTTTTATAAAATATGATACGTAAAATTTAAATATTCTGAATAACTCAATAAAATCGTTAGAAGCTTTTAACCAAGGCACTTTTACTTGAAAAAGTGAATGACCAAGAACCGAACATGGACTTTACTCACGCTTGATTATTCTTGTAAGATTTTTTTTTTTTTTGTAAACTTGAAACTTTCACCCAAACAACATTGTCAACTCATCAAATAAACCTACTTTTTTCTGAAAGTGTAGCCGGGAATGGGAAGGTAGGAGGAGGGCATCTTTTTAACAGGCCCTGGGCCCAACTTCAGCTTGATCGGGCTCTGCGCACTCGAGGCAACGGAATGAGTTCTCCCATTGTCCGATAAACCAACCACCCACCGAGCCTCAAACAACCTGGCCAAGCGACCGACTTTCTCCTGCCCGCAGCGTCGTGCCGGAAACTCCACCCAAAACGCCAACCAAGTAATTAAAAAAAACCTGGACAGGACATCCATGCCCCTTCCAGCTTCAGGCCTATCTCTCTTCTCTCTTGTCTTTCGAAAGTCTATGAATATATACTGACAAGCCGTTTGAAGGCGTTTGTAACTTGTCACTTTGATAATTATTCCCGAGCTGATTGGGTTCCGGCCCAAACTCAGAATTAAGTATGGGTGGTTACAACACAGGTCAGAGGGCCGATTTTACCAGGCAAAGATTACTCGCGACACTGGGCAGGGTATGGACAATAGTTAGATGAAATATACAGAACAAAAGAATCGGCCGCTGGAGCACAAATCCTTCACGCAACAGTCAGCTATGGGTTCACGATTGACTCTGGAGCCATTGGATAATACTTCAATAATCAGGCCTGCGGCTTTTATGCCTTTACGTTTAAAAATGGCCCAGAAAGCTTTGCGTTGTTGAACAGGAGATTTGAGAACCGCCTTAACAACATTTCTCATACAATCTAAAGTCTGTGCATAAAATATTGTTGCATCTAACCACGTACCCTATGTTTTTAAAAACTGGTAATACTTTCCAGAACAAGAAATTAGAAAGCATGATAACCCATTTCAGTTAATTAAATCATATATGTGTCATACCTTCAACCTTCAAGAGTTGAAGTGAAGATATAGAAGCGGGAGTCAGTCCGAGTTTGCTCTGAATGATATCCGATAAAATGTGTTGATTTATGATAATAATGAGGAATGGTTGTGTGAAATTATTTAGTTTCTAAGTAATCACAAATGAGTGATTTATGAATGTAAATTTATTGTAAATAATATTTATGTGCCTTAATAAAAATTTATTCTTTAAATTATACTTTGGAGCATTTCATCGGTTGGCTAGACCCAGGACAATATGTAAATTAAAAATTTCGAAGAAAAAACACAGAATTTTATCGATATATTTTAGATATAGTACTGTAAGGATAAAAAAAATACAGCAAACTGAAAATGCTGAAGCTAAAAGTTTTAAAATCAAGTTAATGGCATTTTAGCATATGTTTTAATTGTAAAAATAAAATATTTAATTGTACATAATCTACAGTTCCGTGCTGACGTTTAACGTATTTATATTTATCCAAAGTCTTTTCAACGATTTTGCCAAAATAAATTCTAAATCTGAACTCTTCAATGCTTTTATGTTTCCTTTATTTTATCATATTATTTTCTTTCGCATGTTTAATACAAATATTTTTAAATAAGAAAACCAATCGTTTAATAGCTTCCTTTTTTATGAATTTTCTATAACATAGACTATTTTCTATGTCATGTCTCTACATATAAAGGAAATGAACACCGTTTTGTCATTAACATTCCTATAAATATAAATCCATCTTAAAAATCACTGTTTTTTTCGCACATGAAAACATTTCACCTGGCTTCTTGAATTACGGTCACAAAAATTTAAATATATTTAAACACATAATTAAAATTCGTTATATGTTTATAATTATATCTTTTAATCGCAAAAATATTAAAATATGCTATTGTATATAATCTACTGTCCAGTGAGGTCGTTTGATGCCTTCGTATTTTTCCAAAATCTTTTCAATGATTTAGTTAAAATAAATTCTGAATCAGAAGCCTCCAATCCTTTTATTTTTCGTTCATTTTATCATATTCTTCCCTTTCGCATATTTAATAAAAATATTTTTTCAATAAGAAAACCAATCGATTAATGGCTTCATTTTTATGCATTTTCTGTAAAATAGAATATTTTTTATGTCATATCTCTACATATAAAGGAAATGAACACCGCTTTGTCATTAACATTCCTATAAATATAAATCAATCTTAAAAATCACTCTTTTCTCCGCGCATGAAAACATTTCACCTGGTTTCTTAAATTACGGTCACGAAATTCTATCGATCGTATTTCATCATTTATTGATGTTGCGATGTTTTCTTTGAGTGAAATGCTTCTGAAAGAATGAATTATTTTTTTTCATTTTTGAATAAATATGTTTCAGCTATTTTTATTCAGTTATTGTATGAAAAAATTCCTAAACAACCGTTTTATATCTAAACAAGAATGAAAAATAATGCATCAAGCATAGATTATGAAACACTTTACAACACTAAAATAACTAAACATAGTTTAACGTCTGATATATAAAATTTAAAAATTAGAAATATATTACTATTCATCAGGCATAAAAGTAAAAATTACATAAATACATATACAAATAAAAATGCAAACGTTTCGAACTAAGTTTTATCCCCTCATCAGTGCAAAAACATTTAAACCAGAAAACTATATATCATGTTTACAGTTAATAATTACTAACAGTTGAAATCGAATAAAAATATAAAGAACCTTATCAAACCAATGCTGCTCTCAAAATATTTCAATAAATTAACGTATCGCACACTATCCTACTACAAGCATGTATGTTTTAAGATAAATATTATAACTACCACCAAATCTGTATATTAATAATTTGTATTATATATACCTAAGCATACGAGGGTCACCTTTTAAGTATTTACTAAAGTAGGAAGAAAAAGAATCTTTTGAGAACAAACTGTTTTATTTCTTTTCAAAATATTCGCCTTTAAAATGATGAAAATCGCTACCCATTCATGTTTTGTTCGACATAAGAGAACAAGAAAAAGTCGTTAGGCGAAAAATCAGGAGAATATGGGCAATGAGACATTAATTCGATATTTTTATCCTTCAAATGACCAATTGTTTCACGTGCTGTGTGGGATCTGGCGTTGTCGTGATGAATGATGATGCGGCGTTTTTTGTTGTTTTTTCTGATTTCGCAGATGACTTTTGACAAACAAATTTCTGTATTCCATTTAGCGTTAACAGTTTTTCGATTCTCTAAAGGTATGGTTGCGATATGTTCTGTAAGGCTGAAGAAACAAGCAATCATTTTCTTCGAAGTGCTTCGTGAACGAACATCTTTCGTAGGGTTCGGTTCATCTAAAACACCCAAACAGTGATATTTTTTTTTTTCCGGCTCACGCGAATATATCCAAGTCTCGCCACCAGTAACGATGTTTTATACGGATTTTGCAGTTCCAAATTTGAATTTTTTAACATTTCCTTACACCGATTTGCACGAACCTCTTTTTGAGCTTCTGTCAAATTGTGCGGAATCCATCTGGAACAAATCTTTTTAACAGCTAAATGTTCGTGTAAAATCGAATGTATTGCAGTTGGTGATATGCCAAGGGATGCTTCTATCTCACGATATGTAACATGCCGATCTTCTTCAATCATCTTGCTCACAACATCGATGTTGTTTGGAATCATTACCGATTTTGGTCGTCCTTTACGAGATTTATCACAGACGGACGCACGACCACGACAAACTTCTGCAAACCAATTGTAAACAGTCTTGAATTGTACGTATATCCTGACGACAAATTTCTGTAGCGCCTTCTATTGGTCGTTTGTAAAAACATAAAAGGCAACCCTCGTATATCCTCTTAAGTACCAAAGCTAAAATAATAATGAAAATGCTTATTCATTGGTTTTTTCCGAACAAAATGACGTCCTAAATGACAGAAAAAATATCTTTTTTTGAAACTGATCATTTAGGCGCTTAGTAATTTAGTTCAACAATATTGATCTAAAACAACAAAACACCTTAAAACATCAATATAATAACCATTAAATTAAATTAAATCAATCACATATTTAAGAGCTTTAAACAAGTAAATAATCTACGAATCTTCAAAAATTTTTGTTGAAACCGATTTAAGTTAAATATGAAATTTTCTCAGTTTCATGGTCATACTGCCTTTTGGGCATTTTTAGGCATTTTGTAAACTCAGATGAAAATAAAATTTATTTTATGTGATAATCAGCTTAGATGCTGCCATTTATTCGTTTGCTTTGAATGCAAAAAACATTCAGCTTTTAAGAAGTGATGTGAAAATGTAAAAAAATCGGACATTTTCGTTTTTATAAGGAAAAGAACAGAAGTCCCGGTATGGGGAACCAGGGACCGAAGAGGATAAGAAGGAAAAGATGCTTAAAAGTATAATGATAATGTATTAATTCATGGAATAATTAGCTTAAGACATTTGAAAAATTTAAAAATACTTATTAACCCTCATATGCATTATGTTTTTATTTAATTGAAACACAGATTATCATTCGTCCAATTGCAGCGAAAATCGATCGCATCAACCTAGTCGAGTAATCTGTGACTATTCTCCTATCTTCGGAGATGGAATAAGTATAGATTTAAATGGTTAAAAAAATCCTTCAGGGAGTAAAATAACCTCAGTATATTAGAAAAAAAATCGAGAACTTAACTAACCAAGTAAGCCATGTGTTGAAGAGTTAAAATTAAAATTTTTGTGTCAGTATGACGTTTTTTATCTTACTTTGTTTGTTTATTTATTTTTTAAAAAATTTTTAAATGTCAACATTTTCATGAAATAAACGCCTTTTCTTGTTTTAACCAAAATAAATCCAAATACAAAGTACTCAAATTCCTTGAAAATTATTTATTAACAAACCACTTTCTTTGCGTTCCTCGAATGAATATTTTCTTTGATAAATGCACTAATCGATTAATAACTTGATGCATGTGCCTCTTCTGTAGCCAAATTCTAACACATTTTTATGTCACCTAAAACAAAATTAATTCCGTTTTGTCATTAGCATTTCTATAAATATATATATCAATCATAAAAATCACTCCCCCACGAGAATATGTGTTATCTTCTTTCTTAAATTACACGCCTATGACATTATATCAATCATATTTCATCATTCTCTGACGTTTTGTTGCTTTTATTTGGTAAAAAAGCTTCCAAAAAAACTTTCTTCGTGTTAAAATTTAGAATTCATTTCAATTAATGTACCTAAATATCACTTGAGAATCTTATTAGAAAAATTATTTGACTCAAAACCTGAAAGAATAAGTACAAAAATACATAATAAAAAATGATAATAATTTTGAAGTGGAATTTTAAATCGTCTAGTCATTTAATGTACAAGAGCAAGATTGCTTTTGTTTTATTCTTTAGCTTAATCTGTATTTTTTAATTTTTTTATTGTTTTATAAAAATAATTGCAAGCCTGTCTGACAAATCACGCGTTCACATTTTTAAATGAATATATTTATATTCTTCTACATTTTGTTTTATAAAACGTTATTCTTTTTTAAATTTAACTATTTTTCGGAAATTTCAAAGTCAATTATCGTTATAAGCATTGCTTTTATTTCCAGCTCCTTTAATGGTTAATCCAAAAACGAAAAATCATGCGTCACGCGTAGATGATGAAACCTTTTTCAACTCAAACGAAACTTCAACATTTAATAAATTAAAAGAAGATATCGAAATTAACATTTAAAAAACGCATCACACAGTTGAATACCCGATTTCAGCAATCAGTGTGTTACTCGGTAGTCTTTTGAATTCATTGGAGTCCTTTTCGCATTATTTTGAACATCTCTGTATCCATATATTTGTATATCCATATATGTATATACTAGACCGGAGTGAAAAACAAAAAGTTTTAAAAATCGAATCGTAATAGTGCGGAAAAGTTGCTACTCATCAATACAAGCACAGTGAAAAAAAAAAATTTGAAATCGGAGAATATCTTCCGTTCGCGCATCGCGTTCAAAGTTTTAGAATTTGAACAAAAATTGTACAAATACACGAAAAATCGTAAAAAGATGTAAACTTTTTCCGATCGAATACATTTTTTTGTACATACCATGACCTTGAGATGTAGAATGGAGGAAAAAATACCACACACTCCTCCTTTATCCCCTTCCAACCCTCTCAAGGGGGTGAAAATGACCAATTTTCGTGGAATAAACCGAAATTACAGGAGATGTAAATATTGACGAATCGACCTGATTTTTTTTTCACATAAGGCTACCTTGAGGCTAAAAGTCAAAACAACCCCCCCCCCCTCTGTCCCCTTTGAACCCTGTCGAGGGGGCGACTTTTTGCGGCAAACATTATGTTTTGGTTTGTTTGCCGCCTGGTCACTCGACCTGTCCATCTCGTCTGCCCCTTTCTTCTTCGGTGCACTGTAATGCTCGCTGCGCGTGCGCGCCGCTGGAATTCCGAGAAACGGAGTGGGGGAGGAGCTAGCACAGTACCCGTACCTGGTAACGATTGCTGTGCGTCACTCAGTTTTGCCTCAGCGTCGTTGCGTGTTTCTGCTTGTCTCGCTTCGTTTAGAATCCCGTAGCTTGAATTGCATAACGGTCTCATCGATCACAATTTAGCTTCCTTTATCTTCATTATGGCGCTCACTCGAAGCGTTCATACTTCCTGCCTATTTTTTGGTGCACCAAAGCCACTGCCATCGGCAATTCTTCCCACCAATGCTGACGTTGTCAAATGTTGGTATGAAGTGCAATACGCCATGTTATTGCAGTCTGGTGACTTTAAACCTGGAAGGAAGTTGAGCTTTTTAGTAGTGGCAAACACTGTAGCTCAACAGATTGAGTCACTGTATTTGAAGGCTTCGATTCCTACAGGTTGTCACACAAGAGTCGTTCAAAAGATGAAACAACTACACGATCGCTATTATGCTCTTCGTAAATCTTATCCAAGAGACAAACACAGGGCCACAATACAGTTGTTGAGGAACCGGGTTCTAAGTAACTTTGCCATCTAGTACCAACCTCAAAAAGGGGAAAGAACATTGCTAACTCCATTGTAGACTATTTCGAAGACAACGTAATAGATACTTCAAAAATTCTAGTCGTCGGGTGTGATGGTACAGCAACAAACACTGGCTGGAAAAGGGGAGCAATCAAACATATAGAGATGCGTTTAAAGAGACCAACACAGTGGGTTGTCTATCTCCTGCATTTTAATGAGCTACCTTTGAGGCATCTTGTAGAAACATTTGATGGTAAAACCACAGGGCCTCAGTCTTTTTGTGTCCCGCTTGGCAAACAGCTGGCTGGTTGCGAGTCTTTGCCCGTAGTTGCTTTTAAGAGAATTAAATGCCACATCCCACACATTGAACCAGAAATCCTGAGTAAAGATCAGAGATACCTGCACGCCATTGCTGCTGGGTCTTGTTCATCAGACCTTGCAAATCGAGATCCGGGACCAGTATCTCATTCTCGGTGGTTAACGACAGCAAATAGGTTCCTGAGACTGTATATTTCATTGGAAACTCCATTCGAAATTCTCATCAACATTGTCACGTACATTATGACAGTATACGTTCCTCTGTGGTTCGAAATTAAGACAAGATCTTCAGTAGTTGAGGGACCTAAATATATTTTTGAATGCATCAAGAAATGTAGAAGCTTACCTCCAAAACTCCAAGAAGTGGTAACAAAGGTCATCCAAACAAATGCATTCTTTGCCCATCCAGAAAACATTCTTCTTTCAATGGTAGTGGATGATAGGCAACACGTTCGAGTGCTGGGACTTCGGCAGGTAGTGAAATCCAAAGACACTCCCACAAAGGGAAAATACGTCAGAAATTTTCACGTTCCGGCCATAAATTTTGACGCCGATGATTATTATGACATTATAAATTGGTCTGAAACCAAGATTACCTGTCCTCCTCTACTGGTAAACATTTCTTCAGCTGACATTGCAGACTTGATTTCTAAGGGGATAAAGCCAACTCTTCCTCTGAATCTGGCAGACATACCATGTCATACGCAAGTTGTAGAGCGCAGTGTCAAGCTGGTAACACAGGCCTCCTCAAAAGTGTTTGGGCATGAGCGACATGATGGTTTTATAAGAGCAACCCTCGCTTCTCGTGCTACCATGATAAAATTTGACACTAAATCAGAATTCGAAGTACCATAATCTGCATCTGCATAATTCTCCACGCCCACATTTTGGTTGGTTGGTTGGTTGGGTAGGGTGTGGGTGGGACTCGCAGTGTATCCACCTTCCCGTGGTGAGCCCTGAGTCGTCCTTGGAAGGACGGGCCAAGAGCTGCACAATTTCGATCTCTCGAGGGGGGAGGGGGATTGTTTTCGACTTTTAGCCTCAAGGTTGCCTTATGCAAAAAAAATCAGACCGATTCGTCAATATTTACATATCCTGTAATTTCGGTTTTTTCACGAAAATTGGCCATTTTCACCCCCTGGAGGGGGTTGGAAGGAGATAAAGGAGGAGTGTGTGGTATTTTTTCCTCCATTCTACATCTCAAGGTCATGGTATGTACAAAAAATGTGTTCGATCGGAAAAAGTTTACACCTTTTTACGATTTTTCGTATATTTGTACAATTTTTGTTCAAATTCGAAAACTTTGAAGGCGATGCGCGAACGGAAGATATTCTCCGATTTCAAAAAAATTTTTTTCACTGTGCTTGTATTGACGAGTAGCAACTTTTCCGCACTATTACGATTCGATTTGAAAAACTTTTTGTTTTTCACTCCGGTCTAGTGTATACTCACCACATAGATTGTTTTATTCTAAAATTTTATTTAGCTAGAAAACGCATAATACATTTTAAAATGTACTTTCTGCAATCAACTCCAATTAATTATAGCAAGATTTGCAGAATTTTATACACATCATATTAGGATAAAATTTAATTCAGCCAAAAAACGTATAAAAAAAATATATGCAGACATTATTTTTCCTTATTACGTACTGATCTTACATTTGCCTATCTATAACGAAAATGAAATAAACTACTTTTTATCAATTAGACTTTTGTAAATATACATCAATCTTAAAAATCGTTCACGTTTTTTCACATGGAACATTTCTTCTTCTTTCTTATGCGGCCACGACTTTCTATGGATCACATTTCATTATTATTGTCGTTCAGTTATCTATTTTTTGTTTAATGCTTACTTTTATTTAGTGCTTATTAAACTGTAAAACAAAATCCAATTTTTTTTTTTTTTTTTATCTTCGAAAATATAATATTACGAAACGTTTCCGAGTAGATATTATAGCGTACACTGTGAAAAAAAATGCGACCAGTTTTCCTGTAGGAATCGGAAAAATAGTTGCCCTTATCGTTCTTTTATCGTATCGAAAAAATTCTGACACAGCTCGGAATAAATCCGTAAAATCGGAATAAAATCCGTAAAATACCGTTTTATTGACTATTCCCTTTTTTTTAAGGATTTCATTCCAAGCTTGGTCGGAAAATTTTCCGGTACGATAAGGGCAACTATTTTTCCGATTCCTACAGGAAAACTGGTCGAATTTTTTTTTTACAGCGTATTAATCAGTTTTCTAAAACCGGAATATGGGTTGTTCTTAACTGCTCTGCTGAACAAGCGAAAAACGTTCTGACACAATTACAAATTCATTTTTTAATGGAAAGATATAAAATTGGAAAGCCTGGTCATGGAAGCGATTTGAAATTGAACTTTTTTTCCATTTTTTGATTAATCAATTACCCATTGCGTTATAAGCAATTTCGATCACGTGAAAAACCCGTTTTTCACCCGCTCTTGAGTGATTTTCTACTTCCGCGCGGAAATTCGGTTCAAAACCCCCTCTTTGAAGCTATTTTCTGAAAGATCTATTGCGTTTGCAAAAAAAAAAAAAAAAAAAAAAAAAATGGAAAAAACAGCTCGATGACATAGTTTACGAACAACAACACCAGCTAGTTTCATGCATTTTCGAACAAAAATAAATTAAAACTTATGTCAGGAAGTTGCCTTTTTTGATTTAGGAACAGCCTTAAATCTTTTTAGCTGTGTAACCAAATTTATACGCGCAAAAGGAACAAAATACTATTGATTTTAAGGTTAAAGTTACTGCTGTTAATTTATCCTGTGTGTCTGCAAAACGTGTTTGTTGAACATAAAAATGTATATTTTCGAATGGATAACATCCGAAATGCCGACATTCCGATTTGAGAAAACTGATACACTACAAAACCTAATCGAACATTTTTTAAAGTTAGTGGATCAGAAGACACTTTGTTTTTACAAAGTTTTCCCAAAATCACGAAAATATACTGGTTTCTCAAATTTATAGAGATAAAAAACGGACTATTAATGGAGCAAAGAGCATTGTTGAAAATACTCCTATAGAGAGCATTGTATCTTCACTTTATAATAGGGTCTGATCTCGCATCCCAGTGTTTTATGTACATTGTATTTGGGTTTTTTATGTGTTCTGATGACGATTGAGGGAATCAATCGAAACATCTCAATATTTTAAAGGATTATTTTATTGACGTCTTTTAAGGAATTAAAGTGTGTTGTAATATATATTTTGATTTTTTTTTGAACATATCTTTTATGGTGTTACTATTAATGGACTTAAATTAAGACTTTTTCTTTATCTATATTATAATATTTGATAAAGAACGGATTTCGAATTCTTAGATATCTCGGAGGTGGTTATTATATATTTTCGTTTGTAGTTAACTTTTATTTTCATAGATGACAATAAAATTTACGTTATTCACAAAAGCATCTGTATTTTGTTTACAGTATATTTTGATTTATTAATGTTCCTAAGCATCGTTTAGATATCTTGTTAGAAGAAATAATCGTCCCATCTCCTCCAAGAATAAATAGAAAATTATACTAGCAAAAGCCATGATTTGTTTGGATTTGCGAAGCATTATTTAATAAGACAAATATGTGAAAGTAACAATATATTTTATATTATTTTTGCATCTTTATTGAGTAAAAACGGTTATTTTATGTTTTGGCGCATTTTAATTCTAGAAATGTAAAAACAGCCAAATAAATAAGAATTTCCTCGGAATTTTTTATTTATGATATAACGAATTTAATAATTAATTTTATTTGTTTACAATTATTTTGTTGCCATTGTACAAAAAAAATCATAATATAATTCTTTTAAAATGCGTAAGTATCGTCTGCGTAAATGATTCCACATAATAAGAATAAATTGTGTATTTGAATTCGTAACACAGTAAAATACTTTTATAATTGAATGTAAATAAATGAATTTTCAAAAATGTTAATTCATTAAAAACATGCTATAACTGTCATAAAAATGCTATTTTAAAAATTTCCTAAAAGAAATCGTGAAATTATTTAATTAATCATGATTCTATCTATAATGACTAACTCCCTGATTTATTTTTTCTTCTGAAAATATACGTGTTTCATTTTTTACTTGCAAAAATGCGTCCGTAATGGAAAAACATGCAAGGTAAATTAATCAAAACAATAACTTTTAAAAGTTTATTCTGTAAAAAAATAATATTGTGCAAATCTACAGATCATAATTTATTCTATGTTTAATGTCAAGTCAAAATGCTGAATAGTTTTTTTTTTTTTTTTTAATGTACGACAAAATGTAATTTGTGTAGCCTAGTAGAGGATTCGCTTCGCTCGTCCTAATTAATAAAAATAAGACAGTATCCCATCGATATTATACCTACCTGCGTGAGCAACATAGTTACAGGTAAAAGAACATAACTGCTAAGTCTCAATTTTGAGCATAACTTTTTCGGAATATTCACTTTATTTAATGACATATTTTCTGCGATTAAATAAGAAGAACATTATTATTTTAAAGATAATGGTACGAGAATTGGCAGACGTGCAATAAAATCATGAAAATACTTGGACGTGTGTGTCGCGTTTTTCCAGATCAAGTGGTTAAATCATTTGGTCCGTTTATCTGTAAGACTAAGTTATTCTTGTTTTAAAAATTGCAAGTGAAGTTTTATTTCGCTTTCTAATTATCAATATTTTATAAAGTTAAATACAAACCCGTTTGTCCTACAAAGCATGTTTTTACATTTTAAAATATTAGTTTTTAGTATTCTTACAGTTTGTCTTATAAACTGAACAACGCATAATTTTTTTATATTACTAGGGGGCGCTGTCCCCTACGAGCTATGCTCGCCAACCACCGTTCAGACATAGTAGACGCTAAAAAAATGCTATTTGATCGGCTTCAAAAAGATTACGGAAGATTGAATTACATAAACAGTGGCAATCTCCTTGTAAACAAGTATCCGGTATTTTATGCCCCAATCAACTGTTGTTAAGAATCTAATGGCTGTTTTCATGTTTTATTAAATAAGATCAGTTAAATGTTTGAAAATAAGCTAATATAAAATCAGCTAAGTAAACAGAGTTATTAAGGATTAGGTATTTTTAACAACGCTATAAGAAAATAGTTTTAAATAGCATATTTTAAAAGTATAATTTTAAATTTGCCGTAATTTTCACCTAAGTTTTATTTCTCGTTTTAATATTCACGTAAAAATACTTTTGTTGTTAGAAAGAACATATTGTTATTTGCACTGTCTTAGAATTAGCAACAATAGTAAAGATCATCTCGAAGTATGAAATTAATGTCTCGTGTAAATATATTTTTTTTTACTGTTTGGTAATATTATTATTTAGCCATTTTAAAACGGGACGTAATTTTCCCGTTTACTGCTTTTGACGCATACTAATGAATTTATTATTTTAAAATTTTCTTCATCTTAATATTCACATGTAAATGAAATTTTTATGACTTATTTTTTTATATTTTCCAGCTTTTAACATGTAATCATTTAATTCTAATTTGAATTCATTTAATTCTAATTTGATAAATATTCCTTGCGCTGTTTTTACAATTAGCAACAATTTAAAATAATACCCTTCTCCAAAATATGAAAAAAAGTCTCTTGAAAGCATGAAAATTTGAATAAAAATCTTAAAACAAACTCAGAAAAATGATTAAAGTCCTATTTATAATTCTTCCTTCTATAAAACTTTTTAATGGAACGACCAATTTTTACCAATTTTAACATTAAATATCTCTTTAAATAATCCTTCGATTAAAAAAAAAAAAAAAACTATCTGCTTCAGCGTGTTTATCAAACATTTCTCTATAATACTGTCCATCTACATATTACTTACCCATCATACGTAGTAGCATAGGTAAGTCTTGTTTTTTATGTAGCACACTCTCAGAAATAGAATTCTCACTTTTGACGTTTTAGCAATCCTCAAGCTGTATTTCGTCATTTTTGACGATCATTTCCTATCACCATCACGTGATTTTTAAGGAAAGGTAAACTCTCAGATATTTGACGAAAGTTTTTCCTCAATCACGGTCAGACTCAATGCATTTTAAGGAAACCGTTGCTGTACCTCCTCAAATCCTGCGATTTTAGCAAGCAGATATTTGCTTGATTGTATTAGTCCTGTAATAATTTATTTTTAAAACAGCACTTTTTAGTGCTTTTCAGAAAATACTAAAATATAGGTAGTTATTGTTTCTTCATAAGTTATTTTTTTAGCTGTTAAAATTTTTAGGAATGCTTATTATTATTATTATTATTACTTATGTTGTTGTTCGTTATCTTTTAATTCGAAAAGAATATATTTCCTGTGTTCAAAAACATCCAAAAAGAAAATTTAATCAATAAAATTTCAAAGATTCGGGATATCTTTTTTTTAAATTTATTTAAGAAGTATATTCTGTTTTCAATCAGATTAAAAATAAACATAATTGATCCCTCTCCCTCTTATAAACAGTAAAGTGTTAAAATCTTATCCACCTATTCAAAGTTATAAAATCTCACGCAATATGCACTTCACAGTTCGTTATTTGTGTGCAACAAATTAACCAGACCCTATTCTAACCATTCATTGAGCAAAGAAAATTTCACTAATAAATGATTTAATCAAGCTATATTGTAATTATTCATTGACCATGAGAAAAACATAATAATAAATTAGCCTTCCTAAAACTTTCAGCACCGATAAAATTATAATCTATCTTATAAAAATATAATCACGCGGCAGCTTTCATTACATCATTCTAAAAGCACATTCAGACAAGTCCCCAATAGCCTGATCGGTAGAGCAAGTGTTTCCACCCCCAAAGCCCGCGGGTTCAAATCACGCCGAGGAAAACGGGAAGTGATTTTTTTCTTCCCTTGGTAGAGGAGCTTCCAAACTGTTCAATAGATGGCGCCACCAGCCCTTTTTTGACGAAACTTTTGAGGAAATTTATATCGTTAAACAAGTGAAGAAAGTAATTTCATCAATTTGACGAAATATTCGCTCGGAGCATATTCCAGGAAACCGTTTCGTCAAAAACAAAGAAAATTTCGTGAAATCTGAGTATTCATTTCTGAGTGTGCAGTTTTCTTAATATTAGCAAAGAAAGACCTCCGGTTATTAAAAAAAAATCATTTACGGCAGCGGTGATAGCGTTAGTTACTATTTTTTAGAATAGAGATAAAATTTTATTAATTATTTATCGAAATCTTTAAACATAATTCAACTTATAAACATCCTTTTTTTTTTCTTAAGCACTTTTCATTGATCTCACCAAACTAAACTAAACTAGTCGGATGTGAAAATCCAAAAGCATACGAGAACCTAATCTGCAAAAACTTATGTCAACAACTAACTCAAACTGAAGCTTAATAAAAATCCATGCATTAGTTTTTGACGTAGAACTATTGCAAAAATCGTGAAAAATCTGGCATAACTATGTATAACTTCAGCGCCACTTGTTTGGAGATTTACACCAAAATAAAATCAGCACCAATTCTTATCAAGGTATAGTTGAAACTGAAGTTAGATAAACATTCGTGCATTAGTCTAGTTAGAGATATTGCGTAAATCGTGAAAAATGCAACCTAGCAGCGCCACCTGTGTGTTTTTACACCGAAACGTAAATAGCACCAATTCATATCAAGGACTAACTGAGTAGGAAGTTTGACAAAAATCCGTGCATTAGTTCTTGAGATACATCTATTGAGAAAATCGTAAAAAGGCAGCATAGCAGCGCCACCTGCTGGGAGATCTACACCCAAAAAAATCAGCTCCAATTTATATTAGGGACTAACTGAATATAATTTTTTATTAAATTCAGTGCATGAGTTCTTGAGATAGAGTTCTTAAAAAATTTGTGTCACATAGAAACAGACAAACACACAGAGTCACAAACTCACAAACAGACATTTTCTAAAAACATGTTTTTCGGGATCTCTCACCCCTTACAAAGTGTAAATACGTCGAAAACCGGAAGTTGAAAATTTTCAGGAATCCAATGTTTTCTTCTTGTAAAAATAGAAAAAAGTAAAAATGAAATAGCATTTCAATCTTTAATATCGTCTGTATAATAGATCACATTCATTTTTATTCCTCATATCAATCTTTTCGACATGGATCGATTAATTTATCCATGCATATGCATTTACTCTAACACAGAACATTTTTTGGTCACATACCTGCCTAAAAACGAAATAAACACCGTTTTGTCATAAGAACTTTGGAAAATATGTATCAATCATAAAAATCACTGTCTTTTTTTTCATGTGAAAACTTTTATTTTCTTCTATAAATTATGCGGCCACGACATTCTCTCGATCATATATCATCATTTATTGAAGTTTTTTGTTATTGTTATTAAAAAAGCTTCTAGGCAGCATTTATTTATGTTAAAATGTACTTTTTCTTCAAATAATATGCTTAACCATTTTCCGAATTTTGTTATAAAGTATCAAGATCTGAAATTATAAATGCAAAAGTAATTTTTAAGAAAAAAAAATCGTCATACCACGCGCATTTTAAATCTTCTAGTTATTTTATTTATATGAGAAAGATAAGCGTATTTGATAAGTTGTGGCGAAATCTTTATTCTATTTTTATTTTATTTTTACTTTTTACTTTCTTCTATCTTCAACAGAAGAATGTATTGTAATCGAATTTTTTTTTCGACTTAACTGTTTTCAACGGATATACACATTTTACGGGTCAGCGATCCCACAAAGCATGCTTATACAAAATGCCTGTCTGTCCGTCTGTCCGTGTGTCGCCATTGTACCATCGGAACTAATGAAGTTATGCATAGAATTGAACCAAATTTTTTGTCAATGTTTATACACATAGTTCTATGTTGTACACATAGCCAAAAATTTGGTTCAATTCTATGCATAACTTCATTAGTTTCCGATGGTACAATGGTGACACACGGACAGACAGACATTTTGTATAAATTAAATAGACAATAAAATAGGCTATTGCCAGCATGTCCTCCTTCAATTTGGAAATATTTCGCCGGAAGGGGCGCTGTAATAGCGATTTTTGTATAATTTTCTTGACGTTTCATAGTTCTATTGTACATCGATGGTTCGTGAGGCGACGGGAACTTTGCATTCTGCTACACCGGCTACTCGCAAACAACTGATGTGCAACAGAATAAGTAAAAACTATTGATTTTAATAAATACCATGATCGGGATTAACTTGTTTTTACTCCGATTAATTGCCTGAAACAGAAATTTAATATGGAATTCAAAGCTTTTATAGTATTGAACTAATAATAATGAAGTATTACCATTTGTAAATATTGTTTGAAATATTAGGATATATGAGATAGAAGAAAGTTTCTGGATTTGTACATCCAACTACTTATCATAATATTGTCTTAAGAAAGCTCTAGCTTTTCTCTCTGAAAAAACATGCTTTTCCTTTTTAAAATTAATCTATTTGTATTTTCGTTACACATTGCTTTATAAAGTTATTAACGAATAAATTTTTAACATTTTCTGTATTTTAGCATTTATTTCCTTGAGTAAAGGAATTTGTACACCAGTATATTCATAACGTCATTCATATGCATGTTGAATACTCGCACAATACCTTAAGCTATATGTATATCTAAAACAAAATAAACACTATTTTTTCAATAAAACGTCTATAAATATACTATATCAAGCATAAAAATCACTCCCTTTTTCCCACATGAAACATTTTATCTTCTTTCTTAAATTACGCAGCCACGACATTCTATCGATAATATTTCATTATTTATTGACGTTTAGATATTTGTCTTTCGCAAAAAAGAGTTTCCTTTTCTTTAATGTTTGCTATTTCTTTTAATTAATGTGCCTAAGCAGTTCAAGAAGAAATAAGTCATAAAAAAAGTCGACTCAATACGTGAAAGAATGAATGCAAAAATTTTCTTAAATATACAAAAAAGCAATTTTTTATAGACGTATTAAATGTTTTGATTAATTTATATGTTCGAGAGCTCTTTCTTGGCAAATTTTAGCCAAAACTTTCTAAAGCTTATTTATATATAAATCTAAATACATTTCAATTTTAAAGTTACTTTCCAGCTTCTCTGCCTAATAAATAGCGTTTTTATTGCTGCCGAAATATGTTAATAATGTCAGAATTTGTTTAAAAAATAATTAATTAGCTATTTGTTTTGTTGTTCTACAGAATGAACCAAAACGTCTTGACATATTTTAAAGATCAATAAAAGGTTAACTAACTGCCTTACAAAAGAGTGGTTTAGACGAAAATTCTTCTCTTAATCGAAGTATTTATTAAAACAAACATTTAGTTTTAAAAATCGGCGATATCTCTTCCAATAGGCAATAAATTTGCAAGAAGATAATATGTAAAAAGTTAATTTATTGGATTCTTTGAATGACTAAACATTGAAATAACATGGCATGAATTTTAATACAATTTCATAAAATAATTTTACACCGTTTCGTTAGTAGCTTCTTGAAATACATTACATTTCTCACTTAAAACAAAGAATACACTTTCTTCCGAATAGTCCAATTAGGCCTTACAGTGCCTTTATTAATATTTCATATGTCGATGCTTCATGAATGATAAAATTTAATGGACTGACTCTTTTCTAATTTTGAAAATCTCCTGACCTTGCGTTGGTGATTGTGAATTTTCATAACTGATGCTTTCAAATCACGGATAATAAAGAAAAACCAGAGGGTAAGTTAATTTGACGATCACGCACGTCGTAAAGAAAATAAATTATGTTTAAATTCAAACCCTATAAGCTAAGCAAAGGTTACAAATAAAAATAAAAATAACATGCATGTGCTAACCGCTAAAGCCGCAAATAACCGCCCAAACTATGTATAGCACATTATGTATTTGGCAGACCCAGAATTTCGCACCATAATTAAACGGAGAATAAACAATAAAACATCAAAGAAATGTCAACAGATACAACCTGAACAAGAAAAACAAAACTAAAAAGCTGTGGACTCATCGGCAGTGGCTATTTTATAAAAGCACAGCAATGTTTCAGACTAAATACTATACGCAACAAACAGTTGCAGTAGTGACGTTAGGTTTCGGCCGGAGTGTCGTAATACATAAATCAAATGCGCAAAAACATTAGTAAGCATATCACAAACACTCCCCAACCAGACACGACGCCACAATAAACAGCACATCTCTCAATCTGAAGGTATAGCTGATTTAAAACAGATGTGTAATATACACTAAAACAGCAAAAAATATTTTACCCAAACCTGAGCCACACAGCCACAAAAAACTAGTCGGATGTGGCAATCCCAAAAGTTTCTTCTATCTCATACATGTTAATACTCCCTGAAAAATGCACCATATAAGCGCCACCGGTTAGATGATTTACACCAAAATCTAATTATCAACAACTTATGTCAACTTCTAACAGTATCTCAAGTTTCTGGAAAACACGTGCTCTAGTTTCTGAGATAAAGCTATTGCGGAAATTGTAAAAAATTCTGCATAGAAGCTCCACCTGTTGGACGATTTACACCTAAATCTAAATAGGACCAATTTATACCAGCGAATAACTCAATCTGAATATTTATGAAAATTCATGCATTAGTTCTGGAGATACAGCCATTGCGGAAATCTTTAAAAATGCAGCATAGCATCGCCAGCTGTTGGTCGGTTACACCAAAAATTAAACAGCACTAAATTATATCAGGGACTAACTAAATCTAAAGTTTCATGAAAATTCGTGCATTTGTTCTTGAGATATAGCCATTGCGGAAATCGGAATAATCGGAATAATCGTGAAAAATGCAGCATAGCCGTGCCACATGTTGGACGATTTACACCTAAAAGTAATCAGTACCAATTTATAAACATACCACTGCCTCTGAAAGGTTAAGACTGCTGCTTTCATACTTTCTAGTCCTTTCTAGTCTTTTTCACTGTTTCTACTTTCCTAATGTAAGAAATTATATGGAGAAAAGTTCCTATCAACTTTTCCATTTATATTTCATTAAATTTTTTCTTGCAGTAGATACTATAGCAATTTTTCACATCTTCTTTTAATCAGTTTTAAAAAATTTCTGATTCCATTTTACTGAAGCTTTACAGAACGAATTTATATTCTTTTTTATATATAACCATTAAACTTTCGTTATACACAGTGTATAATAAAAAAGATTTCCCAAACCACTTAATTAAGGGAGCCTTGAGCATCTGGTCAACCCTCCCTCACATTGACTGGGTCAAGCCCCTCCCCCCCCCCCCACACACACACACATAGCCCTTTTCTAAAGAATAGCACATGGTTATGTTAAGCCTAACTTACTCTACAATCTTTATGCCTGGAATGATAGCTCGATATTTCTGCATTACTTAAATTTCTGTGACATATTTTATCTGAAAAAAAGCTTACAAAATATTTCTAAAAAACGGAACAATTAGATTGAAAAACTCTTCACGGTTGATTTTTCCACACCTATTTCGATTAGCTGTATAAAACAAGACTGTTGTTTGAGCATTCCAGTAGCTTTGGTTGACACCTATTGATAAAATTCTGAAATTATTTTAAATATGAAAATTGATGGGTGGGTTAAGCCTCCCTTATTGTCAATCGTCCTTAGTCTCCCCTAAATCAAAACTTCAAGCATTTTAAAAATAATTTATTCTGTGAAATTTGCTATAACGATATGTGAGCTTATTGTAGCTTAAATCACACAATTAGTATTCAATTGCATTCCAAACGTTGCAGTATGCAAATAGACTACACAACAAATCATCTGTAGCTACTTATCTTGAGCTTTTTATGCTTTATGCAGATTTGAAGTTATAGTACCTGCTGTGAAAAATATTTCGAACTAAATTTTTTAATGTGCTTAAATAAAGCTTCCTGTAATAAAAAGCATTTCTGTAGAAAACGCACAACCCTAGGCTATTTACTTTATTTTTTGTCGAATCTTACAATCTGGGATATTTTGGCGCCTCCTGTATTTATTATTTATTTATCAGGAAATGTCTGTTTAGAAAGTATCAATCTTTTAAAAAATATCTTTTTTTTATTTAATCAAAATTTACAGCAAAAAAAAAACTTAAATTCCTTTACAGTTTTTATTATACAACTTTATTTTACATTCTTCGGAATTTTTTTTCCCAATAATTACACTGATCGATTAATAGCCTCATGCATATGCATTTGCTGTAACAAGAAATATTTTTATGTGATACCTTTACGTAAAACAAAACAAACTCTGCTTCATTATTAACATTCCTATAAATATAAATCAATTATAAAAATCACCAACTTTTTCGCACATAAAAACATTTTCTTTTCTTTTTTAGCTGCTTATTTCTTAAATACGCAGAACTTATATCGATCAGATTTCACTATTTATCGATATTGTATTGTTCTTCTTTGGGAGAAATAGCGCCGAAAAATCAATTATTTTTCTTGTTTTGGAAAAAAAAATATGTATCGATATTTTTTGTCAGTTTTTACAAGGCTTTTCAACAGAAGTTTTTTTATCAAGAGAAAGTTTCCTTTAAAAGTAGTTTTTTTTTTTAATTAACATGCTTAAGGATTGCTTCTCTTCGTTTTTTTTTTTTTTTTTTAACGAAAATTGATGGATATCACACCGAACGGAAAAAAAAAATCAAAAATAGTTTGGAAAGTAAAGATGATCTAATAGTGATAGTTTAAGTTTTCTTATTATTTTATGTATATTAAAAAAACTGTATTTGGTCGAAATAAATGATAAATCAATATTTGAAAATACTGCTAAATTAAATTTTTCTTATGTTTCTTTTGTTGTATTCGGATACTTGTTTTTTAAAGCTTCATATTTTATTTTAAAATGGTAAAATATAAAAACATGTATAAAAACATTTTCTGGTAAACCATGGTAAAATATGTCGAAATATTTTCATTTAAAAGAATTTCAGAACTGATTTTAGAAAAAAAAATCTGTGAACTATTTGTCATGCATATATATATATATATATATATATATATATATATACAGTGAAACCTCCCTGTGCGACCACCTCTATTAAGCGACCACCTCCCTGAACGACCATTTTTCATGGAACTAAATTTATTGACATAGGCTCAATACTAATTTTACCTCTATTCAGAGACCAAATCAGTTGAACTCCCTCCATGAGCGACCAATTTTTTTGAAGAAAAATAAACAAATTCCGTTTTTTCCCGGTCGCTTGAAGAAGATTTTATCAGAATAATAATTCCGGGGGGTGCATTATTCATCAAACTTCTAAACTAAATTTAGAATTTTTATTTATTCCTTTAATTTTTAAGTGTTTAAACGACTTTGTGCCTTTTTAGGCAATGAATTTAACTATGATGCATATTTAACTATGATTAACTTTTGTTTCGATACTTAAATTTTCATATTTTTTCCTAATGTGAAAAAT
Organism: Maratus speciosus; assembly: GCA_963932465.1. Classification (NCBI taxonomy): domain Eukaryota; kingdom Metazoa; phylum Arthropoda; class Arachnida; order Araneae; family Salticidae; genus Maratus; species Maratus speciosus. Next base: position 177,869,475 of record OZ010786.1, read on the forward strand.
AAGTTTTAGTAACATTAATTGTTACCTTTTTTCAACAATTAAAATCGAGATTTAAAAATGACCTTCATTAAGAGACCACCTCTCGGAGCGACCAATTTTTATTCGAACGGAACGTAGTCGCTTTAGGGAATTTTTACAGTACATATAAATATATCATAATTTCTGTTTTTGCTTGGATTGTGTTCAGCCATGATTTCAGTCTACATGAATACACATATGTGCAAGTTTAACAAGAAACAAAAGTTTATTTTTAAAAAAAAGATCGTTTAAAGGGTAATTGGTGATGTTGATTGGGTTAATTTAATAGAACTATTAATTAACTCCATTAACTTATAACAACACTCAAAATTCAGAATGGCTTTCACAATTTAAAATTACTTTCTAGAATGTGTAAAATACTTCAGAAATCCGTGAACTCAAACTGAAGCATATTTACCTCCTCCCAATCAATATATACTGAATGTATCCCAGTCAATAATATTTACAAAAAAGAAAAAGAAAAAAGAAAAGAAATACAGTCTACGTATCACTTAAGAGAAATCAAAATATTAAAATTTTTACTTACTGTCCTACAAAATGTTCACTTCGAAATAACAAAGTTTTTGGAACTAAATGTTTGTTTGTTGAGATTGTCCTATAGTTATACTATTTTAAATTTATAAAGAAACAATTCTTTCTTGAAAAATCAAATACATAGAAACAAAAATTTTACCTCATAGCTCAAACAATAAGATATTACCAAAAAAGGTAATACTTGCCTTAATCTTTTCTACTCTTTGAAAAATATTGTTTCGAAATAGCTATCGTTATTTTTTTACAAGTATTAATATACTATAATCTTCGTGGTAAACACCTATTACAAATAATATAGAAACATACTTCGGAGATTGTTTTTTAATTGTTGGTAGACAAAGCTCAATTCTGAAGTACCGACACCGACAAACGAATGGAAAGAGATAAATAGAAGTAAACATATCCTTATCTTTGAAGTACCGTTAAACAGAAAGTACTGTAATGTCAATAAAATAAATTATTTGTACATATTTGCTAATCTTAAATAACTATACTTTTCTAACACTAAAATCTTAAGTTTTAAGAACATCTGATAAAGAAAATACACCACGAGGCATTTATAATGAAAATTATTAAGTAAAGTAATCCAAGACAAAAAAAATCTCGAAAAAAATATCATTTTAAATTTTTTAATGTTTTTGGTGGTTTCTTAATTATTGGTAGCCAATCTTAATTCTGAAGTAGCGGTAGCAACTATCGTTGTCGAGTCACTCTCGGCAAAGGAATGGAAAGAGATAAATATAAGTAAACGTGTCCTTATCTTTAACACTAGAATGACATTGAGGGGCTATTATGGTCCGTACCAAATGTATATATTTACGTTTGAACCAGACATTTCTTTAGAAAATAAGTTAAAAGGATACAAAAGGAAAAAAGTTTAATTAAATAAGTTAAACAGTTTTAAAATAAAAAAAAAACTGGTATATATTTTATAAAACTGAAGTAAAAATTCCGGTCTTTCTAGTGTTAAGTTGTCATAAAGAAAAAAAGAATTTTAATGTCAATAAAATAAATTCTTTGTAGATATTTGCTAATCTTAAATAACTGTACTTTTTTACGCGAAAATCTTAAGCTTTAAATACATATAATAAAGAAAATACCCCATGAAGCATTTATAATGAAATTTATTAACTAAACGTAATCCGGAACAAGAAAAGCTAAAAAAAAATAACATTTTTATTTTTTTATTTTTAGTTTCAAATCGTTCTTGCGTTTTTTGAATAAAATGATGAAAGCTACATATAGATGCGACAGTTAGATAAAAAGATATTAATCTTTTTATGCTAAAATATGTGTCACTCCTTGCCCTTTTTAAATCCACTCTTAAATTTCCACTATTAAATGAAATGTTGAATGAAAATCATTGTTTCGAAATAGCGATCCCATTTTGCTACCGCGATTTCTAAACTATAATCTTCGGGGTATATTCCTCCTACAAATAATGTAGAAGTATACTATGATTTTTTTTTATTATTAATGCTAACCAAAGATTAATTCTGAAGTAGCGGTAGCCACGAGCGTTGTCGAGTAACACTCGGCAAGGAAGCTGGAAGGATTGAGTTGCAGGAAATGTATCCCTATCTTTAACCCTTTAAGTAGTGAGGTAATTTTATTATAACGTAAGTGGTGAGGTTGAGTGTATGTAACCCCAAAATTAGATTTCTTGTGCACTCCTTAAAACTTAGAGAATGAAAATAAGAAAATTTCCTGTGAATTTTGTATTATTTACATGCATAAAAACAACTGAAAAATATTGTAAGTGTACATACATATACATATAAATTCACGTATCTAAATATCACAAAAGTTTTGTTTGCTCATGTGCAATTTCTCTGGGGTGTGACACACCACCTCACCAGTTAAGGGTTAAAGTATCATTAAAAAATAATAATAATTGTAATTTCAAGAAAGTAAATCCTTTGTACGTATTTGCTAATCTAAAGTAACCTTATTTTTCTTACGGTAAAACCTTAAGCTTTAAATACATATAATACGAAAAATAAAACATAAGTTATTCAAACTGAAAATTGTTAATTATTATCCAAGTAAAAAATTATATTTTATTTTGTTTACTTAAAATAACCCTTGCGTTTTAGAATAATATTGACGCAAACCATATAGAAATATTATAATTAGATAAAAAAAAACATTTCGCTTTTTACGGTGTAGCGTTTGTGATCACCAAGATATTTTTCAAGAATTAAATGCACTTATTTTTTCAAGATTTTTCATAGTTAAATATACATATAAATTTCCATGACGAATGAAATTATGAAAGATTGTGTATGTCTTTAATACATTTCTTTATGTTGTCTACGCGTCCAAAAAATTATTTGTTTTAAAAGAAAAGTTTAAAAATATGAGTCCCAGTGTAAAACATAATCTTAAAAAATAATTTTTTCTTTAAAAAATATTTTTTTATAAATAATTAAATTTCTTTCTTTTTCAAAATCCCGAAGGCAAATTAACGTATTTTTTCTTTTCTGTACTCAAAATTGAAAAAGTATACAAAATAAATTATTCTTTTAGAAGATATATAAAATTTTATACATGTTAAAATTTATTAATTTTTATTAGCGTTTATTTCTTTAATTTAATTATTTTTTTTATGTTTATTTTTTATTATTGTCTATTTTTTTACTTTAAAAAATCATTTATTTTACTTTTTTCTTTACTTTTACTTTTATTTATTTATTTATTTTTATTTAAATTTTTAGATATTTAATATTTTTGGTTTTAATTTAATTTTTTTTTTAATTTTATCTTTTTATTTATTTATTTATTTTTATTGCATTTCTTAGTTTTTAAAATGAAAAAAAAAATTAGACAATTTACATTTGAAAATTAATATACATATATACATATGTAAATATATACTTTAGGGAAAATGTGCTCCAGATAAAGCCGCATATCTTCAAAAATATACTTCTTGCCACATTGAAGTTTAACAAAATAAATAAATAGAAATATGTCAACTTATTACTAGCTCAAACAAATAAAAAGATGTTTTTACTTGCAGGTCATCCTATAACATAATCCTTTAAAAGATTATGACTCCAGCAGAAGTTTTTCAGAAAACAAAAATAAGAAACTACTTCTACTAAGTTTTAACGTAACTCAAAATAGCTGACATTTGAAGAGAGTTTTCTTTAAATACAGCATACAAATAATAGAACAAAAATATACTGTTATGGCAAAATATAGTTTCAAGCCTTATTTTCATTATTTACATTCTGTTTTATGGGAAAATAAAACAAAAACTTTGTTCAGAATATAAATTTTACAAATATGTTCTTCTAAGAGTAGAAAATTTCATGATTATTTTAAGCTTATATCTAAAAATAGAGTTAGGAAATAAGAATTTTAATTATATTGGTAGGTTAAAATATTGTTTCTTATCTACACTTTTAAAAATCTACAACAAACTCTCCCGTCATTCAACAGTTTTTATCGATAAAAGATACTTGACCGTATTATTAAGCATTCTCATCCACTATTAAAAATTTGCAAGAAAATGTCCAGTTTTTCGAGCATTTTTAGAACGGTTCCTTGACCATAATTATTAAGCGTAACTGAACATAGTATTGACAGTATAGATTATAGTATAGATATGACAGTATAGATATAGACAGCATAGTATTTTCTTAATAATGATAAATTTCCTTATTTTCACAGAGAATCAATTGACATTTTCCCATAAAATTTAGCCCTCTTTCTTTCTCGTTGCCAAAAAAATCCAAACCCGGAACAATAATTTCTCCACAGCAATTCATTTTCAATTGAAAGATTTTTACGTGAAAAATGAAAATGAACTAAAAAAATTAAGTATTAAAAAAAAAAAAAAGATGAACATGACGTCACATTCTAATGTAATATTATAAACGTGAAAGTATCTGTGAATGTTTGAATCAAGTCAACGTCAAAACGGACGAATTAATATGTCTTTGTATCTTTGCATATAGATGCATTTTATCACACAGAAATGAACATAAGCTATGTTTTATTTATTTTAGTCAAATGTGTTTCGTAATAATGCAAATTTTCGTTATTTTAATAGAGAATCAATTGACATTTTCCGATAAAATTCAGCCATCTTTCTTTCCTAATGTCAAAAAAAAAAAAAAAAAAAAAAAATTAAAACCCGAAACAATAATCTCTACACAGCAATTAATTTTCAATTGAAAGATTTTCATGTGAAAAACGAAAATTAAATTAAAAAAAATAAGTATTAAACAAGAGGAATATGACGTAGCATCCTAATTTAATATTATAAACGTGAAAGTGTATGTGAATGTTTGAGTGAAGTCAACGCATAGGTGCCAACCTCAAACTAATCTTCCGTAATACTTGCGTTAATTTGACCCTGGTTTAACAAGTTTCGAACCAGAAATTTTTTTAAGAAATGAAACTAAACATGTTCCATGTAGAAACCTTATAATAAATTTGAATAATGGCTATGTTATCGTTTTTAATAAAAACGGGGCAATGACCGGACAGTTTTCTGGAAATTTTTAACAGTGTTAGCTAGATTAGAAATAAATTAAAGTTATGTAACTGCTTTCTATAAAAACAATTGAATGATTGGACAGTTTACTGAAGATTTTTAACAGTGGACTGCCAATTTTATTTGTAAACACTCCCGATTCTTCTATTTGAAAATGCATAATTTTAATAATAATAATATACACTGTTAAAAACCTGCAGCAAACTGTCAGGTGATTCGACTATTTTTAGGGTTCCGTACTTAAAAAGTAAAAACTGAACCATTATAAGATCACTTCTGTGTCTGTCACAGCCATTTTACTCGTAAACTGTCGAACGTAGAAAGATCATATTGGGGAAGTAAAAAATACTATTGACCCACATATTTACACATTATTAAACATTTACAAATATATTTATGAAAAATGTAGAGGGTCTAATTACGTTACTTGAAGAAAAAAAAATATTTTCTTGCTATATCATGTGGGGTATCCTGAGAAAATTTTCGTAACGCTGAACTCAAAAATATATTTCTTTTAATATTAGGTATTACATTTTCAGAGATATCGTCGAAAATATAGTGCAAAAATTTTTCTTTGAATCTACTGAAACTAAAATTATGAAAAAATTAGAGGTAGTAGATGTTAATTTAAACTTTGTAGGAAAAATTTAGCCATTAGCCTTAGTTATTGAGAAAAGCGCATTTTTTCGTTAAACACAAATTTCGATTTGTGGGCCTTCAGCGAAGGTATTGAGGAGAGCTGGAGGTACCTATAACTATCAAAAGTATAAAAGCATAGTTGATAATGATTTTCGAAAAATAAATCGGTAATTAGCCGCGATATTAACCCTCGAAGACACGGACGGTTTGAACATAGATGGTGACAGTTCTGCGTGTACCATCTGCTTTTAAAGCATAAATAACAACTTTTGATGATATATTTGTGTAGTACAATGCTTAGAAGCTGTATAAAAGCAATAAACGTCAAATTGTTAGAAACACGACTAATTTAATTTAAATTAACCACATAAACAGTATGAGATTCGCGAATAGTTCGCATTGAGTAGATCTTTCAATACGCCTCCCGTATCTTTAAAAGTTCATTTGGAAAATCTCGTCACGGACCAAGGCGACGTTGCAACTTTGGGACCACCTTTCAAAGCGCACTAGCACAATGCCCTGTTGAAACTTTGAAAAAGAGTTTTATTTTAGCTTCACTCTAAAAAGAAAGAAATATTACTACGCTAAATTTAGTCTTAAGAAATCCCAAATGAAGTTTAAAATTGCTTTTATTTTATTATAAAATAAATCTATTAGTATATATACTTTTCGTCATAAACAGATTAGCATAAGATTAAAAAAAGAGTTACACATAATAGTAGTATTTGATATTATTTAGGCTTCATATCTCTTTGAACTTTTATGGTATACTCATTCAGACTTTTCTAATATATACAGCTATACCCAACCCTACGTTGTATAGTTTTTTACAAGGTCTTATTGTTCTTTTAACAACGATTTTTTTAATAGTACAGTTAATTATTCATATATTTAATGTATAGAACCCTCTAAGCTTGAGTAATTCTCGCACTTGATCGTTTATTAAAGATAACGATTATGTATATTATAACGAAGACTATGTTATTGAGCATATCTGGCCATATTATTCACCGTATTTTGTTTGGAATAAATTTAAAGTAATGTAAACGTCTTCCATAAAAACGGTCGAAATACTGGGTAGTTTGCTGCAAATTTTTAACAATGCATGTTCTACTATTACGCTGTTGTTGTAATATTGTTTATCTTCCTAAATTATTATTCGAAACGTTCAGGAATGTATTAATTTTACTTCAGGTGACTTTAAAAGAAATGGTACATTTTATAAGAATGAAAAAAAAAATAATAATAATGCAAAAATGCAGAAATTGCTTAAGAATTTGTAGCTTGATTACATATTACACCAAACACTACATTTTTTCACATTTAAATAAATGTCTTTTAGTTTATATTTAACAGAAAAAATGTTTACTATGCATATAATCTTATTTAGTGTACGTAATCGTTAAATATTTAAAAGTTAGACAATATACAATTTTTACGTGTCTAGATAGATCTGACTACACAGAAATTACAGATATTTTTTCTTAAACAATTACTGCTGATAACATGATGAAATCATCTACAGTTTTTAAATATATATCGTTTAATAATAACAAAATCCCTTACTTTAGTGTTTTATAATTAAAAATAAAAAAATAAGTTATTTTTGAAATTTTCCTAGTCTGTTTTTTTTTTTTTTTTTTTTTTTTTTTTAACACAAAAATTGAAATATCGAAAATTTGAAGTTGTTTGTATCATTAAATTATTCATCTTCAAAACGGTTTTGAATATGAAGTATTTTAAATTGGTTGAAACTATAGAGATATTTTTTTGATTTTATTGAAAAAATTTGTTTTTTACTTTCTTTTTTCTAAAGAAGAAATTTTTGTAATAGAATTTTTTCGACTTCCGGTTTTTGGCGGATTTACACGTTTTAGGGGTCAGTAATCCGGAAAAACATATTAATATAAAATGTCTGTCTGTCTTTACGCGTGTCCGTATTTCCGTATGCGTGTATGTCTTCTTTGTAACGCCGAAAAGCGTATGAAGTTAAGCATAAAATTGAACCAAATTTCATATATATGTTTTTGCCTATGGTCAGCATGTCCCATGTGAATTTGGGAACATTTCGCAGAGAGGGAGCACTGAATAGTAATTTCTGTGTCAGTTTCTTTATTGTACAGGGTGATCTTTTTTAAAGTGACAGTGTTTGGAGCGCCCTGTAGCGCGATCTAATAGCCGAAATGGCACCAAACTTGGTATTTAGACTAATCAAGACATGGGAAAAAGGATTCCGTGAAAAAAAATTAGTTCCAAAAGTCCTTGCTAGGGCATTTTGTGGCGCTGCTGTAGCTTACAATAACGAGGATTAGCATAAAACGCGGGTATAAAAGAAAAATGCAAATGTTGTGCGATGACAGCGCCAGTAATAGGGGCTGTAAAAGCAAGTAGTAGACAGCTCCGACAAATAATCTCAGCTGAAATAAACGAGCTCCAGTGGACATGCCTCTCACGTTACCGGAACGCGCGTTACTGGTGAAGCTGTATTATATGAATCAATGTAATGCATCCGGAGCTCTTCGAGAATTTTGAACCAGAAAAAAAATACGAAAGGGGCCTTTATCGCTGAATGGTCTTTAGAAAATGATTAAGAAGTTCGAGGAAACTGGGTCACTGATCATTCGCGCTGGGAGAGGATGTAAACAAGTATCAGAAGGTGTAATAACTGATGTGGCAACTGCAATTGTCGAAGGATCGCAGGGAACCATTGCTGGTACTAGCAGCACCCGGGGTGTAGCTCGATAATTGGACATGAATTATTCCACGGTATGGAGACTTTTGCGGCGCGTTATTGGATTTTACCCCTACAAAATCAGCCGCTTGCACGAACTGAAACCAAGTGATTATGATAAGCGAATGACATTCGCTCTATCGTTTCTTGCCAGGGTAGAAATTGATGATGCTTTTCCATGGCACATTCTGTGGGGAGATGAGTGCCATTTTTATCTCAATGGGTCCGTAAACACACAAAATAGCTGAATTTGGGCTTCTGAGCAGCCTCACACCGTGCATGAAATCCCATTAAAATCCCCAAAAGTCACTGTTTGGTGTGGTTTCACAGCCGAACTCGTAATTGGGCCATTCTTTTTTGAGACCATCACTTCGACAGGACCTGAAAAGTGCACCATAAATGCAGAAAGGTGCCACGAAATGCTGCAAACGTTTGTTATTCCACAACTTCAGCAAAGAAACCGTCTCCAACAGACAATCTTTATGCAGGATGGTGCTCCGCCACACATTAGTAATAAGGTAAAGCAGCTGTTGCGCCAAAACTTCACTGTTGATAGAGTCATAAGTCGGAGTTTTCCAGTTGCATGGCCGCCTCGTTCCTCACGGTATGCGATTTTTCGCTCTGGGGTTATTTGAAATCTCAAGTGTATGTTGGTGGAGTATCAAATATGTCTATTCTAAAGGACAGCATAACAAAGACAGTGCGGAATATTCCTCGTGATATTTTACGTACGGCTGTGGAGAACGTTGTGCACAGGATGCACGGTGTTATTTCTGAGAACGGTGCTCACATTGAAGGTGATCTAATTCCTCACCGAGGAAGTTAATGTAGTAAATAAACATTAATAATTTAACTGTACGGTTGTATGTGTTAGTATTTTTCTTTTCTCACATTTTATACATTGCAAAGCGACACAAAATGCCCTAGCGGCGATTTTCTGAACTAATTTTTTTTACGGAATTGTTTTTCCCATGTCTTGATTAATCTAAATACCAAGTTTGGTGCCATTTCGGCAATTAGATCGCGCTACAGGGCGCTCCAAACACTGTCACTTTAAAAAAGATCACCCTGTATATCGAAAAGTGTATGAAGTTATGCATAGAATTGAATTAAATTTCAAACATATGTTTTTGTCTGTAGCCAGGATATTCTAGTTGACGGCAGAAAGGGGCGCGTAATAGCGATTTTTGACGTATTTTCATTATTTTATCTTGGGAAAGTGTCTGAAGTTATGTTTAGAATTGAACCAAACTCCATAAATATATTTTGACTGTGGTTGTCAGGTCACAGTTGAAAATGAAAATTTTCCACCTGAAGGAGACGATGCAACAGCGCTTTTTCTCCTTTTTTTGTAGCTCGGTTGTACATCTGCAGTTCCTTTCTTTCTAACCGATGACTAAGCTCCTAACTGCCGGGTCGCCCCAGCTGAACGGGTTTAATATCTGGTATCGGGATGGTGACCGCCTAATCGCCCCGTAGCGTCAATAAATCTAACGAGAGTCTACATCTTCATCTTATCGGCTGCGCATACTGCTTAGATGTGGACTTAGTTAAACCGGATACTTAACATTTTCATCTTGTTGTTTGGTACCTGCGCTTTGCTGCTCAAGTTGGCCTCGTAAATTAGAACCTTGATCAGGTGACGAGACCTTCACCTGGCAAGGTACCTCCAGAGGTATAATTCACAGGTAACTTGGAGGACTTTGCACCCATGACGGATTTTACATGCACCAGGCGGCATTAGCATACATAGCGGGCATCGTCTGACTCCAAACCGATGACCAGACCCCTAGATGCCAGATTTCCCTAACCGAACGCGTATACATGTCTGGCATCGAGGCGGTTACCCGCTTGATCGCCGAATGGCGGCCACCCAGTAGATCAACGCCCCGGCCGACCGAATTGCAGAGCCTGTTATTTGCTGATTTCTCTATTGAACCGCTTGTTTAACTAATTGACTTTGTTGATTTGGCTCCTGCACTCATGCAGCGACGAGCAATTCGCATCCAGCGATTCTCAAACACATGACTTTCAAGAGAATAACAAAAAATATTGATGTTATTAAATATTATTGTCGACACTGATTCGCTTTTAGTCCAATTAGTAAAAAGGAAGTAGGAAAGATAAAAATCAATGTTGGTGTAATATTGAAGTTACAACACTCAAGTATTAATATTTATTGTTTTGTTTCAGCCGTCAAATTTCTTCCCTTGGAAGTATTTCACAACAAACAAAAAGCGCCCATTCAATTTTCTTCATCCAAATCTTAGCAAATGTTTTTGCATTACCTTCAGTTTTAAACAAAAGTCCATCTTTAATTCGCAGTGGTATATACCGAGTGTCCTAAAATAGACTGATTGACTTTAAAATTCAATAATTTGCAAATGGTCACAGCTGTTAAAAAAATTCTTGCAGGAGGGTTCTGTAATATGTCAGGAGTTTTATTTACTGCGATTACCAGTTTTAGTTTAAAATAGCAGCGACATATAGCGCTTCAAACAATAGTATCTAAAATTTTGGCCTCTGTCTTCTTTATAAGGTTAAATATACGAAGTATGTCTGAGTCGCCAATGCAATCTTGTTCTTAGACACCCATTCAATATATTTAAACTCCTTCCTTCGCATCAATGCTGGGAGAAGAGACTGATCGAAAAATCGGGTCTTGGTTTAGCGACTATTGCGTACAGCACTCTCTATTACTGCTATTTTGAACTAAAACAGGAAATCGCAGTTAAAAAAAACTCCTGTCATCCTACATAACCCTCTTGCAAGATTTGTTTTTAAATAGCTGTCACCATATGCAAGTTATTGAATTTTAAAATTAGTCAGTCCATTTTAGGACACCCGGTATATTTATATATATGAATTTGTTGCTTAAAATACCTTTCCATTGTTATCACTTACAATGGAGGGACTGAAAAAATAATTTTTTTTTTCCTTTGTTTATTTAACCATCATGAAAAAAAGTAAAGCAGAGTAATGCGTTGCAATAAATACAAAAATATCTAAACCTATTTCACCTTAAATTACTAAAAGGAATGTGCTCAAACTCAGATTAAAATAACATAGAGTTGTGCAATACTATTCTTTTAAAAAATATGAACAAATTTGTAAATTTAGAGTAAGAAAATGGACAATTTTTAATAAATTCGTTGAAATCGATTGTTTTCGAAAGTTTCAGAATCATTTTACATGATTTAAAATTCTTCACACGTTTGACATTTTTAAAACGTTAATTCCATTTGCAAACAGAAACTTCTCGTCTCTGCGTATCGGTTGTATAATTGGTTAAGTGTAATTGATTAAATGTAATTATAAGTAAACTGCATCTGTCGTATTACAATATTTTTCCCTATAGTTCTTGTCGAATAATTTCTTTAATACTTACGTTGCATCGAAATTAGTTATTTCTGTGGAGTAGTGACGATTTCCATTGAATAAACAAATTTATAAAAATTGAAATTGATTTTAAAAAAATCCGTCAATTTTTTTTAATAAATTTTTCGTGGAAGTGATAATATGATAAATATATTCAAGTCACAAATTTTTGTTTTATTCATTTGGGCCGTCAGAACACAGACTTTTTGTAACGGCCTCGCCGGGACGATATAAAATCTGAAGTTGTAAGAGTTAAAATTATTAAAAAACTCGAAATCGGCATGTTATAAAAACCCTTGTTTTAAATCAACTGAACGACATTTAAGGGCAAAAGTTAAAAATGCCCAGGCTGCATTTTTCCGCTCAGTTGGAAATATTCAATTCGTATGATAACTTTACCAATGAGTTTGATGTGTTAAAATTATAGTTCATCTACGTATCCATCGTTTATATGGAGTTCCTTTACTTGCGGTTTATTCTGTTGAGCTGTCTACATGACAGACCAGATCTTACTACCAATAAGGTTATCTGAGCGAAATATGCTGGCTGGTTGTCGGCCCAGTTAGTTTAAACGGCAATCATTGTCCTTGTAAGCCAAGGATCTGGGTTCAATTCCCAGCCTGGGCATTTTTTCGCTCAGTTGAAAATATTCAATTCGTATGATAATTTTACCAATCAGTTTGATTGTGTTAAAATTATAGTTCATCTACGTATCCATCGTTTATATGGAGTTCCTTTACCTGCAGTTTATTCTGTTGAGCTGTCTACATGACAGACCAGATCTTGTTACCAATAAGGTTATCTGAGCGAAATATGCTGACTGGTTGTCGCCCAGTTAGCTTAAACGGCAAAGCATTGGCCTTGTAAGCCAATGTTCTGGGTTCGATTCCCAGTCTGGGCATTTTTTCGCTCAGTTGAAAATATTCAAATCGTATGATAACTTTACAAATCTGTTTGATTGTGTTAAAATTATAGTTCATCTACGTATCCATCGTTTACATGAAGTTCCTTTACCTGCGGTTTATTCTGGTGAGCTGTCTACATGACAGGCCAAATCTTACCACCAATAAGGTTATCTGAGCGAAATATTCTGGCTGGTTGTCGGCCCAGTTAGCTTAAACGGCAAAGCATTGTCCTTGTAAGCCAAGGATCCGGGTTCGATTCCCAGCCTGAGCATTTTTTTTGCTCAGTTGTAAATATTCAATTCGTATGATAACTTTACTAATCAGTTTCATCGTGTTAAAATTATAGTTCATCTACGTATCCATCGTTTATATGGAGTTCACCAGATCTTACTACCAATAAGGTTATCTGAGCGAAATATGCTAGCTGGTTGTCGGCCCAGTTAGCTTAAATGGCAAAGCATTGGCCTTGTAAGCCAAGGATCTGCGTTCGATTCCCAGCCTGGGCATTTTTTTGGTCAGTTGGAAATACTCAATTCGTATGATAACATTACCAGTCAATTTGATTGTGTTAAAAATATAGTTTGTGTAAAACTGCATAAGCGTCTTTTTTATTATTTGTATAGTGTGGAGTGTAATTTAAACTTTTCTTCAAAGGTAAGAATTTCATTTTCATAAACGACAAAAGTATAATATAATCAATACTACTTGAAATTCTGCTTCCATAAATATAAATGTGAATAAGTAAATATGTTTCAATCTTTGTATTAAATAAAATATGTTTGCCACGAGAAAGAGAAAAATTAGAAGGAATCGCTGTATATATATTTAGAAAGGTGATTGGAAATCATAGAGGTATAAATATCTGAAATTTCTCGTATTTTTAAACAAATAGGAACAATTCCAGTCTAGAAATACCATGCCGCATAAGAGATTGTTCTAAAACCCTTAATAACTCTAAGTGCAATTAATTTCTGCGTTAACATTATCTGCTCCTGTTGTATAATTTTAGCCTCCATTCCTCACTTGGGCAGCATATGTTAATAAATATACTATTTCACCCTCGTTTAGTGTTTTTAAAGCTCGTAGACCAATATCCGAAAATGCATTAGCCCTTTTTGACTATATATATGATGCGTTATAATATGTGCTTTTATTTATATGGCTATTCCAGTTTAATTTCTTATCAAAAATTACACCAAGATAACACGTTTCATTTACTATTTCTAAACATTCTCCATTCACATAAATGTTGATTGGTACTTTACTTCTTCTTCCTGAAAATTGCATGTTATTTGATTTCTCATTATTGAATGTGAATTTATTACATTTTGAACAATTAAATATTTTCTTAATGCATATGTCCCTCAGAATTTACAATTCAATTTCTGATACCCCACGTATCATTATCATAATATCATCTACAAATGCAATGATTTCAGTAAACACAGGTTAATTTAATTTCAGCAAACTGTCATAAAATATTTTCCAAAATCTGGTCCTTCAGACCAGGTCCAAGAACCTTGGGACGAACCCATCGTAACATAGTTACACAAAACATGATTTTATATTCAAATACTAACCTAACGCATAGAAAAGTAGTCAACACTTAAAAAATACGGGTTTAAAAAAAAGAAAGAGTATATGAGGAAAGTAATTTCCATTATCACCACGCAGCAATGTATGTATGTTTTGAATAGGAGAGGGTGCGCCTTCAAAGATGATTGTAGACTTCAAATGACCACGTGATAGTACCACGGTACACTATCGTATTACGTATAAACCACATCGGAGCAGGTATGAATTCTTTCCTCAACCATGTGATATATGCAATCCATGTGATTTCTCTCTATCAACACTTGTAAAAGAGCTGGTCATCTTGAAAATTATACATATTACTGCAGAATTTTCTTATGAGACTACCCTATGAGTTTTCTGCAAACACTAAAATGATCGCAGTATTAAAACGCTATTCGCATATTTAGATGCAACTGGACTGCCAAAGTTATATCTTAGAGGAAAACAACAGCAAACCCCATTTTATTGGTTGATTGGTAGGTTTACCATTGTATTTTCCTGCTCCCAGTCCTCCGTGTTTTCAAACCTTTGAGTGCAGGAAAATACAATGATAAACCTACCGATCAACCTCCAAAATCGGGTCGTTTGCAGGTGGTTTCTACCAAGATATGACTTTGCAGAACAGTTGCATTTTAATATGCTAATCGAATTCTGTCTAATCCTGAAATTTAAGCCGTCAACTCTATGAGGTGATGGTCTGTGCAACCGCCACCCAGTCTAGGGGAGAGTAGCCATATTTGGACCGCCGCTTTAATTGGACCATTGCCATTCTGCCGTTAATTACAGGAAGAGACGCT
Source organism: Maratus speciosus (assembly GCA_963932465.1). NCBI lineage: Eukaryota > Metazoa > Arthropoda > Arachnida > Araneae > Salticidae > Maratus > Maratus speciosus. The sequence continues at coordinate 177,884,577 of OZ010786.1, forward strand.
ATCTACCGCTGAAATCCTACTCATCAGGATGACGTCACTCACGATTAGAAGAAGCAACCGCCTACCACATGTTGTTTTCAGACAATTTAAAAAAACCTAAAGTTAGCTGTTTTGATCTACTTTTTTCCTACTAAACGTAAGTGAATACTTTAAAACTAAGGTAAGTTGTTATGTTTTCATATACATATATAAATTCATCTGTTAATTGCGCATATTTCTCACGCGGCATTGTTTGATTTCGTTTTTGTTCTTAGTCTTGAAATTATCTGTTTTAAAATATGGCGCAGTTGCCATAATTGGGCCAATTTAAGTTGCTTAAATTGGAACAGATATACGATCATAAATTTCGAAAATTAAGTAATGAATTTCGAGATGAATTACTATCTCCAGCATTTTTTTTTTTTTTTTTGGGGGGGGGGGGTATACTGGATTACGTTTTTATACAGTTTAGGCCTATATAAACAAAAAAATATATTTACATCTTTATGCAATAAATTTTGTTTGCCATTTCCTTCATCTTGTATGTATTTGTATTTATTTTCTTTGAATACTTTATTCCTACGGCGTATATGGTTTAAAGTGCTGAATTCAAACATTTTCTTCCTGGAGGATATTTGCGATTCCCTGATGAAGGGCAGACTTTTTACAGTTCTGGACGTGGAATTACACTTTTTTACCATTAAAACGCATAAAACCTCAAACCTTCCGGGAGGAGGGGTGTGAATTCAACACTGTTGAATATATAATGTTTGCGTATAATTAATCGCAGAGTATTTTTCAATAGAATATATTTTTTTAAACACTTTTATAAAATAATTTTTAAAATGTTGAAAAAGACCCGGACAAGCTGTCTGAAAAAAAAGACAGGTGACAGCAAAAGCTGTTACAGATATAGGAAATAAAAAGGATAGAGTAAGTTGTGAAGAAATTGACTTGCAATAAGGCTGTAGCTACAAATCCTTCCCAAAAGCCAAAAAATCATTAGAAATGTTATATTCTTTGCTAAATTTAGTTTAATAAAAGTACAGAGGGAGTCAAAAAAACAGTTGTGTTAACATTTTCGCCGTATAAAGTAAAACTTGAAATGAAAAAACACAAAAAATCGACTAAAAGGAAGCTATCACAGCATAAAAGCAAATGGAACATCAAGTTTTAAAAAATAGGCGTAATGCAATTATCAAGGAAATGATGAAAGGGGAGAACTACAATCACAATGTAAAGAAAACTTCTGTGCAAAAAAAAGTCTAATAATTCAGAATCTAAAATAAAAATCTAAATAATGATTATTGGTTTTGACTGATTTGTAAGAAAATAAAACAGCAGAAATGATTCAGTGTTCATATTACCAAATACGGTTCCATGTTGTGTGCGCTGGAAAAAAAATCAATAAACGAAATTCATGTGTAAGCTATGCATCACTCCTTAAATGATATTCAACTAACTGGCAATTAGTTTCATAATTTCTATTCTTCATTACTGATAACTTTGATTTATATTTTGAATACATTTTGATTTAAAACAATTTCACTTATTTTCAGATATTTGATTTCATTGTATTTCATTGCTGTTATTTTGTTTAATTGTTTCAGTAACCGCAAACTTTGCTTTTAATAAAATTAGTTATATTCCATAGTCATCAAAACAACCTGATTTTATTTGGTGCAATTTAGGAGGCTAGTGGACCAACTTAGGCGACCAGTTGCTGAATTTGGACCATTTTGGACAAATTTTTCAAATTAAAATAAAATTTAAGATTTTCAAAAAGAAAATTATCTAAAGTTTTATTTAGTTAGTAGATGAATTGATTTATCCCGTGTAGTGATATTTTTCAGATATTCCAAATATTAAGTGAGTTACACATGAAAATAAGCGAAGTGGTCCAAATTAGGCTACTCTCCCCTATTAGTTAATTTTGGATTTTCCTTTATTTATTGATTTAATATTTAAACTACTGTTTAGACGGGGTGTTTCATATTGGATACCTTTCTTTTGAATTTCGATATTTATTTAACTATAATATAAATAAATAATGAATAAGTCTGATTCTTATCAGGTAGTTCATAAATGTTGTTTGAGAGATCATAGCGCTATTTGTTGACTCAAATGTGAACTATTTTGAAAATAACTGTAAAGAATATTAAGGGGTCTCAGGACTCTTAAAGCTTCAAAACTTTCGAAATTTTAATTTTTTTAGATGTTAAGGTTCTATCTTTTCTAAACATTTTGGTATGACTGTTTCCTTGAAATTTCCATTGGAACAGAAGTTATGGCTATTAGAGTTATACCCGATCAATAATTAAAGCAGCGTTTCCGAAATTTTGAAGTCATTTTTCTCCATATAACGTTTTTAGGTATAACATGCACGAATCTCAAAAACTTTTGGATATTTTTTCAAGAAATTTTCAAAACATATGTTTCATGTTAGTCTGTAAAAACTGAACCTAAAATTCCATTTTTATTGTTAAAAAATGCATATTTTTTAGCTGATTATACTGTTAAAATTTTAAAAATTTTGATATAGATAAATACAACTTGTATTAAATAAAAATTGCGTAATCATATACATTCTAAGATATTAAATGCTGAAAATTGTCTCTTTTTTTTCAAATGTTTCCGATTTTAAGAGTCCTGAGACCCTGAAAGTATTATCTGACAAAAATACACCATTTCATTTAAAACTAGAGAGTCTTTTAAGAGATACAATGTAAAATATTTTTTTTAACATGAATCAGATTTAGATTATATTTAAGTTTTTTACATAAAATATTATAATAATAACAACGATTATCCAATATAAATTACAGTTAAATCGTTTTATCATCACACACGCACACACACATATATATATATATATAATTCTTCAATATAACTTCAAATTTCCCAAAGTTTTCTCTTTAGAATTTTTCTCAGAATAATTTCCGATTTATTAAATCTGAAAGCTCTACTATTCGTATAAAATGCTTTTACCGATGTAAATAGATAAAATCTCTTTCAAAATGGAAGTCAAAAAACTTTCTTTATAGAAATTTAACTAACATGACACAACTCAAACTACGGAAGATTTATTGCTTTCACAATGAAAAGTCAAAAGCATATCAAATGTTCATTTAGATATTTTGTGGAGGAAATATTTCATTGGGCATTTAATATTATCTGAAATTAAAAAATATATCCCCTTACGTTTAACATGGTTCAGTCATGAAATCTTAATTCACATTTGTTTCGATTTTTGATGATTTGGATAATTTTTGAAAAAAAAAAACGTTAAATTAGTCTTTCATTGGTTCACACTATTTTAAAAAAGTTTCTATTTATTTGACTTTTGAAAATTGTAATGTATGTTCCATTTCTCTTTTTTATATAAATGTTATGCTGTAAACAAAAATGATTCAAAATAAGTCCATCTAAGTTGTATCATAAGATGTTCTTCGATTTAAATTGAAATTTCACAATGTTTAATTTAATAACATTTTTCCCAGAGTCACTTCCAGTCTTTGAATTAAAAAATCATACCATTCATATCAAAATACTATTACAAATGTAAATAAATAGAAACTTTTTTAAAAAGCAGAAATAATAATAATAAAAAAATTCTTTAATTCTAGATATTTAACTAATACGGCGTTACGTCACCTCGGACGACTTATTGCTCTGACAGTCAAAAGCCATATGCATATCAAAATTTCATTTAGATATTTTGTAATGGAAAAATTAGATCGAGCCTTTAGTATTACTTGGAATAAAATGATATATTATTTTGTTTGAACGGACTTTATTCCCACTTGTAACTATTTTTGAAGATTTGGATAACTTTTCTGAAAAAAATTAATTTGACTTTTTTATTTTACTCTATTTAAAAATGAAATTTAATTCATATAATGAAAGTTACCAAACATTTTATGTTTCCTTTGCTGTTTTAATTGTTTTACATAAAATATTAAATGAAAGCGAAAATTGCCAATATTAATTCCGTGTATATATAAAATTTTTCAGTATAACTTCAAAGTCCACAAAGTTTTATCTGTTAACTATAAAAGTTGCATACTATTCGCATAAAATGCTTTTACCGATGTAAGTAGATAAAATAGCTTTCAAAAATGGAAGTCAGAAGAACTTTCTTTGTAGAAATTAAACTAACATGACACTACTCCAACTAGGGACGATTTATTGTTTTGACAATGAAAAGTTAAAAGCATATCAAAAGTTGACTTAGAATTAAATGTTTTGGAAGAAATATTTCATTGGGCTTTTAATATTCCTTGAAATAAAAGAATGTATCTCTTTTGTTTAAAAGGGTTTAGTCATGGCATCTTCATTCACATTTATCTCGATATTTAATTATTTGGATAACTTTGGGGGAAAAAACTAAATTAGTCTTTCTATTTTTTGCACTTTTTAAATGAATGTTTCATTATAATTGAAAATTTAACAATTATGAATGTTTCGTTTCTCTTTTTTAAATAGATAATATAATGTAAGCAAAAAAGTATCGACATAAATTCCATCTAAATTATATGATCAGAAGATCCTGCATTTAACTTGGAAGTCCACAATATTCTATAGCATTTTCTGAGAATAACTTCCATTCTATTAATTCTAAAAAATATTGTTCAGATTCATTCAGATTCGTATAAAATAGTTTTAGAAATGTGAATAGATGGAAACTTTTTCAACAACGGAAATAAGAAAAAACTTTCCTTATAGATATTTAACTAATATGACACTGCGCAAACTGGGGCAAATTATTGTTTTGACAGTCAAAAGCCAGAGTCGTATCAAAAGTTCATTTAGCTGTTTCGCAAAGGAAAAATTTGATTGAGACTTTAGTATATTTGGAATAAAGAAAATACATTTTTTTTTTCGTTTGAGCTACTTTGATCGTGAATACTTCATACCCAGTTATATCTGCTTTTAAAGATTGGGGTAACACTTCCGAAATAAATAAATTAGTCTTTATTTATTTTAACGTATTTAAAATAAAGTTTACATTTATTAATTGATAATTTAACAAATAATGCTTGTTCCTTTTTAAAAATACAGTGTCATCGAAAAATAATGCCTAGATTTTAAATAACTGTCATAAAAAAACTACGAAAGGTAATTTATTGGTTTTAGTCTTATAATGTGCGGCAATTTTTTTTCATACCTTAGTATGTTTCAATGTGAGCACCGTTCGGTGTGCACCAGGAGCAAATGTGTGCAATGTGAGCACCAGGAGCAGTTTGACCTGGATAAGTTCTCCGAAAAATCCGCTGTACACTGACTATTGACTTTGACTCCACATACAAATCACGCATTGTGCTTTTTGTTGTACGGTCAACATCGTACTGTGCTTTTTGTTGCACGGTCAACATCGTACTGAGCAGCTGCAGTCTGACGCGTCCGCTGACTTTGACGACTGCGCAACTAATCCGCGCATACCACAGACAAGCAAACGAATTCTGGTGAACTAAAACCAAACTTGCGTTCACCAGTTATCGTGTAGTGAAAGAATTACTCATTTAACATAAAAGGTTTCGATGTTATGATTGTTTTAAATCTAGGCATTATTTTTCGATGACCCTGTATATAACTATTATAATGTAAACAAAAAGGATACAAAGAAAATTTCCATCTAAATTATATCATCAGAAGTCCCTCGATTTAGCTTGAAATTCTACAATGTTTAATTCGAGAGCATTTTTTTACGCTTTTAAAAACCCAAATTAGAAAAAACACTTTCTGTCTAGATATTTAACTAGTATGACACTGCGCCAACTGGGGCGATTTATTGCTTTGACAATCAGAAGTCAGCGTCATATCAAAAGTTCATTTAGGTGTTTCACAAAGGAAAAATTCATTTGAGTCTTTAGTAGTACTATCTGGAATAAAATAATATCTTCTCTCGCTTGAGCGAGTTTGATCGTGAAAACTTCATTCCCTGTTGTCTCTATTTTTTAAGATTGGGATAAGTTTTCCGAAATAAATGAATTAGTCTTTGTTTCTTTTGCACTATTTAAAACAAAATTTACATTTATTAAATGAGAATTTAACAAATAACGCATGTTCCTTTTTTTTCTTTAGATAAAAATAATATAATGTAAGGAAAAAATAATCCAAAGTAAATACAATCAAAATTATATTATCAGAAGTTCTTCGATTCAACTGGAAATTCGACAATGTTTAATTCGATAGCATTTTTCTCAGAACAACTTCCATTCTATTCATTATAAAAATTTATACCGGGTGTCCCAAAAAGGACTGACTGATTTTAAAATTCAATAACTTGCAAACGGTGACAGATATTTAAAAAATTCTTGCTGGAGGGTTATGCATAAGGTCAAAAGTTTTTTTACAGTGATTTTCAATTTTAGTTCGAATTACAAACAATAGATGGCGCTGCGATCAATAGACGCTGAATTCAGGCTCGATTTTTGGTACTTCGTGGCCCGGATAATACATTTCCATCTCCTTTTTCAGCATGGAACAAGAGAAAGGACTAGAAATCGAGCCTGTATTTAGCGACTATTGCTTACAGCGACATCTAGTGTTTGTAATTCGAACTAAAATCGAAAATCACTGTAATAAAACTTTTGACCTTATGCATAAACCTCCTCCAAGAATTTTTTAAATATCTGTCACCGTTTGCAAGTTATTGAATTTTAAAATCAGTCAGTCCTTTTTGGGACACCCGGTATGATTCATATCAAAATACTTTTACAAATGTGAATACAAAGAAACTCTTTCAAAAACGGAAATAAGAAAAAAAATTCCTAGATATTTAAAAAATATGACTACGCAATACTAGGGCGATGTGATTATTGACATTCAAAAGTCAGAGACATATCAAAAAGTTCATTTAGATCTTTCGCAAAGGAAAAATTCGATTGAGCCTCGTTATTGAGATTCGTTATTACTTAAAAAGAAAAAAAAAAAAAAAAAAAAAAAAAAATACGAGTAATATCTTCGTTTGAGCGAGTGAGTTTGATCGTGAAAACTTCATTCCCAGTTGTCTCTATTTTTGAGGATTTGGATAACTTTTCACCAAAAAAATAAATTAACCTTTATGTTTTACTCTATTTAAAAATAAAATTTCATTAATTTAATGACATTTACCAAACATTGTATGTTTCTAAAAATTAAACTATGTGCAAAATTAGTTAAAAGATGAAAAAATGTTTAAAAATGTGTAAAATTACTTTAATAGTTCTTAGTACTTTCAGCTATATACATAGCCTTCGTCAGAGAATACAAAAACCCTGTTATTAGCGTCTTATTTTCAAATTTTTCGTAGTTGGTGTCGAAAGGAGTGAAAGTGAAAGTCAACTTTTAGATCCGGAAAACACTGGGAAAATAAAAATATAAATATAGAGGGAAGTGGAATATTACGTGTTTTATGATTCTTTAAGCAAACTGAGCCAAATTCTGCGTATGTTGTGGGATAAAACGTCATTACAAACAGTATTTTCTTTAGCGATAATTTTTATTAATTCAGGGATAATTAAATCATCATAATTCTTTAAGGAGCATTTAATTATTATATCTTCGAAATTAAATTGTATGTTCTGCTTCTGGTTAAGTCTTGACAGGGCTGTTGTCGGCCGGCTGTACATCAAATCTCTCAAATGTTCTGTAATACGATATTTAAGTTTACGAAAAGTTTTACAAATTAATATTTTAATATTGAAGTAATTTAACAAATTTTTAAATATTTTTTCATCTTTTAAATAATTTGCACGTAGCGTAATTTTAAGTTTAACTTTTTAAAGATGAATTTAGCATTCTATTTATTTATTTGCTGATTGTATTTTTCCTTCGTTGTTGTTATTTGTTTTACATAAAATATTACGGAAGCAGCGAAAATTATCCAAAATAAATTTATTCTAAATTATGCTATCGGTAATTATATATATAAAATTATTTAGTATAACCTCAAGTCCGCAAAGTTTTATCCGTTTGCAATTTTCTCAAAATAATTTCCAAACTATTCAATATACAAGCTGTATACTTTTCGTATAAAATACTTTTATCTATATAAAAGATAAAATGTCTTTTTAAAATGGAAATCAGAAAAACTTTCTTTGTAGAAATTAAACTAACATACAACTACTCCTACTAGGACGAATTATTGCTTTCACAATGAAAAGTCAGAAGCATATCAAAAGTTCATTTAGATATTTCATGGAGGAAAAATTTCATCGGGCATTTAATATTCCTTGAAATAAAGAATATACGTCTTTTGTTAAAAATTGTTTAGTCATGAAACCTTTATTCAAATTTATCTCAATATTTAATGATTCGGATAACTTTTGAAAAAAAAACTAAACAAGTCTTTCTATATTTTGCACTTTTTAAACGAATGTTTTTATTTACTTATTATTATTATTTATTTATTTTTTTTTTGTAATTGAAAGTTTACCAATTATGAATATTCTGTTTCTCTTTTTTATATAAATATTATAATGTAATTATAAATGATTTGAAATAAATTCCATCAAAATTATATGATCAGAAATTCTTCGACTCAACTTGAAATTCCATAATATTTAATTCGATAACATTTTTCTCATAAGAATAACTTCCATTCTATTAATTCTAAAAATTCTTATTCATATTCTTTCAGATTCATATGAATTTTTTTTTTTTTTACAAATGTTAATAGATAGAAACTTTTTCAAAAACGGAAATAAGGAAAAACTTTTTTTCTAGATATTTAACTAATATGACATTGCGCCAACCAGGGCGATTTATTGCTTTGACAATCAAAAGTCAGACTTATATCAAAAGTTCATTTAGGCTTTTCGCAGAGGAAAAATCCGATTGAGTCTTTTGTACTACTACTTGGAATAAAATAATATCTTCTTCCGTTTGAGCGAATTTGATCGTGAAACTTTCATTTTCAGTTGTTTCTATTTTTGAAGATTTGGATAACTTTTCCGAAATAAATGAATTAGCCTTTCTTTGTTTTACACTATTTAAAATAATGTTTACAATTGTTAATTGAAAATTTAACAAATAATACTTGATCCATTGTTCGTTAAATATAAATATTATAATGTAAACTAAAATGATAAAAAAATACCATCTCAATTACATCATCTGAAATTCTTCGTTTTAAGTTGATATTCTACCATCTGTAATTCGATAGTAAGTTCCTCAGAATTACTTTCGTTCTATTATTCATAAACTTCGTTTAAAATACTTTTACAAATGTGAACAGATAGGAACTTTTTTTTAAAAAACGAAAAAAAAAAAAAAAAACGAAAAACTTTCTAGATATTTAACTAATATGACACTGTCCAACGGGGACGATTTATTGCTTTGACAGTCAAAAGTCAAAGGCATATGAAAAGTTCATTTAGATATTTCGTACAGTAAAACTTCGATTGAGCCTTTAGTTTTACTTGGAATAAAATATTATCTTCTTCCGTTTGAACGAGTTTGATAATGAAAACTTCATTCCCAGTTGTCTCTAGTTTTGAAAATTTGGTTAACTTTTTCCAAAAAAAAAAAAAAAAAAAAAAAAAAAAGAATGTCTTTTTTGTTGTTGTTGTTTACTCTATTTAAAAATAAATTTCATTCATTTATCTTGCCCTTCCTGTTCCCCCATCCCATGTTCGCTGTTTCCTTAAAAGGAACATGCTTTCAGACTGGCAACTCTACTGAGATGCCTCACGTAAAGGCAGGCACACCTATTCCCTAATCCCAAAAGTCTCCTATAATCTCCTAGCTTTCTCCCCTCCCACCTCAGCTTTCCTCTCCGGTCATGGTCCATTTAGGACATACCTTAATTATTTCAAAAGCTCTGGCACGGACCTCTGCGAGTGTGGGGATTTTGGGTCCCTAGATTATTACTATTTCTTCTGCACACTCACAGAGGCCTGGCACCTCAGATACCCTATCCCCCGCCCAGATACTTGGCTCAAAAACAACTTATCTCGCCCAAGACTACTCCACCATTTGGCAGAAATATTTCACTTCCTTATGGACCTGACCAATCTTACTTCTTAGCTGTTCTGCATCAGCATTCTTCAGACTCGTCCATTGTCGCGTTAGAGCCTTTGTCGAGCTCCTGGCAGTCCTAGCGCCACTTGTCGTGCAGGAGCAGGTCTCCGGCGCACATACCATCTGGACGATGTGGTCCGGAATCATGATACAATCCCCAAGTTTTCTTCTTTGATTAATGGACTTTTATATCCAACATCAACCCACCGCTGCCTGTCGCGTAGGAGCTTTATGCTCCAGCGGCTAGTTTTTATGTATATCTATGTGTTAATGTATTTTTTTTCCTCGTTGGCATGTGCCTTTTGTCTGAGAACTGGAACTATGTGTAGTGAATCCCCGCATTTCGGGGAACTTATTGGGTGGAGCGAATAAGGTCTACACCAGATCCTAGTGATCTGGTGATCTTGCTCCACTTAGGCATAAAATCTCTATGAAAAATGGAAGTAAAAAGAACTTTCTTCCTATAAATTAAACTAACATGACATTACTCCAACTATAAAGGATTTATTGCTTTCATAATGAAAAGTCAAAAGCATATCAAAAGTTCATTTGGGTGGTTTTATGGATGAACAATTTCATTGTGCATTTCATATTTCTTGAAATAAAAGAATATACCTCTTTTGTTTGAAATTATTTATTCGTGAAATCCTCATTCACATTTATCTGGATTTTTAATGATTTGGATAACTTTTTGAAAAAAAAAATGTTTTCCTATATTAATTGAAAATGTAGCAATTAAGGCATGTTCCGTTTCTCTTTTTTACATAAATATTATAACGGAAGCAAAAATGATTCGTTCCATCTAAATTATATGTTCATTGATTTAACTTGAAATTTCACAATATTTAATTCGATAGCATTTTTCTCAGAATAACTTCCATTCAATTAATTCAAAAAATTTATATTCAGATTTTTCAGACTCATATCAAAATATTTTTACAAATGTGAATAGATAGAAATATTTTCAAAAAACGGAAATAAGAAAAATAAACGGTTAAGTGCAAGTATTACTCGCGCTCTGAGGGTTCTGTACAATAAATATATGAATTATTAACTGTATTATTAAAAAAACGTTGCTGAAAGAATAGTAAGACATTGTAAAGAACTATACAACGTAGGGTTGGATATAGCTGTATATACTAGAAAAGTATGAATGGTTATACCATAAAATTTCAAAGAGATATGAAATCTAAATAATATCAAATATTGCTATTCTGTCTAACTCTATTTTTTAATCTTATCCTAATCTGTTTACGATGAACTTAATTCGATACAGACAATAAAAGTCGTGCATATTTAAACTCCATTCGTCACGTCATAAAACTAAATTTAGCGCAGTAATAACCTTTTCTTTTTATAGTGTATCTAAAACAAATCCCTTGTCAAAAGTTTAAACATGGAATTGTGCTAAGCGCGCTTCGGAAGGAGGTCACAAAGTTGCAACACCGCCTTGGCGTTATTCCAGATAGGTTTTCAATTAACTTTTAAAGTCACGGGAGGGGTATTGAGAGATCCACCCAACGCAAACTAGTTGCGAATCCCATAGTATTTATGTGATTAATTCTAATTAAATTAGTCTGTTTTTAACAATTTGACGTTTATTGCTTTTATACTGCTACTGGACATTACATTACACAAATGTATCGTTAAAAGTTGTTATCTATGCTTTAAAAGCCGATGGTACATAGAGTATGCCGTCCCTGTCATTGTGTATGTTCAAACCGTCTGTATCTTTAAGGGTTAATATCTCGGCTAATTACCGACGATTTTTTTCTAAATGTATTATCAACAATGCTTTTATACTTCTGGTACGAAAGGTGTCATCAGCGCTCCTCAATACCTTTGCTGAATGCCCGTAAATCGAAATTTGTGTGTAACGGTAAAATGCACTTTTCTCAAAAACTATGTGACCTAAGGTAATCGCTATAATTTTCCTGCAAGGTTTAAATTATCGTCTGCTACCTCTAATTTTTTCAAAATTTTAGTTTGAGTAGATTCAGAAGTATAGGGGGAGCGACATATTTTTTGCACTACATTTTCGACGATATCTCTGCAACTATAATACCCAAAATTAAAAGAAAGGTATTTTTGAGTTCAGCATTACGAAAACTTTCACACGAAATCCAAAACGATAAAACGGAAAAAGAAAATATTTTCTTTTTCATGTAACTTAGTTAGTTCATCTACATTCATCCTAAATATATTTGTAAATGTTTAATAATCTACACATATATGGGTCAATAGTCGTTATTACTTCCCCCAATTTGAACTTTCCACCTTTGTCGTAAATCTAAAAACATAACAAAGGTGGCAGAAGTTTCCATTGTACACGCCAGCAGTTTCCACTTGATGCCCCACATTTTGGACTGCGATTACCAGTTAATACGGAATAATCGATTGCTTGTCGCTCTATTTTTCCAGAACTTTTCGTGATGTTGTAACATTTCACACAAAACAATGTACACATCATTGCATTGTCACTGCAATGTTTTTATTTTTCTCAAAAGTTATTACCGCCAATCCAAGTCGAGTTAGGATGTATTTGGGACTAAATAAGTGGTTTGCAACCCCATGTTCTATGGCAATTTTTCATCCACTTAATGCCTACTGTCAGCCCTCTGAATTTGTAAATAGAATTCGGGAGCAACCTGCGTATAAAAGAAAGAAACGGCAGACTCGATAAGGATTTGTTTTTTAATGTATCGTCAGAATTGCTTTGCGCGCATCTTCATCGATATATTTCGAATGTTTTTGAGCAATTATTTCTTTTCTTTGTTAACTACATAGAAAGCATGCATATTCTTCAAGCAACGTATTTTGAAAAGATATTTCTAGTCACGCTACCCGAAACACATGATATAAATATCTTTGTCATCACGAAAGATAATATTCACGCAATGTTTACCATAAATATCTTTTATACGTACTCATACTATAAATAGAACTTGAATACTTAATTCCATAATGTGGATATTTCTAAATTGGCACTTTTACATTTGGCATACAATGAAGTGTGAACGCTGTACAAAAATGAATATTACGCCTTTTCTAAGATTTTTTGGTAGATTTATTACAAAATGTAGTATAAAATATTTTACATAATTTCTTATTTAAAAAAGGGCAAATAATGATGATAAGACAAACGGAATCTATTTTTTTCTCATCACGAAAGCTTGAAATATTGATCGTCCTGCACTGCTAAAAATTTGCAGCATTCTGTCCAGTCATTCGACCGTTTTTTGGAAAAAGGGTTTCAGAACCATAATTTAACTATATTATGACCATAAAATGGTCAATAATATGGTCATAATATTGTTAAATTACGGTTGTGTAACCGATTTCTATAAAAACGGTCAAATGCCTGGACAGAACGCTGCAAATTTTTAACAGTGTAGTAATAAATATTTTTTGTATATTTAAATGTTTTAAATAAAATTCAAATATATATTTCTCATAATATTGACATTGCTGACTTAGAAGTTTTACTTCTACTATCCAAGTCTACTAAAACCAAGATTTCGCATTACACGAAAGCAAACTTTACACAAGTATTTGCATTTTTAACTAATGCATAAATAGTACACCCGATGTGTTGCCCGGATTGAATTAAAAATGCCAAAAATTACTTTATATAACATCCAAAAGCTAGCAATGAGGGCTCACTGCCTTCAGCATCTTACTGAGCAATCGTTAATATGGCAATCACTGTAACGAGATCATTTCGTTAATAAGTGAAACCTTAAAAAAATGCACTTAATAAAATAAATTCTTAAAAATGTACTGAAAAAAAGTAACCTGAGACTTCCGTTCGTGCCCCATAAATCAGCAAAACAAGAGTCACTACAACGGGTATCCTTCTTTAGTACTTAATATCGTAAAAAAATTTCTTTCGTTAAAACAGAGAAATGTAAATTAATTTCATAAAAATAAACACTTAAAAGTGTCTTCGCCAAAAAAGAAAAATAAATATCCTGAAAACTCGAATCGTGTACCATAAACCATTATAACAATATAAATCTATTATCATTATAACGAGGTTCTTTTTTATTTTTAATACGCGGCATCGTAAAAGTAAGTTTTTTCAATAAAAAGCAGACGTAAAAAACAGGAAACTAAAAAATGTAATGTAAAATTTACAATTAAAAATGGTTCTAGAAAATAATGTTCTAATATACACAAATTTAATCCAAAAAATGAACACATAAAAAAGTTTTCACAAAAAAAAAGAAGATAAATAAGGAGAAACTTATAAATAAATACAATCATTCCATTTTTTCAACGTCTTCGCTACCGGGATCCGAACCTGGGTCAGGAGAATCAGTAGAACTTTTGAAAAATATTGGGTGTGCTGAAAGATTTTTGAGTAAAGTAACGCATTACAACTTTTTTCTCATGGAGAGAAAGTCGGCGGGTGGGAGCGAATGACTAAAGATGATAATTTGATTTTTAATTATGTTTTTCCTAAGCAAGACATAACATTATTATAATTTAATAAACAACTTTATTGAATTATATCCTCATAAATTCTTTCTTATAAATGCATTCTTATTTGTTATAAATAACACAAAAATTGCTGACTACTGAAAGTGCAGAATACTAAATGCCAATGAAAACATACATTTTAGTAACCTACGTGCTTTATCAATTCAAGACATTAAAACAAATGATAATATATGCAGAAAATTATTTTTTGAGAGAAATTTAATTATACATCCGCTGAAGCATCTTTCAATGTTCCTGGAAGTCTAAGTGATGTAACTTTAGTATTTTTCAAACAAAATTATTTTGAGAACGTCAACAAAGCCAAATTTAAATAACTAGCGAAAAAAAAATCAATTGAAAGTCGTTGGGCGCAAACATCAAATTTTTGGGTGGGCTTGCCCCCCACGGGCCCAAGAAAGTTGGCACCACTGAGAAAAGACATAACATTACGCCATCAAGCACTTACCTGATCGCTTACGTTAGAATTTGAAGCGACTGATAATTTTTGTTGAGATTCTTACGCATGTCTATTACCACCTAAAGTAAAACTTTCTACGTTCGTTGGCTGAACTTTGGACCATTTATTTCTCGTAAAGTATTACTAATGCGTAAATGATGCACGCAAAGGAAATCCATAAATTTTTACATTCTATCTGAATATGTGAGATTTTTTTTTTTTTTCATTACAAAAAAAAACCCCCAAATTTTAAGAAAATAGACTGGTATCTATCGGTTTCAATAAGATACAATAAAAACACAACTACAAAAACACAATACAATTAAACACAACTGAAACACAACAGTTAATGGCTATGAATTTTAAACTAAAGTACTAATTTTTAAAAAAAATTAAAATTTTAAATTGTGGCATGTAAATGCTCAATTCGAGATACGCAGTTAATGTTCTGTACAAATCTGATATCTCTGAAATCTACGGTCTGTTCTAAGGTCTATTTCCACGTACACACACACACAAACCAAGTCGTACCTAATATTTCTCTTTATTATTTTAAAAATAATGATAACATTCTTAGATTTTAACTTTGAAACATTATACAAAATAAATAATTTTACTTTCAAACAAGTAATTTTCATTTATCTTTCTAAAATTTAATTTGAAATATAATTTTAAAAAAATAAGATTTCGTTTCTAAAAACTAAACTGGAAGCATATGCATTCTTTAAATAAAGTATTTAAAAATGTATATTTTAAGTCACGCTAACATATATAATAAACATAACATGTATAAACAATGTATAAACAAAAACATATATAATAATTTTTCTTTTCATCATAAAATCCTAATATGTACACTGTGTTTACCATAAATAGATTTTATACAGTGTCACATGAAACAATGTAATGTAAATGCCACACATGATTCCCTAATATGAATTTAACTAAATTATACCTTTTCTTCTGATAGAAAAAAAGACTAATCATTGCATGAAAATGGACATTACATAAACATTTTAATATTATGCATAAAAGATATTTTTTAAATGCAAAATGTTTTTAATAATAAATTGCAAATGCAATCGCAACTGTCGTTGACATCCCTAATGATATGCGAAAAACATCGAATGAAGCACATAATTCTTAAACATTATTCTGTGAAATGCATTTTATAAGCCCATAAAGCTCTCTCTTTTAATACTTGTGGCAAGTGTTTCAAATTTGAGATTCATTTACAAATATACTGTAAAATAACAATTCGGAAATTGCGGGTCAAATCGTTGTGGCAAATGAGGTACTAATTCGTACTATAACTGGTTTGATAAATATTCAGATCTTGGTGCAGTAGCTGTTGCACTCTCATGCAAACATGCATGAATAAAAATTTTACTACGATTCAATAGATTAAATTCAGTAATATGGAAATAATAGCACTCCATCTTAAATAGAACGTAATCACCATGGCAACCTAGAATCGTTTGCTATCATGGGATCTGATTAATTATGTATGATAGGATTTAATAGAATAATCACCATGGCAACCTAGAATCATTACATATCATGGGATATCATTGAATTAATTACGTATGATTGGATTTAATACAATTAAGAAAAAATTTATTAATATCTTTTTAAATTTTATGTTTGATTCAATCTTCATAAAATTTGAAAAGACTCGACAAAATTATGCTATGATAATCTATGTATTGAAAAGACCAGGCTGTTTTTTTAGTCATCAGACCTGAGCTTTCTACTGAACCGATTTTGATAATTATTTTTTTAAATGAAAGCTGTTCATTTGTAGATGTACCCGTACTAGCTATTTTTTAATTTATTTCCATTTTTATATTTAATTTATAATTTTAAATGCTTTTAATGATATTTCTTCAAAATGATAGCAATCAGGTTAATCTTTTCTCTCTATAATATAAATTTATTTCGCTTTATCACATTCCACCAATCAGAAGCGTGATTTCATCTATGAATGTGTCATAGTATTTAAAAGAAAAAAAATTATGCTTTTCAAAAAATTTTACCATACAAAAATGAGTGCCTGTAATCTTATATTATAATACGAGTAAAAATTATGTGTGTGTGTGTGTGTGTAAATTTTATCTTAAAAAAAGCTCTAACGATTTTGACTAAATTTTGCACCCGGACACGAAAAGACCATTTGTTTTCGAACACGAAAAGACCATTAGGCTGGATCACATATTCGAAAAAATTCGATTAATGGGTCATTTTGGGTGATTATGGGTGAGAGCCAAATTAATTATACCTAAAAAATGGCTCAATCGATTTTGACCAAATTTTGCATCTAATTATTTTCGAGCACGAGAAGACTATTGGGCTAGGTCACAGTTTCGAGAAATTTCAATTAGTGGGTCATTTTTGGGTCACTGTGGGTCAAGCTAATTTTATCTAAAAAATGGCTCTAACGATTTTCACTAAACTCTATATTCTACAGTTTTGAATTACGAGAAGACCATCGAGCTAAGTCACATGTTCGAGAAAATTTGATTAGTAGGTCGTTTTTGGGTCATTGTAGGCCAAGCTAATTTTATGTAGAAAACGGTTCAATCGATTTTGACTAAATTTTGTATCAACCGTTTTCGGGTACTAGAAGACTATTGGACTAGGTCAATGCTCAAGAAATTTCAATTAGTGGGTCATTTTTGGGTCCCTGCGGGTCAAGCTAATTTTGTATAAAAACGGCTCTAACGATTTTCACTAAACTCTATATTCTACAGTTTTGGATTACGATAAGAGCAATGGGCTAAGTCACGTGTTCCAGAAAATTCGATAGGTCATTTTTGGGTCGCTCTGAGTCAAGCTAATTTTATCTAGAAAACGGTTCCAATGATTTTGACAAAATTTTGTATTGTATCGTTTTCGGGCTCGAGAAGACCATTGAGCTAGGTCTCATGTTAAAAAAATTCGATTAGTGTGCCATATTGGGTCGCAATGGTCAGGGTCAAGTTAATTGTATCTAAAAATCGGCTCAAAACAATTTGACAAAATTTTGTATTATACCGTTTCCGGGCGTGAGACCATTTAGCTAGGTCGCAAGCTCAAGAAAATTCAATCAGTGGGCCACTTTGGGTCCTAATGGATCAGAATCAAGTTAACAGTACC
Organism: Maratus speciosus; assembly: GCA_963932465.1. NCBI lineage: Eukaryota > Metazoa > Arthropoda > Arachnida > Araneae > Salticidae > Maratus > Maratus speciosus. The sequence goes on from OZ010786.1 coordinate 177,902,635, forward strand.
TAAAAAACGGCTCAAACGATTTTGACATAACTTTGGGTTGTACCGTTTCTGGGCACAAAAATACCATTGCGTTAGGTCGTATGCTCAAGAAAATTTTATTAGTGGGTCATTTTGGATCATAATGGGTGAAGGTCAAGCTAACAGTATCTCAAAAAGGTTCAAACGGTTTTGACATTTTTTTTACTATATCGTTTCCCAGTACGTGAAGAACATTGGAATAGGTCACATGTTCGATAAATTTCGATTAGTGAGTCATTTTTTAATCAACGTGGGTTATTCTAATTTTATCTAGAAAATGACTAATGATTTAGACTAAATTTTATATTCCATCGTTTTCAGCCTCGGGAAGAGCATTGTTCGAAAAAAACCAATTAGTGGGTCATTTTTAGTCACTATGGGTCAGGGTCAAGCTAATTGTATCTAAACTGCAAGAATGATTCAGTGGGAATAATATAGGCCACATAAACACAAAGCTAATTTTGACCGAGCTCAGCTCGGTCATTCCTGCTAGTTATGTATTAATTGCGGAAGAATAAATTATTTATTAAGAAATAATATTAAGTAATCTATGTAAATAAAATAACAGAAATAATCTATGATGAAAAGTAATATCTAAAGCGAAATGTTTCCGATGAGGAAAACGACGTCATTCAGAAAACAGATAAATTTGCTCCATGAATATATGTTGTTATAACTGTGTCCGTGATGACATCAGATACACTGACCTTTATTTCTGCATCTAAATAGACAAAACTCCTGCTATTTATTTAAATATCCTTGGTATACACAAATGAAAATATTTCTGAAAATTACGTCATTTCCATTTAAGTATAATCTATATATTTAAAAGGACAAGGCTCTTTTCTTAGCCATCTGCCCTGAACTTTCTACTGAACCTATTTTGATAGTTATTTTTTTAAATAAATGTACTTTATTTGGATATGGGTCCGCACTCGCTATTTTTTAAATTAATCCCATTTTTATATTTTAATTTTAATTTTAAGGGTCTTTTATGAAATTTCATCCCATTGTTGAAGAGAGGATGGAAGCAATGGGAATTACCATATCATTACGGATAGCGTTTCCCAATTATAGGTAAAAATAGATTAAAAAAATTTTTTTGAACAGAAAATGACATCACTATATAAAATAACATATTTTTACTACTAACGCTTTTACATTTCCATATTTTTTTCATTCCGCCGACACTCAAGATGCTCATCCCAGCGGATTCCGTGGATGAAAATGATGTCATAATGAAAATGGAATGACTATTTTCTTTGATAAAACTTATTTTACTGCAAGTGCATCTAAAAGTAAATTATGGATTTCGCCGGCACTCAGATTAGACCTTCAAATAATGAGCGCGAATGTTTACATGCAAAATTGTAACTGGCAAATTTGACATCAAGTTTGGAAATATATTTAATAAATGTTGATTCATTATTGTAAGCATTTTTCTTTTTTTTTTTATAAATTCAGTCAATCTGCTCTTTTAAACATTTTAATTCGTCGAATTCAACGAGTTTCGACTCGAATATGAGGCATTCTCCTAATCTTTTGACTTTTCTACATTTTTCTGTCCCTGAATAATAATTTTTATTTTAGTACATATTCCTGGGGTGGGGAGTATTTCTTATACTGTAAAACATCCCATTGCATGACTGCATAATAATATTAACGATATAAATAAGTTTCGGATTATGTTAGGGGTCCAAATATACCACGAAATTCCCATACCGTCCAGTGTCCCTGATGCTGATTTTTAAGTTTGGAGCTGTCTGTATAAAATTGTTTCAATAAAAGTAATTCGATGTAATTTTTTCGGAAACTGAAACTATTGTTTGATATAAATATGTAGCAAAAAATTAACCTGCACACATTTTTAGGGTTGTTATTATTTTTTTAACTCTATCCATGGGTTTTAGATTCCTTAGCGCGCCTCTTACTAAACTTATACAGAAAATCACTTCAGATGCAGTCACAGAATTTTTTTCAACTTTTTTCTCTTGCAGAAGTATCGTGGCTTTAATGGTAGTCTTACCGTTCCCAAGGTTTATTCCTGCACTTTTCGAGGTAAATAACTTTTTTTTTTTTAAATTTAATCCAATCTAAATAACTATTTCTAAAAATCAACGAACATTGAGGCTATCATTTAGTCTTAACATGATTTGTCTAAAAATAGGTGGTAATTTTCCTTACTGTCCCATTCTTACCATTCCTTTTGATTCCTTACCGTCTTTTTTTCCCTATACTGTCCCCTTTTTTTCCTTACCGTCCCTTCTTTAACACTCTTTTAAGACAATGTTATACCAAAATTTTTACAAAAAATACTACAACTACATTGTTATTATTTCTTATTTGAATATCCTGCGGGTATTATGCAAGTTCATTATAAGTAAAAACTTAGAAGAAAATAAAAAGTTATAGCGGTAAAATGGTAAGTAAAATTAAACTCGTAAGTTTCACTTAAACCTCAGTTAAAAATATTTTTCTTTTTCTGACCGTTTTTCTTTATTTTGAATAATTAAGGCATTCGTCTATAAGTTTAAAATGTTATTTTAGTAAGTTTAATTTCACTAGATTTTTATTCTTGAAAAATCAAAAGATTGTGACTATATACTAAATTTCAAATCATTTGGTGCGGTAGTTTTTGCGTTGTTATATGGGGCATTCTCACAATCTTTCGACTTTTGGGGAAAAAAATCTGACAAAATTGAACTTGCTAAAGTAACATTTTAATCTGATAGATGAATGCCTTAATGATTCAAAATAAAGAAAAAATGGTCAGCAGCGAATTTTTTTTTATTTAACTGAGGTTTAAGTTAAATTTGCGAGTTTAATTTTCCTTACCATTTTACCCCTATAACTTTTTATTTTCTTCTAAATTTTTACTTATAATGAATTTGCATAGTACCCACAGGATATTCAAATAAGAAATAATAACAATGTAGTACTTTTAATACAGAATTTTTGTATAACATTGTCTTAAAGGGGTGTTAAAGAAGGCATGGTAAGGTAATAAAAGGGGATGGTATTGGAAAAAAGGGACGAAATGATAAAAAAAGGGACCGTAAGGATGTAACGGTAAGGAAAATCACCACCTATTTTTAGGCAAATCATGTTAAGACTAAGTGATAGCCACAATGTTCATTGATATTTAGAAACAGTTGTTAACATTGGATTATATTATTATTTTTTTTTTAATTTACCTCGAAAAGTGCAGGAATAAACCTTGGGGACGGTAAGACTATCAATAAAGCCACGATGCTTGAAATTGATATTTAAATGCTGATTTAAATTCTACAGTAAATTTCCTCCGAAAGAATTTTAGATATTATTTCTCTAGCATACTTCTGCATGAGAAAAAACTTGAAAAAAATTCTGTGGCTATATCTGAAATTATCTTCTGCATAATTTTAGAAGAGGGATGGTAAGGAATCTAAAACCCAGGGACAGAGTTTAAAAAATAATAACAACCCTAAAAATGTGTGCAGGTTAATTTTTAGCTACATATTTATATAAAACAATAGTTCCAGTTTCAGAAAAAAATTATATTGAGTTATTTTTATTGAAACAATTTTATCCAGAAAGCTCCAAACTTAAAAATCAGCATCAGGGACACGGACGGTAGATGTGTTTTCCTGGTATTTGGACCCCCAACATCGTCCAAAACTTATTTATCTCGTTAATATTATTATGAAATCATGCAATGGGATGTTCCCCAGTATATGAAATTAAAAAAAACACAAAAAGTGTATTAAATAAAAAATTATTATTCACGGACATAAAAGTCAAAAGATTGTGAGAATGCCCCATATACAGACATACAAATAGGCGGACCAGACGACGGCTATAAGTGCTTCATGTTTATATAATTACTACCGCACCGAAAAACAAAATTTGTGTTTAACTTTTCATATTTGCTCGATTTTCATCTATTGCATAACAATTGATTTAATTAATGTTTTAAACAAGATTTTTAAAGTCAGTATCCATTAAATTTTCATATGTGATATTTATTAATTTTTATAATATGTCAGTGTTTTAATTTAATGCGTCTTTTTCAATTACAGGTGAGTGTTCATTTTCTTTTGGTACGCCCTCTGGTGAGATATTTCATGTTTTAGTTTGAATCGTAAAGTTTTTGCCTCTTGCAATGAAATAAGTTATAAATTATTTTGGAACAATTTATCATTTTGTGTATGATATGTCTACAATAAACCATTGGTGTACAGGAAAACGACATATATAAAAACAAGAATGTGTAAGGAAATAGATACATACGAGATTGTGCAAAAAACAATTTTGATTTCTGTCATATTACTTTTCAATCAACTTTTCTTGGTTTGTTGAAGACAGTTTTTAAACATATTTCATGTTCAGCAGCAAACTCCTGGACTGTGGTTCGTGAACTAGTTTCAATCACTGCTTTCAATTTCACAATGTTATTGACAATATTTCGTCTACGACCCCTTTATTTTCAAGGCCTTAATTTCCACCACCAAATTACTGTCACCAACATTCAAATGTGTATTCACAAGTTATTTTGGGGCCAAAATTGTTTTTTATATTGCAAGCCCTTTCCGCAGCTTTTGCTCCATTTTGAATTTTCAAGAACGAAAAATCCTGCATCAGACAAAGATTATGAAACACTTTTCAACACTAACAAAAAGTATTAAGAATTATCATTTTTTTTTCATACAATGAAGCCTGTCATAGACCGTCTGTAATCAAATTATTTGATGTGTCTCTGTAAGTGAACGATAAATACAGATGACGAAGAATGACTAAATTAAGGATCAAACACACGCCATAATCCATAGAACACATGTCGTACTGCACCTCAGTGCTCCTATTTTATTTCATTATATTTGAAGTATGATAACATCCTTAAAATGTTTAGATTTGTTTTATGTTATCTCGTACAGAGCAAGGCAATTTATATTTTCAGTTTTTTAATACAATATCTTCCTTTTCTAAAGTTATAAATGAAAACCTGAGTTTATTTACAGTGGAACATCTTGTATATGTAACTGCAAACGTGGACTGCGAACCCATATTCCTATGTTATTATTGTTTATGTGTAGCAGGCTTTCATCAAATAATTCAACAATTGTTGTAAATCCCCCTGCATGTAATTTCACATAAAGTGTGTGATGTCAAAACGAATACTGTAAAAGAAATATAAATAGTCATTATGTAAACAATTTTAGTCGTATTCTTGTTAATCTTAATTTTTTTATCTATGGGCACTAATATTCTTTCCGAGTGTAGATTCTAATATAAATTTATACGTTATCGTGTAAACAGAAGCAAAAATATTCATAACAAGCAATAAAAAACTAATTAATGCATTTACTAAAAGATCTCTTATTAAAAAAAATTAAAAAGTAATATTTTAATACAGCTTCAAGAAATATATTTGCACAATGATTGAATTTTCTCTGATAAAGCACAACTATTTCCGTCAAGAAGCATTTGAAACTAAAAAAATTCTATATCTATTATATACAAGTATATATATTTGATTGGATGAATATTTTAACATTAGTTACTTTAAAACTACTTTAAAAATGAATTCAAAGAGCATAGTTTCTGAATAAATCTTAAAATATACTTTGCATTTTGAGTATATTTGTTGTAAAATGCTTTTAAGATATTAAAAATAAATACTTCTTTTAAAGGGATGGGGGAAGGATAGAGTTTCATGCATATCCATATATTTCTTTATGAAATTATAGCAAGTCAAGAATTATATGAAATTAATAAATATACAAATTTAAATAAAATATACATGATTCAAATTTTAGTAAGAATATTTTTGTCCTAATGCCAAATATTTTCTTCATTTAATTCTTATACAAAGCCGTCAGAGAAATAATTTTATTTATAATTTTGCTAATCAAAGGCATTTTTTAAAAGTTTCGAATATATATTTTTATCTCTGTTTCAGCTGTAATATTATGCATTATCGCAAATAAAATCTCAGACTTGCATGGGAAATAATTATAAAATATACATAAAAAAAAAATCATTCCAATTATTAATAGCTAGCTAGACTGTAAAAAGTGGCAAATGGTTTTTGATCTAGGAAATTATTATGTAATAACAAATGTACAATAACATCTTCTGAGTCAACTCGAAAAAGCAATCTTTACTTTTAGAAACTCCAGAGACCAATATACACATGGTGGACAAAATTTAAGGACGGATATTTCGGTAAACGATAGCAGGCACAGAATCAAACGCAGCAGTTTGTAGGAATTTGCATAAAGGCATAGCGAATCACGATAACAATGCAATTTTTTGAATACTCAACGCGTGGATTATGTGACATTGTATAGACCTGTTTGCAGTTATTCGGCACATGCAGCCAGCGATTGTAGGGCGTCACATTTAAAAATGTTTGAAGAACATTTTGCATTTTAGAAAAAGAGGTCATATCTAGCAGGCTTCATTTAGATTATTTTACACGTGGGCGGTTAATTGGAAAGCTGGAAGAAGTACGACAAATTACAGGTGTTGCTGACTATTCAACATCGACCACGGTGTTGTTTTCACGCTTTGGACAGCATTTCAAACAAGTGGATACTTTAACAGGCGCAAATTAGGAGGTCGTCCTCGCAATACGGCGCGGCGGCCGAAGATGACCAGTACATCGTTCTAGCTGCAAAAAGGAACCGGCGCTGTAGAGCTGGTCAAATGGCAGTTCGATTCTATGTAGCCATAGGAACTCAGATATTTCGGAAAAGTGTTTCAAGGCATCTGCAACTGACCTATATACCAGACTAGGCCTATATACCCGAAGACCTGTTGCGAGTGCCCTAATTGCTAGAGTTCACCATAGCGCTCGTTTGCAATGATGTCGGCTGTATCGCCATTTGACCGAGGACGACTGGCTCAAGGTATGTAAAGACATCACAATCCATGACCGCACCTCACTATGCGTGCTTGAAACAGGACCATGATTGCGCACGTACAACACTGAAGTTACGTTGCCTCCTGTTCGCCTTTTCTGTGCTGCTGTCGGCGATAACTTTCTGTTGTTCATGGATAATAACGTGCCCTGAAAGCGCGCTAAATCTGTAATAACGTGCCCTGTCAGCGCGTAAAATCTGTTAAGGACTGTCTGGATAGCGAAGGGAATGATATCGTATGATATGACCAGCACGTTCACCCGATCTTAATCCAAAAGAAAATGTATGGGATTCCTTGGGGACGTCCTGACGCTCGCCCACGTTTTCCAAGAAACAACCCGACCCTCACCCATAAAGCGAAAGAGGACTACTCAAAATTTCCCCCAAAACTCATGGATCACATCATTCAAAATCTTCCACGAGGTATAAGAAATTGCATTGCACTACTGGTGGACATATCTCTAACTGACATGTTTCTCCGTATTGCCTGTGGTGAGTAATCTGCATCATTTATACTGTTCAGTTTTCCGGTATATATATATATATATATAACTATCCCTGAAATAACCTGTTTCAACATTTTCCATAGTTATTTTCGCAATAATTTATTTTTTATATCATGTCTCACATTCTGATTTTACCTATTTATCCTACTTCACATGAAACCATACCTGCGATTTTTTTAAACACTGCCAATTGTTCACCGTCCTTAGGATTTGTCCAGTAGTGCATTTTCGAGATTTAATGAAATTTTTATAAAAACAATGCTTTTTATGCTGCCGCTGATTTTCGGAAACTTTTCAGAGTAGTTTTTGTAGTGCATTCATCAAGTATCTCAAATCAGAATATCGCTATTTAAAAATATATTAAATCTCAATTAAACATATTTAGCCACGCAATTAAATTTATACATGAAAGTGTAGCAACATGTTACTAATTTTAATGTTACTGCCATTGCTCTTAATGTACCATGTTTGTCTGCAAAACATATTCGTTGAAATAGAAAATATTTACTCGTATTACCGAAAAATTTATACTCTGGGTTGAGAAAACGGATTAATACTATAAAAACTTCTCGGAAACCTTTCCAAAAATCGGTGGTAGCAAAAGAAACTTTGTTTTTTATAAATGCTTCATTAAATCTCGAAACTATATTGGTTTCTTAGCTTTATAAGGATGGAGAACGGTTTTTTAAATCGCTAGGATTTTCAAAGAGATTATTGTATATTTAAATTCTCGTTTATATTATATTTTCCGAAATTAAGAATGCCTTTTTAGAGTGCAGACAAACATGATAAATTAATATTTTTAACAATAACATTAAAATTAAAATTATTTTGTTACTTTTGTATGTATAAATTAATTACACAGCTGAAAAGATTTAATTTTGAAGTGAAAGCATCTTAAAAACCTATAATTAATGGGTAATACATTTTGTTAAAATGAGTTGTGATGATAATATGTGATATGTGAATAAATGATATATTATTTATTGAAATAAAACATCGAGTTCAGCTGAAAGAAGTTGGAAAATAATTTTGGTCAACTGTATAATTTAGGTCTGGTGAAAATAAAGACGTTGATGATAATAATAGTAAAAACTGGATAACGGAGACACTGAGTAAAATTTTAAAAGACTATAAGACAGAAAACCTCTTTAATGCGGATGAGACTGCTTTATTTTTTCAGTGTCTGCCTCAAAAGACAATAACATTTTTTTAGAAAAATGCTTTGGCGGGAAAAAAGATAAAGCAATAACTGTCATGTTAGGTGCAAATATGACTGAAAAACATTGAAAAACAGAAATTGAAACTATTAGTTATCGGAAGAAGCAAGAGCCCAAGATGTTTAAAAGGCGCAAAATCTTTCGATGTTGGTTATGACTTTAACAAAAAGTCTTGGATGACGTCAGAAATTTGTGAAAAATGGATTAAAAAGTTAGACAAACATATGATTGCAGAGTGTCGCCAAAATACTCCCGTTTTTGAAAATTGCTCCGCCCATCCAAAGGAAATCAACCAAAAACTGAAAATTTTCACAGTTTTTTACTTACCACATAACACTACATCAAAACAGCAGTCAATAGATCAAGGGTCAACCAAAAGCTTCAAAATACCCTATCGCAAAAAGAATAACGCGAAAAGTTATCACTGCGCTTGTTACTATTCGCACTATTCGCAACAGTTTTGCCAAAGCTATAGATTCTTTGTGAGCATTGAAAATTCGGTAAGTACGGAAGACGAAGACGGTAGGCCCTGAGAAGAACTTAAAAAATGTGCATATAGCTGAGGGAAAACGAAAAAATGAACGATGATGTGTTGGTTGAGGATTTTCTTTCACTTGTTTCCGAAGTTGAGACATCAGAAACGCTAACTGAATTGGATATATTGGACAGCGTGAAAAATAAAAACAATTCAGCAATGAATTGCGATAAAGACGAAAATGATGGAGATGGAAATGATCATGATGCAGAAATCAATAAACCTTCGTATGATGAAATGCTAAAATCCTTTGAAACAATCCGACGCGGATTGCATTTTGAAGAAAGTACGCCTGAAGGGAGTTTTACCGCGTTGCAGAAATGCGAAACGTTTTATGAGAGAAAACACTTTTTCAAACCAAAACCTCCGACAAAATTAACAGACATTTCAGTAATTAAATTTAGGGACGCATGTGGTAATGTATGTTTAAAATTACTTGTTATAATAAATACGATAATGATTCATTAATTTTAATTTAAACTATTTTCTTAGAATTGAAAATAGAGTGTATTCCCGTATAACGTTTTGTTTTATTCTTGTTTTCCTTGGAGATTTCTTTTTGATGGGTAAAATAAATAAAACAAATGGATATTATGATATTATTTATGCAAAGAAATAAGATTAAATACTTTTTTAATAATGTTTAGTGCTTATGAATTTAAATTCTACTTTATGTTGTTTAAAATATTTTAAAAAATGAATCTCTATTTAATAAATTTTCCACATAACGAACTTTTTTTCGGGATTTAGCGACTTCGTTAAATAGAGGTCTGACTATATATTATTCCTAACTTATCCCGTTTAAGCCTCAGAACACCTCACGTTATTCCCCGACCCACCCTGTATATACAATTTCTTGCCACTTTTACAGTTTTGAGGCCAAGTTAACAAACATTCTAGTAAATATTTTTCGTTTGCTAATTTGAGCAAAATGATAATTCAGCGTATCACATATTAATTACATTAATTCAAAAAAAATTTAATATATGAAAAGAATGGTTAACAAATCTATTTGCACTAATGAGGGCACGTCATGAATTTCACGAAAGTCATTTAATGTAGCATGAAACAGACGTAAGAACTAAAAATTTGACATAGAAAATCGTAAAAAATAAGTTTATAGAGAAACAGCAATTATCATTAATCAATTTCGATGCCGTATGTGAAAACGATAAAAGAAAAATCAAGTTTATCATACGCTCGCGCGCCCTCTGGAAGTTTAAAACCGATTGCACACACCATACTTTTTCACTCAGTTCTTTCTTCTATGGTTCGGATTTCCTTTCCCTTCCCTTTAACATACGAAACTTTTAACTTATTAAAATATATTTCTTCTTCGTGGGAGGATAGAGTTCATTGCACATTTTTCCGCAAAAAATATAGAAAAACAAAAAAATTGATATCGAAAGATTCATTCAGATTTAAATATAAAACATACATGATTCAAACTTTAATAAGAATTCGTAATTTAATCCCATTTCTTGGTACTAATGCTCTTCGCTTTCAGATGCAGCTGTAAATACCACATTATCATTAAGCAAAAGCACAAGTTTTAATACAGCGCTATTTTAAGAAGCGTTAAAATAGTTTATTTCCTCCATTTATTAAGATGTATAAGCAAGTTAAAATACAGAGATTTCTCAGCTAACAAATATTTCGACTAACGAAAAAATTTTCCATTATTTTGTGACCTTGTCTAACAAATGTTTTATGGAAAGTACGTGGTAACATAAAAGAACCGCTTAGCATTTAATTACCCGGAAAATCGTAATTCAACTAACGAAGATATCTGGTAACGGATGTGATTCCCGAAAGAGTTGCTTTCGTTAGTTAAGGCATCATTGTATTAATACTTACGCGGGACCATATTAAGAAAGACATTTTATTAACATATTAATTTTGGAGGATAAAATACGAGGGCTGTTTTTTAAGCAAGGGCCGTTTTGTTGCACACAATAATAGATGGCGCGCGCTCCGCAAATGAGTGCTTGTGCCGTGTCAAGGCATTCCTTGGGAATAGCTGTGGTCAATTGCAGCTGTGTAGGTAGCCTGTTATGTCTGTTCTGTGCCTTTAAAATGTTCAAGATTATCGAATCGCCCACCTCGAACGAGGTACGGTCAGTGATACGTTTTTTTTTGTCACAAAACGATTCAAACCAAAAGACGCGCCATGCTGTCAGAGAAAATTTTGCTACTCGATGACAATGCAAGACCTCAGATCCGAGCTTTGTTGGACTCTTTAGGCTGGGAAGTTTTGGACACCTGCCCTACAGCCTCGACCATGTGCCGAGCAATTTCCATCTTTTCTTCTGCCTCAAACACCACCTCGGCGACAACCACTACAACGATGACGAAGACGTGAAAACGACCGTGACCTCTTGGTTATCGCAGCAGGCGGCAAATTTCTGTGAAGAAGGTATTCAAAATCTACTTATAAAGTATTATAAGTGTTTAAACAAACTGGATATCTATGATTAAAAATAGAAAAATGTAGGTAGAATCTGAAAATAAATTTGTTTTTTAAAATTTTTATTTCGTTTGTTTTCTTTTTATTTTCAAACGGCTCTTACTTAAAAAACACCCCTCTCACAACTAGCTTGATATGCCAATCCCAAAACATTCTTCTATCTCAAACAGCTTAATATTCCAAAAAGTAGTTGAAAATATTAATACTTCAATATTATTAGTTCAATACTATACCAACTTTGATTTTCATCTTAAATTTCTTCTTCAGTCAATTAATCGAGTAAAAACGAGTTGATCTAGATATTTAATAAAAGCAATATTTTTCGTTATTCTGTTCTACGTCAGCTGTCTTCGAATAGCCGGCTAAGCTGAATGCAATGTTCCCGTCTCTGCACGAGTTCCAGATGCACAATAGAACTACGAGAAATATATATTAAATCACTATTACAGCGCCCCCTTCTGACGGAAAATTTTCAAATTAAAGGAGGACCCGCAAGCAATAGCCAAAAATGTACATATGAAATTTTAATCAATTCTATGCATAACTTCATATGTTTTTCGATAGTACAATAACGGCACGCGGACAGACAGACATTTTGTATAAACATGATTTTGGGGGTCTCCGAACCCAAAAACATGTAAATCCTTCGAAAACCGGAAGTCGAAACTTTTTTCGATTACAATACTTTTTTTAATTATAGAAAGAAGAAAGTAAAAATGTTTATTAGAAAATATTTTCAATTTTCTTAACTATATTTGATAACTATTCTTGATAACTCCCCAATAGTTATACAAAATTCAAGCTTCAAGAATTATTCCAAAATTATTTTAAAATTAGCTGCATTAAAACGAAACGCAAAAAGGATATTTTCTGAATAAACTTCCAAATCAGATTTCCTCTTTCCATTTATTATACAATGTTTTTAAGTTATTAAAATATATTTCTTTTTAGGGAGAGTATAAAGTTGCATATTATTCTACAAAATTATCGCGAGTCACAAATTTTAGAAAAAAATAGATATTCAGATTTAAATAAAAGATATCTCATTGAGACTTTTGGTTTGTTTTTTGTTTTTTGATTTTTTTCAATCGCAACTGTTTTCTTTTCGTTAAATAATATTCGTTTCTGTAGAGAAGTCGGTTTTGGAATCTCAGTTATTGAAAATCTTGTTTGAAACATTTATCTAAGCGATTTTTATTGCCTTAGGGTGTTAAATTACTAAACGAAAATAAATAAAAAAGTGCTTCAGGCAAAAGTCATTAACGTATGTGACTGAAAGTAATTTTTAGTCTTGCTTATTTCAAATTACTTTTCCCATTTATCTATCGAAATTCAATTACATTTGATTTCCAATATAATAAGATTGTAAAAATACTGCCGTTATCTCTTTGAAAATACTGCATTTAGGCTTTGAGCAATTTCTCATACACTAAAAACTCGAGGTAAATGTAAACCTAAGACATATATTTTTGAAATATACTTCACTTCATTTGAGTTTACATTAAAAATGTTCCTGATTACATTTAATAAACGACTTAAAAAATAGAAGTATATATATATATATATATATATATATATATATATATATATATATATATATATATATATATATATATATATATACATATATATTAATACATACATATATATTTACGTTGTTATTTTCAAGCCACGCACGACTTTGGAATGGAATTGATAGTTCTTTTATGTAGATTTCGTATGAAATACTACCGATTACATTCTCACCTATGTTGGAATTTCTGAAAAAGTTTTGCAGATCTACGCCGATCATGACCCAAAACCACACTCAGTAAAAAAACTTTATATATATATATCATTTTCTTCTGGGCACGATAAGTTCCACAATTTCGCACAAATCTCTTCCAAACTGATACATAAAATCTCGGTCACCTTCGTTAATGGGCAAAATCGGACCAAGGGGATGGAAATAGGGAGGGGGTTTGTGAAAACCCCAAAAAACCCATAACTTCTTAATTTTTGTACATATCAAATCAGTTTAAAGTTTTTGTTACTTCTGAAATTAGGGCAAAAAATTTTTGTATCACAGATTTTTGATCAAATTAAAGATTGGTTTCAAGGGGCGCAAAAAAATAGGGTTTTTGGAAGAAACAAATTCATAACTTCGTCAATTCTCAAGATATGAAATCCAATTAATTTTATTATAAATCTCCTTAATGTTATCTAAAACTTTTATATTCACAATTTTTTGATAAGACCAATTCGTACCGCAAAAAAAAATAAAAACGAAAACAAAAAGGGGAGGGGGGGGGTGTTGAAGAAGAAAAATATCATAGAAAAAAAGAGAAAAAAATTCATAACTCCGTCAATTTACAAGATATAAAATTTCCATGAATTTAGCATATATCTTCTTAATATTGTCTACAACATTTATATAGACAAGTTTTTGATAGGACCAGTTTTTAAAGCAAAAACAAATTAAAAATACATAGCGGTTGAAGAAAAAAAATCATGTTATTAAGGGTGTATTCAATTCCAAACTACTTATTTTCTGACTCATTTCTAAATTCATTTTTGCTCTCAAACGCATCCAATTGTTAGATTCTCTTATTCAGAAACTATATAATGTACCGTAATGATCGATTTTTTGATAGAGGCAGAATATATTTCAAAAAATGATGTCAAAGTGGGCATTCTGAACAGAAAATTCCCGAAGCGATTGTATTAGAAACGAAAAATATTGTCCTACTGAGAAAATAATTGTTCATAAATCAAGTTTTAATTAATTGAACGAAAAATAAAAATCCCCGCCGGCCCGGCCTACAGGCGGAGGTAGATTTCGAAGTTAAGTATATTAATTTCACCAACAAAAATTAAATCATGATTAGATATAAATCCACTTTAATGCTACCGAAACTAGTCTTCTCTAAGTTTACGTATTCTGGCATTTTTAATCTTGTTTCAAATTTATGTGTCTGGTATTATTAACTTGAGAGCATTACATATGCCTGTTTGTCGGTCGTCTAAGTTGCGGGGTAGCGGTACCACATACAAGGTGTCTTTCCCAAAGTTCCACAAGAAAAAAATAACAGGCTGTTATGGTTGTAACGACACAAGAAGAAGTCACATGGTTGCAAAGACTTTTCTATAAATTGGTGGTACCACTTACGAATGTTTTCCACAGTAGGACTATCTTTACCCAAACGTCTAGAAACGCACGTTGGACTACAATAACAGATTCCTTTTCTCATACTGCACAACGCAAAACGTCTTTACTTGCTCATACACCATTTTAGGTTATAGCGAGAGTAGCACCAGTACAACTTCCGTAGCTCGACATCCCATTGGAATGTGAATCATTTTGAGTTTTCATTCATTTTAATTACGTTCTGGTAAGTGAATGTCTCAAACTTAACTTATTGCAGTTTTTTAAAATACCGTATATCATTTTCAATAAGAGTGTATTAATTTTATCAAACCATAAGTTATAATAGTTTTTTAAAGAAAAAACAAACCTGTAATGTTTAAAAGTGTGTCCCGCAGTATCCCATGTTTGGGGTACAATTGGACACGACGTGCAGCGCAGTGAATTATGCATAACCTCTTCGCTTCCTGGGTCCACATATGTGAACCGCCGTTCTTTCTCTTTTCATTAATGATACTCAAACAATTGCAGTTTCATTCTTACAATGATACGCTTCGATATCCAGGATTAAATAATCCAAATAGATTAAAACCCTTGCTCTGAAGTCAAATTAGAGAAGAAATAATTCAGTAATAATCAATAATATTGCGTTAATACTCAGTAGCGAAGAGGATAATGAAAAGTGCATAGTAAAGTATCATACAGTTATCAGCATTAATACACATTTAATGTGTGAAGTATTTTATTAGAAATCTGTTGTCATATTTTTCTATACATATACGCTCTATTAAAACAATTAATTGATTTTGCATGCTTAAAAATAATTAAATTGTGAACAACGACATTATATGCATACATATATATATAAAGCAGGATTTTACTTACACTTTTTACTTTAAATGAAAATAATTTAACTTGTTTAAAACATTATGCAAATAAAATAATTTTAAGAACATTTTATTTAAAGCATCCTGATAACTTTAGTTACAACACAGTAAAATAGGACATAATTATCTATTTATATCTAAATGATATAATTGTTAATATACATAAAAAAAAAGAAAATAAAACACATAACATTTTAAATAAATTCTTCTCGGCTGAATGTAAATTGATAAGTTTAATTTTCAAACTGATAAATCTGCATAGAATGGAAAAGTAACTAAATTATTTTCCTTTCTGAAAACAAATAACAAAAAAAGAACGAAATTTCATATAACTTTTTATTAACTGCAGCTTTAATTTTAAAAAAATACTCTTTAAATTTTAAATACTCTTTTATAATCAATGAATATTTATCTTGAAAATCATGTCTAATTTTTTTTGACTGAAATTCATGTTTTTTTCCGTTATACTACATTCATTTGGCGTGGGCACCGATCCCGATTGTAAAAAAAATGCCGAGTTTTTTCCTTCTTTATTCGCTTTGTAGAAAAAGCAAGCAAGTGAATTTATTAAACACTATATAATGTTTGCTCTGTTTTTGTTTTTTGTTTTTTTAAGGTAATATTCAAATAGAAAACAATAGAAACCAGCGAAAAAGAAAAAAAAATTAAGCATTATCGTTTTAGGATTTCTAAATTGATTTCTCAACGTACAACTGTAAAATTGTCAATGAAACATCGTCTTCATTTTGAAAGACCTATCCAGTGATATCTTACTCAATATACTGCGTAAATTTTTTTCTTCTCTACCGCCATTTTAGATTTATAAAAACAAAACCTATCCTATAACCATCGAATGGTTAAGACAAATCGATAGAGACCTCATTCATTAAAATCCATCCAGCCGTTTGGAAGTTTCGAAGGTATAAAGAAATCCACATACCCAGATACGCGTGAAACACATAACCCTTCTTGGCAGTCGGGTAATAAATAGTATGATATTTTAGTTTTCCAGCAAGACAATACTTCAACCCCTATATGAAATTTCACTAGAAAATCAATATTTGTTAAATTCGTTATAATGAGGATGTATATTACATTTATTACAAGTACTTCAAATGAAATACCAGTATTAGTTAAATAATAAGCTTTCATTGAAAATATCTGCAATTCAATGCTATTGTTGATGAAATTACAGATTTGCAATGGAAAACATATTTCCAATGGAATGATTAATGTTGAATAAATATTATTTTACACTGAAAATCTTGGCGATGAAGTTGAGGAATTATTTTTGGCAATATTGGTACAATATCTGCAAAACAAAAATGCCAAAATATTGGATCAATATTTCATGCCAGCATTGACAAGTGTTGGCAGGATATAGAAAATACATATCTAATGTTTGACCATTATTAGGGGTTGGTATGATCGTTTCCCGCAATTCGCTTGCGGACACGTGTTTGCTATAGCTGATGACGAGCTGTTATGTTTTTAGCTCGAAACGCGTCCTGTGTATTGTTTTATTTTATGGTGATTTTTTACAAAGTTTTATTATTTTAATTGCTTCAAATCGCCAGTTTTCGGCGCTGTTTCGCTTTACGTTGTATTATCTAATACAAAACAAAATAGTTGTTGCTATCCAACGGACTATTTATTCACAAACTAAAAGATGTAAAATAAACATATGAATAGTGAAGATGAATATGAAGATTTTAAAGATTAGACCGTAAAGGTGAGATTTATTTTATTCGTATGTTTATTTTACATCTTTTAGTTTGCAAATAAATAGTACGTTGGATAGTAATACCTATTTTGTTTTACATTAATTTAGAAATTTACCACGGTTTTTGTTTGGAAGAAGTGATAGCCGAACAGTTGACCCTTGCAATATTGCTTTGGTTCAAGAACAGCAAAATTGGAAAAAATTGGAAAATTTCATCTTAAAATATCTTATCATATTTCAAAAACATTTAGCGTTAAAAAAGCATTAATATATTTCAATTAATATGCAACATTATTCTTTCATTTATCTGTATTACAAGGTTTAATTAAATCTAATGAAAACAGAAATAGTTAATTATAAATTCAAAACGTGAATGTATGCCTGCTTTTTCCATTTATTGATTTAAAAAAAAAACATTAATGACACAATGAGAGCCAAAAAAAATCATTATTTTATGCGCCCGGTAATGCATGTGATGATAAATATTCCTATAAACAAATGAAAACGTTTCAACTATTCATTAACATTCATATTCATTCTTCATCTATCGTTCCTTAATTTTAATCTTCTAAGTTGAGTTATTCTTTTTGAAGCGGAAAATTTACTTTAGGAAATTAAACCTCACTTTTAATTTATCAATAGATCGTTGATTCTGTATCTTTATACTTAGGCGAAATTATTTTTATATCAAATGCAGTTAATAAATATTAATGGATAAAAACAAATGCTCGAGGGAGATATAATGCATAAACAAACTCATTAAGGTAATAAGTCACTTGAAAGCTATATTTTTCAGTAAATGATATTGAAAGTAATTTTACGCTTTTGTTTTTTCTTTTCTTTTTTAATCATTTATTTTATTACATACAGATAGATTCTTTAATTAGAGTTATTATTATTTTTTAGTATATCGTTCTTTATTTAATTTTTAAAGTACATTCATTAAATTCTTAATTATTAAATTATGTTGAAAAATTGTTCATAAAATATTCTCAGAACATTGATATTGAGAGAAAAATAATAATAAATTATATATGCATGTATTAGTTTTAAATGAATAATTTTGAAAAGCAACTTTTTGTATATCTTTTAAGGTAAAGCTAGGAGAGTCTGCGCACATTTCAAAAGAATAATAATAAAAAATCTAAATATTAATTTTTTGCTAAACTATGCATGAATAATTTTGACTTCATTTGTTTTTTATGCATTTCCATTCTTATTTTGAAGTTATGCTGTAATTTAATAGAAGAGCAGTAATAAAACCAAGAAAACTATTTTGCGCAATCTCTCCTTACAGGGTAGGAGAGATTGCGTACATGAATAGGAGAGTTTGCGCACATGAATAGAAGAGATTGTTATCAATAATAATTACAATTAAATTGATAAAAATAATAATTACACTTAAATGACATTGTTGTCAGGTTTTTGCGAGCAAAATAAAATCGAAATTTTTATTTTTGTGTTTGTCATTTAAGAATTACCATCAGCATGAGAACCTTTTGAAGATTATTATTGGCAGTCCGCCTATATACATAATTTACATTTATACATCATATTTACAAAGAAATATTTGATTAATACTTGAAAATTACTTGTTCCTCTCCTGTAACCCAAGCTAAATTTTTATATAAATCAGGAATATTTATTTTCTTCCGTTTTGGGGAAATCAAGAAAAACTGCATGCTGTGATCAATTTTTTTTTTTTCATTCTAAAAAGACTAAAGAACGAAAATGTTTTAAAAGAATTCTCTAGTAGTTCACGTGGCCATTGGCGCCATGTCAGTTTACCTGAAAGGGGCCTGCTTAGGGTATTTCCAAATATTTTACAATGGACACCTTGTATTATATCTTGCTCTTATTTAAAAATCCTCAAAAGTATAAATTAACAAGAGTGTCTGGTTAAATGTTTTCATTTTAAATTTGAATGGAATTTGTGTCTTATTTATCAAACTGCTTTCTGTGTATAAACTGGAAATTGCATTTTGTGCTATTTATGTCACAAATGATAAAATTGAAAATTTTAAAGTTTTGCTATTAAAATTATACTAGGAGATCCAACTGGGGCTTCCCGGGTTGCAGTCCCGGTCTGTTACAGAATATATGTGAAAAACTTTTTTATTAATAGGAGGCTAACATATTTTTTTTACATGCAGTATATATTTTGTGCATTTCCTCGAAAAACACTAAAACACATGCTTATGTGATAAATAACAAAAAATGAATAAACCTATATATATCTTGACAATTTTTCTGTAGAAAATTTCTCACGCCTTACATCCAATAATATTTCAAAATTAACGTAATTTACTCTGTTGGCGTATAGCCAACAGAATGCAAAAGCATCCAAGACGGGAATCAAACCCGGGTCCTCGGCATAGCACACCGACGTTCTTCCAACTGATTCGATTCCTGGCTTGGACACTTTTTCACTCTGTTGGCTATACACTTTTTAAGCAACTAAAATTTAAAATATTAACAAAAATGTATCCAAATAAAGTTTCAAGATTTATTAAAAAAGATATTTTCGTTATAGATTTCGGTACTTACAGCGGTCTTTTTATTCTGATAATTTCAGTAGTTTGCACATATAGCTCGATTATACGTCTATTAGAATGTTTTATTTTTATTAGTCTATTTATTTGTTTTAATTTCATTATGGAATATTATCTGGAAACAAATTCTGAACCTTTTATATTGTTTTAAATACAAACGAATTTATTTCGTAATCCGGCTGCACACGATAGAGTTAATTTTTTTTTTAATCACCTCCGAAAAAACCCCATAAAAATCAATAAATTAAGATGCATTTTTTAACCAAATTGTATTTGAAAAACATTTTTCCTACTTATTCGATGATGTAAAAATTGAAATAGTGTGATGTCTGAAAGCTAAAAAAAAAAATCGCAGGAAAAGCGTAATGTATTTATTAGATGTTACCACCGTCAATATGACGGCAGCGTTAACCTTTTGACATGCTTTTACTTTATAATCGAGATTTTTCTACCACACAAAGAGTAAAGAAAACTCTTCTTTCGTAACAATGGGAAAAACATAGACTAAAGGGACAAATAAAATATTTTTCTATACTTTTACACATATCCGGCCTTTTAATTTATTTTCAATATTGAATCAAATGCTTATATGTTTTTTTTTTTTTTTTTTTTTTTTTTTTTTGTGGTTGTTAAGAAATGATACTTCCACACGATACATAAATTCTTCTGCGAATAAAAATCACAATCAATAAATATCCCTTTCATTTATAAGCAATTCTGTCAATATCTCATTTCAAAAAGAAGGTAATGCAAAAGATAAATCTAGAAAAGTATTTATTTAACAGGATCGATACAAAAAAGTGAATTGAAGTAATCTTTTGAATTCATTAACCAATGATTCAAAGATTTAAAATAAACGCGTAAAATTAATTCATACATTAAAGTTTAGATATACTCCTATTGAATAAACCCTTTCAATAAAATAAAATAGAACGTGAAACATTTTTATTATTTCATATTTACATTCCTGTTTATTAGTCAGAATTTTTTTTTATTCGAGCTTCGGTGTGCTTAGCCCAATCTATAAAAAAGTATACATACCATTAGTTTTATCAAATATGTTTAAAAATGTATCAATACACCCTCAAATAATAAATTATTAATAAATTATAGATTAGTGAAATTTTAGTAAATTATTACATATCAGTGGATACAAATTCAAGTTAATACATTACATTGTATATAAAATAAATAATAAAATTATGAGACGAAATGCAACATTCTACCTTCATCCAATCTAAGTTAAAAACTTAAACACACAGTAATTTCCCTCTGCGTAAATTTAATCCGAAGCAACCACTATCAAACGCTTCAACTACTTTCCAGTTACCCATTTAAAACGAAGTGACGTATGTGAACTAAGAGACGTATTACAATGCATAGAACGGTAGTTAAGTATTTTTCTCTACATAAGTTTAATACTAAGGACTACTACTTCTACTATTTTCCAGTTTGCATTTAAAGCAAAGTTATGTATATGAACAAAGTGACGTATTAAACATGAATGGAACGGTAATTAAATATTTACGAAGCACAAGTTTAATCCGAAGCACTATTACTTCTACTTCCAGCTACCCTAGGAATTATAGATGCTTCTATTTCAAACGAAGTGACGTATTTGAATGAATGGGATGGCAATTAATGAAAATATTTCCTGACGATGGTTGCGGGATTGCTAACCGAAGGTACTTTGAAATTTAAATAAAATGTATATTTTAAACTGATAACATCTGTATTATTGTTATGTGTCACGTTATAAGTAAACGGTGAATTTTTTAACGTTCATATTATGTTGTTTTTGGCACATTTAAAAGCATTACTTAAACTCCTATTACAACATGTACCATCTTTTAATTTACTTTCGTTATTATTTATGCTATTTAGATGGTTTCTTTGCAAAGAATTGATATTTCCACACAATGTATAAACGTTGCAACGAATGAATGCCAAATCAATAATATCACTTTCATACATAACAAATTCTGCCAATATTTCGTTTCAAATAGAAAGTAATGCGAAAGATAAATCTAGAAAAGTGTTTATTTGACAGGATCGATACGAAATAAATTAAACTCTCGTAATCTTTTCAATTTCTCAACCTATAACTCAAAGAGTTAACGTAAATGTATAAAAATTAATATATAGAGAACATTATACTTAAAAATTCAATGTTCTTTTTCAATAGAGAATATGGAATGTTAAACGTTTTAGTATTTTTTTATTTATTCATGTTTATTATTTAGACATTTATTTATTAAAACTTCGATTTTTTTAACTCGGTCTATCACAGAAGTTGCCATTAATTTTAGGCACTGACTTGAATAGTTAAATTACGTACAGTTGGTAATCGGTTAACGAACTTAATTGGTTCCAAAACAGTGTTCGCTAACCGAATTGTTCGTAAACGGAACATAGATTTTGCATTGATTTATATGAGAATTCAATCGATTTGTTCTTAAAAGTTAAAGGATGCATGAAAAATAGTATAAATCTCCCCTTTATAATGAGGTTAACATTCGTCCTATTTAATATGACAGATCATATTTTGATTGCTTTTTCCGTATCGTAGCGTACTTAAAAAAATAAATGATATGCCCTTTGTAAAAATTTGTAGTATTTCATTCATTGATCACGGCATTAAATAATATCAATTTGACACTAGGATCTTTCAAAAACTCCTTACTTCTCTAAAAGAGCACGTTTACTTCAGGGACCGATAAAGCTCAAGTTGAGTCTTGTTAATAATTTGTGAACTACTTTTCAATTAAAGTAATTAATTTACAATTTAAAACATTTCATTAAAAAGAGACACAAAATATAAAAATAATATTTCACATCTGTTCGTTCTAATTTGGAGGGCCTAAAATATAATATCTAAACCACCGGTAACCCATAAATTAATTAGGCCATACGTATACAACAGTTAAAATGTCTTCCAATTCGGCAATAAATGTAATTAAATTAAGCTCGGCAAATCAGAAACAGAGCATTGCTTCTTCTTGGTATTATTTCGTGCGGTATTCGTTAACTGAACATGTGTTCGTTATCCGAACATAAAAATCTCTCGCAAAAGAGTTCGTTAACCGATCTGTTCATAAACCGAAGAGTTCCTTAACCGATCGCCCACTGTACGTAAAAATTGATTCATATAAAAAACATTAAAGATTCAGAACCAATTTTCTCTTTCATTGCAAAGTAACCAAGCGTTCAAAGATTCTTTTTACTTAATCATATTTAGATTTGTTTTAATAGGGTTTTTATTTCCTTAGAAGACTATGGGAACAAAAGTTACATTAAATATACTTGAACACATTGAACGTTAAAGAATTAATTCTTATTTATGGTCACGATTTTTTAAATATTTATTTACGGAATTATTTATCAAGAAATTACTTCACCTCAATATATAGTTTCTTTAATATCTGAAGATATAGTGGAGTTTTAAATAATAATAATTATGTGAAATTTAGATAAGATTTTTCATTAAAACTGATTAAATAAATAGGTGTTTATAACTCTTTTTTGTAAAATATTTGCAAGAATAATCAGATTAATTAACCAAAAGTACACTTATGGAAAGATAGCAATTCTTATAAAAAGAATATTATTTAAATGTATTATCACTCTTTCTGTAAATTGAAAGCCCTATTAAATGTAAATTTTTCATATAACTTTCATATAACTTTTTCATATAACTTTCATATAACTTATTTTTCATATAACTTTTTCTAGAAAAAAGAAGACCTATACATATGTAAATGACTAAGAAATTTACTACTTTTTGAAAATATTTAGCTTCGACTGTTTCACTCCGCCTTCTAAATTTGACCGAGCAAAGTATTTTGTGTGGAAAGAAAAATATACTTTATTAATAGAGAGAGTAAATAAATTTTATATTAAATTTTCTTCAATGGAACTTAAAAATACCGTCCGTGCAAGAAGGATTAAACATAAGCTTTTTCAAATTTATTGAGTTATATCCCTGAAACCTTCACTGATTTTTGGAATTTTAACTTTTATTAAACTGAAAAGATATATATATATATATATATATATATATATATATATTATTAACCTTATTTTTATTGTTACAAGTACAAGTTGTAAGCTGAACTTAAGCTGGATTATAGAATTAAACTATGGGAATATTACGTCTTAAAATGTAGTTTTAATCTTGAACTTTGACACTTATACTAAGAAGTTCACTTAGATGTAGGTAAAACATATAATATAAAACTTTCAAAACATTTAAATATAAAATTTACAAAGTTTTTTTTATAATTTTAAATATTTTAAAAGTTTTATCTTATGTGTTTTATCTACGTCTTTAAGTAAACTCCTTAGTATGTGTGTCAAAGTTTGAGATTAAAACTAGATTATAGAAATTCAGATTTCCTTTCAAATTCTCAGTTAGAATAAGGATAGAAAAGTCAAAAATATTCAACATATTAACCAAAATATCAGTATACATAGCGTGGTGCTGAGATTAGATTCATCTGAGAATCCGCCATTATACGAGGGATGTCATGAGCATCGTATTGAGGAAGATGCATGTCACTGGAGTAAGTTTTTCAACAAGGAGCATACAATATATTCTGATATTTTATTTGCGATTTTTTTTTCAAAAATATAAATATGTACATTCATATTTAAAACTGAATATATTTATTTTTTTACCTTTTATGTTAAATCCTATCTATAATTTTAGTCTTCGTTCGTTAAATCACAGAACAAATTCAGCGGCCTTAAAACCAGAGGCAGTAAAAAGAAAAAAATCCTAAAATGGGTTCGAAATACATCGTTAAGAGAAGAGTTTTTTAAATACCTCACGATGATTAAGTCGAAACTTTAAAGTATGAAAACTCTACACTTCAAAAATTTCTCAACTAGTATATTTCCAAATCCAGTCTTATTCCGGCTTCCTTTTTTCAGCAACCCCTCCACCAGCTAAAATCCCTCAATATCCTAGTACAATGATAGAAAACATTCTCACAAACATCTCATGAATCTAAACAGGTAAGCCTTTCAGCTGATGCCACAGACCATTTGTAAAGATTCTTAGTTTAAAGATTACAACAGCTACAGATGAAAAAAGTGCTGAAGAACATATAGGTAGTAATGTGTAAACTAGAGCAAAAATGAAAATTAGAAACATTATTAACTGGAGATGAGAATTATATAGAACAAGATGTAAAATTCTCACAAACGTCTCAAGAATCTTCATAGACGAAGCATTTTAGCTGATTCCACAGCCAATTTTTAAAGACCCTTAGCCTAACCACTTGTCTACCTCCATGTATGTTGCATACCTGGTAGAAACATTGAAACTAAAGTCGGTTTCATCGATAACGTAGTCAAGGGGTTAAAGGCTTTTCCGATGAAAAAGTGCTGAACAACATATAGGTAGTGGTGCTCAAACTAAATTAGAAATGAAAACTTGAAGTATTATTAACTGGAGATGAGAATTATATAGAACAAAATCATGTAAACTTCTCACAAATGTCTCAAATCTTCATAGACAATATTCATTCACCTTCATAATAATCTTCGTTCAGTTGATGCCACAGCCCATTTGTAAAATAATTGTAAAATTTTCACAGACTTCTGATGTATCTTCATAGACAAACTTTTCTGCTGATGCCACTGCCCATTTGTAAAGATTCTTAGCTTAAAGATGTTTCCAACCCCTTCAGATGAAAAAGTGCTAAACAGCATATAGCTAATGTGCAAACTATAGTACAGAAATAAAAATTAGAAACATTTTTAATTGAAGATGAAAATTATATAGAACAAGATCTTTTTTCATTGTTTTCTTCTTCTTCTATCTCCTTATAATGAGATAAAAATCTATGTTCTGTATAGCAGAAATGTTTCTATATAAGTCTCCTTTACGTCAACAAAACATCTATTAGATAAATACGTGAACGTCAAAAATTCATCTTACAATATACATATATAAAATAAAGTTAAGCTACATCAATTGAGCATAGAAATATT
Organism: Maratus speciosus; assembly: GCA_963932465.1. NCBI lineage: Eukaryota > Metazoa > Arthropoda > Arachnida > Araneae > Salticidae > Maratus > Maratus speciosus. The sequence goes on from OZ010786.1 coordinate 177,928,566, forward strand.
GTTCAAATAATTTGACTGGAAATCTCCCAGTAACGGGATGGTTTAATGGATATTTCCATTAACTAATAGAAGCCTTTTTCATTGAAGATATGTGAATACTAAATCCTAGATGAAGGTTAATTTACTGAATGTTTAAAACTATTGAACAGACAAAACTTTTAAATGGTCAATACAGCAATCAACAAGCAATATCAAGGTTATTCACCTTTGCGACATATAAATATGCAAATTCATAATAATTTCGCGTTTCGCAGTGAAACACGTCATTGTGAAGGCATTTGACAGGTTGCGAAAAATGGAGCTTAATTGTGAGAATGAAAGGAGGGCAGGAAGCTTGTAAAACTGTAAAGTTGGTGTTTTGGCTAGGAGTGTCCAAACAGTTTATAATTTTCTTCTACGTATCTCTAAAAAGTTCAAAAAAGAAACATAAACGTTTCTTTGCTTCATTTTACATCACAATTCCTATATTCTTATTTAAATTTATTTTTTTCAGAATTAGGATATTCTGCATTTTGAAAATATGTCAAGCAAGGAGAAACCTTGCGCAAGCTTGAAGTTTTTATCTGCAAAATTATTTAAGTTACAAGAGATTTTATAATTGTTCCTTTAATTTTTCATAACGGTGTAACTTTTTCAATCTTAAAGTTGTGAAACAAAATCTGGGTTATACTTGAACGAAGACACTCTGTAACGTTAAGGTTTCCAAACCTGGCTTCCTATTGAAATATTAATTATCTTGGCGTACATTAGTATCCTTAAATGTTCGTACTAAACCTAGAATTTAAAAAAAAAGTTTGTTACCAGGTTTATTTCCAATAGACCCGGTTTTAACTATACCATGTAAACTTGTTTCGCTGGATATAGATGAATCATATTTATACAAATCATATTTCTATCTTCAGATTTTTCAATCATTTTTCAAATATAATTTTACAAAATCCATATTAGTATCCATCTTTCTCCAATTCTTTTCTACTGTATAAAAATGCATTATCAGCAAAAAACAAGTTGGTTAATGGATAGTTCTTGTCCAGAAAAAGTCAATATGATAAATGACACATAATAAATCATCAGTCTACCTAATGAAAAATTCCACTATATTAACCTTTCTTGTTGGATGTGACTTCTTTTTTTCTCCTTTCATAAACTCTAATAACCCTCTGGTGTTAGATTATTTATACTCTGATGAAATCAAAAAGATAAAATAGCCTCAAATATGTGGCAGTTTTAGAGCTTAGTTTGGAATAAATATTGGAAAAAACATTTCAGCGCTTAAGTGAATAAACAAATAAGTTATTTTCGATAAACAAATGTGTGAAAGTCTTATAACACATTAGCTTCTGTAATATATGTATATTGATCTTAATAAAAGAGGAAATTGTTTTGTGGCAATTCTTAAATACTTTTAACTCAATAAAAGTAAGTGACAAATTGTAATATCTAATCATTATGCTCTTTTTACATTAAAGATTATACAGGTTGATGCCCAAAGACACGCAATATTTAAAAATAAATAGCTCTTTAATGGTAATAAATAAAAAATTAAATAAATGATAAGTTTATAATTTTTCCTAATAGTAGTTTAAAAATAGTTGAAATTTCTGTCCATAGATATTGTTGAACTCTCTTTACATGTACGATTTCTAACAATCAACTTCGAGCTGCAATTTGTTTTCTCATTTCAGTAGTTAAACAAAAAGAAAAGTAAAATTATGTGACTTTTAATTCAAGTTTATATACATCAATTCTTAAAGGTTCTGATAGCAAAATGCGACGTACTGACAAAAATTCAAACTTTTCCAAGTTACTGTAGTAATGTTTATGAGCTACTGTCTAAGCATGTCACTTATTCTTCATATTTTACATTTTCTATACTGAACTAATTCAATAATTTTAAAGTTTAAATGCTCATTTTTAATCAATTTGTATATACATGTACTAGATATATGCAATCGAGTTTTGTATCTTGAAATTTTGTTAATATTTTTCAAAATCTATATAACTACATTATATCATATATTTTCTTAATTGTGTGAAACTTCACTATCAGAGAAAACAAGTTCTTTAGACAAATCTTGTACAAAAGAAGTACAACATAATAAATGACACATAACAAATCACCAAAGTCTACGTAATGAAAAATTCCACTGTATTACCACTGTATTATCCTTTTAGTCCACTGTATTAGTCTTTTTTGTTGGATCTGAATTTTGTACTATGTGACAGATACTTAAATAACGCTTGCACAATTATCTCTCTGGTGTTAGATTATTATTACTCAGATGAAATAAAACAATAAAATACCTCCAAATATGAAGCAACTGCAAAGGTTAATTTTAAATAAATATTGGAAAAATCCTTTTGGTGTTTCAGTAAATACGCGGATGAGTTATTTTCGATAAATAAATGTATGAAAATCTTATGATATAAAAGCCATTCATATCATATAATAGTCATGTTAATAATAGGACTTAAATATTCTGCAAAAATTCATAGAACATTTAATAAAAATGTTTGTAAAATAATCATAATCCAAACAAAGTCTACGTACTTTTTCAATAAGGTCTTAGTTGCAAAACAATAATGATTATGTCAAAATCTCACATAATACAATCTTGAGTCTCATTCTAGCATGAATATTGCATTCTTTGTATATACATTCGATGATATACTAGTATTGGTTAAATTCGTGTTTTATATTTGAAATATTGCAGAAATATTCGCTTAAAATCAGAAATATAAAAGGGAAACAGTTTCACCAACATTGATGTAACATTAACAAAATAAAACAATAATGACAATATTTCATACTAACATTGCTAAGAGGGTCAAGAAATAGCCAACAGAAAAAATATTGGCTAGATAGTGCTCTTCTACTTAAATACTGGTTTCACGGATATACGTCCAATTTTTTGTACATCATTTCTGTATTTTAATATTTGGTAATCATTTTTGGAAATAGTCTTTACAAAATTCATTTTACTTAATAGAACCATTTCTTCTCTAATTTATAAAACTATAAATTAGCAGAAGCAAACAAATTGGTTAATCGACAAATCCTGTCCCCAAGTGTGATACGACAGATGTCACATAACTTAACAGAGCTACCTAATGAAAAATTGCACTATATTTATACTCTCTCTTGCTGAATAGGATTATTAGTGAAATTTTGTATGCATATAACTGAATCACACACTATTTCTTCTCTTATTTACGAATCTATATTAGCAGAAGTAAACAAAGTGGTTAATGGACAAATCATACCCCGAAGCAAGGGTAATTCAACAAATGTCATATAATAACTTACAAAAGCTACCTCATGAAAAATTTCACTATATTTATACTCTTTCTTGATGGACGTGATTATTAGTCAAATTTTGTATGCATATTACTGAATCACACACTATTTCTTCTCTTATTTGCAAAACTACATTAGAAGAATAAAACAAATTGGTTAATGGACAAATCATGATCTCCAAAAAAGTGTGATATGACAAATGATATATAATAACTCATCAAATTATACCTAATGAAAAATTTCACTATATTAGTATTTCTTGTTAATTGTGACTTTTTATTATTTTATCAGAAACTCTAATAACCTCTGTTTAGATTATTTTTACTTAGATGAAATCAATAAGATAAAATAGCTATTTACGAACTTAGTTTGAACTAAATATGGAAAAAATCATTTTGTTGCTAAGTGAATAAGCAAATGAGATATCTTTGAAACACAAGTGTGTGGAAATCCTGTAAAATATTATTAGTCTTTGTAAAAAATATTGATCAAAACAATAAGCATAATGTTCTGTGTGGTTATTCTTAGATATATATAGGGAGAAACCAAAACCTCAACACCCTTATTTCTTACGAGTGTATGCCGTATAACATCATCTATTGGCAAAAAATGTGAATTACTTAAAACATTATTGTATACAAAATGTTATGAGCTATCTTAGAAACATGGCTATATTTAATTACTGAATTCTAAAGTTTTCAAATCTTTTCATGACACCGTGTTTATAATTCAGATGTAATTTTCCGGCTGAGTTTAAAAGTGTCCAGGCAAGAATTTGAACAAGGGACCTTTGGCATAAGCTAGCAATGCCTTGTCAACTGAGCTATCCTGGACAAATTTGGCTAGCATAATTCACTCAGATACGATTTTGATAAGATGATCTTTTCTGTTATCTGAAACTGCTCAACGGAATTAATCGCAGGTAATGGAATTCCAGTAATTGCATATGCATATCCAGTATTTACTTAGAGTTCCATTACTTGCAATTTGTTTCTGTAAGGATGTTTCAGAGAACAAATCCGATCCTCTTATCAAAAGATTAGCTGAGTAAATTGTGCCCACCACATTTGTCCAGAATAACTCAGTTGGCAGACCATTGGAATTTTATATGAAAGATCCCTAGTTCAAATACTGGCATCGACATTTTTTCACTCAGTTAGAAAATTACATCTCATATTATTTATTTACCAATTAGACTAATTGTGTTAAAATTAATCAATCTGTTTACAATTGTTTCACTGAATATGTCTGCCATATTTGTGTCATTAATTCGTTAATACATTTGGAAAATAATTTTACGAAAGTAATATTACTAAATTACACACCATTTCTTCTCTAATTTATAAGACTACATTATAGAAAAAAACAAGTAGGTTAATGGACAAGTCGTGTCCAAAAATAAAGAGTAATATGATAAATGACACATAATAAATCATGAAAGCTTGCTTAATGAAAAATTCCACTATATTATTCTTTCTTGTTGGATGTGATTTTTTTTTCTCCTACCAGAAACTCTCATAATGCTCCCTCGGTCATCACTGAGTGTTAGATTATTTTTACTTAGATGAAATCAATAAGATAAAACAGCCACAAATATGTAGCAGTTTCAGAGCTTACTATGAGCTAATTATTGGAAAATCATTTTGGCGCTTAAGTGAATAAGCAAATGAGCTATTTTCGATAAACAAATGTGTGAAAATCCTCTATTTTTCTTTGTAATATATATCGATTTTAATAATCGAGATAAAATGTTTTTTGATCATTCTCAGAATACTTATTGATTTATACGGAAAAATAAAAAATCATCGTAAAGCGATTGAAGATTATGTAATTTTTTTAGGCTTACGTAATGATTTATAATACAACACAATCTTGTTTCGAAAAAAATCTTTATTAAAAATATTGAATTTAGTTGCATATTTCGTATGCACAATCAAAATCCGAATTTAGTTTCGTAGTATAATGCTTTACTTTTGAAATAAGGAAAATTAAAATTAAAGTGAGTATCGCTACTGTTAATGTGGGATACTAATGGAATTTTTATTTTATCACATAACAAAATGATAATTGTAGTTAAAAGATTAAAAAGGATTATTTTAATATTTGCTTTTATCGCGGTTAATCATCCAAATATAACAGATATCCTTTACAACTTTCACTTTCAAATTAAAAATTAAATAATAAGCTTTCTGATAATTTTTAGTGAAAGAATCATGCAAAGAAATGTGCTTAAATAATTTGAAACGTTTAAATCTTACTTAATTGAGTATATTGGTAAAGCTAACTTCAAATTCTGTGGGATTGTTTTTTATGTTGTTTTGAACTAGTTAATCTTTCATTGATCGGCAATATTTTTTCTCCAGAATTAGGTTTACTGTTATAATTATATTTTATGTTTCTATGATTTGCACCTGAATGTTATTCAGTCCGGAAGTAATTAAATGGAAATTTTGAATACTGCCAACTTTCTTTTCAACTGAAATCTTGGCGACTAAATTTAGAGACAATCTTTAATCAATGAAAACAATATGATCAATAAAAGAGAAGGTATTGAGAATATTTGAAACTACAGTCAATCGGGGTGACTTTCTCTTAATTTTGCCTCTTGTTATCTTTAAAGATACAAATATTATTGAAATTTTCATATAAAAAACTTCAAATACTTGTTAATAGTTCTAAGATATGAACTGTAAATTTTAATATTCACATTTAATATTTTTCAAGAATATTTCTTTTTTTTTTTAAGTTGACAAAGTCACATTGGCTTGGGGTGACTTTGTATCATAACTAAAAAATCATTGAATAAACCTCTTGTCAACAATAAAACCCCACTATTATGACACAGTAATAAAAGATAATAAAAAAAAGCCATTTCGCCAATAAAAAAAATCTTTTTCTGAAAATAAACAGCAAAACGAAATTTTATTTTTAAAAATGATCATTATGCAACACATGTAAAATCAATTAACAATTAAAACATGATATGATTAATGTTTTTCAAGAAAAGAAAATTTTTGATATATTCACTTATTTCAGACGTTGAAAAAACACATTTCTTTTAGAAGAAATAGACCTTAGAAGGTCATTCTTTTCAGCACATTTTAGTTTATTCTTTAAAGTACTGATTCCAATGGATTTTTTAACGGCTTTAATCTAGCTTAATACATGCTCTAGAATAACATCTACCTCTTTCTGCTGCGTTTCAGAGGTGTAATTTTTAAAATTACGACTATCAAAAGGAAATTTCTATGTACAAGGTATTATTATATCATTACCTTTACAGTAATAATAATAATAACAAATGCATAATAGTACAGCGATTATATTTGCAATAAATGTTTGTTTTTATGTTTATACTTTCAGAAAATATAAGCAAAATAAATAAATAAAGTTTGTGAGAAAATTTCATCTGAAATTGGCATTCAGAAGTAAATGTATTTCTAAAAAATCAACTTCACGCATTTAGTAAAATTTGATTTTAAAGATGAAAATCATGTTTTAAAGATTTGTTGCTTTCATTTAACTTATTGTTTTTCTTTAAAGATTAGCACATTATCTATGAAATAAAAACTAAAGATTAATCCAAAGATTAACCCAACATTCAATATCTTGAATGACTAAAGAAAATAAAACTATTTTCAACTATTGACAATAACTAAAATGTATTTCATTGCATGAAAGTCAAACTATTTTTACAGTCTAAAAAGATAATATAAAATAAAATAAATCAGCTCACCACTACCACATACCACTAGGGGGTAAAGTAATTAGATGAAACAAAATACCACTTTTCATAACTTTCAAAAAATCTTTTTCGTGGTTTAAAATTTAAAATTACATTGTTTCACCAAATAATGTAGATATTCGCCAATAAATATAAAAAATAGTTTTTTGTACTAGTAATATGCTGTTTTAGAGCATAAAGATATCCGCCTGCTTGGCTAGTGATGGATTAGAACTTTGGTTATATATCAAGAGATTTCGTGTTAGGCATCTGTAATGGTGGTTCAGTACCGGGTTCGTAGAATTGCACAAAAAACTTCAAATAATAATTTTACTGGAAACATGAAATTTTATTTAAAGACATTTAAGTTATGGTGAATCATACAATACATTGGAACACAGTAAAATGGGAAAGAAAACCTATAACAGAAAATGCTCCTGGGGCGCAATTCTTAATCACACCTTTCAGAGATGGTGGTCAGCAGAGAAGTGACAGATTCGCTAGAAATCATATATATTGGCGGTATACAACAAATCCCCAAGTTATTGAACGTTAAATCACTCCTCAAAAATCTTTTCTGGAAAACCCATTTAAGCCACGTTTCAGCCTATAAGGGTATCCTGGGAAATGAAACGGCAGATATATTGGCAAAGGAGGCAAATGCTAGACCATCAGTTGATTTTTCACTTCCAGTACCGCACTCGCGCACCCAAAGATATCTTCGCGCTCATTTTATGAAACAATGGCAGGATTACTGGGGCTAATCAGATAAAGGTAGATATAGCTATGATCTGGTCCAGCGGTATCTTTGGATCTTCTTCTGCTCACTCCATCCACTACAGCTTTCCTTACCGGTCATGGTCCTTTTGGGGCATACCTCTTCAAGCTCAAAAGAGCCTTTCCCCTCTATGTGAGTGCGGTGATGTTGCTGTTGCCACTCATTATTTCTATAATTACCCGGGAGGGACAATCTATGCTCTACAGACTCACTTCCTAATATGAGCAGTCTATCTCGGGAAGTAAAAGTAAAAATATATATATATATCGCCAATTTACAAACTTACTGACGCCAGAACAAAAGAGACAAAGCATTGGCAAGAGATTTAGTAGAAAGTAATGTGGCAGTCCCCCCACAGCACAACTTACCGGTATGTAGTGTAACCCTACTGTATTTCATGAAAGGGCGCCATAAGACTGGATTTGTTTACTTTAACGCCAACGAACTGAGATTAAATGCGATTGTGAAATCTTAATGAATGTATGAAAATGCAGAAAAAAGCATGTGCTAAGATAAATGAAATATATTTGAAACCGAAATTCTCATAAAATGCTTTTATTATTTTTTATTTCTTTTTACCCGTCAAATTCTAACTGCAATTAAGAGTGGCTTATTTACAACGCCGATAAAAAATACGATAAAAGAAAATGAAATATTAAAAAGACAGCTTCACTTAGGTTTTGTGCACTTGATTACTTTTAAATAAAGACCATTAAAAAATAATAATTATGCGAGAATGAAATTTTGAATAACTAGAAAATGAAAATATAAATCTTTGTACTTGAATATGTTGAGTTACCCCTTGAGGGGCACCGGTATATATTATATACCACCTACGATTAATGAAGTTTCGTAATGAAGTTTAATATAATAGTTTTGAAATAATAGTTTTTCACACCAGAAAAATTTTATTAAATTTTACTTTTCTAACTTTGGTGGGAAAAAGTCGAAAAATTGCTTTTCCTTATTTTGAAATAGAATTTTTCAAAGTACCGGTAGGAATTCAACATTTTACAAACGTAATTGCTTGCCCCTCAAGGGGTTAAGTTTGTTGGGAAAAGAAGAGAGAAAAAAATGTAAACATGTAGATAGAACTACATATTGTTTTAAGAAAAAGAATTAATTTAATGGTTTCATGTTCAAAGTAGATATCGATTAACGGGGGGCTGGAAATAGATATGTTGCAGAGAAAGCTGCCACAGCATCCGACTCTTGATTAGATGTTCATAATGTGTTAGATTGTTCTTTTCATAGAAATGCATGTCTAATTATTTCTTGCTTGCAAAGGATTAATCGTAGCTACGTTGTGGTTCAGATGTTTAAGAAATCTCAAGACTCTTAAAGCTTCAAAACTTTTGAAATTTTAATTTTTTTTTTAGATATTAAACTCCTATATTTTCTGACCATTTTGATATATTTGTTTCCTTGAAATTCTCATTAGAATAGAAGTTAAGACTTTTAACATTATACACGCTCAATAGCTGAAGCGACGTTTTCGAAACTTTGAAGTCATTTTTCTCCAAATGACGTTTTTGAGCATAACCCGCGTGATATCTCAAAAACTTCTGAATATTTTTCATGAAATTTTCAAAACATATGTTTCATGTTAGCCTGTATAAATTGAACCTAAAACTTCCATTTAATTGTTTTAAAAAAATTTTTAGGTGGTTTATACTGTTGAAATTTTCAAAATTTTGCATTAGCTAAATACAACTTTGTATTAAAAATATAAAAATGCTTTAAATACAAAATGTTTTAGGTTCAGGGCAATTGATACAATCTGAAGTATATTAGGTACCAAAAATAACATTCTAGTTGCAATATTTATTTTGTAATCATGCGCATAAGTTGTTATACCAATTCTCTGCTCGTCAAATATCTGACAGTTTGGAGCCATCTGTAAATGCAAATTTTGCATCTTGAAATTTTTAAATACATAAAATGAAAGAACATACTTATATCTTTTATCCCAATAAAAATTGTGTTTTAAAATCCATTATATTTTAAGATATTAAATGATAGAAACGGTCTTTTTTTCTTATTGTTTTTCAATTTTAAGTCCTGAGACCCCTTAACATTTTACTTGTTCTCTGTACAACGGTTTACTAGTTTTTGGTTCTCGATTTTACCAATTTAATGTTAAACCTATACAAGTACATGGATAAATCGGAGCACTAAATTTTGGAAAAAATATGTTACCATCTTATGATTCCAACGCACTCCAAAGGTTTGTTAAAACCAGCACCAAATTTTAAACCGATAAATTTCGAGTTACGGACATTCCACTAATAAGTATTGTTTGACTTGACCATATATTTCCAATCATTATGATAAAATGATGCAAAATTATCGAGAAATTATTCATGAAAGTTTATAGCATGATAGTTTAACCAGTAGAATATAGAAATACAGTGAAATACATTTAACACGAAATTGAGGAGGCCGAATTTTTTTTTCGTGTTAAAAGAATTTCGCGTTAAAAGTTTCGTAAAAAAAAAGAATAAAACTCAAATATTTTCGACGTCGTCAAATGTTATTTCAATTTCCTGTCAAACTGCTAGTATGTTGCATCCATTAAGATAAAAAGCAGGTAAAAAAATATTGTTTTTTTTTTCGAGGTGGGGGGGCGGGGGGAATCAGATATCTTTTTTTTTTTTTTTAAGTGTCTTTTTAAGCATTCTGAGATCTAGCTTGTTTGAATCAAATAAGCAAAGCTGTCTCTAAATCTTCTTTCTTAGCGGTTCTCATACGTTTTCTCTCTGGCTTAAACATACTGCTGTCAAACATTAACGTGATGGGATCCCTGTTAGGTAGATTTCGTAAGAAATACTACCTATTGCAGTCGTTACCATGGTGCGACTTTTGAAAAATTCCTTCATAACTTTTCATTATAGGAACCCAAAACCACCCCCACCTAAAAAGTTTATATATATATATATGTATATATATATATATATATATATATATATATATATATATGTATGTATGTATGTATGTACTAAATTTTGTCCGCACGATAAAAGTCGCAATTATGCACGGATCGTGTTCAAACTCGCCAACAACTTTGAGATGGCTAATATCTCGGCGGGGATTGAAAATGAGTAAAATCGGACCAAGGGAATGGAAATGGGGAGGGTTCAAAAATTTGAATACCATCTTAACATGATTCCGATAAAATCAGCTCTTACACAACAATGACAGAAAAAAATAAATATTTTTCGTTATTGCAGTTGCCAACAATAAAAAAAAGGCAATAAAATCCTCACCACAACAATTGCTTTTCTTTTGCGAGAATTTCACGTGAAAAATTAAATAAAATAAATGATTTGACGAATTGAAAACAAATTGAATATTACGTCATAAGTTTCCTAGAGTAAGATTTCTGTATGAAAACTCAAAATGAAATAAATAGTTTGACGAATTAAAAAACAACAACAAAATATTGCGTCATATTGGAAATAAAATGGACCTCAACAGGTGAATATGTAACGTCATGTGAGTTTGAAGAAACGTATTAAAACATGATAAAAACCCGACTATGGAAATATTAACTTATTTATCCCTTTGAGGTTCTCTGAATTTGCTTTAGCTATTTTTTAAACCTATTCCATATGCATGCGTGTGTGTATTCGTGTACATTAGAATTTTCACAAAATGTTTAACTCCCTAGAGCTCATTCTTAGTGGAGGAACTGGGTTTATCTCTAATCTTGATTTAAATTTTGTTAGTTAATTTAGTACTTAACTTCGAAATCTACCTCCGCCTGTAGGCCCGAGCCGGCAGGGATTTTTTTTTATTATTGTTGATAAAGCAGAATTGACAATGGCTCTTTGCAGATTTGTGTTTTCGTCCTTCTTTTTCATCAATTGCATTAAGCAGCTTCATCTTCATTTCAAGCGAAATAGCAGTTTGTTTTCGGACCAATTTCTCAGCCATTGTGCTCATAAAACATAAGCTAATTTACAAAAAAAATCACGAAATTCACTGATTTTCACCCAAAATTCAGTGGTTTTAACACAAAAATCACCAATTTCAACTCAAACAAACTAGATGGAAAGCGATTTTTTTTTTCACGTTAAACGATTTTTGTTTCGTGTTAAAAGGGAAAAAAATGTATTAAATTGCATAGTATACTCCGGACCGCTGTATCATTTCGTATTAACCGATTTTTCATGTTAAGCGTATTCGTGTTAAACATATTTCACTGTATATGACAAATGTTTCTTATAGAAAATTTACTTAACTTTTTTCATAAACAGTTGAAAAGCAAATTTAATTTTTACATGCTTTTTTCTTAATTGACTGGGTATTCAGGACATTTCAAGACAAGGGCAATTTTCAATGCATATTCTGCATATTATGTGAGACCTGACATATAACAGAATGTTATGCGCGTATTATAGATTTAAATTGTATCAATAGTTTATGCATATATAATACATTTGGTTCTAGAGTTTTAAGTTGGTAAAATAGTTTTATCAGTTTGTGTAACAATACAGTTCCTTTCAGTGATGATTCTTTTTTTCAAATTCCCTTTCCATTTAAGAAAGTAAGTGTTAATATATTTTTGTTGCAATATTGCATGCGAAAATATCATTTGCGAACAGCCTCAAAAAATCCCCCATTTATATATTCCTTTTAAACGCAACGCAAAATGACCATTTGTTATAGATCTGACAAACACAGTTGAAAAGCTACTGTCATTTTTATCGTCATTTTTATTTTTATTTTTTTTTTTTTTTTCGCATTGACTGATGATGCAGGTAAGGCATTTCAAGACAATGGAAGTTTTCAATGCATATTGTTAATATGCGAGATCTGATATATAACAGGATGTATTCTGCATGTATAATGGATTTATTTTAATATTAAAATTTCAATCTATTTTAAACATATATATATATTTCATAAATAAATATAGCAAGTTTAAAACTAAAATTTTTAAAGCGTCCAAAAATCGATTTTTTAAAAATAGCTTATAATTAAATAGGATTCATTAGGAACATTTAAAAACAAACCACATGCGAAAATTCGTATTAGAAGAGAAATTATGTCTAAAACACTGAGCTTTTCCTATATGATCAGGGGGTGATTTAACCTTTAAAGTCAATTTTCGTAAATCAGCAATTTTGATCATTGCGTGCAAGATTTCTGAAAAATGGTTACTACAATTTCACAAAATTTTTTATGAATGTATTAAACGTACAGAAGCACAAAATGACCTATTATTATGTTTCTCAAGTAAGAGTTTAGATTTCATGACTAATTTTTGTATAAAATAATTCTCGATATCTCGAATTTTAAAAAAAAAGAAATTCTCGGTATCTACAACTTTTATTTTTTTTTTTTATTGTAGGTTATTTTGAAAAAAATTTATAGCTGTACGCATTAAAAAAATATTGGCTTGTTTCAGCTATTCGAATGGGAAAAATCATGCGCGCAATGCATGCAAGAATAATTCTTTCGTAAAAATTGTATTATCTTTAAAAATAAATTATATATATAATAAATTTGAAATCACAAATATATGAAGAAATTAAATAAATAAATATATATATATATAAGTGAATACCTTTTTTAACAACTTTAATTGATAAAATAAATCATTCCTAACATGTATTTTCAATTTTACAATTAAAAGTCTATTAGTTAAAGAGAGACAGAAATTCGTACAGAGGTCACTTTTCCATGTATTTCATTGGTTCCTGCCGCCTTAAGTAAGAACAGTTTTATCTTGGCATACAGACATAATTTTCTTAAGGGGACGATCACCTTCAGGAGCTTGATAAAACTTGATTTTAACAAAATACTAGATAGTACCCGTGAAGATTTGACGGTAAATAACTTGAACGTTCCATTAGAAAAATTCTTGAATTTTGAATTAGTTGCTTTTAAATTAATTATTGAAATCGTGACAAATTTTTATATTATATAAATGATTCATATTTCTTGAAGGCAAGCTAGAGGGTGCTGTCAGTCTAACCTATTGAATGAAGTGAAAGAACTTAATTATAATATACAATTAAATTTTAGTTATAATTTACAACCAATTATGCTTGCTTTTTACCAAAAATGTACCAAAAAATACTGGGCAGAGCATTTATTTTTACTTACTACAGTCTCTTTTTTTTTTTTTTTTTTTTTTTTTTGAAAAAATAACAGTATGTATTTTTATTTTTATTTTTTTAACTACGCGACCTTTAAAAGCTGCCCATGAATTTTATTTATATCAGTCTCATTCTCTAAAAGCCTGATTTTGAAACTTTATGCAACTAAAGATTTGTAATATATATTTTTTATTACTTCAATTTTATTTTACTCTTTTCTTCATTTTTTAAATATTGAACCATGGATATCAATATAATTTATTTTATAGTTCTTATATGAATATTTTCCTTTCTTTCCGTTTTATTTATTTTTTATTTTATTTTTTTACGGAGAAGAATGGCAAACTTTTCCTTCTGACTCACACACCTATATATTCTTGATAATGGTAAAAAAATATAAACAAAAGTTGTAGATCAGCTCAATTTATTTTATTGATAATTACATGCAAAATATTTCAGGTTAAATATTTTAAATATAAAATTATTTTTTCAATATATTTTTGAATGTTAAATTTTATTTAATCATAAACCATTCAAATAATAATAAAATCAAAATCATATAACTTCTCCTCTTGGTAAAATATATCATTATCGAAATGAATTATCGCCAAAAATGGTAAAGAAATTATTTTGCCGGGCGTTGAGCGAACCCACGTCGTCTACAAAAGTTCACAGCTTTAAACTGGTGCTTTAGAACACTCTGCTACCCCAACCTGCTCTACCTTTCCTCTAAATGGAAAATCTTGTAAATTTAATTTCACGCATGCGCAAATGCGTGAATTTTTGAGTCTGATCTTACAGAATCAGGTTTACGCTTTAATATATATGATTAAAAAAAGTTTGTAGCTTTTAGTCCAGGCAATAGAGACCGTATAGGGGCTCTACCTAGCTAAATTCATGGTAGTTGTGGAAAAAGGCTTACTATATGTCTTTTGGGTCGCTGAATCTGAATTTTTAACTTCCCGCCAAAATTTCCGACCCCCCTTTTGGGTGCTTTTTACCAAAATTTGGGGGGGGGGAGGGGTTGACGGGGGAAATTTTGCCGGGAAGTTACAAATTCGGATTCAGCGACCCAAAAAACATAAAGTAAGCCAATTTCCAGAACTACCATTAATTTAGCTAGGTAAAATTCCCTATTGCCTGGACTGTTTAATTATTTTTTCAAATTAAACATTTTTTCCTGACTCAATTTTACAGATCTTTTAGTACGTAGTCCTTTAGAACCATTTAATTAAAAATAATTAGAATTTAATTTAATTAAGACATACTAATTAAGGATCTTCAAAAAGGTCATTAGACATACATATGTTGCGCCCAGGATTATAAAAAAGTATATTCGATACATCTACTTAATATTGCATACATATATTTTTATAATGTTATGCTTTAACTTCAGGGTAAAACAATAATCAAGTTTCGAGATGCAAATATTTTTCCAAGCAAGTGAAACATAAATACAAAATTCATGTTAAATTTCAATAAAAAATTAAAAAAATAAATAAATATATTATAGGTACATACTTAAAAATAGGTAGAGGTTATGAAAATATATAAAATACAGTATAATCCAAAATTTTAAGTTTATATGTTACTTAGTTTTGTAAATAGGATGCACGCAATGTGAAAAATATCTATTTTAAGAAAAATGACTTTTAAGTTTAAATTCACCTTGAATTGAATAGGTATCTCTCCACATATTTTATCATAAAACCGGTTCTAATTGAAATATCTTAATTTTGTTTTCAAGTTTAGTGACAGGTTAATTAATAAAAGGCCAAAATATTTTTTGACATTTTAAAAAGTTTTAATGTAATCTATCCCCTTAACAGTTACATTTTATTTCTTTGATTACGTTTTCATTCAGCATTCCTATCTATTTCGTAAGATCAACGCATAAAAATATCAGTTTTTTTAAATTTAGCAGCATAGATCTCCATACCTACATTGATTCAAACACAACGCAAAATAGACATTTGCTGCTGCCTATCAAAATAAGAGAAAAGTTACTTACTTGCTCTTTTTAAAAAATCCCTGCCGGCCCGGCTTACAGGCGGAGGTAGATTTCGAAGTTAAGTATATTAATTGCACCAACAAAAACTAAATCATGAGTAGATATAAATCCACTTTAACAGTTTTATCTGACCGCTTTTGACGAGTTTTTATTTCATTTTTATATAATAGCTGGTTTTATCAGAATCATGTTAAGGCGGTATTAAAAAAAATACTTTTCCATGCTCCACAACTCGAAATTTTCTGGCACATTTTCAGATTAATTTTTAATAGAAAAAATACGAAACTTGCTGACGTGATTTTTGAAAAGATTTATAAGCGATATGTGTTTTATTTTTCTTTCAATTAATTAAACTTGATTAAAAATCCCTGCCGGCCCGGCCTACAGGCAGAGGCAGATTTCGAAGTTAAGTATACTAATTTCACCAACAAAAACAAAATCATTATTAGATATGAATCCACTTTAACAGTTTTATCTGTCTGCTTTTGACAAGTTTATTTCCTTTTTATAAAATAGCTGGTTTTATCAGAATCATGTTAAAAACGAAATCATTATTAGATATAAATCCACTTTAACATTTTTATCTGTCTGCTTTTCACGAGTTTTTATTTCCTTTTTATAACATAGCTGGTTTTATCAGAATCATGTTAAGGCGATATTAAAAAAAATATTTTTCCATACTCAACAACTCGAAATTTTCTGGCACATTTTCAGATTAATTTTTAATTTAAAAAAATATATATATATGAAACATGCTGACGTGATTTTTGAAAAGATTTATAAGCGACCTGTGTTTTTATTTTTCTTTCAATTAATTAAAACTTGATTAATAAACAATTATTTTCTCAGTAGGGCAATATTTTTCGTTTCTAACACAATCGCTTCGGGAAATTCTGTTCAAAATGCCCACTTTGACATCATTTTTTGAAATATATTCTGCCTCTATCAAAAAATCGATCATTACTTTACATTATATAGTTTCTGAATAAGAGAATCTAGCAATTGGATACGTTTGAGAGCAAAAATGAATTTAAAAATGAGTAACAAAATAAGCAGTTTGGATTTGAGTGCATCCTTAATGCAATGATTTTTCCAACACAATCCGCTTCGGGAAATTCGGTTCAAAATGCCCACTTTAACAGCATTTTTAAAAATATATTCTGCCTCTATCAAAAAATCGACCATTTCGGTACATTATATTGTTTCTGAGTAAGAAAACGTAACAATTGGAAGCCTTTGAGAGCAAAAATGAATTGTAAAATGAGTCAGAAAATAAGCAGTTTAGATTTGAATACACCCTTACTTAGATGATTTTTTTCTTCAGCCGCTATGCATTTTTAATTTGTTTTTGCTGTAAGAATTGGTCCTATCCAAAACTTGTCTATACAGATGTTGTAGACAATATTAAGAAGATATATGATAAATTCATGGGGATTTTATATCTTTTGAATTGACGGAGTTATGGATTTTTTACTTCTTCAAACCCCCTTTTTGTTTTCGTTTTTTATTTTATTTTATTTTATTTTTTTTTTTTTTTTTGCGGTACGAATTGGTTCTATCAAAAACTTGTGAATATAAAAGTTGTAGATAATATTAAGGAGATTTATAATAAAATTAATTGGAATTGATATCTTGAGAATTGACGAAGTTATGAATTTTTTTCTCCCAAAAACCCTATTTTTGCGCCCCTTGAGCCCATTTTTAACTTTATCAAAAATCTGTGATACATAAAATTTTGGCCCTATTTTTAAAAGTAATAAAAACTTTAAACTGATTTGATATGTTTAAAAATTAAGAAGTTATGGGGGGTTTTCGGTTTTCGCAAAACCCCTCCCTATTTCCATCCCCTTGGTCCGATTTTGCCCATTAACGAACTTGACCGAGAGTTTATGCCCATTGATTTTATGTATCAGTTTGGAAGAGATTGGTGCAGAATTACGAAAGTTATCGTGTCCAGAAGAAAGTGATATATATATATAGATAGATAGATACATAGATAGATAGATAGATAAAGTTTTTTACTGAGGGTGGTTTGGGGTTCTAGGGGTCATGATCGGTGTAGATCTGCAAAAATGTTTCAGAAATTCCAACATGGGAACGATCCCAATAGGTAGTATTTCATACGAAATCTACCTAATAAACAATTATTTTCTCAGAAGGGCAATATTTTTCGTTTCTAACACAATCGCTTCGGGAAATTCTGTTCAAAATGCCCACTTTGACATCATTTTTTGAAATATATTCTGCCTCTATCAAAAAATCGATCATTACGGTACATCATATAGTTTCTGAAGAAGAGAATCTATCAATTGGACGCGGTTGAAAGCAAAAATGAATTTAAAAATGAGTAAGAAAATAAGCAGTTTGGATTTGAATACATTCTTAATAAGATGATTTTTTTCTTCAACCGCTATTTATTTTTAGTTTTTTATGGCTGTAAGAATTGGTCCTATCAAAAAGTTGTCTATATAAATGCTGAAGACAATATTAAGAAGATATATGATAAATTCATGGGGATTTTACACCTTGTGAATTGACGGAGTTATGGAAATTTTTCTTCTCCACCCCCCCCCCTTTTTTTGTTTTCGTTTTTAATTTTTTTTGCGGGACGAATTGGTCCTATCAAAAACTTGTGAATATAAAAGTTGTAGATAATATTAAGGGGATGTATAATAAAATTAATTGGATTTGATATCTTGAGAATTGACGAAGTTATGATTTTTTTTTCTCCCCAAAACCTTATTTTTTGCGCCCCTTGAGCCCATTTTTAATTTTATCAAAAATCTGTGATGCATAAATTTTTGGTCCTATTTTTAGAAGTAATAAAAACTTTAAACTGATTTGATATGTACAAAAATTAAGAAGTTATGGGGTTTTTTCGGTTTTCACAAAACCCCTCCCTATTTCCATCCCCTTGGTCCGATTTTGCCCATTAACGAACTTGACGGAGATTTTATGCCCCTTGATTTTATGTATCAGTTTGGAAGAGAATTGTGCTGAATTGTGGAAGTTATCGTGTCCAGAAGAAAGTGATATATATATATATATATATATATATATAAAGTTTTTTACTCAGGGAGGTTTTGGGTTCTAGGGGTCGTGATCGGTGTAGATCTGCAAAAATATTTCAAAAATTCCAACATAGGAACGACACGAATAGGTATACTATAAAAAATAACTAAAAAAATATACATAAAAAATATGCCTAAAAAATAACTGATGCATGTAAAACCTTTCTAGACAAATTAATATTAGATGCATTTGATTATTATGTGTGACATGGAATCTAACTCAGTGTTTTCTGTATGTATAATATTTATTTAAATGTTAAATTTTCTATAAGGTTAGTTGGGGTAACTGGAACCACGCGGTAACTGGGCCATAGGCTATTTTATAAAAAACTGTTGGTGTTTTTTAAGTTTTAGCTTTTGTGAACAATGCCCCTTAATCTCTACTTCCTAAAACAACGTGCATCAACTCAATCATAACTCTCACTTTGCTGTGATAGGTTGTCAAAAATTTACGTTTCTTTTTTTAAAAACAACGTCTATATGGTTGAACTTCCTCGGCTGATTATTAAAATACTGTAAGTACTTTTATTAAACAATCATTTTTTTTTTAAGATTAGATATATAACTACATTAATATTATTAGGTATCTATATTTACTTCATGTTTCAAATGTAAGTCCGGTGTCTCAGTTACCCCATAAATTTTTCAAGAATGAGGTAACTGGAACATGTATGAGGGGGTAACTGGACCATGGTGGATCCAGTTACCCCAATAGTTATAAATAATTTTTTTGTGTTTCTCTTACTACGGGAAGTAAATTTCTCCATTGTTTTTTTTGCTCACAATAAAAAAAATGACAGAATACCTAATTAAAATTATGTAATGAAATTTAAAAAAAGCATATTGAGTGGTATCAAACCAAATTTCTTGGCCCTTTGAGAGGCGGTGATGCCGTTATGGCATCACTTAATTTTAATTCCTAATTGCCACATTGGCACCTGAATTTTATAATGAAAATTTCACCTTTATTAAGTACGCGAAAATATACATTTACTTGTTTTCAGATAGAATCTCTTGTAAATATCGGTGTCATTAAATTATTTCTACATTTCACGAATGCAAATAACTTGCCTCTGAAAGCGAGATAGCCAGACCTTAAAATTGTACTATACACAGGGGTCGCATTCTATAGGGAAACTTTTAACGCTTCTACCACTATTTTGAAAGTAATATTTTCATCGCACCTTTCTGTAAGGGTTCTGGTAGGAACAATAAAATTTTCCCTATATAATGCGACCCCTGGATAAAGTACTTAAGTACTTACGTAGCCGTTTGTTCATAGATTTACCTTGCTATTTTTTTCCTTAAAATACCCATGTGACTTTTATACTTATTATCTATACTAAAGTACAAAAGTATACTTCCTTAAGTTTTATGTTTTTGGTATAAATAAATCTAATTTTTTCACTTTTAGTGCTTTTAGACACATTGACAGCAAAGGTTTCCCTTACAACGCTGTTTATTGACATATAATTTGCATGATCTGCCTGGTTTAAATTTTTTTAAGTTGTTTACACTTTTTCAAACAGTACCTGATATCCGATATGAAAAAATATGAAGGCGTGCGGAACATAGATCCCCCTGGTCCAGTTACCCCATTTTTGGGGGCAACTGGACCCATGAGGAAAGAAAGATGAAATAGGCATATTTTTATATTTTTAAATATTAAAATGTAATTTTGAGCATTTCTGTCTGAATGAGGGAACCTAACTGAACACATTTACAGAAGTTCAGACTTTAATTCAAATGAACATTGGTTTTTTGAAGCTGAATTGTCAGAAGCTCCAGAGTCACATTGTAAAATCATGTCCCAGTTCCCCCAACTAACCTTATATTGTAAAAAGATACAAAGCAATTTTTCTCACAAATAAATATCATAAATTTAAAACCTGAAATGACCTGAGATAAATAAAACAGTCTCTCCTTAACAATTAAATGTCATGCTCGTGATAATGCTTTAATTCAACTTCAGTTTGCATTTAAAAAGTGGCACGCAAATATATTTTTGTTGTAGTATTTTAAGTTTTAAAAACACATCGCAAAGAGAAAGAGAATCGCATAGATATCTCGTATCTATATTTGTTTCAAATTGAAAGCAAATTGATCATTTGTTAGAAACTTGTCAAAAACAGACAAAAAACAATTTATTTGCTATCTGTTTTGTATTTTGTAGTGACAGATGATGAAGGTAAAACCTGTCAAGACAAGGTCAATTCCCGATGCGTATAATTATTATGTGAGTTTTTCAAACCTAGCATAATGTTTTCTGAGTGTAAGATACATTTATTTAAATAATAAATTATCTATATATTTCAGGCATATATAATATATTCTTCCTTCATAAATAAATATAATGAGTTTACCACATAAATATTTTAAGTGTTTTAAGTAGTTAAAATAGTTTTAGCAGCCTTTTCTTAACAAGAAAAGTTCATTTTCACGATAATGATTTTTGTCAAATTCTCGTTCTATTTTTGAAGGTAGGTGTTAATATCGTTTTGATAGAATATTGCAAGCAAAGATTTCATTTGAGAAAAGACTCAACCAGATAAATACCCCAGATCTTTATTTCTTTCAAACTCAATTCAAAATGACCAATTGTAACAAACCTGTTAAATACAGTTGAAAAGCTGGTGTATTTCTTATGAACATTGTTTTTGGCAGTATCCGATGAATCAGTTAAAAATATTCAAGGCAAGGACAATTTTCCATACATGTTATTGTTACGTGAAATCTGAAACCTAACACAATGTTTTCTGCATGTATAATGTATTTAAACGTATGTAAATGTATTTAAATGTATGTATTTAAAAAAAAAACTTTCAAAATCCTTTTCCAAAATTTTTAGTAAAATAGTTTTATTTTATTTATTTTAAGCCAAAATGAAAATCGCTTCTGATTATTCTCAAATAGAGTTAGTTACACAATTTTGGAACGTTTCAACTCTTTACCTAAAATAGATTTTTAGAAACGTGTACCGAAGCATCAATAAAACATTTTTTTCGAATAGGGGAAAAACTATTTACACACCCACAATGCTTAAATATATTCTTAAAAAACCTTCCAGCATCATAATCATATTGATTTAACATTTCATCATTCACTTTTTGTCTGTTTTATCAGTTCATAACTCAATTCAAAACTCGAAAATTTGAACCAATTTATGTTCCATGTGTCCTTTACAATAAATTTCGTTTTCGTCATAATGCTTTTATTCAAGTTCCCTTTGCACTTAAAAATAATGTGAATGTTAACATATTTTTGTCTCATATGGGAAAATGATATGAGAAAAGCGTTAACCGCATAGATCCCCGATATCTATATTTCTTTCAAACGCAACGCAAAATAACCATTTGTATACAAAGTTGTCAAAACATTTAAAAAGTAATTGTCAGTTTTATCTGTTTTGGTTTTTGAAATGTCTGATGATGCAGACATAATATTTCTCGACAAAAAAAAAATGTTCAATGCATGCTATTATTATTCTATGTGAAACCTAATATTTTCTGTATCTATAGCATACTTATTTAAATTATAAATGCCCTATATATTTCATACCTACACTTATGCTACAGGCTTATTGCAGTTTCAGCGTAAAAAAATGACAAATGTTTCTTAATGTAGGGATATATATAACATAACGACAAACGAAAATATACAATAACCTCTTCCGACTTACCCTCGAGATTTAAAGAAGAATTTATAAAAACAAAGTTTCTTCTGCTGCCACTGAGTTCTAAAAATATTTCCGTGTAATTTTTATAGCGCAAAAATTGGTTTCCTAAACCTTATTCTGAAACCTACAGGTTTTCAGAATATTTCAAATGAAAATCAAATTTCAAATTAATTGCTTAACAGGGGCAATGGCCAAGCTAGTGAAAAAGATTCCATTACGGGATTCCAACCCGGGCCATCAGTATAGCGCACTGACGTACTACCGACTAAACCACATGGAACGATACCCAGCCGAGAACTTCTCACTATTACAGGTTGGCAAGGCTACAAACGCAGCACAAGATGGAATATATTTCCGTGAGCCTCCGACATGGGGCAAACGTAGAACACAATAAAATCCAGTATCGATTGAAGCAATATTAATTCATGGAAATATTTCCAGAGAGAAGCATTCGCCTTGCATACAATAGTTCAAACGAAAATCAAATTTCAAATTAATTGCTTAATAGGTGTAAAGGCCAGCCTAGTGAAAAAGATTCCATGCCGGGACTCGAACCCGGACCATCACTATAGCGCACTGACGTTTTATTGACTAAACCACTTGGAACGATACCCAGCCTGGAACTTCTCACTATTACAGGTTCGCAAAGCACCAGATGGAATACATTTTCGTGAGCCTCCGACATGGGGCTAACACAGAACACAATAAAATCCAGCATCGATTGAAATAATATCAATTCATGGAAATATTTCCAGAGAGAAGCATTCACCTTGTATACAATATTTCAAATGAAAATCAAATTTCAAATTAATTGCTTAATAGGCGTAAAGGCCAGCCTAGTGAAAAAGATTCCAAGCCGGACTCGAACCCGGACCATCATTATAGCGCACTGACGTTTATCGACTAAACCACGTGGAAGATACCCAGCCTGGAACTTCTCACTATTACAGGTTGGCAAGGCACAAGATGGAATACATTTTCGTGAGCCTCCGACATGGGGCAAACACAGAACAGAAAAAAATCCAGCATCGGTTGAAACAATATTAATTCATGGGAATATTTCTAGAGAGAAACATTCGCCTTGTATATAATATTTCAAATAAAACTCAAATTTCAAATTAATTGCTTAACAGGGGCAAAGGCCAAGCTAGTGAAAAAGATTCCATTACGGGATTCCAACCCGGGCCATCAGTATAGCGCACTGACGTACTACAGACTAAACCACATGGAACGATACCCAGCCGGGAAATTCTCACTATTACAGGTTGGCAAGGCTACAAACGCAGCACAAGATGGAATATATTTTCGTGAGCCTCCGACATGGGGCTAACACTGAACACAATAAAATCCAGCATCGATTGAAATAATATTAATTCATGGAAATATTTCCAGAGAGAAGCATTCACCTTGTATACAATATTTCAAATGAAATTCAAATTTCAAATTAATTGCTTAATAGGCGTAAAGGCCAGCCTAGTGAAAAAGATTCCCAGCCGGGACTCGAACCCGGACCATCATTATAGCGCACTGACGTTTATCGACTAAACCACATGGAAGATACCCAGCCTGGAACTTCTCACTATTACAGGTTGGCAAGGCACAAGATGGAATACATTTTCGTGAGCCTCCGACATGGGGCAAACACAGAACAGAATAAAATCCAGCATCGGTTGAAACAATATTAATTCATGGGAATATTTCTAGAGAGAAACATTCGACTTGTATATAATATTTCAAATAAAACTCAAATTTCAAATTAATTGCTTAACAGGGGCAAAGGCCAAGCTAGTGAAAAAGATTCCATTACGGGATTCCAACCCGGGCCATCAGTATAACGCACTGACGTACTACCGACTAAACCACATGGAACGATACCCAGCCGGGAACTTCTCACTATTACAGGTTGGCAAGGCTACAAAGGCAGCACAACATGGAATATATTTCCGTGAGCCTCCGACATGGGGCAAACACAGAACACAATAAAATCCAGCATCGATTGAAATATTATTAATTCATGGAAATATTTCCAGAGAGAAGCATTCGCCTTGCATACAATATTTCAAACGAAAATCAAATTTCAAATTAATTGCTTAATAGGTGTAAAGGCCAGCCTAGTGAAAAAGATTCCATGCCGAGACTCGAACCCGGACCATCACTATAGCGCACTGACGTTTTATTGACTAAACCACATGGAAGATACCCAGCCTGGAACTTCTCACTATTACAGGTTCGCAAGGCACCAGATGGAATACATTTTCGTGAGCCTCGGACATGGGGCTAACACAGAACACAATAAAATCCAGCATCGATTGAAATAATATTAATTCATGGAAATATTTCCAGAGAGAAGCATTCACCTTGTATACAATATTTCAAATGAAAATCAAATTTCAAATTAATTGCTTAATAGGCGTAAAGGCCAGCCTAGTGAAAAAGATTCCAAGCCGGGACTCGAACCCGGGACATCATTATAGCGCACTGGCGTTTATCGACTAAACCACATGGAAGATACCCAGCCTGGAACTTCTCACTATTACAGGTTGGCAAGGCACAAGATGGAATACATTTTCGTGAGCCTCCGACATGGGGCAAACACAGAACAGAATAAAATCCAGCATCGGTTGAAACAATATTAATTCATGGGAATATTTCTAGAGAGAAACATTCGCCTTGTATATAATATTTCAAATGAAACTCAAATTTCAAATTAATTGCTTAATAGCCACAAAGGCCAAGCTAGTGAAAAAGTGTCCAAGCTAGTGTCCATGCCGGGACTCGAACCCGGGCCATCAGTATAGCGCCTTCTGGAATCTTTTTCACTAGGTTGGCCTTTGCGCCTATTAAGCAATTAATTTGGAATTTGATTTTCATTTGAAATATCGTATACAAGGCGAATGTTTGTCTCTGGAAAAATTTCCATGATTAATATAGATTTTAAAAAGTTATCGATTCTCAAGTAAACATTGTCACATACAACAAACTTATTTTTTTACAGACAAAGAGGATAAATTAGCATCGTTAACATAAAATTTAATATTATTTTATCATATTTATAAATCCAGTTACGCAACTGAAACTGTTTAATTGTGAACTCATATCATCATATCGGACTTTTCGGTTTAAAAAACTAATTGACACACTATAAAAACGACTCAGAAAAGTTTTCGAAAAATTGTG
This sequence comes from Maratus speciosus, assembly GCA_963932465.1. NCBI lineage: Eukaryota > Metazoa > Arthropoda > Arachnida > Araneae > Salticidae > Maratus > Maratus speciosus. The sequence continues at coordinate 177,954,408 of OZ010786.1, forward strand.
ACAGCAAAAGAATTTTTTTTTTTTTAAATGCTTCTTTCTGTCTTGAAAATATATTGGTTTATATGTCTTCTAAAGATATAGAAATCTTTTCGGAATAGTGAATAATTCAGAAATGTTTATGGGGTTATATTATATTTTCTGATATTAAGGTGTCTCAGAACCTATAAAGCTTCAAAATTTTAATTTTTTTAGATGTTAAACTCCTATCTTTTCTGAACATTTTGATATAATTTTTTCCATGAAATTCCTATTAGAACAGAAGTTCGAGCATTATCTTAGCTCTTAGAATTATACCCGCTCAATAGGTGAAGCGGCGCTTCCGAGACTTTGAAGTCATTTTTCTCCAAATGACATCATTAGGTATAACGCACAGGATATCTCAAAAACTTCTTAATATTTTTTCATGAAATTTTCAAAATATATGTTTTATGTTAGTCTGTATAAACTGAACATAAAATTTCTTTTTTATTGTTAAAAAAAATATTCTTTGGGTGATTATGCTTCTGAAATTTTCTAAAATTTGTATTAGGTAATTTCAAATTTGTTTAAAAATGAAAAAATTCTTTAAATGCAAATTTATTTAGGTTCATGGTAATTAGTACAATGTATAGTATAATTAGGCATAAAAAAATTCATTCTAGTTCCAGAATTTATTTTGTAATCCTGCGCGTAAATTGTTATACCAATTTTCTGCTCCAAAAATATCTGACGGTTTGGAGCCCCATATAAATACTAATACAGCGTCTTGCATTTTTTTAAATACTTGAAATGAAAGAACATACGTATATATTTTATCCCAATAAAAATTGTGTTTTAAAATCATATATATTTTAAGATATTAAATGTTGAAAATAGTTTTTTTTTTCCCAATTGTAAAAGTCCTGAAACCCTTAAAAAATATTTGTCATTTTTAACAGACACGTCTATACTAACAAATCGAAAATATATGCATTTAACGTAGATCTTTTTTTTAATAATTATATTTCACTTTAAGTAATAATGTTTTATTCAACTTTCATTTAAAGTTAGAAAAAGAAATGTATATTAATAAATTTTAGTTCAAGTATTTCATAGGAAAATATTTTTTGGAATAACCTTATTCGCAAAAATCCTACATAGATACATTTCTTTCAAACAAAACACAAAATGACCATTTTTTATGAACTTGTCGAAAACATTTGAAAAGCAACTATCATTTTTATCTGCCATGTTTTGCTTTTTTTTTTCAATGGATGATGACGTACGTTACACATTTCAAGACAAGAGCAATTTTCGACGCACGTAATCATTATGTAAAAAATAAAATTTACTGCTTTTTGCTCGATTAATTTAAATGTAAAACTCATACGCGTTTCACTCTTTTACTGACTTGTGCCGCGAAAATCATAAAAATGGGGCGCATTTCTTCCTTTAATTCCTTCACAATAAAAATAGTGAAAATTATTTTACGTTTTTCACGTTTATATGTGCGTGCATGGAACTGTAAAGTAAAAGCTTGAGAATTTTACTTAGTAAACACTCTATTAACATCGAATGTGACTAAAATGTAAAATCATCTCGACCCAAACGCAACTATCGCTGCTCACATTGTCGCAAAGTGGCAAATGACGAGGAAAATGAATCGCATGGAAGTCACAGTGCAGTTTCACATCCCAGTTTGTGAGGAGCTGCAAACAAATACATCAGCGGTGACTGTTAATAAACGTTTATTTTCCGTAGTTTTTTCATCTCTAAACCATTTAAACGACGCATTAGTATGTACATGAGTTCTATTCACTAATATAATTTGTGGGACACATTTCTTTCTTTAATTCAAGGAGAGTAAAAATAGTAAAAATCATTTCGTTTTTCACGTTTGTAGTGTACAGAAATTTAAAGTATGAGATTGAGAATTTTACTTCGTTAATACTCTGATAACATCGAATGATAGCAAAATGTAAAACCATTTCGACACAAATGCAGCTCTCGCTGTCCGCATTGTCGCAACTGACAAATGACGAGGAAAATGGATCCAATGCAACTCATAGTGAAGTTGCACGTCCCAGTTTGTGGCGAGGGGCAAACAAATAGTACATTAGCGGTGACGATGACTTCGCAGTAGAGTCACAAAATAACGGTCATCTGATAATTATATTTTGACGAATTAAACGTTTATTTTAAAGCTGTTTTTCACACAGTTTTTTTTTCGTCTTTAAACTATTTAAATGACGAATTAGTACTACATAAGTTCCATTCACTTACATAAATTATGGGGGACATTTCTTCTTTTAATTTCGGAAGAATGAAAATAGTGAAAACCATTTTCCAATTTTCACGATTGTAGTGCATGAAACTGTGAAGTAAATGTAAACTAATAACATAAGTAATAATACTTGAGAAATTTCTTAGTAAATAAACTAATAACATCGAATGTGGGCGAAATGTAAAATCGCTCAACCCAAATGCAACTCTCAGTCTCCAAATTGACGCAGCAATGACGAGGAAAATGAGTCGTATGCAAGTCACAGTTAATCTGCACACCCTAGTTTGTGACGAGGTGCAAACAGTACATTAGCGGTCATAGTGACTTCGCACTGGAGCCACAAATTAACGGTCACCTGAAAATTATAATCTGACGAAATAAAGATTCCGATATTTAGTCTTTTTTGTGACTCTGATCATTTGTGTAATTGTGACATCACAAATACGTCACACCGACACGCTGTGCTAACGTTTTCTATCTCTCGAATAAAATGAATTTTATTTAAAAAAATTTAATTAGTCGTTTAATTATAATTCCATTATAATTAAAAATGCAATTGTATTAAGATGAATAAATGAATACATCAGTCATATCAAACAATAAATCACAACAACATTTTCTGTGCTACATAAATAAAATAATATAGATATTTCTACTAATTATAGACTTTTGCATTTCAAATATAATATTATATGGCTCACTCCATATTATAGGCACATTCCTGTTAAATCAATACTAGTGAATAGAACTCATATAATACTATTCGTCATTTAAATAGTTGAATAAATCAGTCAGATCAAACAATGAATCGCAACAGCACTTTCTGTATTACATAAATAAAATAATAAATATATTTCTACTAACTATTGACTTTTCCATTCCAAATATCATATTATATGGCTCGCTTCATATTATAGACCCATTCCTGCTAAATCAGTACTAGTGAATAGAACTCATATAATACTAATTCGTCATTTAAATAGTTTAGACACGAAAAAAAACCAGGCGTGAAATAAAAGCTCTAACTTTTTTAATGTTTAAGGAATATTCCTTTTCTCTTTTTTATCCACTTATGATGGCAGATTAGTGGAACCGAAGTGGTTTCAACTGAAGACCCTTCGTTTTCTCAAATCCGGCTAATAAATGTTAATCCTTTTCTGTCGCATTAATTCCTCTATCTTTTTAAAGTAAAGAAAATCTTATCACGGTTCTTGTTAATGCCATGTTATTTTCATAGCTAGGTGATTTTCATTCTTAAAATTATCTTAAAATTATTGGTATATCTTCAAATGATTTGTAAAGGTTTTTACAATTAATGTAAGAATTCTTATCTTGGATAGAATTTATTAAATCGGTAAATGTCAATAATAATAAAAAATAAATTAAAAAAAACTGAATCTTTTTAAAAGTTTGCAGCTGGTGCAATGCACCGTGAAAAGAAAATAAAAGTAATACTTGCTGATGTGGGAAAATTTTTCATGAAAATTCACCGTTTCAAAAATTTTAAAATTAATAGGTTTTCGAAATTTACGGACAAATAATACCTCCTATATTTCAGAAACGTTTCTCAGAATCTCAGAAAATTGCCGTTTTCTGAGTTTTATTATTGTCTGTCGTTCTAATTGTTTCTTAAGGAAATGGAAGTTTTAGGAAATCCTCGGTTACGAAAAGGTCACATTGTCATTCCGTAATTTTAGGTAGATTTCGTAAGGAATACAACCTATTACATTCTCCCCTATGTTGGAATTTCGGAAAATTTTTTGCAGATCTACGTCGATCATAACTCCTAGAACCCAAAACCACACGCAGTTCAAAACTTTATCTATCTATCTATCTATCTATATCTATCTATATGTATATATATATATATATATATATATATATACGTCACTTTTTTATGGACACGATAACTTCCATAATTTTGCCCGAATCTCTTCCGAACTGATACATTAAATCGAGGGGCATAAAATCTCGGTCAAGTTCGTTATGGCCAAAATCGGACCAAGGTTCGGGGGAGAAATAGGGAGGGGTTTTGTGACAACAGAACCCCCCCCCCGTAACTTCTTAATTATAATACATATCAAATCAATTTAAAGTTACTATTGCTTCTAGGAAAAGGGACATAAATTTACGTATGACAGATTTTTGATATCATTAAAAGTGGTTTCAAGGAGCGAAAAAAAAACCCAGGGTTTTAAGAAGAAATAAATCCATAATTTCGTCGATATCACAAGATATCAAATTCGTTTACATTTATTATAAATCTTCTTAATCTTATCTACAACTTTTATACAGACAAGTGTTTGATACGACCAACTCTTACAGAAAAAAAATAATAAAAAAAATAAAAAAAAGTGGGTAGAAGAAGAAAAAACATCATAATTTCGTTAATTCACAAGATATCAAATCCCCTTAAGTTAATTATAGATCTTCTTAGTATTATCTACCACTTTTATATTGACAAGTTTTTGACAGGACCAACTCTTACACCAAAAAAGAAAAAACAATAAGGGTTGAAGAAAAAATATCATATTAATATGATTCTGATAAAATCAGTTCTTACAGAAAAATGAAATTAAAAACTAATCAAAAGCGGTCAGATAAGATTGTTAAACTGAGTTTATCTCTAATCTTGATTTAGTTTTTGTTGGCGATATTAGTATTTAACTTCGAAATCTACCTATGCCTGTGGATTTTTTGTTCTATATTAGGGCAGTTTTCTAGAATTTTTTACAGTGTACTTTCATACTTGGCATATAGATATGACTTTCTTGGTAAGAAAATAATATTTTAAGTGAAAATTCTTCGATTCAATTTCCGCGTGTTTTTAAGAAGGTGAACATTAATATATCTTTGTCACAATATTTCTTACAAAAATGTAATATTAGAAAAGGCCTGGCTACATAGATCCTCATATCTGTATTTCTTCTCAAACTCAACACAAAGTGACCATTTGTTACAAACCTGCCAAAAACGGTTGAAAAGCAACTGTCATTTTTATCTGATTTGTTTTCTGCTGTGACTGATGATGCAGGTAAAACATTTCAAGACGAGGGAAATTTTCGATAGATATCTCTATTATAAAGGACAATCGTCATTTTGATGTTGGCAAACAGTATACGATTAAATTTCGCTTTTATTTCATTTTCTTAAATTTTTTTTAGGGGGGTCCAGGACACATTTTAAAATAATTTTTATTTATGAAGTTAAAATTTTGAATTTTTTTGTGATGGTTAAACATATTATTTGTAAACAAAATCACAAGATAAAACTTCTCATTTTTTTATTTAAAATTTGTTAAATGTGGGGTAATTTAGAATTGTTATAACTCGGAATATTATTTCTAGAATTTCAATTTTTTCCATTTAAGTAAACCGACATATCTAAATTTTAATTTTGATTGAGCATTTTTAAAAATATTAATTTAAAAAGAATTTAAAAAAAAAAAAAAAAAAAAAAAAAAAAAAAAAGATGTAACTTTTTTTTCAAAAATCATATTTTCAAAAGGAAATATTTTTCAAATTCGCTGAAACAAAATTAAAGTTAAATAATTGAAAAAGACATGTTCCAAGTTTGAACTGTTTACCTTTAACGGTTCTTGACTTATAACAATTTAAATACTAGAAATGATGAAAAAACCATCATGAGAAACACGCATTTTCACAAGAAGTCGTTTCTATGACAATCATTGCTTGAAAGTGAGATTTTGAAAATAAACCAAAACGAAAATATTAATGTTTTTTGTTCTAACTAATATAGAAGCATGATTTAATCGTCATTTCAAGCAGAAAAAAAGGAGAAATTTTTAATGAAATAAATTGTTGTAAAGAAAATTTGAAGATTTTTGTGCCTGTCCCGGACCCCCTTAAACTCCTAAATATCGCATATTTTCACGTTTTACGCCATCAAATACAGGAAAGATGCACTTACAAAGGTAATTTGTTTCAAAACTGTATTGCAATATATTTAGAAACTGTATCGAAATATACTCTTTTTTTACGGGTTTTAAAATATGTTTAAGCATGATTTTTTTTTACTCTATCGCATGCTGACGATTACGAAAAATAAACCCGTTTGCACTTAAGTTAATGCAAAGGGTTCAGCATTCGTTTCCTGATAATATTCCATAACGAAGTTACAACTTCATCAATAAAATAATAAAATAACTTTAAAAAAAACGGAAATATAACAGACGTATAATCAAACCACGCTTTTAAATAACTGGAATGATCAGAATTAAAAATAACTACTGTAAATAACGAAATATTAGGCGATGTCAACGGCTTTCAAAGCCTTATTTGAATGCAAAATTGATACTTCTCAAATAAAAATGCTTTATGGTGTTATTAGTGGGCAAAAGAAAATATAAAAAAAAGATATAAAGTAAAATAAAAAAATGGTTTGGCAACGTAAAATCTACAGTTGAATTTGTACATGCTACATTTATTTAAATGTTACTATTCTATACATTCAAATAATCTAAATCTCGACTAGAACTTAATGCTTTTTCGCCATTTGAAATGTCTCTTTGAAAGGTATGGGAATTAATTTCTTTTTTGGTTACCTTTTTTATGAGCATTTGTCGGTAGATTAATAGGAATCAAGTGGTTTCAATTGGTCTTTCGCATCCTCTAATCCTGCTGATAAACGTTATTTCTTTATTTGTCACGATGATTATCATTTCCACGTTTAATCTCTTAAGAACTTTTCATGAATAAAGATTTGTATTAACCGATCTTTCTAATGAACATCATCACTTAGAAAAATGTTTGAGGAAATTAATCTTATCTTATACTATTATACGAGCAAAAATTGTGTGTGTGTGCGTTTGTAAATTTTATCTTAAAAACAGCTCTAACGATTTTGACTAAATTTTGTATTTTACCATTTTCGAGCACGAGAAAAGCATTGGGCTAGGTCACATGTTCGAGAACATTCGATTAGTGAATCATTTTGGGTCGTAATGTGTCAGGATCAAGCTAATTATATCTAAAACATGGTTCAGTCGATTTTAACTAAATTTTATATTTAACCGTTTTGGGCCATGAGAAAACTTTTAGGTTAGGTCACATGTCCCAGAAATTTCAATTAGTGGGTAATTTTTGGGTCACTACGGGTCAAGCTAATTTTATCTAAAAAACGGCTCTAACGATTTTCACTAAACTCTATATTCTAGAGTTTTCGATTACGAGAAGACCATTGGGCTAAGTCACATGTTCGAGAAAATTTGATTAGTGGGTCATTTTTGGGTCACTGTGGGTCAAGCTAATTTTATTTAGAAAATGGTTCAATCGATTTTGACTAAATTTTGTATCCAACCGTTTTGGGGTACGAGGAGACCATTGTGCTACGTCGCATGTTCAAGAAAATTCTATTAGTGTGTCATTTTGGGTCACAATGGGTCAGAGTCAAGCTAATTGTATTTAAAAACGTTTCAAAACATTTTGACAAAATTTTGTATAATAACGTTTCCGGGCATGATAAGACCATTGAGCTGGGTCGCATGCTCAAGAAAATTCAATTAGTGGGTCGTTTTGGGTTCTAATGGACCAGGATCAAACTGACTGTATCTAAAAAGTGGCTCAAACGATTTTCACAAAACTTTGCATTATACCGTTTATGGGCAAGAGAAAACCATTGGGTTAGGTCACATACTCAAGAAAATTGCATCAGTAGATCATTTTGGTGATAATAGGTCAAGGTCAAGCTAACTGTATCTCAAAAAGTTTCAAACGATTTTGACAATTTTTTTATTATACCGTTTCGCAGTACGAAAGGACCATTGGAATAGGTCACATGTTCGACAAATTTCGGTTAATGGGTCATTTTTGGATCAAAATGGGTCAAGCTTATTTTATCTAGTAAACGACTAACGAGTTTCACTAAATTATGCATTCCATCGTTTTCAGGCTCGAGAAGAGCATTGGGTTAGGTCGCATGTTCGTAAAAATTCGATTAATGGGTCACTTTGGGTCACTATGGCTCAGGGTCAAGCTAATTGCATCTAAAACAACTAATTTTGACCGAGTTTGCTTTATTAATAATACTTGAGATTGTATAATTATTGTTGTATTATACAAGTATTATTATAAGTATTAAATAAACATCTATTAGTCTATGAAAATAAAAGACAGGATTTCACTGTCCGTCCAGGCTACAGCGTTATGACACGAAGGCTCTTCTCTATCACATTTTAAACAGAAACAGATGTGGCACCATGGAAAAACAGAGGGGTCATCGAAGATTGCTTTATGAATCAATTTAGTCCTCTTTTTTATTTAACATTGAAAGAAACTTAAGTGATTTTTTTTTTTTTACCATAATTAAGGTTTCATTCATTTTCTATAACCGGGGTGTCATTTTTTTAAATTATGGAAGGTATGATATTCGTTTAATTGGTATCATTGGTTCTTCTTAGAATCTGGCGCAAAAGAAGCCACACGTAACGAATTAGTCTAAAATAACTGCAAAAATTAATGTTATTTAAATTTATTATAGAACTAGTAAAAATCCGCGGCTTTCCTTGCGTAATTAACGAAATATTCTAAGTGGTGTTTGTGTGCCTTTTTTTATTAGAAGAAATTATACTACGGATAAGTCAAAAATTAGTAATTAAGCGACAGTTCGGCTAAACTTCATTATTAAACTTCATTAGGCTAAAATGAGACTGAAATTAAGGAGAAGTACTAAAACTAATTCAAAATAAATGATAATTTACAATGAGTTTCGAAGCTTCTAACCTCATATTAATTTTCATTTCAAGCTTTTAATTTTTTTAACTGTTCTTAGCAAGCAATTACATTTTAAAAGTAACCATTATGCGATATTCCAAGCTTCTAGTCTAACGGTGTACCCACCCCCGCGTTGTTATCGGTACCAAAATAAAACATAGCCTATGTTGGAGCAAGGACTGTCACCATCAATTTGCGAACATTACTCTATTTGTTAAAGGATGTCCCAAAATTCACGCAATAAGTAATTTTGATAGAAAATACAAGTTTATAATTAAAAATTGTAATTTTTTATTGATTCATAAAGTATATAGCCTCTTCGATCCTTGGGTTCCCAAACGGGGACCTCTGTTCATTTCTTTATAAAAACTAAAATGTCCGATTTTTTTTTACATTTTCACATCTCTTCTTAATAGCTGAATGTTTTCTGTGTTCAAAGCAAACGAATAAATGGCAGCATCTAAGCTGATTTTAAATAAAATAAATGTTATTTTCATCTGAGTTTGCAAAATTCGCAAAAATACCCAAAAAACAGTATGACCAAGAAAGTGAGAAATTTTCATAAGAATTTAACGTAAATCTTTTTCAATAAAAAATTTTGACTATTTGTAGATTACTTACTTGTTTAAAGCTCTTAAATTTGTGATTGCGTTAATTTAAGTTAAAAGTTATTAAATTGGTGTTTTTAAGGGGATATGTAGTTTTAGATCCATATTTTTGAACCTAAATTACTAAACGCCTAAAGGATCGATTTCAGAAAAGATATTTTTTCTGCCATTTACGATGTCATTTTGTTTGGAAAAACCAATAAATAAGCATTTGTATTATTATTTTAGCTTCGAAACTGAAGAGGATAGTATAGGTTTACGGAATAGAATATCGGGTAAATGACCTCCACGCTCTCATAGCACATAAGCACTCTTTTGTTGAAATTTTCCATGATCGTTTTCGATAAATGTGACTTAATTTCGTTGATACAGCGCTCAATTTCCTGCTTCAAGGCGTGCTTGGTCGTGCGCTTGCTTGCATAAACCTTAATCTTAAAAAAGAAAAAAAAAAGAAGAAGAAGAAGAAGCCCAACGGCGTTAAATCGCTTGATCTGGGAGGCCAATACTGAGCACGAAAACGGGAAATTACACAACCAGAAAATGACTCAAACAGTAATTGGACACTGAAAAAGCGTTGTTCTTTTGTGCAGCGCTACATTTTTAATAACCTTTAACTATCAGCTGCCACGCTGTCCTTTTTTTTTTTTTTTTGGTTGGCAACACTTTACTGCAAAAATGGCGCAAAATTCAAATGTTGTGTGAATTTTGTGTCACCCTTTATTTCTTGAGATCCCATAGAAATCGTAATTCAGAAAGATTTTTAAATACTTTTCACTCATTTTACCCTTTTAAATTTCGAATATTTTAGAAATTGTTCTTAGAGACCATTTACATCTTATAATGTAACTACCATACTAAATTTTAAATTTCTATCTTTACAAGTACAATATAGATTTGGTAATTTAAAACACTTTTGGGACACTACTCGCTTACTTCATCCTTTTAAATTAAAAAAAAAAAATCAACTGTTCTTAGAGAGTATTTACATCTTAAAAGTAAATACTACGCAAAATTCCAAGCTACTACCTTTAACAATTCAATAGAAATTAAAATTTTGAAAAAGTCCGAATACTTTTCGCACAAACCCTCTTTTATTTTTTTTTTATAGAAACTGTCCTTAGAGAGTATTTACAGCATATAAGTAACTACCATGCCAAATTTCAAGTTTCTAGCCCCTTCAATATCACACAAATCGCAATTTTAGATCAACAAATCGCTTCTGCATCCCCCCCCCCTGCTTTTTTTAGTGGCAACGACATAAAATATAACCATGTTGGAGCAGGTATTGTAACCATCAATTTGCAAATATTAATTTTGAAATCAGTTAAGTATTTCCTGAGATTCCATAAGAATCGTAATTTAGAACATTTTTAGAACTCAATTCACACTTTTCAATTTCGAATTTTTCAGAAACTATTCTTAGGTAGAATTTTTATAAGTATTTACCATATCAAATTTCAAGTTTGTATTTTTCACAATTCTACAGAAATCGTAATTTAGAAGTTTTTAGAACGTTTTTTGCGCATTTTCACCATTTTTAAATTTTGAATTTTTTAAAAACTTTTCTTATAAATTATTTACAACTTATAAGTAACTACCATGCCACATTTGAATTATCTAGGCACTTCAGTATCACAAAAATAACATTTTTAGAACGCTTTCTCATTCTTCACCCACCGCCCCTTTTTTTTGTGGCAGCTATATAAAATATAGTCTGTTTTGGAACACAAACTATCACCATCATTTTGAAACCATTACTTTTGAAATAGGTTCAGTACTTCCTCTACAAACACACAAATAAACAAACAAACGTTGCTTCTTTATAATATTAGTATATACCACCAGTAGTATATACTTCAGTCCGCCCAGTCCATTTTTTTCAATTCCTACTATTAGTTCACACTCTCCCTATATTTATTTATATGTATATTTATATATTTATATATCTTGTTCAAATTTTCAATCGTTAATAAAATACTCATTATTCATCCTATCAAGTTGAAATAATTTTTTTTAAACTTGTACTGGATGACAATTGATGTTAATACAGTTTTTCAAATATTAATAAATTAATTAAACTTTAATTAATTAATTTTAGTTTTGCATGGGAAACAAAATGGCGGCCATTGGTTATTGAAGATCAATGAAAGTATTTTCAATAAGGGGTTACCATAGGGGGGCTCCGGTTCTGTCGCCAAATACCACCAAGTTTGTCGCCAACTTGGCGGCATATCGCCAAATTTGGCGGCCAAAATGAGTCGCCAAATGTGACGCCAACTTGGCGATATCTCTAATATTTCGCCAAATTCCCATAGAGTTCCATTGTAAAACTACTTGCTTATATAAAATCAACAAACTGAGATATTTTAATGCAATAAAAACTAATATTAGCTTAAGGGATTATATTAAATTTTTCTTTGATGACCTAAGTAGGAATTGACTTTAAAAACAAAATTTTTATATTACTTGTTTCATTCTCATAATCTGAGATAATATGTATGTCAATAATAATGCGTTTCTTTGGATAATCACTTAAATACCCTCTTCTCGGTTATGATATTCGAGGCTATTAAGATGTTAAACAATAAAAAATCCCTGCCGGCTCGGGCCTACAGGCGGAGGTAGATTTCGAAGTTAAGTACTAAATTCACCAACAAAACTTAAATCAAGATTAGAGATAAACCCAGTTCCTTCACTAAGAATGAGCTCTAAGGGAGCTAAACATTTTGTGAAAATTCTAATATACACGAATACCCACACGCATGTATATGGAATAGGTTTAAAAATGGCTAAAGCAAATTCAGAGAACCTCAAAGTGTTAAAATATGTTAATATTTCTATACTCGGATTTTTATCATGTTTTAATATGTTTCTTCAAACTCACATGACGTTACATATTCGCCTGCTGAAGTCCATTATATTTCCAATATGACGCAATATTTATTATTATTTTTTAATTCGTCAAACTATTTATTTCGTTTTGAGTTTTCATGCAGAAATCTTGCTTTAGAAAACTTATGACGCAATATTCAATTTGTTTTCAATTCGTGAAACTATTTAATTTATTTTTTCACGTGAAATCTTGCAATAGAAAAGCAATTGTTGTGGTGAGAATTTTACTGCTTTTTTTTAATTGTTGGCAACTACTATAACGCAAAATATTTATTTTTTCCTGTCATTGTTGTATAAGAGCTGCTTCTATCAGAATCATGTTAAGACGGTATTCAAAATTTTGAGCCCTCCCCATTTCCATTCCCTTTTCCCGATTTTGCCCATTTTCAATCCCCGCCGAGATATTAACCATCTCAAAATTGTTGACGAGTTTGAAGACGATCCGTGCATAATTGCGACTTTTATCGTGCGGACAAAATTTAGTACATACATACATACATATATATATATATATATATATATATATATATATAAACTTTTTAGGTGGGGGTGGTTTTTGGGTTCCTGGGGTCCTATAATGAAAAGTTATGAAGGAATTTTTCAAAAGTCGCACCATGGTAACGACTGCAATAGGTAGTATTTCTTACGAAATCTACCTAAAATACGAATGTCCATTAGAGTGGCGTATGGTTCTGAAAAAGATAAAATAAAGGTATTTTATTGCCATTTTAGCTAATGCAGTAACATTTAATTCCTCTGCTTTGTGTTTCGTAATTGGAATACAATGTCATATTTTTTATTGAAATACATAAAATGTTAAAATGTTAAAATTGGAAAATGTAAAAAAATTCGTAAAATTTTTAAAATGATATCGATACATTTCTGTAAACTCTTAAATAAACATGCTTAAATATCTATTGTATTTTCAAAAAGCAATCTGAACGACTGAAATAATGAAATTGATTAACACTGGAGGTAGTTAAAAAATTAATTACCGCATTTTTGCAACTATATTTAAAGAATTAAATCTGATTTTCTTTCAAAATTTTCTTCTAATTTTTTTCATACGAAGGTTAGTAATGTTGTAAAACGAACTAATAATTTGAAAAAGAGTGAATAAAATTAAACGATTGGTTTTGACATTGACAATTTTCAGAGGAAAAAATCATATGATTATGATTTTTGAGAGACATATAACACACGTACTTTCTTTCTGTTTTCTTTGCGGACGACAGTATAGTAACAAAATGCATTTTCATCAAAAGGTTACACAGGGATGCCAGGGATGACCGCCCCGGGAACCCAGCTTTCGAAGCCACTCCAGCTCTAACCGCATCAAACATGCCCAAAAGTACCTTCTAAAGAATCTTAAACGTTGAGTAGTTTAGATTAAGAAGCCAATAACAGTAGGCTATGCAATTTGTGTATTTTGTAAATAATTTTCAGCATGAGATGTTAATTTCTTAGTAATTTTGGATAGCAGTATCGTAATGTTTGTTGCTTAAAAAATGAGTTATGATTTAAAACGAAGAATCGGCATAAAATTAACGTATTCTTTGTCTTTTCTAAATTATTTTTGAATTTTTAAAAATATGATATATTTTTAACTCATTAAAGTAAAGGTAAAATCTAGGTAATTATTCACATAATCGAAAACCTTATACTGAGTGCGTGCAGTTTTACAATAAATTTTAATAATAATATTTCGCCTTACTTAAGCTCTTGCAAAGTCTGTGATTTAATTATAAAATAAAAATTTTCGTATCAGAAAAATTGACGTCAGTTTGGTGTCTGAAAATGAGGTGAAATGGCTCGTCAATCCTTGAAAAATATTCCTTGTTATATCAGCTCTAAAAACAGCGCGAATTCCAGTCTTAATGCGAGAAATTTATTAGCTGTCAGTAGTTTTTGAAATGGATGCAATTACGCATCTAACTTTTTTGTACGTATACGTGAGTACCGTTAGGTGCAAAAGCACCATTAGTCGACCCCTTATACCAAAAACAAAATGCTCTTACTAATACAAAAAAAAAAAAAAAAAATTACTAAAAATTCCCTGCTGTTGACCTATACTAGAAAAAAGAATTCTAGCCATTGGGAAATCATAATATTTCTTTTGGAACCAAAATACTCATTATAAAGCATTTTATCTGGTTGTGGCCGACTACCGAGGAGTGAGCTACTATCGTTGCCTATTGTCGCCTTATTATTTTTTTAACGGATTAAGTTTCAATAAAATGCTAAACAAAATAGTGTGATACACAAATAAAGGCCAAAATGCTTCCATACAAAACCATAAAATTAAGAAATGCGTTACGAATATTGTCCACGAAAAAATTATGCACATTTCTCAATTTTATGGTGTTATTAAAAGTTTGTTAGTTTTATCTAGATTAAGTTTGTTATTGTGTTAGCAGAACAGGGTATTTTTTTTAAATCTGCGAATGTTAACAAAGAAACAAAACCAGCGGTAACTTGAAAAGACGTACTTCATCATTAAAAATCCCATGTAATTGAGGTAACCACTCATGTCTTAGTCCATTTTAATCCGATTCGCAACGATATTTTACATAATCTATAAGTGGTTTGTATCGAGTTTTTCTCTTCAAAAAACAAACAATTCTTCCAGGATTTTACTAAAGAAAAGTTCATAAAGATGCAGTCCAAAGAGAAAGAGTTTGGAAGTATACAACATAGTAAAATATTTGTAAAAAGCTATTCATGTATAATATCAATGTAATGAATAATAGCATGAAGCTTGCCCCATGTATGAGAATCTAGATTTGTTAGCGATTTATGCATATAAGACAGTAAAAGCTTTGCATGCGAAACAACAAACACTACTTTATCTTTAGTCACATTACTGTTTAACGGTATACAAATTTAAAACACACATACACATATAAATAACGCCTGCGTTCAACACTTGAAGGTATATACAAATATTATAAAGACATACATACAATCAATACAATAAAACTAACTGGAGTGAAAAATTAGCCAGAGCCAGGAATTGAATTTGTGACAGGTTCGATTCCTGGCTATGGCCAATTTTTCTCGACATTTCTAACACGATCATCATTAACATTACTAGACGGTTGAAATTTTGTAAATAACGTAATTTCTAATAAAGTAATTTCCTTTTTATCCATTTTTGCATTCATAACTTGAATATTCTGGTTCTGGAGTATTCTCTTTTCACTCGGACTGTATTTTAGAATTTTAGCTTCCTAATTTCAGACAAGGATTTAAAGCGCATATTAGAAATTAAGAAGAACAAGTGGATATATCCGGGTTTCCCGGGTTTACAGAATATAGATTAAAACTATCATATATATTATTTTTTATGATAACATCTTTTTTCTATATTTAAGAATGGATTTTACACTGTGTGATAACTATATGAAAAATATTAATACAATTGCTAAACAGTGTACAATGAGAAACTATACAACACATTTAAAATCTACATGACATTAAAATGCATGACGTTTAAACATTGAAATAATATATATATATATTTTTTTTTTTAAAGGGGGTTTTTGTAGTATCTCTTGAAAAAGACCAAGTATGTTGCGTGAAACTGTCGGGAAAATTTTTAATATAATTTCAATGTTTAAACGTCATGCATTTTAATGTCATGTAGATTTTAAATGTGTTGTATAGTTTCCCATTGTACACTGTTTAGCAATTGTATTAATATTTTTTATATATCCCTTTTTCTCTTCACATTTTAAAGGCAAAGCGATGAATGGGGTATTTTTTGAAATGTTCTGAAAGCGGCTTTTGACATAGTATATATCATAAAAACACGTAGTTTGAGAGAAAAATTCCAGTAAATGAAAAATTATTGAAAAAACGTATCAGTAAATAATCTCAAAGATATTGTTGAAAAAGCTTTCCACGGATCTACTGTTTTATTATTATTATTATTATTATTAATAACTCTAATAGATTTTTTACATTCAATATATTTTTTAGAATGCCCACTAACAATACTAAAAATCAAATTTATATGAAAAGTAACAATAATGCGTTCGAATAAAGTTTTGAAACGTATTAAAAGGGACATTTTCATATTGTCTTTACTTCAGAAGTTAACAGCCGGAGAAATATCCAAAAATTGCTATTTACAATCAACCTTTTTGATTCTGTTCATTTTAGTGAAACAAAAAGTGAAATTCGATTACATATCGTAAATTTGTGTTCTATTTACTGAACGATGAATGTTTTAATTACGTTATGGAATATAAGCTGAAATCAAACAATGAACAATTTAAGTGCAAAAGGATTTATCTTTCAAAATAGTCTGCGCACGATAGAGTGCGATCTGAAAAAAAAATTCATGCTTGAAAATTAATTTAAAAATAATAAAGGTTAAGTAAATTGTGATACAGTTTTTAAATGAATTGCGATGTACTTTTGAAGCATTTGAAAGACTTTTTTTCCATATTTGACGGTGTAAAAATTGAATATGTGCGGAATTTAGAAGTTTAAAATATTGCAATAAAAGTGAAATTTAATCGTCTGCTGTTGCCAACGTCAAAATGACGCCAGCGTTCCGCACAAACACGTTTATTCTTTATAATATAGACAATCATAGAATTAAGGAATTATATCTGATATTAGAATTATACTAAGAACTAGCTAAAGTACCCGGCGTTGCACGGAATTTTAAGAACTTAAACAGCAGAGTTAATGAGCTAATGTTCTTTCAAATGTAAACTTGTATATAAACAAAGCACATGTTTTGCCATTCTAAAAAAAACGATTGCGTGTTAGTTTACGTAATTTTTACTCTGTTTTAGGGTTACGTACTTAAAAATTAAAACCGGAACCATTATAAGATTACTCCTGTGTCTATCTGTCTGTCACAGCCATTTTACTCGTAAACTATGGAACATGGAAAGTTCAAATTGAAAAAAAAAATTAAACATTGATAAGGATGTTATTACGAGGTTCGTGGGATGATAACGTGTGATATCGTACGGGGGGGAGGGGGGGAGGAGGTGGTTCAAAATTACCAAAAAGTTGATAACATTACATAAGTACAGCCCTTAGTGCTGCAAAAATGCCGGGAAGTGCTGAAGAACTTGTTGAACGCATCGTGGCAGCTGCTGGGGAAGTCCGGGAAACGGCCTGTATTTTCGAGAACATTAGATTTTCCGTGCGCCGGAGATGCGCTTCTATGCATCACGACCCGGTGTCGTAATTTCGAACACCATCTTTGATGACGTACGTTCTATCTCTTTTTTTCTTATTTCTTAGTTTTTTGCTGTACTAAGAATAAGCAACATGTTTTCTCATCCTGTTCGTGTCCTGCCTATCTTGTGTTTTGTGTCGCCACTACCGTGCCAGGAAACCGTTTCCAACCATGCATTACTATGTGATTTTCCATCCTCTAGATTTACTGTTTTTGTGCTGAAAGTTTGTATCTGCTGTACTAGATACACCCCTGTATAGTATATATGCTATAGATTTAAAAGCGGCAGACAAATTTTCATTTTTATGTATTAAATTATATCGTATATATATTAAAAATAATTATTATTCTATTCTAATCATTAATAGTAAGAATTAAAGTGCTACAATAACCTTATATTTGCTTACAAATTTGTCTTTTTTATTCTTAAGCTTATGCAATTTTATAGAATAGCATAGCAAACAATTTTAACCCTAAAAAAGAAAAATAGTTATGTATATTTGACCTAAAATGTATTTTATCGGCTCGAATCGTAAGCTTAGATTCATTTGTCACTCGACAAGAAATATCCATCTCTCTCCACTGCAATATTTTATTCGAAAACATGAGATAAAGTGCGATACGAACAGTGAGTCCGATCAATATTTCTTTCCAACTTAACTGGAAATCACCATTTGTTACAAGTCTGCCAAGATCAGTTGAAGAGCAATTGTCTGTTTAGATATTCTTGGTTTTCCTGATGGCAGAAGTGGATATGGAGAATTGAGATTTTTTTTTTTTTTTTGGTGCGGGAGGGGTTATGTATATCTATACAAAAACTTTGAGAAGGTTTGCGATCTATATTTTCCAATAAAATAAAAATGTATAAACGCTGTGATTTTATGCAACAAGAAAAATTAATATAATTGTGCGTAAAGATTTACCAGACATTTAATGCTTATGTGTTATCTTAAAAATAGAAGATAGCCCATCAGAATGACGTGTTAGCATTTAAAAAAAATGGTATAGCATTGCATTACAAAAGGAATCATGAATTAATAAATTTTATCTTATTGCATTTAAAAAAAGCTATAACCTTCAATTCCTTATAAATAAAAGTAAAAAATCATGTAAGACTTCAATTCCTAACAAATTTGTTATGTAATCGTTAAAAAGAACACACGTTTTGTTTGTTTTATTGAACACATTCATCAGACTTGTGTGCTTAATACCAGGGCATGCTTATAAGTCATCGTCGATATACAGGGACGAGATAGCACAAGGAAATTTACAGCACCAGAGAATCACATTCTGGGGCTCCACAAATAGTGTGTAATGAAGCCGACGGGATTCGAACCCGCCCCCCACCTCCGCTTTCAAGCGATTAGCGGCGTGGTGCCTTATCCACTCAGCCACAGTGGGCCCAAGAGTACACACGTTTGGTTTTGGTTTGGTTTTTATTGAACACATAAATAAGACTTGTGTGCTTGACCCCAACGCTTGCTTATAAGTCATCGACGATATACAGGGACGAGATAGCAAAATGAAATTTACAACTTAGAGAATTTTTGCATCCGGGATCTCCACAAAAGAGTGTGCAACGGAGTCAGCGGGAGATGAACCCGCAAGCCTCTTACGCTCTCAAGCGATTAGCAGCGTGGTGTCTTAACCACTTGGCCACGGAGACCCCAGAACATAGGTTATAAGATTGAAAAAACAAATCTAAACAGTACACTTTCACTCGTGATGCCACTTGAAAGAATATATTTTTTAGGATTAACAATACAGTCATTCTCAAGAGTCATTTACGGTTGTGAACAAAAAATTAAAACAGACTAAAAATTCTAATAACATTACATTTAATACACACCTTTGCTTACCTTAAATTGACATTTTTAAAGAAAGTTTTAATGAATGGAGTTCGTTCAGATTGCTACACTGCCAATGAGCTCCGTGGTCTATATTTTAATCGGAAACATTCAAAATTAAACACCGTTTTCGAAATCGTGAAATGATTGCAAAAAGCAGTAAAATGTTTTTAGTGTTAGACTTGATTGTTTTATATTACCATTGAGAAAAATTATTGCATCCATGGTCTATATTTTAATGAATCGCATATTGTTTACCATTGCTGATTGTTGGGTGATACGATTTTCAGCGCAAGATATGTGAAAAACATGCATATTTCGATGTAGCTCATCACTCAACTTGTTTTTCTTTTTCACAACTAGGGGGCTCGGCCCCCTACGAGCCACGTTCGCCAACCCCCGGTCAGACACCGCAGTCACTAAAACACGCTACTTTGATCGCCTTTAAAAAGATTTTAAAAGATTGAATTATAATTTCAAAAACAGCGGCGATCTCCCCAAATTTTCTATTCCCTATATCTCCCTATACGTTTCTATTCATTTCTCTTTGATTGGGGAATTTTAAGGAAAAATCAGCTGCTGTTAAAAGGCTGTTTTCGTCTTTGATTAAATAAAATCAGTTAAACATTTCAAAATAAGCTAATATAAAATGAATTAAGTAAACAGAGTCTTTATCTCGTGGTATTTTTTAACAGAGCGAAAAGAAAGGTCTTTTAAATAAGACATTTTAAATGTATCGTTTTTAATCCTACGTAATTTTCACCAGAATTTTCTTTCTCGTATAATGGGACGTAATTTCTCCTATTTAAGACTTCTAACGCATGTTAATGAATTTATTATTTTACAATATCCTTTCTCTTTTAAAATTCACGTGTAAATAGGGGAGAGTAGCCTAATTCGGACCACTTCACTTATTTTCAAGTGTAACTCACTTAATTTTTGGAATAGCTGCAAAAGATAATTACACAGGGTCAATCTATTCATCTATTAACTAAATAAATATTTAGATCAATTTCTTTTTGAAAATCTGAAATTTTATTTTAATTTGAAAAAATTGTCAAAGTGGTCCAAATTCAGCAACTGGTCGCCTAAGTTGGACCCCCAGTCTCCTAAATTGGACCAAATAATATCAGGTTGTTTTAATGACTAGGGAATATTAGTAATTTTATTAAAAGAAAAGTTTGCGATTAATGAAACAATAAAACAAAATAACAGCAATGAAATATAATGAAATCAAATATCTGAAAATAAGAGTAATTGTTTTAAATCAAAATGTATAAGTTATCAGTAATTAAAAATAGAAATTATGGAACTAATTGTCAGTTACTTGAATATCATGTAAGGTGTGATGCAAAGCTTATACATGAATTTTGTTTATTGTTTTTTTTTCCAGCGCACACAACATGGAACCGTATGTGGCTATCTGAACACTGGATTACTTTTGCTATTTATTTTTCTTACAAATTAGGCAAAACCAGTCATCACTGTCTAGATTTTTCTATTTAGATTCTGAATTATCAGAATTTTATTTGCAGCTGAAGTTTTCTTTACATTATGTTTGTAGTTCTTCTCTTCCATCATTTTCTTGCTAATTGCATAACGCCTATTTTTCAAAACTCGATGTTCCAATTGCTTTTGTGCTGTGAAAGCTTCCTTTTTATCTTTTTTTTTTCATTTCAAGGTTCAGTTTATATGGCGATGATGTTAACACAACTGTTTTTTGGCTCCCTCTGTACTTTGATTTAACTGAATTTAGCAAGGGAAATAACATTTCTAATGTTTTTTGCTTTTGGGGAGGATTTGTAGCTGCAGCCTTGTTGCAGGTCAATTTCTTCACAACTTACTGTCTGCTTTTTGTTTCCTGTATCTTCAACAGCTTTTGCTGTCACGGGTGTTTTTCTTCCAGACAGTTTGTCTATGTCTTTTTCAACATTTTCAACAAGGTTTAAGATTTTATGTGTTTTAATGGCAGAAAAGTATAATTCCACCCTCCAGAACTGTAAAAAGTCTTCCATCACAAATATCCTGCAGGAGAAAAATGTTTGAATTCAACTCTGTAAATCAAATATGCCGTAGGAATAAAAAATTGAAAGAAACTAAATACAATTACATACAAGATAAAAGACATTGCAAACAAAATTTATTGCACAGACGTGTAAAAATATTTTTATGTTTATATAGGCCTAAACTGTATAAAAAATTAATCCAGATATACAAAAAAAAATTGCATGGAGATAGTATTCCATTATAAAATATGAAAAAATAGTGTACAAAGCGTACCGCCCTCGAAATTCATTACTCACTTTTCAAATTTATGATCGCATATCTGGTCCAATTTAAGCAACTGAAATTGCTCCAATTACGGCAACTGCGACATTTTTTTAAACAGTTAATTTCAAGATTGAGAACAAAAACGAAATCAAACAAATCTGCGTGAAAAATATGCGCAATAAACAGAAGAATTCATATATGTATATGAAAACATAACAACTTAACTTAGTTTTAAAATATTCACTTACGCTTAGTAGGAAAAAATTAGATCAAAACAGCTAACTTTAGGTTTTTTTTTAAATTGTCTGAAAACAGCACGTGGTAGGCGGTTGTTTCTTCTAATCATGAGTGACGTCATTCTGATGAGTAGGATTTCAGCGGTAGATGGAGGCTCTTCCTGTAATTAACGGCAGAATGGCAACGGTCCAATTAAAGCAGCGGTCCAAATATGGCTCCTCTCCCCTATAGTTTTTATGAAGTAATTTTCAATAAGTTCCTGCTTTTTATACGTAATTATTTAATTCTAATTTGAAAGTTTTTTTTTCTTTTTATAATAGTCACGTGTAAATAAATTTTTAATTTGAAGCAAACATTATTGTTTGAGCTGTTTATACAGTTGGCAACAATTTAAATTAATGCCATTTTCTAAAATAAGTAAAAAATATCTCTCGAAATGTTGAAAATTTGAATTTAAAATAGAAATAAAACCTCAAAAAAAAGAGTCAAATTAAAAAAATTAATGCAGCCTGCACACCGGGAAATTAATATAAAATGATCTAAAAATGAATTAATTCCCATGTATAGTTTTTGCTCCTATAATTTTTTTTTAATGGAACGATTTTGTCCAACTTTAGCATTAAATATCTCTTAAAATAATTCTTCGATTTCAAAACTGTCTACATCAGCGTGTTTATCAAACAATTCTCTATAATACCGCCGATTTTCATAAACATCCGTATTTTTCTTAATATTAACGGAGAAAGACCTCCGGTCACAAAAAATTCAAAACCGGCGGCGGCAGTGACAGCGTATTTTTTTTTTTTTTTTTTTTTTTTTTTTTTAGAAAAGAGAGATATTGCTAAAAAAGTTAATCTTATGCAGATTTATTGAAAATAAAATGTCTGATTCTAACGAAAGATTATCGGGATCTGGATAAGTTCACTTCGAAAATGTTATATATTTAGCTCTATTTATATAATCAGCTACTGAAAATATATTTACTCATTTTTACGCTCTTTTACTTTACTCAACTTGGTTTTGTATGTAAAGATAGAACTTTGCAATCATTTTTTCATTCATTTCCCGATATCCTAGAATTATAAAATTTACACAGGGTGTTTGCGAGGACAATACATTGTTTTAATATTTTTAGAACTGAAATAAAAATTAATAAATTAATTTTAAGGATTTTTTTAGTTAGCAGTGTGAACATTAATTCAACTTTGTACACTGTAAAAAAATCCGAACAATATACCTGTAGAAGTCGGAAAAATAGTTGCCCTTATCGTACCGGAAAATTTTTCGACCCAGCTCGGAATAAAATCCGTAAAAAAGGAAACATTCATTAAAACGGTACTTTACGGATTTTATTCCAATTTTACTGATTTTATTCCGATTTTACTGATTTTATTCCGAGCTGGGTCGGAAATATTTCCGGTACGATAAGGGCAACTATTTTTCCGATTCCTACTGGAAATCTGGTCCTTTTTTTTTTTTTTTTTTTTTTTTTTTTTTTTTTACAGTGTACTTCAGTTTGAACGTTCTGATATTTTGACACATTTCCGTGCCATCTATCGGTGTTACTTGGAACTAAACTAATGGGTAAATTTCCCTCATCACACATTGCTCTCTTCCATGAATAACGTCAATAGCATTACAATTTATGACAAGTTAATATCATTTACTTGTCATTTGCTTGTCATTAACAAGTAAATGACAAGTGAAATAGCTGTCATTTACTTCTTATCGAATTATTACAACATCCAGTTCATGTCGAGTATCCTGCATATAAATATTTATGAAGGGAGTGTAGATGGTTTCGTGGAAGCATTATATTTCGAGTTTCCAAAATGGATGAAAGTGGATAAAGTACGTAACAAAAATTTAATAAACAAGTGTTACATTTAATGCTCATATAAGCTGGTTTGATACAATAAGGTCAAAGGAACTTCTAGGGGACCGGGTAAGCTCTATCTCGCCATGTTAAAATATACCAACTTTATGTATCTTTTTCTCAGAAAAGGTGAAAGGTAGAGGTCTAGAATTTTTACAGTAGGTTGAGTAACATGCTTATATATTTTAACAGACCATTTTCTTTCTAAGTGAGCCTGAAAATTAATTATTAATTATTTATTGAAAGGTATTTTTAAATTAGCATTTTTGGTAAAATTTCACTGCCTAAAATAAGTAATTCTCAACAAATCATTAAATCCCTGTGTTAAAGTATACTATATAACATAATAAAAGTATTTAAAATTTTTGAGTTCTTAAGTTTAATAGATAGTGAAAAAAAAAGGAACACAAACATGAAAAATCCAAGTTTCGAGAAAAAGTCAATTGAAGATTTAAATACCATTAAGTTGTGAAGTACTTTCAGAAAGAATGAATAATTTTATCACTTCTTTTTTTAATGTATAAACATGTATGACACATCGTTGGAAAGATAAAAGTTTAAACTATTTAATGATACAAAAAAGTAAAAATCGATTTTTTTTCCCGAAATTCCGCTTACCTGGTCCCCTTAAGAACACCATAAAACTACAGAAATTCGCAAAACCTTTCAAAATAACTTAGCCTTTCTTCATCATGCGCAGTGAACACTTGTTTCTAATTTGAAAGCAGGAGCAAGACTGGCGAGAACACGTGCCTCTACTTTGGAAGCAGGAGCAAGACTGCAGAAAACATGTGATTCTAATAGAAAGTAGGAGCAAGACAAGGGCAGCAGGAGCATGCCTTGCTCCATTTAAACTCTCTGCTTTGAAAGCAGGATCATGCCTTGCTCTTACTTTCAAAGTAAAAGCACATGTTCTCTGCGCTAAGAAAGACTAAGCTCTTTTAATAGGCCTTGCACATTTCTGTATTTTTATGGTATTTTTAAGAAGCTCCTTGGACCTTAAACAAGTGTTATCTTATTTTAATATTTTATTGAAATTTATTATGTAGAGAATGTTCCTAAAGGCATTCATTATACGTCGCTATTTTGTAAGTATGCTTATGATTTACACAACTCTTCCTTTAAGAAAAAGAAATTGAAATTATATCCACAAAATAATAAATTAATTCATTGAAAATAAATAAATAATTAAATACATTTATAAATCTTTAAAATTAAGTACTTAAAATAATTAAAAATGTAAAATATCGTTACAAAAAATTCATTCAATAAATACCATTTATTAAAATATGTGAAGGAAAACCTATACTCCATCTAATAAATAGTATGGAATTTCCAGTGGTTATTAACTGATTTATACAAGATGTTAGTTCGCTCACATGTTCCTTAAAATTTGTCAATGAAGTACATTATCTTGTATGACTCAAATTACAAAGCACAGCTTACTTCCTAAACTGGTCATGTAATTCAACTAGAGAATTAAACGAGCTAAAGCATGATGTCATTAGCATAACATCACGTTTGACTTTAATCACACAGGCTAATTTCGATAGTTTCTCTCCGCATAAATCGATACTACGCTGATCCGTGATGATGCCTTTGTTTGCTGTTTTAATCTGCTACGAGTATATGATTTTAAAATATATACAGATGCTCTATAGCATGTTATATAACCTAAAATTTAAAATGTGTTATTATCTAAAAATAATTTATTCTGAGGACAATTTTTTAAAAAACCTTCCCAATATATATACATATATATATATATATATATATATATATATATATATATATATAATAAAAAAATAAGTACATCAATAATTTCATATAGTATAAACGTACTTCCAATACACATTTTTAAAAACATGTGAAACTTTCGCGCACCATGAATTATAATCTTTATTATTAGTTCTCTGCTGTTTGCTTTGGAGGTTTTAACTAGCCAATTTTCAGTTTTCGTTTGAGAGATTTTAACTAAAAAATTTTGTCTTTTTCCAACCGATTAATTTTCAGTCTGTTATACGAGGGAAAATCAGATATGAGAGGTCCGAAATTCGTAGTAAATTGTTTTCAAATATGCCAATAGGTGGCAGCATATCCCAACTATAAGTTGTTAAATTGGGATTTATGAGACAGCAGTTGTACAAGATGAGCAGGGTCGTTCAAAAGTTGTTGACGAAGAGCGAAGTGGTCGTCCAGTTAAGACTGCGACAGAAGAATAAGTGCGGAAGGTTGAGCAAATGGTTAGAGCTTACATGCCAACAACAATAGATACCATAGCAACATGCATAAAACGTGCACATTTAATTCACTTTATAATCAAATGTAGGAACAATTTAAAGTTATATGTTTAAAATTAATTTTTTTCAATAGTAAATGCTACATTTTTATAAATTACATATATTTAATTTTTAAGCATGTTCCTATATTCTTCAGCATTTTGCAAATAATTTCATTTTTATCAATTTAAACTAGAATCTAATTTTATTTTTAATACAAAATACGATATATAATTAGCAGTTTTGTTCCCTTTGTTATATATTTTATATTTAAAAAATGCTATTTAATCTTTAAACGGCTTTTTCTCAAAATGGCATTTTTTACTCTTGAGCGCACGATATCTCCAAAACTATTTGAAGTAGAGCTTTAAAATTTTTGTCCTACATAAATATTTATGTTATCATGAAAATGAACTAGAATGGAGAATTTGCACTTTTTCTAACTTTATCACGAAACAATAGTACATGAAAAAATAATAAGGATACCCTGCATATTTTTTTTATTTTGAGCTTTTATTACTGATTTATGATTGTTTTAATATCGCACTATTTACCGTATCCCGAAAACGTTCCGTAATACATCTGACGTCACAGTTCATGACAACAAACGACTGTTATTCTTTACGTGTGTCGCTTTTCAACTTGTTCATTTTAAATATTGCTGTTTCTAAAATTATTATGACTGAGAACACAAAGTCATACTATAAATACAGTGAAACCTCTCTGTGCAACCACCTCCATTAAGCGATCACCTCCATTAAGCGACCACCTCCCTGAACGATCATTTTTTCATTGAACGAAATTTATTCCCATAGGCTCAATACTAATTTTACTTCCATTCAGAGACCATCCCAGCTGACCTCTCTCCATGAGCGACCAATTTTTTAAAGAAAAGGAAACAAATTCCATTTTTTCCTGTCACTTGAAGAAGGTTTTATTAGAAAAATAATTCCGAGGGGCTTTAAACTTCTAAACTAAGTTTAGATTTTTTTTTTTTTTTTTATTTCCGTAACTTTTAAGTGTTTAAAGCCCTTTATGCCTTTTTAGATAATGAAGTTAACTCTGATGACGAATTAAGAATGACGATCAATAAACTCTCCTACCCTATTCTGTTAGGAAACTCTCAAAGAAATAGATAAATAAATGAAAATATCATTTGTTCCCGTCCAAAAAAAAAAAAAAAAAAATGTATTTATTTACTGAATTTTGAAAGGACTTGGAAATAAAAGTTATGAAAGATAAAACCGTAAAACCAAAGCAAACGTCAATATATTCATTTTTAAACACTGCAGTAATTAACTTATATAATTAACTTTTATTTTGATACTTAAATTTTTATATTTTTTCCTAATGTGAAAAATAAATTCTAGTAACATTATTTGTACTTTTTTTCAACAATTAAAATCTAGATTTAAACATGACCTCCATTAAGAGGCCACCTCTCGAAACGATCAATTTTTATTAGAATGAAACGTGGTCGCTTTAAGGAGGTTTTACTGTACTATATTGTACCACTCTGCACTAATACAACCAGTAACTTCTAGCGAAAAGTTGTTTTTCAGTGTGCCAAAAGACCCTGCCATTAGAAAATCATGGACTAAAGCTATGAAGAGAGATGACAAGAAAAATCCTAATTTATCTAATACATCATCTATTTGATCTTGTGAAGATCATTTTTCAGTAACTTTATGTTTGATTTTGTTTAAATATTACTATTTTCGAACATTAATTGATTGGATAAATAGTTACTCAAGAGAAAAAAAAAAAAAGCATTTATATTTATAATGTACTCATTCGTATTTAAAAACAAACAAAAACACTCTGTAGTAGATTTCATACGTATATTGTATCTGTAAAGATTAATAAGCAATAACACTGTTTTATTGATGATTAAATCGGTAAAACGTAAAAACGTCTAAGATATGATACACACAAATATGTTAGTTTTTATTCAGGAAGTAAATAAAAATTTTATTGCGTAAGTGTACATTTTTATTAAGTTAGGGACTAGGTTTAAAAAATAAAGGATTTATTTCGAAACAATATTTTGTCATGTCTTAATAGAGATTATAAAACTTACAAATATTGGAACTACTCAAAAAAATTTTAATATTAAATTTTTACTTTTCAACATAAAAATACTTTAGGTCCCGCTGCCTATGACACCGTGTAGCAGGCGTGCTTCGACAGTACTGCATGATTTAAAAAATCAACAGGAAAAAATCCGTGAACCACATCCCCGCTGCTTGCGGCATCGTATAGCACCACGTGCTGCGCACGCACTGCAAATTCTTGTAAAAAACCTAAAAATTTACAAAAGTGCCCCCAGGGGGCGAAGTGCGGTGGGAGGGGCACCGGATGTGCATAATATGAATAAGTTTTCATACACCTTTCTAACGATATGTCACATTAGGCGTGTACTCAAAATTTAGAAAATAGCTCCTCCCCGGATGACCCTCCCCTCCCTCTGCATTTCCCACTCTTTCAAATATCTAATGTTAAAAAATAATATTTATTTGTGTGTTAAATGAAAAATCGCATTTAAAACGCAATAAATAGTTGATCTGAAGAAAAAAAGAGAACCCCCCCCTCCCCCCCCCCCACACCACCACCACCACCAAAAATCAACTCTTCTTAAATTTATAAAATCTTTATTATGCGTTAAAAACAACGTCAAAGTTTAAAAGCGATCAGTCCTTTATTTTTCCTAATTTTAACAATATCTCGTCAACTCTCTCTATGTGAAAAGACTTTTAATTAGTTTAAAAATCGATTTTTTCATAAACTTAGCGTTCATTTTTTTTTTTTAATTGACATTTTATAAATCAACGTACAAAATAACATCCAGATGCGAAAGAACCAAATTTGTAAAATCAGTAGTTTAAAAATTTCTAACCTTTATTTCCAAAGCCTAGTATCTCTTTTCTTTCCGTTCCGCTTGCCTGTCGTGAACTGTGACGTCATAGTAAGTCACGCCCCGATTTGGAGCGACGTGATTTTAGCTTGCTTTTAGGACTAATTATTTAATAGTATAGATATTTTTTTCGTGTTTTTGAGAACATTTTTGAAAACTGTGGATGTGGAACTATCAGAAAAATATATAAATGATCAAATCCCCCATGTGTGCAAATTCCTCATTATAAAGCTGTGTTCAGTAACAAAAAAAAAAAAAAATATGCTATTACATGCATGTAAAAATTCATGGTTTTTCTATTTTTTCTAATTAAATGTTAATTACTCTTTATCTAATTAACCGATTACAAATATCCTAGTTCAAATTATAGACCAGAGTATTATTTTTGATTTAAGATAAAGTGTATGCAAATACAATGAAATTTGCACGAGATATCGTGCGCGAAGTGAAATGTTATCCACTTTAAAAATATTAAATAGCACTTTGAAATTGACCCCTTGAATTTTTAAAAATTATAATACATCCAAATACAAAATTTTTAAACGTAGTTCAATATCACCTAAATATACTCTAAAAATGTTGTGCTTCTAGAGTGGTTATCTTTTTCATAAAAAATTGCTAAACTCATGACAAATTTTGCATGTTTTATGACCGTTAAAAGTGTACTGTCCCCTTAAGGGAGACCCACTTAAAAAATTTAATGTAGCATTAATTAGTAGATTTTATTACTAATCAATTAGTGCCAGTCACGTGTTTATACCATTATTTGCTGCAAAATCAGCAAGGGATGATGAAGTTCTTTTCTTTCTTTCTTTTCAGGACTACACACGACCCATTTCGATTTATCAAGTTCTGCAAATTGACTTATGGGAAAATCATTATAAGTTACGAAACATATTTTTTCAGAATATTAAATTCATTATTTATTAAGATGTAACACGTTTCATAATTTATATGTGATCCATATTTTACAATACATATACATATACTATCTGTTACCCGTGACGTCGTTCACATAACATTAAAAGGAAGATAAATGCATTCATTAAGAAAAACATTTCACTCCCGATAATTAAAAACATATAATTAACCAACTCTTTATGACAGTTTATTAGAGACAAAACGGTATTTCTTATTTAGAGGGGTCTTGACACAATTCAATCATAGAAAAAATTAAATCATGTGCCAAATAACATAAACAATCAGGAAAATGAATCTGCAACCAATAGAAAAAAGAGGGCCAGGTAAAATCGTGAAAATCTGCGAATCTCTCTTCGTAACTCGAAAAAACAACATTAAGAGAATGTTACTAGAACAGTGTATTTAAGTTGTATTTGGTATGAAATTTGTATATGTATGCATTGGTAAATGTGCATTATTATATAGTCTATTTGTGTGCACATATCTTATATATTCCGTACTACATTATAATTTAGTATTATCATAGTTTCATTACATTTTGTTTTCTTCTTTGCATTATGCGATTTTCGCTATAAATTAGATCATAGTTTCCACAATATTAATGTTTCTCTCTGGAAAAATTCCCATGTATTAATATAGTTTCATTCTATGCTGGATTCAATTATGTTTCGTGTTTGCCCCCATGTCGGTGGCTCACGTTAAAGTTTCCATCTTGTGGTGGGTTTGTAGCCTTGCCAACATACAATAGTGAGAAATTTTCCAAGCTGGGCATCGTTCCATGTGGTTTAGTAGGTAGAAAGTCAGTGCGCTATACTGATGGTTCGAGTCCCGGCATGGAATCATTTTCACTGTGTTGGCCTTTGCGCTTTTTAAGCAATTAATTTTTTATTTTCATTTGAAATATTGTTTTGTTTTGTTTTGTTTTGTTTTTTAAACATTGTAAATTTACTTAAACATTAAATTAAACACTATGCCATTTTTCGCACCCTATAAGACTACAAAAATATATTATTTAAAAAAACATTAAAAAAGCTATTTTTAAAACACTACAACATATTTATCTCTTTTAAAGCTAAAAGTAATGTGGAATTAAACACCGGTTGCCAAACCACGAACTACAAACGCCTTTCCCATGCACTTCAAGCTACCAAGCTTTAATTTCGACTCTGCCAGAGGGAAAATTATGTTACTTTGACGCAATCATATTAAATCTTTAGGACTTATGAAAGAAAATGCAACTTTCTTTTAAAAAATAAAATTTTTATTAAAATTTTCTGAAATGAACGGATTTAAGAAAATAGACTTTTCAAAAATTGTTTTTTGCAGGGAATGAAGTTATTTTTTTAGTTTATTAGAATGAAAAGGATTATTTCCCTCTAATCATCACGCCATTTTCGACATGGATAATTTTGCGGTGCATATTATTGACATTTACTACCCATTTTCTATTTAAAAAATTTAAAACTTTTGCAGTTTTCAATTTTAAATTAAAAATTAAGTCTTTATGTTAGCCGTGCGCAGACGATAAACCTTCAAGTATTCTTCCTATCACCATCATCCATATTGGATTCATTTCATTTAAAATACAGAAATTTAATTTAAAACATATGCATTTAAAATACATATAGTACATACATTTCAAATACACTCACATCATAGGAAAAACAAAAAGGAAAGAGAAAGAAAGACAGTAAAAATAAAATAAAAAATAATACTTTAACACAGGACCATTTTATCTCAACAACCAATACATATACGTTTTATTTTCCATATATGACGTCATATTCACCTGCTTTCAGTACTTACTCATTTTCATGCACCTTTTATTATTAACAAATAAATGAAAATTTCTGTTTCATTTTTAATATGACGTCATATTTTTTTTTTATTTATTATTCTTATTTTTTTTTTATTTTCCTTTTCCTTTTCACGCGAAATCTTTCAATTGAAATTGTTCGTTTATGGGTTATAATCTATCTATATGCAAAGATACAAAGGCATTAAATTGTCCATTTTAACGTTGATACAGTCATACATTCACCCACACTTTCACATTTATAATATTATAACGATTATAAATATGATCAAAAACTTTAACTTTCAAGAATGTGTTTTAGAATTACAGTACGACCTTATTGGACTAATACTGCAAAATATAACTGTTATCAATTTGTCAACTCACAAATAAAATATTTAAAGCAAACATTTGCAATTAAAAGTTGAACGCAGAAAATCATTTTCTTGCTCAGAAAAAGAAAACAGTTTCGCGATTGCTTTTTTTTTAACATTATTACAATTGAAAAATCGGTACTACTTAGTTATCCCGTCGACCAATTTCACCAAATATAAATTAGACACTATTGTCAAATCACATTATATAAATCGTCAAACCAAACGCCAAATTATACAAATTGGCATAATTTTTTTATTTTAAAGAACGAAAGGACAAATAAATTAGTATAACATTAATAAAAATGCATATCTAACGTCCAAATAAAAATCACTTGATGACGTGATCGACGGGATTATCAAGTAGTACCGAAAAATCTTATTAAATGTATCTAAATTTAAGTTTACATATAAATTATAGTTTATAAAGGCTAAGTAAATTCTTGCCCAGTTAACTTTTAAAATATCACATTATTTTTAAAAAAAATTGCATAATAAAACAAAAATCTTAAATCTCATTTAAACATTTGCATTTTTATAGCGTTAAAATAAAATTGAACAAAATTAAATAAAACTAAAAAAAAAAAATTATAAAACTATATATTCAAGCAATCTAATATCTTTTTGTGTGTGTTTGTGACAGACTGAATACAAATAACTCTCCGTATTTTAAAAACAAAATCGAAATCACGAAAATTCACAATCTTCATTTCTTTTTTTTTTTTTTTTTTTTTTTTTTTGCCAGCACAAAACAAAAGATCCGATGCGACATATGCACTTCAACTGCTCTTGGCAGACTTGTAACAAATGGCCACTTTGAGCTAAGTTTGAAAGAAATATTGATTGAATTCACTATTTGTACCACACTTTATCAGTTGTTCCAAAAAAAGATTTTGTAGTAAAGGAAGACAGATTATTTTGTTGAGGGAGAAATGAATAAAAATCCGAGATTTGACTAAAGACATTTCAGACTCCATTTATATACATTTGTTTCAGTCGTTAAATTCTTTTATTAAATGAATCTGCGAATGTTCTTTCATATTTCGTTCTACTTCAAAAAAGTGAACGATGTATTCTTTTGATATAAAGGCTAATTATTCAAACAGTAGTATATTATTTTTTAATGTTTTTTATAAATTTTTCATACATTATATAAAGTAGGTAACTTATATAAAATTAAATTTGTTATTTGTTTTATATTAAAGATTTGATGTAGTATATAATTAGCAGTTACAAAGTGAAAAATTTATGTAAAAAAAGAAGTTATAGTTTTGAACTTGACTTTTATTTATTTGTGCATGCGCACACACGTGCTTCTAATTATTGTACCGTAAAAATATAAATTTCAATAAAAATTAAAACTGTAAATATTTTACTCTACCACATTAAAAAAAATATATAGTAGTAAAGACATTATTTTGTAAATAAAAATACAAAATATAGAAATTATAAATATTTTACTCTATTTTCAAAAATCAGTAGAAACTTTAAAAAAACTCACAGAAACATTTTAATTAATATTGGATTAATATAACAATACCCTGTTAAAAATAATGTGGTGGACTGTGAAAACTTTTGATACTAATGTGGTGGACTGTGAAAACTTTTTGTGTTAATGTAGTTGTTGCAGCTACCGGTTGGAGCTTCGGCTGAACCACAGCTACAAATGTTGGAACGAGATTTCACCATCTTATGGTTTGAGTTGTAGCAGCACCAAAAATTGGTTCAACCCAATAAATATATTTTTTTACGGTTTACTAACTGTTCTATTTGTTCAGTTATTGTAAATACAGTTAGTACACTCTATATTTGCTCAGTTAGGGTTCCAAAGAAAGCGAATATTTCTAAAAAAGTGAAAATTAATAAGAGGAAATCACTAAGTACTAATAAGTCCTTCCGGCATGTGCCGAGAGGAAAAGGTAGCTTTCATATTCCTTGTTTTAAAAAAAATCAGCTTATTTTACTCAAACACACAAAGCTAAAATTTGTCTAACCTGATTATAGAAGATTCGATACCAGCTTTCGTCAAAACTGAATATGAATGCAATTTAGTTTAATTAGATTCAAATTGTCATCATTTAGAGAAATTTTTTTCCGCCAAATTTGGTCATATTTTGAAGTGCTTGCCATTTAAAAACTATATAGTGGATACCGTTAACTTTGTCGAGCCATTGGTAAGTCCTCCACGCATGCTCTTTCAATTTATAATTTCTTTTACTCTTCACTCACAGCTTCCTACTTTTAAATCCAAATATACACAATATGCGCGTTGAATGCGATAATATTGAGACTACGTTTTTTTTCAAAACATTAACAATAGATGGATACTATCGGAACAAAATCATTGTATCACAGTAACATTATTTAACATTTCTTTTACAATGGCTACTTCTAGTTCATTGGGAGATAAAAACTGTTTATTATTAACATAAACTTTGCGACTTAATACACCCCAAAGATTTCCCATAGTGATCAAGTCTGGCCTTTGACTTGGCCATGACATAACATTATTTCTTTCTATTTTAAACCACTGCTGAGTGGAATTAGACACAAAGCAAGAAACCTTTTCCTGCTGAAACATCCACTTAGCAACACATAATAAAAGTCCAAACGGTATCAACTGATAATATAACATAGCCTGACATTGCGCAGAGTTTATACGTCCGGAAATTCGTGTCAAATGCATAATCCTTCATGACTAAAAGCTCCCCAAACCATTACTGATCCTCCTCCCATTTGTCGACTGAAGCATTGTTTCGGTTCCTTCCTCAAATCATGCCAATAGTGTTTATAACCATCCGGAATGTCAAGTTTAAATTATTTTTCATCTGAAAATGTCACTTGTTTCCTTTTCTTGACCCATGGCATGACATTTTTAGCCCATTTCAATCTTTCTTCTTTATGAAGTTTCATTAACCTCGGTTTTCATTCAACAGTTTCATATATTTTACATTGCTTTGATTTCAGACTCTTCCAAACTGTTACATGTGATGTTCTTTTGCTGAAATGGTTCGAAATTTCCCGAGTTGAATGACATTTTTGAGTGGATAATCGAAATATTTGTCGATCATCCCGTGCTGTCAAAATCCCTATTCTTCTAGATCTTTTAATTCTATTTGCATAATTTTTTCATATTATTTCATTCTGAATGGCTGTTTTAAAACGCTTCATTAATAGAGCGGGCGGCGGCGACACGAATGACTACGTCATCGAGTTACGGGATGAAATCATGATGCAGGACAAGATTTTTAGGAGTACATTAAGGAATGACTGGTCTGCCTCGACATT
The DNA here is from genome assembly GCA_963932465.1 of Maratus speciosus. Classification (NCBI taxonomy): domain Eukaryota; kingdom Metazoa; phylum Arthropoda; class Arachnida; order Araneae; family Salticidae; genus Maratus; species Maratus speciosus. Next base: position 177,989,886 of record OZ010786.1, read on the forward strand.
TCTTGGTACGATAGGCGCAGCAGCGGGCGCCAACTCGTGTACAAATGAAAACCCTATAAGCATAGTATTTTACATTACATTGCCATATATACTACTTCGTATCGACTTTCAAGATAAATTAAGGGTTTAGGAAAAGCTTATTAAGAGTACGTGAGGAAAAGACAGATTCGGAATAACTTGGTACAAAGCGCGAAGAACGGGGCGCCAATTCGTTATTTTCACAGTGTTATTACGTCATCGAGTTACGGCTTGAAATTTTGGCAAATGAAACATACCGATTATTACAATACGAATATTTCAGTCTGCCTCGTCACATCTTGGTAGGAGATGAGCAGAGCGGGACGCCAATTCTTAATTTTGGTGGTATAATCACCTCATCGGGCTACGACTTTAAAATTTTGCACATTAAAGGAACATATCAGTGCAATAAGAATATTTCAGTCTGCCTCGTCATATCTTGGTACGAGACGAGCAGGGCGGGGCGCCAATTTTTAATTTTTGCGGTATAATCACGTCATCGAGTTACGGGATGAAATCGTGATGCAGGACAAGATATTTAGGCGTACATTAAAGAATGACTGGTCTGCCTCGACATTTCTTGGTACGTTAGGCGCAGCAGCAGGCGCCAACTCGTCATTTTGGCATCACTATCACGTCATCGAGTTACGGGATGAAACCGGTGCCAAATTAAAGGTAAAAAAAGTCTTTTAAGAATATTTTGGTCTGCCTGCGCATATCCTGGTAGAAGACCCCGGCAGACTAAAATCTATAACAAAAAAATACTTCATAATGTACAAATGAAAACCCTATAAACATAGTATTTTACATTAAACATTAAACATTCCGATTAGTACGATACGAATATTTCAGTCTGCCTCGTCATATTTTGGTAGGAGATTAGCAGAGCAGGGCTCCAATTTTTAATTTTGGCGGTATAATCACCTCATCGAGCTACGACTATAAAATTTTGCACATTAAAGGAACATATCAGTACAATAAGAATATTTCAGTCTGCCTCGTCATATCTTGATAGGAGACGAGCAGAGCGGGGCGCCAATTTTTAATTTTTGCGGTATAATCACGTCATCGATCTACGAGTATAAAATTTTGCATTAAAGGAACATATCAGTACAATAAGAATATTTCAGTCCGCCTCGTCATATCTTGGTACAAGACAAGCAAAGCGGGCGCCAATTTTTAATTTTTGCGTTATAATCACGTCATCGAGTTACGGGATGAAATCATGATGCAGGACAAGATTTTTAAGAGTAGATTAAGGAATGACTGGTCTGCCTCGACATTTCTTGGTACGATAGGAGCAGCAGCGGGCGCCAACTCGTCATTTTGGCGTCACTATCACGTCATCGAGTTGCGGGATGAAACCGGTGCCAAATTAAAGGAGAAAAAAAGTCTTTTAAGAATATTTTGGTCTGACTGCGCATATCCTGGTAGAAACCCCCGGCAGACTAAAGTCTATAACAAAAAAATACATCATAATGTACAAATGAAAACCATATAAACACAGTATTTTACATTACATTGCCATATATATTACTTCGTATCGACTTTTAAGATGAATTAAGAGTTTAGGAAAAGTTTATTAACAGTATGTGAGAAAATGACTGATTCGACATAACTTGGTTTTTTGTTATAGATTTTAGTCTGCCGGAGGTTCCTACCAGGATAAGCGCAGGCAGACCAAAATATTCTTAAAAGACTTTATTTTACCTTTAATTTGGCACCGGTTTTATCCCGTAACTTGATGACGTGTTAGTGACGTCAAAATGACGACTTGGTGCCCGCTGCTGCTCATATCGTACCAAGAAATGTCGAAGCACACCAGTCATTCCTTAATCTGCTCTTAATAATCTTGTCCTACATGAAGATTTATGTTGTAACTCGATGACCTGATTATACCGCCAAAGTTAAGAATTGGCGCCCCGCTCTGTTCGTCTCGTACCAAGATATGACGAGGCAGACTGAAATATTCTTATTGTACTGATATGTGCCTTTAATGTGCCAAATTTTCAAGCCGTAACTCGATGACGTGATTATACCGCCAAAATTAAAAATTGGCGCTCCGCTCTGCTCATCTCCTACCAAAATATAACAAGGCAGACTGAAATATTCGTATTGTACTAATCCGTATGTTTAATGTGTCAAAATTTCAAGCCGTAACTCGATGACGGAATAATACTGTAAAAATAACGAATTGGCGCCCCGTTCTTCGCGCTTTGTACCAAGTTATGCCGAATCAGTCATTTTCTTGCGTACTGTTAATAATCTTTTCCTAAACCCTTAATTCATCTTGAAAGTTGATTCGAAGTAATATATATGGCAATGTAATGTAAAATATTACGTTTATAGGGTTTTAATTGTACATTATAACGTATTTTTTTGTTATAGATTTTAGTCTGCCTGGGGTTTCTACCAAGATATGCGCAGGCAGGCCAAAATTTTCTTAAAAGACTTTTTTTACCTTTAATTTGGCACCGGTTTCATCCGGTAACTCGATGACGGGATAGTAACGCCAAAATGACGAATTGGCGCCCGCTGCTGCGCCTATCGTACCAAGAAATGTCGAGGCAGACCAGTCATTCCATAATCTACTCTTAAAAATCTTGTCCTGCATCATGATTTCATCCCGTAACTCGATGACGTAGTCATTCGTGTCGCCGCCGCCCGGTCTATAACTGAGCTATTTCTCGTTCAGATTTTCCAGCACGCATATAAAACCAAATTTTTCATATTTCTGTCGCAGATAACTCTTTACCAAGCGGCATCTTCAAATATATCGTAAATAACTATCTAAACCTGCACCTTTGCTTCTCGGGAATACTTTCACGATATACAAACGCGTAAATTTTATAATGATTTTCATGTGACGTATAATTTGCTAATTTCCAGGTGGTCTCATAATTTCTTAACAGTCACCTTATTTACGTTTTAAAAAAATTAGACGATCTTAATAAAATGTAACTTAAATTTTAATCTAGCAATTATAACAGAAAACGTTCTACGATCAATTTTAAATACACGCACTAAAAATTTGCATTTTGTGTCTTCTTCTTGAGAAGTGCATCGATTTGTTAGTGGTCTTATAATTTCTTAACGCACTGTATAGAGCTTTTATGCATATGTTTACGGGGTCAAAAAGTGTGCCTTTTGGTAATATTTAGATTAAAATTTAACCGTATTCAACTTCAATTCATTGATTCTTTTTATAGTACCGATCTGAAAAATAACTGAAAATAAATATGGATTCAAACATGGCTTATTGTCGATTAATACGCTACAAATAAAAATACAGCAACAAACATAATTTTTCTGCTAGACTAATTTTATTAACACAAAAAAATATTAAATCTTTGAAGGACAATTCAATTAATAAAGTCATATTTAGTACTTTTGATAATGAATGCCATTATAATCTGTTCTTCAGTTTTATATGATAAGGAAAAACTATTATAATTACTCTTTGTACAAAAAAATATTGTTAACTTAGCAAAAAGTAAAGAAAACACAGAAAAATACAAGAATTATAAAAGTGCAGTCTTATTTGTTTAACCTTTATAGTTTAATTTTTCCCGCCTGTGACATGCATTATAAAACATAGAAGTGGTATAACGTACATTTAAAGCCATAGTAACAGCAAGTATAATAATCTCTAATTATAATTTCTGAATTCGTCTATCTCTCACTACTACAATAAAATCATAGAATATTTTGGCAAAAATACCTCCTTTATTTGCGTAGTAAGTTTCGCGCGCTTACATTTAGATAAAAGAAATATTATACAGTATTCTGACCAATATCTTATAATACCAAACTGTAAATATTATAGGTAAGTTAAACTTCTTACCAGTTCATTTTCACCGCAGCAATTCCTCCATGCTATAGACGAACCACATTAATTAATCCGTTTATGTGTTTGGCACATCTGCATTCTGCTAGAAAAATAATTTTTCTGTTAATTAAACTTCTGTATAAGGAAGTAATTATCACTCGTAAGGCGATGTGTATTTAGATTATGTATATTAAATATTAAATGTTACATATTAAGTGTTTAAAGAATAACATGTTACGCTGCACTTTTGGCAGCGATTTATTTTTACATCTTTTTACTACATTAAATGGAGAGCATAATGATAAAGAGCCAGCAGTGTCTTTTTAGTCCTGCACATTCAATCAAGTGATATCACTTGCACAACATCTGGAGAAAACAGTCATATATGATTTATTGTTAATTACCGTTCATTTTTGTATAAATACAATTTAGTCCTGATGTCGCAACACTGGAAAAATTATGAATTCGAATTGATTTATGGTCTAATTTTATTTGGATGAGAGTTCTGATATGTTATTGTACGGAATAATTAATGTTACTATTTACTAATTGCGTGATTTATTTATCATCTTATGTTGGTTATATTTCCAATATAACGTACATTTAAAACCATAATAACAACAAGTATAATCATCTCTAATTATAATAATTTGTATGACATATCTGAAGATTCTGAATTGGTCTATCCCTCTCTACTACAATAAAACCTACACTATGTAAGAAACAAAGAATGTTAGAATGTGGAATAAAAGAAGAATACGGGTGTTGCTAATTTAGCGAGGTTTTTTTAAATCCAAATATCCACTCTATTTCTGATTAGTACCGTTTGCCTTAATGAATCTGTTATTAAATAAAGTAAATATTACTATTCGAAAACAGTGTTTTTTTTTTAATCTCAAAAAAAGAAAAAAAAAAAATCCGATAAATTGGGAACACTGGAGAAGAGAGAGGATCACATCTTGATTTAAGAATTCGCGTCTTAAGTGTGATTTTTTGCTTCATAGGGCCAAAAATCAATCGCGTATTAAACATAATCGCATAACAACTGTTCGCGTATTAAACCGGATATTTTTGCATTAGCCATATGGACAATATTTAAGGGATCGAAAAAAATCTCCATATTAAGCGGGATTGCTTAATAACCGCGAGCATCTTAACAGGGTCCGACTGTATTTTTCTTGCATATATTTGTAAAAAAAAGAAATATTCTGAAAAAGTAACAGATGGATAAGAAATTTTAACCCATTATTGCTTGTCCTTTTTTTCTGTTTCGCGAAAACAACTTAAGCTCTCTGTAGACAGATATATTCTAAAGAAATTATGCTTTAATAAATATCTAAGAGGAAGGGTTAAAATGTACCAGCATCAATTCATGTAGAAAAATTTAAATTGTCTGAGGTTTATATGCATTTATGTGAAAATACATGAAAAGCTTAAGAGGCATCGAATAGCTGTAAATATATTGCTTTTCTCTCTTAAACTTTATATTTTAAAGCAATGGAATTGCGTAGACGTATCTGATAGCAGAAATAATAATGTTTCAGTCTCAAAGAAATGCAGTTCATAATACCATTCCGTCATCCTCGAAGCCATTAATATTAGAAAAATTAATTCAGAAAATGACAGCATTAATGTGTCATTATGGAGAATTTCTTTTTTGCAGAATTAGTTTAACATGTTTTACTATAATATGCAGAAGAAAAGGATTTATCCTAATGAATTCAACATTAATATTAATAAAAACCTAATATTATGGGAAACTAAAACATAATACGTGTACAGAAATTCTATTTTATGTTTTCTTTCACAATAAAATATATGTTTGTTCAGAAAACAAAACAAATAAAACTCATATTTTACTAAAAACAAACTGACTTCAATTAGATGTTTCTTAAATGTTTTTCGTGATATCAAACAAATAAGAAAGCGTTATGTTATAAGCTATGCGACAGTAAATAAATTAGTATCAAAGTTTTTAATTATACATTTTATTCTTTTCTATGATAATATATATATATATATATATATATTTGGAATTGGTTAATTTTGCAAAATTCTCTGCCTCTAACGGTTTGTTCAGCGTATTTTATGTCTTTGAAAAAACAATAATCATGCGTACGTTCATTCATACTCAGAATAACAGCATTTGTCATTAACAGCTCTAAAATTATTCGCACAAACAACTTGCTTAATCACTTTTACTCCCACTTCAGTGCTTATATGTAAATATTTTTGGAATTTATGATTTATAAGATGGTTCTATATCAATTGCAATCCTAATCATATTATTGCAGCACTAACATGATTGTGATGCACCTACGTAATCATCATCTAATGTACTTGACACACACCGATCATTAAGACTCTCATCTATCAAAATTATGCCTGTAATTAACCAGAACAACATTCACTACTAATTAAGACTCGATACTTCAAAATAATTAGTCGCTTGGATGCAATTATGTGCATGTTTCCTCAGAGTTAAATCTAATCGATCTGTAATGCCTCTGATTAAGTTAGTCAAATGGACCGGGAAATTCGTTTTAAATGAAATTATTCTACTGCACAAGAGTTTAGACAGCGTAATTTAGGAGGACAGAGTTCAAACTATAACATCATCAAGCACAATGGGATTTAGTTCTTTGTCAAACTTTGCTTAATTGAACGAGCTCAACAAATGAAAAATAAGATAATCATGTGATAGAATTTAATACTTAGCTAAAACATTAGCGTATGATACTTATCTAACAATTTATTTACCTATTAATAATTTATTTATTAACACAATAAATTTTTCTGCTTTAAATATATGGCTGCAACAGATTTGTAAATGTTTGATTTTATTAAACGTAATTTTACGCTGTTAATTTATCAGCCATTTGATTATTCTAAGATCACTCTTTTAAAAAAGAAGTTTTAAATGCTCAGTTGTGGGAAAAAAGTAAACACCCCTACTAACTCTGCAACTAATTATAATAGAAGAAAGTTACTGGTATCAATTAATTCGAAATAAAGTCTACTTTTAAATTATGTATAAAAAAGTTACTTAAGGCCCATCTACAACTCAAAACCTTTTAAAATATCTAGGAAGGGTGAGTTCGCGATTAGTGTCAAGCTAAGGACCCAGTATAAATATAAAATTGTTGTAATAAAATTTTTATATCAATAATGAAAGATAGAAATCTATTTTCTTACCTTTCTGGTAAAACAGACATACGCTGGTTTCCTTCTAACGTAGGCAACCTGTAATTTTTATTTAATAAATAGATGTGGCAAATTTTGAATAATATCATTTTCGAATAATCCAGATGTAGAGAAAAAACTATTTAATGCTTGAAAATATTCTGGGTTAGTTACAAGGATCCACACTCACACACTAAAAAAATATAAAGTAAAACATTAAATATTAATAAGATAAGAGTAATGACATCGAAAATCCAGTAGGAGACGCAAGTCTTCCATAGGACAAAGAGTTGACACACAAAAAACCGTGCGTCTTGACCTCGCAAAATCGGCCCTTCAAGTGAGAAGTAAAAAAAAGGGGCCCACATAAGTTAAAACAGAGTAAAAAAGTCTGGAAACAATAAAACTGCTTAACAAGCAAAAAAGTTCTAATTAAAGGAGTCTATATCGTCAGAAAAGTTCTCTGGTGCTGCGATCTATTGTCGCCTTTTCAAAACATAAGTCTCTGACACAATTGTTCATTAGTCCGTGATCTTACGAGAACTTCCCTCAGGGAAGTGTCGCCATCTTGGAACACATTTCACAACTGAAAATGAAGGCGTGTCGCACATGTCACAGGTAAATTGTCATTTCACAGGCGAGGCGGTGTTGGACATAAAACCACTTACGCTGAGACGTTTTCCAACAAAACCAGACACCCCCCCCCCCCAGAATTCCTCATAGGATTAACATTATCATGGGTCTTTTAGAGTGACTAGTGTAGGTTCTTAAGGCTTCAGTTCATCTGTCTGTACGTATGTCCGCGATCTAACACTATTAACACGTTGAGTGCCACGTCAATCACCGGTGACTGACACTGAGCTTTCCGTTCAGGCCACGACAGTCATCGGTGACTGACACTCATATGTACCTGCAATCTTATTTCGTAGCCCAAACGGAAAGACAGACAAAATAGACTTGGCATTCAACGTGTTAAATATTATTAGATTTCTTTGTACTAACCTTATGTATTGGTATACTCAAAAGTATCTGGATACATTTTGGACTATGGGCGAAAATTTTTTTGAAGTAATATTAATGATACACTATTTTAAACATTGCAAAATTTATATACAATATTACTATAATATGTTTCACTTCTCACTTATCATTTATTGTTCATTTCCAGAGATACACAAAAAAAAAAATCGATTAGATATTTAATCCTCTAAGAACATAAATTGCAAGAAGTAGTATGCGTTTTCTCATTTAACTACAGACGTGTGAAAATTATTAGAATAATTGTGATTTTTTCAGTTTTTCTTGATTAATATTGTATATACTTGCAATGTTTCATGAAAGGTAATTTGTTTTGTTGATCCTGTCAATTTTTCACTCCTTTAGAGTAGTTTTGGGTACATAATTTTGTTAAATGTTGCCATATTTTAAAAAGAAAAATGTTTGATTCAAAGTAATCAAATTGTTTGCATTGCATAAAGAATTTGTTTGATTAACAAACGAATTAAAAAAAATTAAAATCGTCTGCTTGCTGTGCTAGTATTTTCTTTCTTTTCTTGAGTTGGCATCAGTATTATGTTATTCTGAAAACAAACTTTTTCGCAATTTGATCAGTTTATACTAATTGGTATCTTTTTTTCGCTTGTCAAAGGATTATTGCGTGATTATGGGTAAAGCAAGTGATATTTCTCCTAGAAAACTAGCTGTGGTAAAGTGTCTCATCCAAGAAGATCCCTATACACAGTACGAAATCGCTAATAAAAGGAAAAATTTCTCAAGCATCTGTGTGTAGAATAAAAAAAAAATCTTTGGACTCCAAATGTGAATTTGAAAATTCTAGAGTAGGGAAATGCGGAAGGAAAAGTAATTTTACTGCAAAAACAGAAAGGAAATTAATTCAAATTGCTAAAGCTAACAGAAAAGCAACTAGTCATGAACTAAAAATATCTTTACAAGCGTATGGCGTAAATGTATGTGATTCTTCTATCCGTAGAAAGCTCATCTCAGCTGGACTCAGTGCTCATCGTCCTCGAAAAAAGGCTAAAATCACATCTGCTATGGCAAAGAAGAGACTTGCTTGGGCAAAAGTTGTGCAAGAACAATTCGGAAATGACTGGAGCAAGGTGAGAAATATTAATTTTCCTTTAATTAATCAGTTGAATTTAAGTTGTTCATTTCTATTCCTGAAATCATGTTTTTTGCATACTGACTAAAAATGCAGAGCTGTTTATAAATTTGATGAAAAATTTTTTATAAGAATATTTCTCTACAAATTACATACATTAAAGTACGTTTTATCTTTTAGGTATGTTTTTCCGATGAATTAATATTTGCGATATCAGAAGAAAGTAGTCATGTCAGGAGAAGTACCAGTGAAGCATTTTCCCCTAATTGCGTAGCACAAACGGTTAAACATCCTACTAAAGTAATGGTTTGGAGCGTGATGTCTGCTCAGGGTACTGGACGTTTATACATTGTAGAAGGCATGATCGACCAGCATCAGTATAAAAAAGTGCTTGAACAAAGACCAATTGCACAATTAAAAGACAGGTTTCCAAATGGAGACTTCATATTCATGCATGATGGAGCTCCATGCCATAAAGCTTCATCTGTGACCACATATTTGGATGTAAAAAATATAAAAACACTTCCATGGCCTGGAAACAGTCCAGATATGAACCCCATAGAGAATCTTTGGGCCATTGTAAAGAAAAAATTAAAGAAATGCAACACGACAAACAAGAGTGGTCTGACTCATCCAAATTTGGCACCATGACAACGAAATACAAATTAATTGCCAAAAACTCATACAAAGTATGCCAAAGCGTATTGAATCCTTAATAAAAAATAAGGGAATGCACACTAAATATTAAATATATCGGTATTTTTTAAATAATGTATTATTTCTTTAATATAACAAGATTTTATTGTAAATTTCACATATTCAAATATTCTAATATTTCAAATATTTTAATAATTTTCACACATCTCTAAATCTCAATACAGTCGTGGAAAAAAAAAAGTAAACACCCCTTACTAACTCTGAAATTAATTATAATAGAAGAAAGTTACTGGTATCAATCAATTCGAAATAAAGTCTACTTTTAAATTATGTATATAAAATTTACTTAGGGGGCATCTACAATTCAGAACCAGACCAAACATTCTTTTTTTCAACTGCAACACCCAATTTTTACAATATATTTTAAATCTTTGGTTCAAACTATGCCTAGAAGCGAAATTTCAAGTCATTTGGAGGATAAGTTTTTGTATTATAAACTTTCAAAATTTAGAGCTTCTACTGTCAAATTACATTTTCATATTTTCATTAATATCTCCTGAAATTATAATCCTAATGTGATAACTTTTTGTGTGGTTATAATACTAGAAAACCCAAACATAAATACATTGAATTTTTAATTTTAAAAATTTTATAATATGAATTATGAAATTAAAATTTGAAAAAAAATATTAATTTCAACCTACAGCTGTTTTGGTAGATTTATATTTATTATGCCCTGCTTTAAGCGAATTCTCAATTTAAATTTTTTCTTTCAAGAAGTTTTCTAATTATCATTAGAAAACGTCATAATGATGGTTTAAGGGACCGTGATTGATGTGCAGAAAAGCATAATTTGAAAAAATATATTTAACTCGTTTTATTAAAATATTTGGGAACATATTAAGCGAGTGAAATGGTCCTATCAAAGACTTTTAAGATACATAGACCGACAATTCCTATTCAAAAGCATGAGAAATCATGGCAGCCATCTGAAATAAATTGAAACACCAGGACCGCGAGATTTGTACGTCAGCTGTGAATTATTTACCATAAAGTGCTATGGCTAGAATGACCTTTAAAAAATAATTTTTATCAATATAAATGAAGTTTATGGCATATTTTTTACATGAAGCTATTTTTTATATCAAAATATGCGTTATTATTGAATGTTCAGAAATAAAGTTAAATAAGGCGATTTATTAATAATTTTATAGATGGTATGTTTGAAAAAGAGTGTCTAATTTTAACATGCCTTATACACCGAAATAAGGGAGAAATTTATATGGAAACAAATTGTTAAAAATTATAAATCCATCTTTTTTTAAGTTTGACTTACAAAATTAACTGGTAGGGAAGTTTAGATTAAAGGTAGCAACTGTAAAATAATATAGTAGTTTACAAAATTTTAAATTACCTGTAAAGAAATCTGTGTATTTAAAGCTAATTTTTATGCAAAAAGGTAATTAAAAAATGCATATTAACGAAAGTAACACTATATTTTTATCCTCGGAGGATATTTATTGAAATACTTACTTGCTATGCGAAAAAAACAAACAAATTAATGAATAATAAAGTTTTTTTTTTTTTTTTTTAAAGGCCTAAATAAATTAGGGTAGACTAATACTTAATGATCCGCAATAAAAAAATACTCTGATAAAAGCGTTTTCTTAGGTAAATTAAAATATAAAACATATGTACTGCCGTACATCAGCTGTGATAACAAATCCTCAGTTAAACTGACAGTTTGACGGTCTATGTATCTTAAAAGTCATTGGGTCCTATTGGCGAATCATAATACGTTAATAGAAATGGCATAGTCATTCTGTAGCATTTCAGGAATCAAGTACCGAAATTCAATTTGGATATAGCCCAAAACTAATCGTACGAATTTCATGAAAATTCGGATTTAGGCTAATTGAAGGATGTAGAATTTATTTTTGGTGTCAAATTTTGCTATTGCTATTGAAAAAACAAAGTTTGGGTTTATTTTGATATGTAGATAGCTCCTTGAGAAAATTTCATATACATCATTTAAAAGTAGACTTTATTTCCAATTGTTTGGTACCTGTAATTTTCTGCTACGACAATTTATTGCAGAGTTAACAGGGAGTGTTTACTTTTTTTTCCTCCACAACTGTACAATAAAACCTGCGAAATCGAATTCGTCAGGGGCTGGAAATTTTTTTTTTTTTTTGCAGGCTTAATTGTAGGGTCCTATAGTCGGAGGCGTAACTACATTATGTTTTTTTCTGTTTAAGACAGGATTTTGGTATAGACAGGTTCCATTTTCGCGGGTTTTAATTTATAAGAATATTTAAGACATAACTCAAATAGCATGATAGACATAACTCAAATAACATGATAGACATAACTCAAATAGCATGATGTAGAAGGAATTCAACCTATAACATCATGAAGTACAATAGGATCCAGTTCTTTGTTAAACATTGCTTAAATCAACACACAATGCAAACGAAAAATAAATATATTATAGGATAAAGTTTAATAAATAACTAATACATTTAATTCATTAATACAATAAAAGTACTTACTTTTAATACATGACTGAAGTATATTTTTAAACGTTTCAATTGATTAAAAATAATTTTATAGTGTTAATTTATCTTTGTTTACTCTTACATTCTTTCTTTTCTACAAAGGCATTTTCGAAAGTGCCTTTACACAATCTACAAGAATCAAGCACAAGAATCTTTAAGAAATGCAGTTTAGATAGCGAAATTTAGAAGGACAGAGTTCAAACTATAGATAAAACGGGATAGGTCTTTTTTTTTTTTTTTTTTTTTTTTTTTTTTTTTTTACTACATTGATTAAAATTTACAGCAAATATATCAATATTTAGAGGGTATGATTTCATGTTTCATCCCTAATTTTATCTTTCATTTTTTTATTATTTATTAATTAACATTTTACTATGCTTAGCAATGAATAATTGTTAAAATTTCAGAATTTCAATGCAAACTTTTAAATGGAAAGCAGAATATTTAGTGATTATTCCAGTAAACATAGGCTTTATAACTGTAGTCTATGACACTCGGAAAAGGCAGACAAACATATTGGTACCACATTTATTAACATTTATTCACCCATTCTCATTTTATGTGGGAACAAGCGGATATTATGAACTCCTCAATCAAAAACTTTAACATCCTTTTCTGAGAGCAGTCGGGTAGTTTTAAAATGCAAATCACTAACTGACATAGAAATTTAAAAAGCAAAATAATTTCCAAGAACTTTTCATTTATAACCAGTCATCAAAAATAAAATAAATAGAAAAATGTAATATCTGTCGCACTTGAAATTCACTTATGAAAGCACTTACTCATTTCGCTTCTTGCCCCACCAGTGGCCGAGAGGTTCTGCTTTCGAAGCTGGTAGACGGGAGGTGCTGGGTTCGAACCCAATCGCGCCCGTCGGCCTAATCGTTCGGAGTTTTCGTGGTTTTCCTCGAGCCGTGGATTTTCCATGCGTAAATACGGATTAGGATCCCTTAGAAAGACCCCCACGGAGGGCAATTCTCCTCTGGGCCTATATCCCTCGTGTAGATAATTGGCCGTCAAAAATCAACCCAACCCATTTCGCTTCTTTCTCCCACTTGCGACAATGTGCCTAGAACCACAGTGGTTAGAAAAATTACGTCATCTAAAACTATCAGTTTAATGTTCGTACATCCAAAAAAAAAAAAAAAATAGCAGTATTTAAAGACACTTCATTTTTTAACTAAAGATCATTAGTAGTGAGGGAGCACATTCACAAACCATTAATGAGATAGCTAATACTCAGCACGCATAAAAAAATAAATAAAACTTACCCTAATCTTCTAATTAGAGTATAAAATTAACTTTCTGATAAACCAGCATTTTACTAAGAAAATATTTAGTAATAATCTCCCCACCCTTTTCCCAAATTAATGAGCTAAAATAAGTTTGTGATGATAACAAAATGAAAATATTCAGTGGCACATACCCAACATGATTATTCAATGTTTCTGTTAAGTTACAGTGATTAAAAAATGATGCAAATCATTAAACAACTGAGATAACTTTAAAAATTAAAGTAGTTTCCAAGCACATCTTTCTTATAATGCTTACGTCAAAAAGAAATATAGAGAAAAATGTGGTTTATGTTACATTTATGAAAGTACTTTCTCTCTCTGGCGACTATGTGCCTAGAATAAACAAATGGTTATAAAAATCACTTCAACCAGAATCTAAAACTATCAGATTAATATTAGTACATAAAAAAATAGCAGTATTTAAAAATACTTTTCATTTTTTTTTAAACTAAAGATCATTTGTAGTAAGAGATCACATTCACAAACCATTGATGAGATAGCTAATGTATAAAAAATGAATAAGATTTTTCCTAATCTTCTAATTTGTAAAGTACATTTATTTTCTGATAAAACAGCCTTTTAATAAGAATATATTTAGAAATTACTCCCCGACCCACTTCCCAAACTAATGAGCTAAAATATGTTTGTGATGATAACAAGTATGAAAATATTCAATTGCACAAAATAAACATGATTATTCGAAATTTATATTAAGTTACAGTGATTAAAAAATGACGAAAATCATTAAACAGCTGAGATAACTTTAAAAATTAAAGTAGTTTCCAAACACATCTTACTTATAATGCTTACGTCAAAAAGAAATATAGTGAAGAGTGTGACTTCTGTTACACTTATGAAAGTATTTTCTCATTTCGCTTCTTACTTTCTGTTGCTACAATGCTCCTAGAATAAGCCACACTGGTTAACAAAATTAAGTCATCTAAAACTATCCTATTAATGTTAGTGTATACAAAAATAAACAGCAGTATTTAAAGACACTTCATTTTTTAAAACTAAAGATCATTAGTAGTGAGAAAGTACATTCACAGACCATTAATGAGACAGTTAATGCTTTGCACGTATAAATAAAACTTTTCCCAATTTTCTAATGAGAGCGTAAAATACATTTTCTGATAAATCAACATTTTGGTAATAAAATATTTAGAAATAGTCCCTACCTCTTTACCAAGCTAATGAGCTAAAATAAGTTTGTGATGATAACAAATATGAAAATATTCAATGACTCAAAACAAACATGATTATTCAAAACTTCTGTTAAGTTACAGTGATTAAGAAGTAATGCAAATCATTAAATAACTAAGATAACGTAAAAATTAAAGTATTGTCCAAGCACCTTCTACTTATAACCTTTACGTCAAAAAAGAAATATAGGGGAAAATGTTGTTTATGTTAAACTTATGAAAGTATTGTCTCATTTCCCTTCTTTATCTCTCATGTGACAATGTGCCTAGAATAAACCACACTGGTTAGCATAATTACGTCGTCTAAAACTATCAGATTAATATTAGTACATAAAAAAAATAACAGTATTTAAAGACACTTTTCATTTTTTTAAACTAAAGATCATTAGTAGAGAACCATTCACAAACATCATTAAACATTCGTTTAATGAGATAGCTAATTCTTAGCACGCATAAAAAATAAATAAAAATTAACCTAATCAACTGTTTAGAAAGTAAGATACATTTGCGACAGATCAGCATTTTGGTAATAAAATATTTAGAAATACCTTCCTCACCGGCCCTCTCAAACTAATGAGCTAAAACAACTTTGTGATGATAACAAATAAGAAAATAATTATTGTCGCAAAACAAACACCATTATTCAAAACATCTGTTAATTTTAAGTAATTAAAATGATGCAATCATAAAATAAGTGAGATAAATTTTAAAATTAAAATAGTTTCTAAGAAAAACTAAGTAATTTGTAATCTTTGCCCAAAAATTAAATGTATAGAATATGGTTTTTGTTACACGTGAACTTCACTTACGAATGCATTTGTTCATAACCCTTTCTCTCTCTCTTGGGACATTATGCATAGAATTTTTATTGGATAATTATTACTATCATGCCAAACAAAACTCATATTATCAGATAACGTTAGTACATCAAACCCCCCATATACCGAATAGATGGCACCTCAATTTAGCGTATAGTTTTCATTCGCCAACACAAATATTACTTGCATATTTTTTACCTCTAAATAACGGACACAACCACATACTGGACAAATTCGTCGGTTCCGACATATCCTTTATATAGAAGCTTTACTGCATATCCAACAGGAAACAGTAGCATTGAAAAACACTACTTATCTTTTAAATAAACATATTTATTAATAAAAGCAGGTTAAAAAAAAACAATAACCGGAAAGCTAATGTTTAGTGCGCATAAAAATTAAATAAAACTAAGTCTAATATCCTAATAAAAGGGAAAAAGAAATTCGCCGAAATTTCAGCCTTTTTCTAAGAAAATATTTACAAATAATTTCTCCCTCATATTAAAGAGTTAAAACAAATTTGATGTTAACAAATATGAAAATAATCAAATATTAAAAACAAACACGACTAATCAAAACTTCTGCTAACCTCCAATAATTAAAAGAATAAAAATAACTAAATAAATGAGGTAACTTAAAAAAAATTTCAAAGCACTTCTTGTTTTTAATCATTCGGCAAAAACGAAATAATTAGAAAAATGTAATTCCTGTCACACTCGAAATTCACTTATGATGGCATTTGTTCATTTCGATTTTCTTTCCTTTATGACAATATGCGTAGACTTTTTACTGGATAAGTGAAAAATCGCTCCAACCAAATCCAAAACTATCAAATTAATGTTAGTATATCCAAAAAGGAACAGTAGCATTTAAAAACACTATTAATTTTAAAAATAAGCATGATAATTAATGATTTCACTTTATAAAAACATTAATAAGCTTACTAATGCTTAGCACGCATAAAAAATAAGTAAAGCTGAGCATAGTATCCTAATTAGAAAAGTTCACCGAAAAAATCCACATTTCGATAAGAAAACATTTAGAAATAATTTCTCCCGTAGACTAATGAATTAAAGCAAATTTTTGATGATAACAATTATGAAATTTATCAATGATTCAAAACAAACATGATTAATCAAAACGCCTGTTTAGTTACAGTAATTTTAAAAAATGCAAATCAATAAATAACTGAGATAATTTTAAACAGAAAAATAATTTCTAAGTAAAATTGAGCATAGTATCCTAAATTAGAATGCAAAATAAGTTCACCGACAGAATCCACATTTCGATAAGAAAACATTTAGAAATAATTTCTCACGTAAACTAATGAATTAGAACAAATTTTTTATGATAACAATTATGAAAATAATGGATGATTCAAAACAAACATGCTAATCAAAACTCCTGTTTAGTTATAGTAATTTTAAAGAATGCAAATCAATAAATAACTGAGATATCTTAAAACTGAAAAATAATTTCTAAGTAAAACTGAGCATAATATCCTAATTAAAAAAAAAACAAAATAGTTTCACCGAAAAAAATCCCCATTTCGATAAGAAAACATTTAGAAATAATTTCTCACGTAGACTAATGAATTAAAACAAATTTTTGATGCTAACAATTATGAAAATAATTAATGATTCAAAACAAACATGATTAATCAAAACGCCAGTTTAGTTATAGCAATTTTTAAAAATGCAAATCAATAAATAACTCGGATAACTTTAAAAAGATAAATAATTTCTAAGCACTTCTCATTTATAATCACTTCCCAGAAATGAAATCAATAGAAAAATGTGATTTCTGTCACTTGAAATTCACTTATAAAGGCACTTGTTCATTTCGCTTCTAGTAAAAGCTGAAACTGCAATCAATAAATTTAATCTTCATATTAAAGAAAGGCTGGAAGAAATAAATGCAGATAACTACGAAAAGGCCAGCCCTTATTTGTTTCAATACCGGAATGGGTTTATTTTTGAATAATATTCAAATGACTTTTCATGGAGCTCTTAAGGAAATGTTATTAAGTCCGTTATTTTAAAGCAAGTATCTCAAAAGATTTCTCCTTTATGAAAATATTAAAATTAATAACTATTCTATGGCAGTTCCAATATTATTTGAAGTGCCTTCGTTTGTTTTTGATGTTTTAAATTCTTGTTGTTTTAGTGAATGTACGTGATTGATTTAAAAGAATGTATATTATTTATTGATTATAGCTGTGCTCTAATTCTTTTTTCCAAAAATGATGTCAATGAAATTAATTTTTACCCAATAATGTTTCCAGAGATAGTTAAAGAAAGTCAGATAGTATTTTGAATAAATTTAAAAATAAAACTATTGTAACTCTTGAAACACTTCCGTACTTTTAATATCTTATTAGTGAAATTTCGCAATTTTTATGAAAGAAAAGAAAGTCAAGAAGAAACAAATGAAGATAACTAAGAAAAGGCCAGATCTTATTTATTTTGTTATCGGAATGGTATTTTATTTTTAATAATATTCAAGTGACTTTTCACGGAGCTCTAAAGCAAATGTTATTTACTCCAGTATTTTATAGCAAGCTTCTCAAGTGATTTCTCCATTATGAAAAAATTAAAATTAATAACTTTTCTATGACATTTCCAATATTATTTGAAGAGACTTTGTTTGGTTTTGATGTTTTAAATTACATTTGTTGTAGTGAATAATCGTTTCCCAAAAAGGATTTCGATAGCATTCATTTTTACCCAATAACGTTTCCAGAGATAGTTAAAGAAAGTCACACAGTATTTTGAAGAAGTCTAAAATTAAAACCATTGTAACTCTAGAAAAACTTCATTACTTTTAATATTTTATTGGTGATATTTCGGAATTTTTATTAAAGAAAGTTGGGAGGAAATAAATGCACAGCTAAAAAGCCAGACCTTTTTTGTTTCGTTACCTGAATGTGTTTGTTTTTTGGAAAATATTCAAATGACTTTTCACGGAACTCTTGAGGAAATGTTATTAAGTCCGTTATTTTAAAACAAGCCTCTCAAGCGATTTCTCTTTTATGAAAATATTAAAATTAATGACTTTTCTATGACAATTCCAATGTTATTTGAAGTGTCTTCGTTCGTTTTTGATGTTTTAAAGTCTGGTTATTTTAGTGAATAAACGTGATTGGTTTAAGAGAATGCATTTTATTTATTGATTATAACTGTGTTCTTATTCTTTTTCCCAAAAATGATTTCGATTAAATTATTTTTTACCCAATAATGTTTCCAGAGAAAATTAAATGAAAGTCACATACTATTTTGAAGAAGTTAAAAATAAAACCATTGTAACTCTTAAAAAACTCCCGTAATTTTAATATCTTATTAGTGAAATTTCGTAATTTTTATTAAAGACGTCGGGAAGAAACAAATGAAGATATCTAGGTAAAGTTCAGATATTATTTGTTTCATTACTGGAATGGGTTTATTTTTGAATAATATTCAAATGAATTTTCACGGAGCTCTTAAGAAAATGTTTATTAAGTCCGTTATTTTAAAGCAAGCATTTCAAGTGATTTCTCTATTATGAAAATAATTAAAATTAGTAACTTTTCTATGATATTTCCAATATTATTTGAAGTGACTTCGTTTATTTTTTAATATTTAAATTCCTGTTGTTTTACTGAATAAACGTGATTGATTTAAGAAAATGCATTTTATTTATTCATTATAACTGTGTTCCTATTCTGTTCCTGCCCCACCAATGGGCAAGAGCTTCTGCTCTCGAAGCTGGATATGGGAGGTGCTGGGTTCGATCCCAATCGAGCCCGTCGGCCTAATCGTTCGGTGTTTTCGTGGTTTTCTTCGAACCCTGGATTTCCAAGCGTAAATACGTATTAGGTTCCCTTAGAAAGACACCCCTCCCCACGAAGGGCATTCGCCCCCCCCCCCCCTCGGCCTATATCCTTCGAGTAGATAATTAGCCGTCAAAAATCAACCGATTCTGTTTCCCAAAAAGAACTTCGATGGCATTCATTCTTTCCCAACAATGTTTCCAGAGGTAGTTAAAGAATGCCACACGGTACTTTGAAGAAGTCTAAAAATAAAAGCATTCTAACTCTTGAAAAACTTCACTACTTTTAATATTTTATTGGATATATTTCGCAATTGTTATTAAAGAAAGTCAGGAAGAAATAAATGCAGATAGCTACAAAAAAGCCAGACCTTTTCTTTCTTTCTTTCTTTTTTTTTTTTTTTTTTTTTTTTTTTTTTTTTTTTTTTTTTGTTTCGTTATAAGAATTGATTTATTTTTGTATTTTTGAATAATATTTAAATGATTTTTCGTGGAGCTCTTAAGGAAATATTATTAACTCCATTATTTTAAAGCAAACATCTCAAGTGATCTTTTTTGAAAATATTAAAATTAATAACTTTTCTATGACAGTTTCAATATTATTTTAAGTGACTCTGTTTGTTATTCACGTTTAAATTCTTATTGTTTTAGTGAATAAACGGGATTGAATTAAGATAATGCATTTTATTTATTGATTATAGCTGTTTTCTTATTGTTTTTATCAAAAATTATTTCGATGGCATTCATTTTTATCCAATAATATTTCCAGAGAGAGTTAAAAGAAAGTCACATAGTATTTTGAAGAAGTTTAAAAATAAAACCATTGTAACTCTTGAAAAACACTTTTAATATTTTATTTAGTAACTTTTTGCAATTTTTATTTCATCAGTTTAAAACTCCGCGTTGTGATGATATTTATATCATTCATTTGTCATTTTAAGAACAAGTAAATTAATCTCTTTCGTTATATTTCTTTCGCTTTATGTCTTAATTCCTAAAACATAATGGAATTGATTAATATTAAATATACATCATTAAATTAAATGAGTAGATATAGCCTTTTTTTCTAAGATTGAACAACAAAACGTTTAAATAAGAAAACATCGCCCTTTTAAATAGAAGCCATTATGGATTTTCAATCATATTTGCCTTAGGTCTATCCATTAAGCAGTTTCTGCATTAGAGTTACTATAAGGAAATATTAGTTTGTGGCTTTGAACTATTCTGACTTACCAGCAGTCAGGCATACAGGCTTTCAACTAATGCAAACTGGACCTACATGTTTACCACTGTGTTAGTACTACCTTTAGAGTAATTACTATAGAAACCAGATCCCATTGGTTCACAGACAGTTATTACGAAGTATTTCTCACAAATACATTCCGCTCCTACAGCGTATGTTATTTTGAGGAACAGCCATTTAGTGTAAGTGTCAAATGCTTCAAATAAGGCAAAAGACGCCTAATTTAACTAAACAAGACATGATGTCCCATTATATAAAAATATGAAAGAAAAAAAGAATAGTTACACAGATTACAACGACATTTATACATAGGTTCTTCGCACATTTTTGAATGATTTTGACGTAGTGTAAAAAGTATTCATCTGTTTCAATTTTTTTTTCTGCTGTGTAATCGATAATTTAGTTTGCTTTAATTTACAAAATGGCGAATGTGTATAAGTTGCGGATGGCAGAGTAAATTTTCCACTGTCCGAAGAGCTATTACGTTATTAAAAAATGGTAGAAAAAGCACAGAATTAAAATTTCTAAAGGTAAAATTGAAGAAAATAAAAAAGTCCTCAATCATTGCTATTAACATAAAAAAGAATTATATAATAGAGAAAGAATAAAAGAATATCCCAAAAAGAAGCAAACTTCTGCGAATATTTCGAAGGTAAGAGCTTCAGATCTAAAATAAATTCCAATAACTCAAAGAACTGTCTGTTATCAATAATAATAATAAAAAAAAACGCGATATCAATAGTAAATAAAATAGTAACCCTGATCTAAATCTAGAATAAAAGCCATCAGATAGAACATTTAAAAGATAACGACTTTTTTTAAAACCTCAGATATGCCGTAATAAAGTCATTTAATAAGGTTATTCACACATTTCTTGTATGATTCTTTAAAAACTCATCAGATAATCATCGTAAAATTGGAATTTAAGAAATTGAAAGAAAATATAAAGATACGATTTCGTGTATTTTCTTATGCAATGTACCGGGTGTCTCAAAAAGGACTGACTGATTTTAAAATTTAATAACTTACAAACGGTGACAGATATTAAAAAAATTCTTGCAGCAGGGTTATGCATAAAGTCAAAAGTTTTGTTACAGTGATTTTCGATTTTAGTTCGAATTACAAAGAATAGATGGCGCTGCGATCAATAGAGGCTAAATTCAGGCTCGATTTTTGGTACTTCGTGGCCCGGTTAATACATTTCTATCTCCTTTTTCTGCATGGAACAACAGAAAGGACCAAAAATCGAGCCTGTATTTAGCGACTATTGCTTACAGCGCCATCTATTGTTTGTAATTCGAACTAAAATCGAAAATCACTGTAATAAAACTTTTGACTTTATGCATAACCCTCCTGCAAGAATTTTTTCAATATCTGTCACCGTTTGGAAGTTATTGAATTTTAAAATCAGTCAGTCCTTTTTGGGACACCCGGTATCTGGTACAGTTCAACTCAACTTGATATTAATATGTTCAACAAATGAAAGTCTGTCATTTTGATGACAATTTTTACGCTGTTAAAAATTTGCAGCAACCTGTTTAGTTATTCGACCGTTCTTTAGAGAAAACGGTTACATAAATATAACAAGTACTAAAAATGTGCCCCATTAGCAGTGATGCATGCTTCACATCGGTGCCGCTTGGAATCGCGAACAAGTTCCAATAGGCCCCGTACCATGGCCACCGCGATCCCCGGACCTAAACCCCCTAGATCTCCACCTCT
The DNA here is from genome assembly GCA_963932465.1 of Maratus speciosus. Taxonomy (NCBI): domain Eukaryota; kingdom Metazoa; phylum Arthropoda; class Arachnida; order Araneae; family Salticidae; genus Maratus; species Maratus speciosus. Next base: position 178,012,340 of record OZ010786.1, read on the forward strand.
GGGGATATCTTAAGTCTCTGGGTGTACGAGACACCAATTCCATCGGCCATGGACCTCATGACACGGATCGCTGAAGCCGCGGCACTTCTCCGGGAGACTCCTGCCCAAATGGAACGTGTTCGCGATTCCATGCGGCGCCAATGTGAAGCATGCATCACGGCTAATGGGGGCAAAAACCAATTCTTGCTCCTCAGGATCTGACACACTTACACGTGCCGTCTGGACATGAACTAGTGAACCACCCTGTATATATAAATATATGTATCTGATCTTTGTCATGCTGCAACTCTCGTATTTATAAATCAATTTGGATGTAACTTAGATGTGCATGGTGCATACCAATATCTCGATCGAGTTCGTTGGCCAGCTTCATCCGCCATATTGTTTCAAAATGGCGGAAATTATTTTATTTTAATTTTAAAATTTAAAATGAGGTATAAAAAAATATTAAATTGAATAAGATATATATATTTTTTTTTTTTAGTGTTTCGCCTTCATACAAGGATTCCGGAGTATTTTTTTTTTCGCCTTTATCTTAAGCAAAAAAGAAAAAAATCATCCGTCAAGCATAGATTATGAAACACTTTCCAACACATTTAGAAAAATGCAACAAAACTACACCGTTTAATAAGTTAAAACGGAATTATTTCACAGATTTTTAATAAATAAGAATTGTTGATCTTTTATTTATTTATTTATTTATTTGTGTGTGTGTGTGTGTGTGTGTGTGTGCATGAATGTTTTGCAGAAATTCGGTGAAGGTGAGTGGGAATAAAGAGATCCATAATTGTCAATCTCTGATAGAGGTTTCTAACTGTCTAGCCTCCAGTTTATAAATCAAAAGGCCTGTTTGCGACTTGGAGTGACATTTCTGGTATCAATAGAACATTTTTCATTTGTATACTAGCTGACCGCCCGTCGATTTATATATATATATATATGAATCTCTCAAAATGAAATTCTGGGATGGGTCCACACTGTCTTTCGCTGCGTAGACCAGGAGTGCTAACCACTAAAAACCTCCATTTAAATTTACCTCTTCCAAAATGAAACTCCGACACGGGCCCCCGCTGCCTACGTCCATGCGTAGCAGGCGTACCAGCTGCGTACCAGCTGCGCACACGCTGGAAAATCTGAAGAGAATCATAAGATGAGTTGAAAGAGAAATTTTTCGCATAAATCGGTTACATGAAGCCAAAGATAAAAACGTCCCCTGATGGTGGAAGGTAGAACTAAAAACTGCAAGACCGAAATCCAAGTGGAATGGGCGAAGCCCAATTGAAATTGAGTCCATAGAATCCGAGATAATAATGTACCTCCTGCACTGGAAGGTGGAGCTAAAAACTGCAAGAAAATCGTAAGCTAAGTTGAATAAATCTATTCCCGATTAAATCTGGCCCATAGAATCCGAGAAAAGCATGCGCCGTTAATGTTCGATAATTATGATAAAAGAAGTCTATATTTTGGAAAGCATACTTTTAAATGTAAATAAAGAGGAGAAATCCTTTTGGGCGAACTCTTAACTCATATCACTGGACTCAGCATACTAATATTTGTCGATTAAATTGGTAAAATGCTTTTAAATTATGTATTTAGCAGTAGACAGGTGGACAAACGTTTAATAATTAAGTCGATTGTCCACAAGTCATATAATCTCTGATCCATCGATTTTCGGAAATTAAATGGAGGGGTCGGCTGGAAAAAGATTTTTTTTAATTTCGGTTTTTAATGAATGTTCGACTTGTATGGTTCTTTCTCCGATTTTTTGTATTGTCTCTGACAGTTTTTTGAAAACAATTTCAAAAATTTTATACACAAGTGTAAAATACTTTCTACATGTGCTCTGAAATTTTCAAATCGATATCTTAATTTTCGCTGATTAGTGAAAATTCTTAATTTCTTCCATTTCGGCTGTGGAATCAGGTTCAGACGTGAACGCGACTTTTCCATTTTGTGGAAAAAATGCGTTTTTTTTATGAGTTCTTAATTAATATTCTCGACTCACTATAAAAAAAAATTAGAAATCTGAACTTCATGTATATCAGGACCTGCCTTTGACTACCCTCACACAAATTTTTAGATTTGCACGTGCGTTAGATATTTCTAGCCATATCCGTCGCACAAATATACACATATATTGGTTTTCACCCTGATTTTTGCGTTCTTCATTCCATATGAATATTTCGTGTAATATGGGGGCTTCTGTGAACCAATGGAAAGTGGATTTAGCAGGAAGAATAACGAGTAAAGATATTATTTCTTCTTTATTTCAAATTCCATTTTTCCGTCGAATTGGCAATTAGAAAAGCCAAATAACAAAATGGGGACGACCTATCCCCAAATTTTCCCTTCTTAAATTGCATAAAAAACAAAGTAGGATTTTTCAGTCTTCCCAGTACGACCAGTACAAATGGCTATTTTCGTCGTTTTAAACATCAAATATATTTGATATATACTTAAATTCAGCGCATATGCATTAGACAAAATTATATCTATATCTATGTAAGGAATAACTGGGACATTAATGGAAGAACTGAATATGACTTGGGAATCTCTTTGTGGACTGAACACATTTATTTCGTCGCAGCATCTTACAATCATGTTCGCAAATTCGTTCGGACGTCTCACGAACCATTTACGTCAATTTCGTGACCTACATAATCTTAGGTTGTGCAGGCATCTCAAATGGGTAAAATCTAATCTTTCTGTGCGCGTTCTTTCTAATATGTTGGCAATATTTGCCAACAAGGGTCGAAAGTATCATGTGGAAAGAACATTTAGATTAATTGGTTAATTATTTCTTGATTGACAAGTGGTCAAGATCCGAAAAATTCCCGGGATCTGTGACGTACAAGGTTTTAACCACAAACGAAGGAGAATTGTCCAAACTTCTGCATTTTCTATCATAAGTTACTTTCTGAATATGGTGAACGTAATAAATGATGTGCTGGGAAACAAAGTTACCAGGGGCAAAACGGATTTTTGAATACAAGATTTAAAGTTATGTAAAAGAAATTAAAGTATTAAATTTAAATTTTGGAAATTTAATTTATTTTAATTTTGAATTTTAAAAGGATTTTAATTCTTATCCTTATCATCTAGATATATAGTATGTATCTCTCTACATAAATATCTAATCATTATCATGCGACAGAGATAAATTAAGCCCTGCTCCTGGTACAAGCCAAAAATATTTTTTTCGTCTTTAGGAAAAATAACGTGGTTATTTTTTTTATTGGGGCGGGGGCGCAAAATTTCTTCCTGCCCCGGGCGCCAAAAAATGTAGCTGCGCCACTGACTTTTTGTTCACACTTTATATTAACATTTTATATTAATATAACTTATATAATTTATAGTAAAATTGAGCCTGTTTTCCGGACTTACCAAGGTCTCGATCAAGTTCTTTGGTTAGCTTCATCGATCATGCTATTTTAAAATGCCAGGCACTATAAGATATCGCCAAAGTTGGCCACCAAATATAAATTGCTTTAAGTAAAACCAATTTGGATATAAATGACTAATTTGTCAAATTTCTCATTCATATCAGTACTGACAAAAACTGGTTTTTAATCGTCTATAATCGAGTTCCATTAATTTTAGCTTCGTGTGTTTGAGTAAAATAAGCTGGCTTTTAAAAAATAAAGTTCTTCCGGCCAGTGCCGAGAGGAAGAGGTAGCTTTCATATTCCTTAATTTTAAAAAGCTAGCTTATGTTATTCAAACACACGAAACTCAATTTAGTGGAAACCAATTATAGAAAAATTCAATACTAATTTTTATCAATACTAAATCATTATGAATGAGAATTTCGCGAAATTAGTCAGCTTTATCCAAGCTGCTTTTATTTAAAGTAACTTATATTTGGTTGCAAAATTCGGCGATGTCTTGAATTGCCTGCCATTTTAAGACAACATGGTGGATGAGGCTAACCAGTGAACTTGGTCGAGACCTTAGTAATCCCTGTGCACATGCTCACTCACATCGGAATCGGTTGATATATAAGAGTGCTGTCGCAGGCAAAAAATCACATTTTTCAAAATGTCACTCACATAAAGAAATTCAAACTGCTATATCTAAGCCCTTTTTTAAGATAAAGACAAAACAAAAAATGGTCCGCAATCCTTATATCAAGGTCAAACACAAAAGAAAAAAATCTTTTTCAATTTCTAGTTTTTTATGCCTTATTTTAAATTAAATTTTTTTCTTTAAATTTTTAAATGGCCGTCATTTTGAAACAAGATGGCGGATGAGGCTGGCCAGCGAACTTGGGCGATACATTGCTACATACTATCCACATGCCTTCTTACATCCAAATAGGTTAATAAATATGTGTGTTATAACGTGACAAATATCAGATCGTTTCAAAATGTCAGCCATGCTAGAAATTCAAAGTGCTATAACTCAACTATTTTTTAAGATATAGACGAAACAAAAACTGCTCCGGAATCTTTGTATCACGGTCAAACACATAAAAAAAATCTTTTTCATTTTCCAATTTTTTGATATCTCATTTTAAATTTTAAATTAAAAAAATATTTAATTTTCCCTTTTGAAACAAGATGGCAAATGAAGCTGGCCAACGAAGTCGGTCAAGACATTGGTATGTACTATGTACACATAAAGTTACATCCAAATCGGTTCATAAATACGCCTGTTATCGCATGGCAAAAATCAGGTCGTTTCAAAATGTCAGCCACAGTAGAAATTCAAAATGCTATAATTCAGCCATTTTTTAGATATAGACGAAACAAAAACTGTTCCAGAATCTTTGCATTAAGGTCAAACACATAAGAAAAAAATCTTTTTCATTTTCCAATTTTTTGGTACCTTATTTAAAATTTTAAAAATTTTTATAAATGGCCACCATTTTGAAACAAGATAGCGGATGAAGCTGGCCAACGAACTCGGTCGAGACATTGGTATTTACTATGTACACACAAAGGTACATCCATATCGGTTCATAAATACGCCTGTTATTGCGTGACAAAAATCAGGACGTTTCAAAATGTCAGCTACGCTAGAAATTCAAAGTGCTATAACTCAGCCATTTTTTTAAGATATAGACGAAACAAAAACTGCTCCGGAATCTTTCTATCAAGTTGAAACACATAAGAAAAAAATATTTTTCCGTTTTTAGTTTTTGGCACCACATTTCAAATTTTAAATTTTAAAGTTTTTAAATTTTGTTTCAAATTGTTTCAGTTTGTTTTAATTTTGTTTCAAAATGGCGGATGAAGCTGGCCTACGAACTCGGTCGAGACATTGGTATGTACTATGTACACACGAAGGTACATCCATATCGGTTCATAATCTGTTATCGCGTGACAAAAATCAGGACGTTTCAAAATTTCAGCTACGCTAGAAATTCAAAGTGCTATAACTCAGCCATTTTTTAAGATATAGACGAAACAAAAACTACTCCGGAATCTTTGTATCAATGTCAAAATCAATCATGTGGTCTTGGGGGTCATGATCGATGAAAATATACCAAAATCTTTTGAAATCTCTTTCCTCCGAACGGCTGCAATAGGTAGCTTTTTGTAATGAAAGCTACCTAAAACAACATAAACAATTAAATTTAAAAAATCAAAAAAACCCGACTGCGTAAAAAGCGAACTAATTAATTATTTCTCATTAATGTGATACTATTTTTTTTTTCAATTCCTACTATTAGCTGACACTCTCGCTATATATTTGGTTCAAATTTTCAATCGTTAATAAAATACTTATTATTCATCCAATCAAGCTCAAATAAATTTTTTTAAACTTGTAGTGGATGACATTTGATGTTAATCAAGTTTTTTTTTCAAATATTAATTCATTAAATAAATTTAATTAATTAATTTTCAATAATCGAGAGAGCCCTCTTCTTGATCAAGGTATTTTAAGACCGATAGGGCCATCTTCTTGATCAAGGCATTTTAAGCACCACTCAGGAGGAACGAAGAATGGGAGAAAAAAAATTCTCTTATTGACCTAAGTAAGAATTGACTTAAAAAATATTTTTTTTATATTACTTGTTTATATTACTTACCTATTTTTTTTTTATTTACTTGTATTGATGACTTTTAAGTTGTGTTTAATTGTTAGTTCCTATCTATAAACACTGTTTTGATGAGGTCTATAGATGTCTATCATGGTTCGAGTTGCAGTAAAGCTAGAGATCCACAATACATACACAACTTCCAGGTTGTATAATATTTTAACGGAGATTCTGACTGTAAAATAGTCAATGAAACATCGTTTTCATTTTGAAAGACCTATCCAATGATATGCCACTCAATAGGGTGCGTAAATTTGTTTTCGTCTCTACCGCCATTTTGTATGTTACGACCGCCTTTTTGAATTTATAAAAACAAAATCTAGCTTATAACCATCGGGCCGTTAAGACGAATTGATAGAGACATCTTTCATTAAATCCATCCAGCCGTTGGGTTGTTTCAAGGGTATAAAGAAATCCACATGCACAGATACGCGTGAAACACATAGCCCTTCTTTTCAGTCGGGTAATAAAAGAACTTCCTTCCGAAACATACCGGAAGGACTTTTCATATAATGAAATATTTCATGCGATTGATTTTTTAATAAATGTTATATATGATACTGCAACATTATTGACAGTATGTCTTATTAAATCTTTTCGTTTTGGAATTTGTTGAAATATCAAAGAATTGATATTTATCTTCGAAATAAATAAAGTTTTATATGTCTGGTATCACTTATTGAAATACTTTGGAAATAATAAACCTTTAGATAATTGTAGAAAAGATTGTTTGTAGATTTGTTTCTCTTTTTTTAAGTGTCATAGAAAAACATCAATGATGTTATAAATCAGTGTTCTTTTACCGAGAGAATGAAAAATATAAAGTAATGTTTGAAGCCAGGCTAGGAAAATAAACAAGAAAGAAAAAAATCCCTGCCGGCTCGGCCGACAGGCACAGGTAGATTTCGATGTTAAGTATTAATTTCACCAACAGAACTAAATCATGATTACAGATGAACCCACTTTAGCAATTTTATCTGGCCACTTTTGACGAGCTTTCAATTTCATTTTTATATAAGAGCTGGTTTTATCAGAATCATGTTAAGGCAGTATTCAAAAAACATTTTTCCATGCTCAACAACTCCAAATTTGACACATTTTCAGATTCATTTTTAAAAGGAAAAACTGCTGCTGACATGATTGTTTAAGAGATTTATAAGCGACCTATGTTTTTATATTTCGTACAATTAATTAGAACTTGATTTCTAAATAATTATTTTCTTAGTAGGACCATATTTTTCTTTTCCAACACAATCGCTTTGGTAAATTCAGTTCAAAATGCCCACTTTGACATTAATTTTGAAATATATCCTGCCTGTATCAAAAAATAGACCATTACGGCACATTATATAGTTTCTGAATAAGAGAATCTAACAATTGGATGCGTTTGAGAGCAAAAATGAATTTAGAAATAAGTCACAAAACAAGTAGTTTGGAATTGAATACACCCTTAATAAGATGATTTTTTTCTTCAACCGCTATGTATTTTCAATTTGTTTTTGCTTTAAGAACTGGTCCTATCAAAAACTTGTATATATAAGCTGTAGATAATATTAAGAAGATATATAATAAATTCATGTGAATTTTATATCTTGTGAATTGACGAAGTTATGAATTTTTTTCTTCTTCACCCCCCCCCCCTTTTTTTGTTTTCGTTTTAAATTTTTTTCTGCGGTACGAAGTAGTGCTATGAAAAACTTGTCAATATAAAAGTGTTAGGTAATATTAAGAACATTATAACAAATTTAGTTGGATTTGATATCTTGAGAATTGACAAAGTTAAGAATTTTTTTCTCCCTAAAACCCTGTTTTTTCCGCCCCTTGAGCTCATTTTTAATTTTATCAAAAATCTGTGATACATAAATTTTTGGCCCTATTTTTAGAAGTAATAAAATAACGGCACATTAATAACGGCACATTATATAGTTTCTGAATAAGAGGAACCTACGAATTGGATCCGTTTGAAAGCAAAAATGATTTTAAAAATAAGTCAGAAAATAGGCAGTTTGGATTTGACTACATTCTTAAAATGATATTTTTTTCTTCAACCTCTATGTATTTCTAATTTGTTTTTGCAGTAAGAATTGGTCCTATCAAAAACTTGTCAATATGAAAGTTGTAGACAATATTAAGAATATATATAATAAATTTATGCGGATTTGATATCTTGTGAGTTGACGTTGTTATGAATTTTTTTCTTCTTCAAACCCCCCTTTTTGTTTTCGTTTTTATTATTTTTTTGTTGTTGTAGTTTTGCGGTAAGAATTGGTCGTATCAAAAACTTGTCAATAAAAAAGTTGTAGATAATATTAAGACGATTTACAATAAATTTAATTGGATTTGATGTTTTGAGAATTAACGAAGTTATCAATTATTTCCATCTAAAACCCTATTTTTGCGTCCTTTGAGGCCATTTTTAATTTTATCAAAAATCTGTCAAACATACATTTTTTACCCTTTTTTTTATAAGTAATAACTTTAAACTGAGTTGATATGTATTATAATTAAGAAGCGATGGGGTTTTTTTTCGTTTTTCACAAAACACCTCCCTATTTCCACACCCTTTGGCCCGATTTTGCCCATTAACGAACTTGACCGAGATTTTATGACCCTTGATTTTATGTATCAGTTTGGAAAATATTTCTACAGAATTATGGAAGTTATCGTGTCCATAAAAAAGTGATATATATATATATACAGTTTTATACTGGAGGTTGTTTGGGATTCTAGGGTTCGTGATCGGTGTAACTCTGCAAAATTTTTTTCCAAAATTCTAACATAGGGGAGATTGCAATAGGTAGTATTTCATACGAAATCTACCTAAAAATCGTGTATCAAGCATAAATTATGTAACACTTTCCAAAACATTCAGAATAATGTAACAAAACTACACCGTTTAATAAGTTAAAATATTATGACGAATTCCAACATATGGAAACTCATAACACACTTGAAAACCTAATTTCAGCTGTTCCGATCTACAATCGGAAAATTATCCAAATTCTTTGAGCAGACCTGTGTATGATACATAGATTTGTAATCTATTAACTGCACGCATGCAAAAATTTAGTTCAGTTAGGAAATACATACCTCAGTTAAAAATTTCCCTTCAGTAATTTCCACTAATAAGGAGAATAGTACTTGAATTCTTTCGCGCAGCCCTGTATTCGAGGTATAGAATTTATATATAACGAGTAATCTGCAAAAAATAGTTAAATTTAAAAATTGATACCGAAATTGAAAACGCACTTCCAGCAATTATCTCAAAGACAGTATGTAACAGATTTCTTTTGTGTGACCCTGTTAATGAATGACAAATGCTGTGAATGTCCTATTCTATCGTATCTTTTAGTAAAATTCAGTGATTTAATCAGTTTCAATACATTTGAAATAGCGTAATGCTATTAAAATACGCTGCAAACGATTTTTTCCTGTGTACCGTAATGCAACGGAATCCTTTTAAGTGCCCCTGTAAATGAACTCTTAATGCTACACGCTTCATATGCAGTACCAAACATCCCGTGGCAATTATGATTAACACATTTCAACTGCCTGTAAATCTGAGTATATTTACCTGAGTTAGAGCGTGGACAAACGGGCAGACAAACCGAATTCATAAACACTTTTCAACTTCGTTGGAAAGAGTTAAAAACAACATAATGTAATTTTAAAAATCTTAATAGAAGATTATATTTAATTAGATAACAATAAAAATAACACATGCTTTATTCATTACATTTATAAATAGTTTTAAAAAACCAAAGTCAAAACCAAAGCTCTGATAGAAATAAAAATTAAAAAATGAACTCGATTTAAATTAATGATTAACTTTGTAAGTTGTCAAATTCGATTATGTTTCTTAAATTATTTCTTATCAAACTCACGAGCGAAAATCATCATTCACATAAAAAGTGGCATTACAGCCGAATATATATATATATATATACATATATATATATATATATTATTAAAATATATAATATGATATTTTAATAATATATATATATACATATTATATATATATTATTAAAATATCATGGATCATAGTTTAGCAGAAATATTTTGAATGTTTAATCCTTTGTTTTCAATCAAACCTCAATAAATGAAGTTAAAATTAGAAATCAATTTTTAATATCAACTTTATATCTTTCTCCTTTTTAGGTGCGTTCGTAATCATATAAATACGTAGCACCTATAGTCGTCGTTCAGTCCGTCTGTCCACATATAACAGCGCAAAAACTAGCCAACTGAATCGTTTGAAATTTTAAATATATAATTGTTACATAATTTTGTCGCGTCATTTCAAATTTTATGAAAATCGGATGTATAGTTTAATTACAGGGACAGTCAAAAGTTTTCCGATACATTACGGCCAATGGGAAAATTTTATTTCAACTGCATTTTAATGATGTTACAGCCTTTCTAACAGAAGGAAATTGATATGCACTTATGAAAGTGCACTAAAATATACATTCAGTACAATATGCCGTGCAAAAAAATATTTATAAAACTAGTCATAATACGGACGCAGCTCATTTGCCACATTTGACGTGCAATTTCCAATTTGTTTCTTAGTTATTTCCCGAAATAAGAGATACTCTGTATATAAAGTTTTTTTTTTTATCTCTTTCCATATATAAGCGCTAAACACAGCAAGAAAAACTGCGCATACATATTAAATGAAAAGATTGTACGATGACTTAATATATGTTTGGTAATATGTATAAGACATTATCCTTTTTTGTTGGAAAGAAAGAAATATTAATATTCTGGTGGAAATATAATAACTGTAATGTAATTTATTACGTAGTTATTTAAATACGTATTGTATAAGATTTTTTTTGTAAATGGCTGCAATGCAATTAATTGCATAATCAGAAAAAAACACTAGACATGCAATTGTCTGAAATAATAATGATATGAATAACAATTTCATCCAATAATAAATAAGAAAATCACTAAGGCAGATAATCCAGCCACATCAAGCGCTATGGAATTCTTTTGAAAGTCTTTAGGAATTCCTTCTTGTTAAGAAGGAATCCAGTGTACATATCTCCTCAAATAATGATGTCTCTTTTATAGGAAAAAAATGGTCCAAACTTTTTTTTTGCATTTATCTATTAAGCTGTGATAAAGAGGTCAGAATAATATGAAAATCTTATTGGGTTATGAGATATTTTACTTCTTTATAAGCCCCATGAATATATAGAGGATAAATATTCCGCCCCTTTACATAAATGGAATAGAAAGAGGGTATATAATGGGAATAATAAGCAAATAAGTACCTTATTTCGAGTAAATGTTTATAAAATGCACGTTTTAGTTACGAATTGGGTAATGGTACCACTCTAACTTATTGTGTGAGTGGTAACGGAATAAACGCATTTGATCAAGGTTAATATGAATTTTTCTTTTATTTTCTTCTTATTAAAGATATAAAGATCACTATACAGGAAAATTCATCTCTGAATCAAATAAGTTAAATGTTGGCTTCTTATAAAAATAGAGAAATGTTTTTACCTGTAATAATAAAGCATTTAATAAATAGACCGAAATAAATCCTACTTTTTTTTTCAATAGAGATATAATGAAATATAAAAGTAAATAATACAAAACCTTTATTGCATAAAGAATATATTTTGCATCTTTATGAATACTATGCTTGAAAAATGAATAAATAACAGAGCGCTCACGCTGAATGATAAACGGATATATAATAAAGAGTATAATATTTCAAGAAAATGTTTAATAAAACTATTACTTAGTTACCAATCTGGAAGTAAAACTAGAACTCTGGAAATAAAACCCCATTATGACAGAGACCGCATGATTACTGGTATTTTCTTTTCTCTATTGAGAACTTGTAAAAATGAATAATTACGAATATCTGCATCAGAGCTGAATGTAAGGATCAGAAGACATTGAAATCTGGCTGAACATCTGATGAGTTTCTTTTTAATGTAATGGTATTATTTGGGTTTTAATGTAATCAGTGGCCAAAACATTATGACCACTTGCTACGCAGTAGTAATATCCTATTTTCTCTGATTTTGATCACTGAAAATACTCATACACTGTAAAAAAAATTCCGAAACGTTCCTGGGAAAAAATGGGCAGCTGTGTTGTCCATTATTTCCAAGAAACATTTCTTGAAAATGACTGGAACTTTACTGTATATGTTAAAAACTTTCTACAGAAATGCCAGTAAATTTCCTGCGAAATACCAGGAATATTTCTGTCCACAGCAAAACATTACTGACATTTCACAGCATGCGGGATCCGCAGACGATTTTTACATTTCCAGTTGAAAATTTTCGCTTTATTATCATTATTTGTTAGAACGAAAAAATATTTTGAAATTGACATCAAAATTATTATTTATAATTTGCACGAAAAAATAAATTTTCAGTTAAAATTCAATAAAGTAAATATATATATGATATATTGTTTCTGAACTTTGCTTAAAATATAAAAATATATAAATGTAAATAATAATTAGAAAAAAAATCTAGACATAAAATATTTTGGATTTTCGTCAGTAATTATGTTAGTTTACAAGTTAGATAAAATACATATAAATTTTCATGAAAAAAAAAACCTAAACGTAATTGTATATTTTTTCCGAAAATAAAAAAAATTTCAAATTTGCAGCAATTCAAAGTGTCAAATATATATCAAATTTCAATCAAATTGTAACAAAGTGTTAAAATATAAAATTAATTAAAAAAGAAAAAAATAACTCAAGAGGTAGCATCGAACTCGTGCCGTACGGGTGGCGTGCGAGCCTTCTGCGTCCACACCACGAAAGACACGTTGAGAGGTGCAAACTAATGGGTATTTGAAACGTATGCTAAACCTCGGCATCTAATTTCTGAAAATCTAAGGCCTATTTGAAGAAATCCTTTCACAAGAATAATTAGAGATAAGAACTCTGAAACATACTTTAAATTAATCAAAATTGGTGAGAACCATGTTTGTTGGTCCCCTGGTTAATGGAGATCCAAATAATAGGTGCATTTTTTATACATGGTCTGCTCATTAAACATTCCACAGACAAGTACGAAAGATAATCTCTTAGCGATGTCACAGAGGTATTGTATTTTCATCTGAATTGTCTTGACAATAGAGACGTAAAGGATTATGTCGTCTATTGATTTATTTGCATTCCATATTGATTTTTTTACATTCATTTAAGGAATTCGTTTTCGACACTCGCGCGCGAGCAACGGATTATAGCAAAAAAATAATAAATGGCGGCCGCAGCGTTTTGCTGTTTCCAACTTTTGTTCAGGAACGTTTCAGATAAGAAAACCAGAATTTCACAGGAAAGAGCTAAATTATTCTGAAAACCTGAGAAAAGGCGAAACGTTCCTGGATTTTACATGGAACGTTACCATTTTTTATTTTTTTTACAGTGTAGAACTGGTTTACAGATATATACTTTTCGATGACCTCTGAGTTATATTACGCTACAATTTGTTGTGTTGTAGCTCTTCTATTTCTGCAAACAATGTGTCAGTCACCTGACACATCTGTTGCTCACAAACAATTTTCGCCCACAATTTCCCTTTTAGCTAGAAGTTTTTTGGCTTACAGGTCAGAGATTTTTCCAGACTTTATGTCAGATAAACAACACTATTTTGTTAGAGAAAAACTCGCCTTTTGCAATCTCGATAAAAATACTGGTATTTTAGCTGAAGGTGTAGGAACCCTGTGCAAATGTCCCATGTTGTAACATATCCTAAATTATTTTTTTTTAATTCATACAATAAAATTATTTTTGAAAGTTGGATTGAATAACAATGAATTGATACATTCTTATACTCGCGCTTTCTAATTTTCAGTTATTAAATTAAAGAAAACCTATCAATTATAATGCCAATAATTTTATTATTAAAAGCCAAAAAGTATATGGTTTCATAATTTTTTGAATAATTTTGATGCTATTTAATTTCATTTGAAAGTTCCTAATATTATATGCAAATATCAGTTAATGTTAAATGAAATTCGATCTCCATCAAAACAACATCAACAACAACAAAATCCCGAACTAGATAAATGGTTTTAAGCCATTTTAATAAACTTTCTCTTCAAATAGTAAATTATAAATTGCGATTCCCTTCTATTTCCATTAAAATTAGTTGCGAAATTGAAATCCATAAAATTACACCAGAGATAAAAACTGAAAATGGAAAATTCATTATAGGCTCAAAAGAAGCGGAAATTTATTTGTTCCACAATTCAAAAAAATCTATTTTAATTTATAAATCATTCGTCCAAAAGAAGAAAAAAAATACGAAATTCAATGAAAACAGCTTATTTTTTAATTAAATAGCGCTCATAAAAATTGAGTGACATTTTCTATTTTCATAACAAATTACAATCATGGAATTCTTTAGAAAATTTGTAGCAGTAAAATAAGCTAATATCTGAATAAAGATATAAAAATAACAAGCAACAAAGTTACCTAATAAAACACACACACACTACAATATATAATAAAACACACATTAATAACGCCTGCATTCTACTGTTAACGGTATATATAAATATTAAACAGACATACATACAATAAATACAATAACCCCAACTGGAGTGAAAACTTAACCAAAGTCAGGATTCGAACCCGTGACCACAGAGCGATTAGTGGTTAGAGTGACAGCCTGGAATGCTGTGGTCCCGGGTTCGATTCTGTCTCTGGCTAATTTTCACTCCAGTTGGGATTATTGTATTTATTGCATGTATGTCTGTTTAATATTTATATATACCGTTAACAGTTGAATGCAGGCGTTATTTATGTGTGTTTTATTATATATTGTAGTGTATGTGTTTTTTATTATATATCGTAGACCGATGTAATAGTAAAATCTACTCATCGTTGTCCGTTCATCCAAGGCTGTCGTATTGATGGCTGGTGACTTCCCCAACATAGTTTATCAGTGAAAAATTGCAGACTCAGGCATCGGCCGGAGTAGCTCAGTGATTAGAGCGACAGCCTTGAATGCTGTGGTCCCGGGTTCAATTCCTGGCTCTAGCTAATTTTTCACTCCAGTTGGGATTATTGTGTTTATTGTATGTATCTCTGTTTAGTATTTATATATACCGTTAACAAAGTTTCCTTATTGGTAGCTATTATTTACATAACAAAGTAATAATTAATATCTATACCTTAATAAATTTAAAGTTAGTATTTCAAAGTTTAATAAAAGTTTTTGTTGTTGTTTTTTTAATAACTAAGTCACCTTCATACTGAATACTCGCTGATTATAACAATATCACAATACTCATATCCATCTTTTCCTTATTTATGCACTTGAATACATACATATTATGTTGTTACTTCCATATTACATACTAATACCCATACTATATACTAACATACTATATGAAAATGAAAAATGAAAGTCATCGTTCTGCATAATGAGTAAAGATGAGAATTTTTTGGTCGATAGATATTATTCCACCGAAACAAAATGCGGCGACATGTTGAAAATGAGACCAGGAGGCTGTAAGAAACCACCACTTCATTGAGTTGATGACTAAAATCCCAAAATTAGTTCAATCTGGATTCGCATATTAAAATGCAACTGGTCTGCAAAGTCATATATTGGTGGAAAACGCCTGCAAAACCCGATTTTAGTGGTTAACTGGTTGGTTTACCATTGTGTTTTTCTGCTCCCAACAGTCCATATTTCCATACCTTTGGATGCAGAAAAACAGAATATTAAACTGTTAACAACCGTTTTATCGCTTTTATTTGAAAAGCAAAGATATTTATGAAAAATGCTTTAACAATGAGAACTAGGCAATGACGAAGCAAAAGTCTGATCTTTAATAGAGTCTAATGTCTAGGCTACTTGGAGAAAAAATTTACCTCCCTCCTTTGATTGGAAGTTCATCATCGTTGCCAAGGGTATGCTGGATTTTCCGAAGCATAAGTTGTTAGGTATAAAATGTAGTTTAACATAGATCATTGAAAATCCGGAACATACTTGGCAACGGTTTTAGGAGACTGTGTAAGTGAACTGCGCCTTCTAGAGATGTCTAGGTAACTCAGATCGTAGAGTGTCAGCTAGGTACGCGATCAACCCTTGTGATCGTCATCATGAGCATCCGCAAAGTACGTGATCGTCCCTTGTGATTGTCATCATGTGGAACAGCAAAGTACGCAAAACACGTCACTGGCTCGAGTTCTAGTTTGAATACTTTGGATCAACCACTAAAACCGTGTATGCAGGCAGTTTCTACTAAGATACTGCTTAGCAGACAAATTGCATTTTAATATGCTGATTGAGCTCTGTATAATCCTGGAATTTAAGCCGCCAACTCAATGAGGTGATGCCTGTGCATCTGCCTTCCGTTCTATTTTTAATTACGTCAAAAGTATTCGGCTAGAAATGGGTATGAAATGAATGGGTAATAACAAATATGCATAAATACTTCCAAGAAGATAAATGTTTTTATGTAAAAACTTAATTTACGGAAGGTAGAAATGCTACAAAAATATTAATAAAGTCGAGTATAACCTTTTATTGTACGAAACCATCTAACCTATACTTGAGGTGCTGCAACTCTGTTACTATGGCGCCCAACGGCCCAATGATGATGTGGTTGCCGTAAAAGTGATATTGGATTAATAGTGATGAAAAGAAATACTGCGTGAAATGCAAAAAACCTCTAAGCTCCACGGAAACATATTCATGAAAATCCTGTAACGGTTCGGATGCACTTCGTTGGTAGCTCGGCTCACGATTCGTATACCAACGTTTTTCGACAGCATTTTTCCACTGATATCTCGGCGCTGTCCCATGTCTGGACTTACGCCTTTAAATGTCTCCTTATGAAGATATGGTAAAGTTAATGTATCAAGTAATTAGACCCCAGATTATAGTGTATGTCCTCTGGCTTATATCATCTGCCTATAGCATATATCTTCTGTTTTTTTACGACTACAACGCTAAAACCCAACACACTACTGAAGTAGAAACTTCACAGGTCTTTCTGAAAACTTTACCGTCACTAATGGAGCACATTTATATTTATGTCACACAGTTCCTACCTTTGCCACATCAGATTATCAGCAAGCAAATCACGTTGAACCTAGATTACTGTTTAAGTCCTGACGAAAATATCCAAATTATAGATTTACATCGTAAATTTCTCTCTAAATATTTATCTGTAAATTTATTTTTTACAATATGTTGCTAGAATTGTTTTTCAAAAATTGAGTTAAAGCTATATATAATGTTTTTAACTATGTCTAAAAGTTAAACCTATCAAATAGAAATGCACCTTCCCATTAACTGTAAAGATTGTCTCTCATCTTAATATATTTTTATAACATATATAATACAATTTATTAATTATACATATATAATACATACATAATTCTCCATTTCTTTCGCCTGAAACGAAAAAATAAACAGATTTAATAATACAATAACTAAAATGTAATCAGTAATGAATTATTTATCTGCGTATTCTGTGGCATAATTTTATTAGTGAATGACTACAGTTCAGTTAATTGCTTAATCAGATAAAAAGGATGGAAATGCACATATACCTGAAATAATAATGATATGAATAACAATTTAATCCAATCTTAAATAAGAAAGTCACTAAGGCGAATAATCGAGCTAAGTCTAACGCTATGGAATTCATTTAGAAGTCTTTAGGAATTCTTTCTTGTTAAGTTGGCATCCATTGTACATATCTCGTCAAATGATGATGTCTTTTTTATAGAGAAAAGATACCCAGGCATTTTTTGTGACCGGTAATTTATTAAGCTATGATGAAGAGGTCAAAATAATGCTAAAGGTTTATTGCGTTAAGGGATATTTAGCTTCTTTAGGAGTACTTTGACTATATAGAAAATAAATAACCCAGCACTTGTCCTAAATAAAAAATAATAATATGTAACAATAAAAAAAAGCAAATAAATATCTTATTTAGGTTAAATATTTAATGAATGCACTATTTAGTTCGTAATTATGGACTAGAAATTCTCAGACCTATTCTAAAAGAGATAGGTACTACCATATTATACCAAAAGATTAATTTCAAATATCAAAATATTATCACGCATTTTCATAGAAAATTCGCTACGGTCCTAGTTGACTAATTCCTTATAGCATTGGATACACACCAATAGTTTAGCAAAAATTACTTTTACCGGAAAGCTGTATCTCGTTGTTGGAAAACGTTATGACCATGTATGCCTTAAGAGTTTTTATAGCTGTAATTTCAAAAAGCGAATGTATCTATGTAAAATGCTTTAACAATGAGAACTAGGCAATGACGAAGAAAAAGTTTGTGATCTTTAATAGAGTGTAATATACAGGCTACATGGAGAAAAAATTGACCTCTCTCCTTTAATTGTACACGGAAGAAAACTGTTTTGTTGAAACAACTAAATTTTGGTTAATATAGTTCCAACCAAATATTTTGGTTGGAATGATCAAATTCTGATTAGACTAACCAAGTGATTTTGTTAATTCAACAAATCATTTGGTTAGTCCAACCAAAATTTGGTCATTCCAACCAAAATATTTGGTTGGAGCTATATTAACCAAAATTTAGTTATTTCAACAAAACAGTTTTTTGGTGTAAGTTCATCATCCTTGTAAAGCGGTATGCTGGATTTTCTGAAACATAGATTGTTAGGTATAAAATGTAGTTTAACATAGGTCAAGGAAAATACTTGGCAATGGTGTTAGAAGACTGTGTAAGTGAACTGCGCCTTTTAGAGATGGATAGGTAACACAGTTCGTAGAGCGTCAGCAAGGTACGCGATCGTTCCTTGCGATCATCATCGTGAGCATCCGCAAGGTACGCGATCGTCTCTTGCGATCGTCATCGTGAGCATCCGCAAGGTACGCGAAATAAGTCCCTGGGTCGAGTCCTAGTTTGGATGCTTTTCACTAAGTTGGGAATTTTTCAACTAGTGTGATTCCATTATCCATCTATTTGATTGACGTAAAAAAGGTACATGACTAAACTAAATTTTATTTTTTACTACTGCACCTAACTGCTGTTTAGTCTAACAGCTGACTGAGTAAGCAAACGCCCTGTTGCATACGGACCCATGTAGATGCACTAATCGTACTGCTATCTAGCGTTTACTTATAGCTCGGATAAGCTTATTAGATTAATATATCCGCCTTCTTTTTTTCTTAAAGTAACGAAGATAGCTAGCTGCTGTAAGAGTGAAATGTCTTTAGTTAATTGTATAAAGAATATTAAGGGTAGTTTGCGCACATTTCCCATTGATGTGTGCGATAGTTCTTTTATAAATAAGCTTACCCACAAAAATAGCTTATATTCAGCTGAATGTGGAAGGTAAAATACTTAATGCTAAACTTTTATCTAATATGTTTCATTTAATCTGCCATTAACATTAACTATCAAATTCACTCTAAGTGTAAACGAATCTTAAATGTCTTCAACTAAAAACATTTTTTTTTTCCTTGCAGAATGCCCCATGTGTTAACTTACCCTGATTTTAAATGCTTACAAAATAATTCTGTGAAGAAATATTTCACACGTGAAACTAATTTTTGATAGTTAAATAGAGAAAATAACGTTGAATAAGTTAGAAAATATATTACGAATGATTTACAAACATAATAAATGAAATAATTTAAATGAATTTAAATTTTGATCCTTAACAGAATACTTAAAGTAATTTAAATTCATTTTCTAGTTTCGAAATTAGAAAAAAAAAATGTGCAACACTAATGAATGGCAAGAATAATTTTATTAATACAAAAATTAAAGAAGTATAGCATTTCACAATTTATTTTATTAAGCAACTTAATTTCTCTTCAAAATTCTTATAGTATACAGGGTGCAAAATAAAGCCTGTTAAGACTCAAATGATTACTAAACGGATAAAGGTATAAAACTAAGATGCATACGGCAAGCTGTCCCGCCGGCATAGCATTGAAATACTCGTAACGTGCAGCTATCAGAGGGGACTGGCTTAGGCCAGTGTGATACCGCTATGATGCCTTGTGCCAGCTAGTGGAGAGCAATGCCCAACGCGCCTCACTATCCCCGCGCTCCAAACACCATTGGAAATCTTGATTGCCCCAGTAACCCTTGTACTCATGGATTAAATCGCTGGAGCGCGGATCACACCTCCGTGTCAGTTACCCAAGAACCACGGGTGTTCGAGACACTCAGAAGTGCTACTGCTCTACCAAAAGAGTCCGGGCTTGAAAGTCTACCGAGACGAACGGATAAAACTATAATTGTAGGACAAGTGTCCAGTTATAATAAAAAGGTTAAGTGCTCTTATATGAGAATGACTACACCGCTTCTAGTGGCAAAATTTTTATTGACTTGAAATTATGAGCGATAACGAAATACAGTCAAATATAAAAGTGAAGACTGTGCTCGATTTAGTATGAAATAACATCTTACATGGGAAATTAACTTTTTAAATCCAGAAATATCCATTCGATATTTAATCACCACTTTAAATAATTACTTAATTGCATTCAGAAGTGTGATATTGTAAGGCAAATGCACATTTATTAATAAAATAACTTATGTAACCAAAGTTACTTTTAAAAAATATCAAGCTAATTAGCTACGCTCAATGCGACCACAATCTGACGCATGCATAAAACTTTGCCGGCGATGGTGAACGCATTCAGAAGAAGTGTATATATATATATATATATATATATATATATATATATATATATATATATATATATATATATATGTGGGCTAGGACTAAATAAAAGCACTCTGTATTTGCTTTGTTTTAACTCCAAGTAATATCTCAAATATCCCCATTTACAGTTCATATTTGTAAATACAGTTTTTTAATTCTGAAATGCTTTCTAATACTGCTTTCAAACTTTCAATCGCTGAATAAAAAATATTGCCAATAATACTAGCAATAACTTTATTACTGAAAGTCAACAAGCAAGTATAAGATTTTATAATTTTTTAAATAATTTTTTTGCAACAGAATTTCTTTCTGGTGTTAGTAATATATATGCAAATTTCAGTTAAGTTGAAAATAAATTAGAGCTACCATCGTAACAAAATAAATTAAAGTAAATTTCCGAACGAAATAAATTGCTCTAAGCCATTTTTATATGATTTTGTTTCTTTCTGTAATAAGTTATAGATCTTTCATTTCAGCTGTAGTTTTAAAAGGGGAATAATCTTCAAGAGAAAAAAGAAAATGAAAATTTGAAGACTAGTATAAAACAAAAAATAAAACCTCATTTGCATCAGACTTAAGTTTAGAAATTTCAAACCGTGAGTTTCTCTTATCATTCGAAATTAATTGCAAAATTGAAATCAATAAAATTTCTCCACTGAAAAGAAAGTGAAAAATGAAAATTCTTCATGGTCTGAAAACAAGTGGAAGTTTATTTGTTTCGTTATCGGTAAAACCTTATTTTAATTCATAAAGTCACTCTTTAAAAGTAACTTATGGAATTCAATAAAATCTGCTGTTTTTTTTTAATAGCATTCATAACAAAATTAATAAAATGTTATATTTGCTTTTAAAGCTATGAATTATCTAGAACAGGGGTTCCCAAACTCTTAGACCGAAGTACCACTAAACAGAAGTTCATACTTCCGAGTACCACCAAGTGACAAACTCGAAGCTAATACAGAAAAACCTGTGTAAACAGAATATGTCTAAAACGAAATATTTTCCAATTTTTTGTGGTTCCGTCTGAGGAAATTTTACTGATTTACATGATTACATTATTAAATTGGTACTTATATTTAATATTTTGTAGTGTATGTAAACTGCATCATTTTTGGGTGACAAATAAAGATACCGGGTGTCCTAAAAAGGACTGACTGATTTTAAAATTCAATAACTTGCGAACGGTGACAGATATTTTAAAAATTCTTGCAAGAGGGTTATGCATAAGATCAAAAGTTTTTTTACAGTGATTTTCGATTTTAGTCCGAATTACAAATAATAGATGGCGCTGTAAGCAATAGGCGCTAAATACAGGCTCGATTTTTTGATCTTTCACTTCTTCCATGCGGAAAAAGGAGGATGAAATGTATTGAGTGGGTCCCGAAGTACCAAAAATCAAGCCTGAATTTAGCGTCTATTGATCGCAGCGCCATCTATTGTTTGTAATTCGAACTAAAATCGAAAATCACTGTAAAAAAACTTTTGACCTTATGCATAACCCTCCTGCAAGAATTTTTAAAATATCTGTCACCGTTTGCAAGTTATTGAATTTTAAAATCAGTCAGTCCTTTTTAGAACACCCGGTATATTTAAATATAAAACTACTGCATAGTTTTATTAAAAATGGGGGAAAATACACATTTGAAGTCGCCTTGATCGCCAATTTTTTGTTATATGAATACTATGTTTACACCAGTAGTCAAATACACATAAGAAATTTTAATAAGTGAATCATCTACATAAGAAATTTACATACCTTCTGAAAGTAATCTCTTTATTAATGCGAGATCGAAGCTCGTTGAAATAAGTAATATATCCACATACATAGAAGAAAACTTTTTTTTAGGGATATATTAAAGGTCAACTAAACATCTACCGAATATTAGTTTCATTTTATCTAAAAATTCGAATCGGAATTACGTGCAAAAGGCTGTCAAAGCAGTAACAAAGAGAAAACACCACGGAGCCGGTGACATGACAGATCAAGAAAGAGGTTGGAGGAAGGTGGGATTGAGCTTCTTTTTGATTTCACATGCTGTAATTTTTATTTAATTTCAAGTACCAGTATCAGACATTCGCGTACCAGTAAACAGAGCTTCGCGTACTAGTACTGGTATGCGTACCTGTGCGCGTTTGAGAACCATTGATCCAGAAAGAAAAATAAATCAATTTTTAAATAATTTTAATAACCGCACTAATAATCATAATAATCATAATAGATACTTTGAAATTAAGCTTTCTTATTTCCTAATGCACGTTTTAAATTTCAATAACTAATATTTTTTTTAATGAAGCGATAATGTAACAATAATTTCATTATTAAAAATTAACAATTGAAGAAGCTCATCAATTTTTTAATTCATTTCATGCAATATAATATTCTCTAGAGACTGTAGTGCATATAGAAATGTTAAAGAAAAATAAAATAAATGGGAGATTGGTGAAATCTTAGCATATGCCTTGATATTTTTTTCGCGAAATTCTACAGAAGCTTCATAACAATAGAATAAAATATTTTTTAAGCAAAGACAATAATAATAATAATAACTAAAAAGCAGAAATTCTGCTTTTTCAGAATTTAGTGTCACCCCCGATGAAAAAAAAAATATATATGCATATATAAATAGTACAAAACATATTTCAATTTTAAGACTTACAACCTACGCTTTTATTTTATGTAAAATGACGTCATTCGCGCCCGCTTAAGAATTCCACATACGATCCACTCTTAAACATCTACAGTAAAGTATGCATAGGGCGTCACTATCGCGAAATAATACACAAATGCAGCAAAAAGATGCCGTCATTAAAGAAACCCGACAAAAAAAAAAAAAAAAGATTATCTCATGATTCACAGACCTTCATTTGTTTGTAACAATAATATCGATATACTTAAAATGAAATATAGTTTATAATAGCTCCATGTTTTAACAGAAATCATTCGTTTAATATTTTTTCAAAATAGCACGTATTTTAATTGCATTTTCTTTCGGCTGTTATGAAAAAATGGCAATAAAAATATATAATTACTATTTTACAACTATTTTTTTACTTTACTTTCTACAGAAATGGAGTACTTCCGTTGCCAATATTAAGCAAATGGCTCTAAAAACTACAAAAAAATTAATATTTCAAAAATAAATGGAGATGCAGTTTTCAAACAAATAGCATTTAAAAGTACATTTTTCCCCCAATAAGATGGTATAAAAGTTGAAAATGTGCAATGGTTAGAAGTTTAAAAAATTGTTACTGAGTATTTAATCGTGCTGCTTTGTTTTACGGCTGGCTTCTGTAAGGTAACGTTATTTTTCTGAAATGTCACAAAATAAACTGGTAGAAAAAATAGTATACCGTACCGGGGGCTAACAAAAACAATGCATATTTTAGAACAAATGTTATCGAATTTTACTATAACGCACGTTTGAATTTTTCAGAATATAAATAATAATTTAATTTAGACATTAAAATGTATGTCTATCTTAAGCAATAATTTAATTTTTAAAAATTGTCAAATATCCGATTACAGTAATTTTAAAATCATTTTAATGTAACATAGTTTCTCTTTAGAGCTTCTAATATGTATGGCATTATGAGTTACTGTTAAAATAAATTTAGAAATTCGATCATTGCAAATCAAATTAAAAATCCTTCCAAAAATAAGTTGCATTCAGCTATTTAAATATACTTTCTTTTCAAATAAATATATTTAACTGCTTCTGTTCAATTGCATTTTAATACAAACTAGCTGACCCGCCCGGCGTTGCCCGGGCCCATAATAATAATATTCTTAAATGAATCTGAAATTTTTTATCGCAGATCCGTACAGAGGGGACGGTGCAAATTACCAGGGCCCGACTCTTGTTCAGTTCAAAAGTTGTGTAAAGTCAAAGGTTAAGATTTTTAATTTTTATATGTCTCATACTTTAAACTTTTTTATTCTAAATTAACTGATGAATTTAATTAAAATGTAATTATATTTTCAAAAATTTAATTTTTTATTTAAAATCTTTATATGAAAAAGCAATTACAAATACAGCATAAAGTGTAATGCTGAAAAAAAAAAATTGTAAGCAAATATTACTATATAGATTTTTAAGAAAAGTACCATCCAGCAAATTTATTTTCTAATAGAATAAAGCATGTTTATAACGGAATCCTGCAATAAACGAAAAAAAAAAAAGTTCCAGCTCCCCCCCCCCCCCCCCAAAAAAAAAATGCTATTATGCGTTGTTCAATTTAATAACCTGCATAAAACGGAATTTATCACTGGTCGTTTTCGTCTACGTCTAAGCAGGTTTTATTGTATCTTACTTTTGGGGAAGCCCGTAATAATATTCTTAAATGAACCTGAAATTCGTATCGCAGGTCCGTACAAAATTACTTTTTACGTCATGACAACATTTTGTAAACTTCTTGCTGCTGTTTAATTCGCATTTCCAATACAGTGCTTTGCATAAATTGCACGTTTCACCCACAGTTATGCATGCCCCGGAACGTTTAAATTAGTAATTTGGATTTCAGTAGCAACTCGTGCATGCTACAGTTATTAAGCCTATTTTGCCGATCGCTTAACGGCATTCTCGACAATTCTATTTGGATTTCGAATCTATTTCGATTCGACTCGAATTTGGCTTCTTCTTCACTTTCAAGCATTCACCGAGATTTTTTACGGGCATTTCAAATGATATTTTGAAGCTACATAATTGCAGCGAAAGATATTGCACAGAAAACGCAAAACGTAAACAACAAACCCGATCGCCCTAAATCCTGCCAAGGACTGTTTCACAATAACCAATCAGATGCGTTTCTCGGGCGTTGCCATTAAACAATAACAAATAATCACGATTTCTGTGCCACGTACGTTAGCGTAATATATATATAGATTTTAAGCAATAATGTAACAATTATTTTATTATTAAAAATCAACAATTGAAGAAGCTCATTAATTTTTTAATTCATTTTATGCAATATAACATTCTGTGGAGATTCTAATGCATATGGGAATGTTGAAGAAAAAAAAATAAATGTTAGACTGATAAAATCTGACTAATCGCGAAATTCCACATAAGCTTCATAACAGTAGAATTATTTTTTTTAAAACAAAGGCAATAATAATAACAACAACGATACATATTTTAAAACAAATGCTATCGAATTTTAATTTAACGCGCGTTTCCATTTTTCCTCATTAAAGTAAAATGAAACTGTGTTAATAACGACAGCAATAATTTAATTTATAAAAATTGTCAAATATGCGATTATATAAATTTTTAAAGCATTTTAATGTAACATAGTTTCTCTTGAGAGTTTCTTATATGTATGGAATTATGAGTGAATTTTAAAATAAATTTAGAAATTAATTAATTGCAAAGCAAAATAAAAATGTTTCTAAAAATAAATAAGTTGCATTGAGATACTTTAATATTCTTTTGTTTAATAAATATATTTAACTAATATTTATTCAACTGAACTTTTATACAAATTTTAAACGTAAAACAAAAAATCGTGATTGTGTAATGGTATAAAACAAACAATAAAGCATGGTATCGTTCAAATATATAAAGCTATGAATTATCGCGATTCTCTGCCATTTCATTCGAAATTCATTGAGAAATTGAAATAAATAAAATAACTCCAATAATGATATAACAAAAGCTATTTTTTTATATGTTATAAAAAGAAAAGTAAAATTATTTATTTCGTTATCAGTAAAAGTCTGTTTAAAATCATAAAGTCACTCTTTAACATTATTTTATGAAATTCAATAAATTCTGCTTATTTTTTTTAAGTTTATAGCATTCATAAGACTATTAATAGAATGTTATATTTTCATATTAAAGGCTGGAGTAGCACAGTTGAAGTTTATTCCATCAGAGAGAAAAATGTCCAGACCAGGAATCGAACCTGGATACTTGGCGTACCGTGCCTATGCTTTACCTGTTAAACTAACCAGACGTTAGCTGGCTGATCGCTCTTATTTGTTCGACGAACAAATAATTGCTTCGAACTGCAGCGCTAGTTTCATTCATCCGAGCTATAACTATAGCATTTGCACGATGAAAGTGTGTTTTAACACGGAAACTCCTGTATACCATGTAATTAGGCCATAAGGAAGAGAACAAATATTTTTTCCAACTGGATTAAATCATATTCAATGCTGGAGTAGCACAGTGGAAGTTTATTCTAATAGAGTGATAAGGGTCAAGCAGGTATCGTCCGGATAGCTTAACAGGTAAAGCATTGGCACGACACGCCAAGTATCCAGGTTCGATTCCTGGTCTGGTCATTTTTCACTCTGTTGGAATAAACATCAACTGTCTACCCCAGGCTTGAATGTGATTTAATCCAGTTGGAAAAAATATTCGTTATTTTCATTATGTTATATTTTCTTTTAAAGCTATAATCGTGAAATTATCTAGAAAGAAAAATTAATTTTTAAATAAATATGATAATAAAATAATAATAATAATAATAATAATAATAGATACTCTGAAATGCAGCTTTCTTATTTCCTAATGCACATTTTTATATATATATATATAAAGCGATAATGTAGCAAAACTTTTATTGTTAAAAATCAACAATTGAAGAATCTCGTCAATTTCTTATTTCATTTTATGCAATATAATATTCTCTAGAGATTCTAATGCATATGAGAATGTTAAAAAACATATATATAAATGGGAGATTGATGAAATCGAACTATATGCCATAATATTTTTATCGCGAAATTTTACAGAAGTTCCATAACAACAGATAAAAATAATTTTTAAATAAAGGTAATAATAATAATGATAATAATAACAACAATACATATTTAACAAATATTATAAATTTTTCTATAAAACATATTTGAATTTGTCATCATTAAATTAAAAAGAAACTGTACGAATAACGACAGCAATAATTTAATTTAAAAATATTGTCAAATATGCGCTTACATAAATTTTTAAAACATTGTAATGTAACTTAGTTTCTCCTGAGAGTTTCTAATATGTATGGAATTGTGAGTGAACGTTAAAATAAATTTAGAAAATCAGTCATTGCAAAACAAAGCAAAAATGTTTCTAAAAATAAATTAGTTGTATTCAGCTATTTTAATATACTTTTTTTTTTTCAATAAACATACTTAACTACTTCTATTCAACAGCATTTTAATTAAAATTTCAAGCGTAAAACAGTAAAGTTGTATTTGTGTAATGAGATGAAACAAAAAACTTGTCGGATGTGCCAATCCCATAACTTTCTTCTGTCTCATACATAATAATACTTAAAATTCGCTATCACAGTGCTAAACATGCTAAACATAAATGGCAATCTATGCCCATCATGAGAATTATAAAATTATGAAATTCCATGCATTAGTTCTTGAGATATGACTATCGGTGAAATCGTGTAAATTCTGCAAAATCCAACATAACAGCGATTAACACTAAAACCTTATCAGCAACAACTAGTGTCAGCGTCTAACTTAATAGGAAGTTTGATGGAAATTCGTGCATTAGTTCTTGAGATAGAACTATTGTGGAAATCGGAAAAAATGCAGTAGAGGAAAAGGTCCCAATACCGGTTACCAATTTTGTTTTCAATCTAGATCATACAATTTTCAAAATTAATAAAATAAAAAGTGACAGCAGGGTACCTTGGCACGTCTTACACCTGTTTAGAGAAAAAAAAATCAGTTTAAAAGGCGTTTTCTGTTTATAAGAAGCAAAATTCCGAAAGTCTTCAAATTTTCAGTTTTTAAAATGGGGTCTAAATACCGTCTACCTAAGTTTTTTTTTTTTCCAAAAGATCACACAAATAGAGCTAATGACAATTATTAAGCAATAAGAATATTATTTTAATAAATTGTATTGATTAATAACATTTCTTATGTACACAAAAAATACGTAATTTTTAATAAATAAGTATTTTTGTCAAATTTCTAAAATTCTTTACGACTGTCTCTCACAGTCTTCTTCCCATTACGTTTCTAATTTTGTTTTTTAACGTGTAAAACAAAAAAAAAAGTTGCTGGTTGAAATGAGAATTATTTTATCTGAAAAAATCAAAAGCATAATATCACTCTCTGCGTCGGTATAGTCCCTATCAGCCCACATATCGCATTCTTAACACTGAACCCAGAATCCCCTCCCCCATTCTTGTCCACAGAGAAAGCACCCATGCAGAAGACATAAATTTGTCATATTCCTCTGTTGGATATTTTCCTTTTTCACTTTTTTAGCCCTCTCGCTGCGTAATTTTTTTTATCAAAATAGCTTAAAAAATTGCGTATTTAACCCCTTTGCGACGAGCGTCTTTTAAGAATTTTTATTTATTTGTCACCGGCTTTTCAAAACAAAATTTTTTGTCTAATTTAACCGGGAAAATGCTCCGATTAAATAAGACATAATTTATAATAAAAAAATAACTGGTGGGAATAATCAAGGAGGGTTAATTAGGCGGAAAAAATGCATCCCCGAAGAAATCTCGGGTTGCGCAAATTTTGCTTCTTTTACGATGATCAAGGAAATCTCGGGTTGAGCAGAGAGAGGGTTAAAATCAAATTTCTGCCTCTTTCGCCTGGTTTACTCCGTCATTTTTTTTCTTTCTCTTCACATTTATTACAGGCAATTTTGTAGTGTCCAACAGCTCTTTTTTGGAAACTGATCCAGTAACCAGTGTCAGTCCTGAAGAATTACGGCCATGGTTGCTTTTTTCATATTGCGAAATGGGACGGGGACTATTTCTGAACCATTTAAATTAATTTATTACTTATGGAGCTATTTAAATTAATTTATTTTCCTCCCCTTCAAGCAGAGCAACCGAGAGAGGTCCAAATACCGACTAGCCGGTATTTAGACCACTCTAGGTAGCCAGTATTCGGACCACTGATATGTTTAAGTTAAAATCGGTATTACTCATTCATATCATAAAATACCAATACTGTGCGCGTGGCAATTGAGAGCTAAATATTTCTAGAAAATAACTTAATCAACAATTTAAGCCAATATACGATCAGTATATTTTAAAAAAATGAGAAACACATATCTGAAAAACTTTTGATGTACCAGATTACGTAGATTCGACACTTTTGCATCTACTATTTGTTAATGACACAGACTTCAGCGATGTACTTTTCGTAACTTTCTTCTCTCAATTGAAGTTACAAACTTTGCCTATCACCGTTAGGCTGCGCTGCACTCAGTTCTCAGAACACCTAGTAGCCGGTATTTGGACCCTAGCCGGTATTTGGACCTTCTCCTTTATAGCAGCGCCACCTGTTGGACGATTTACAGCAAAACATAATCAGCACCAATATTTATCAAGGTATATCTGAATCTGAAGTTTGCTGAAAATTCGTACATTAGTTCATGAGATTGTGGAAATCGTAAAAAATGCAGCATAGCAGCGCCACCAAAAACTAATCAGCACCAGTTTATATTATGGAATACCTGAATCTATTTTTTTATTAAATTCCTTGCATTAGTTCTTGTGATAGAGCGACCACAAAATTTGTGTCGCATACAGACAGACAGAATCACACAGACAGACAGACATTTTGTAAAAACATGCTTTTCGTTATCTCTGACCCCCTAAAACGTGTAAATCCGTCGAAAACCGGAAGTCGAAAATTTTCACGAATACAATACTTTCTTCTTGTAAAGCAAGAAAGTAAAGAAAGAAAGTAATAAAGCATGGTATGGTGTCAGACATAGAAAGCTCAGAATTTGAAATTGCGATTCTCTCTCATTTCATTCGAAATTAATTGAGAAATTGAAATCAATAAAATAACTTCAATGATGATGAACCAAAACTATTTTTTAATACTATCGAAAGAAGTGAAAACTTATTTGTTTTGTTCTTGGGAAACGCTGCTTTTAATTCATAATTATCTCTTCTAAATGTAATTTAAAAAATTCAATAAAATTTTCTCATCTTTGAAGTTAAATTGCATTAATAAAAAAATAATTTTTATTTGTATTAAAAGGTATAATCGTGAAATTCTTTAAAAATTTATAAAAGCAAAATAAATTAATTAGCTAATAAAAAAAGTAATAATAATAATAATAATAGGTATTTGGAAAGTAAGTTTCATTTTTCATGCACGTTTTAACTTTAATGAGTTTTTATTTTTTTTCGTTTTGTTTTCTAAAATGTGTAGCAATGATGATTACACATAACTTTATTATTAAAAATAGGTAATTGCAGAATTCAAATTTGTAAATATTTTTTATTCAACATATATAGGCTGTCCACTCTCAAAGATATCCGATGTCTAATTCCTAAACCGTTAGTCATAGACATATAGTTTCATATACAGAAATGTTTTAAATGAGGTAAAGAAGTATTTTTAAAGCGATTAGCATCAAGAAAACATTTATTAAGAAATTACGAAATTTAAGTATTTATACGGTCCCCCAATCCTACAAGTAATATTTAGTAAAAATTTTCCATTACACTAACAAGTAAGACAAAAATAATCCCATTCATCTAACACTAAACTTGACCAAGTTATGAAACTTTCAATTTCATCACTTAAACTAATTTTCTGCACCTGAACACAGATCAGTTAGGCCAAGATTCGAGGGATTGTACACAAAATGCTTAAAGTATTAGAAGAATTTGTTTCACGTGTACATTTCTACATTACATCCGAAGGAGTTAGTTCTAGCAAGTTTTAAGATAACTTTAATTTGTATTAATTAAGTTTTAGATTAGATAATCTGATAGCATTTTAAAATATGTATCATTTTTTAAAGAATTCCGACTGTCGCTTTTCATCATTTCATTTAACAAAAATTCTGTTCCTTTTTAACTTATATTTTTAATACAAGTTGTATACTTTTCTTCAATGTATCAGAAAAAAAATCGATTTCAATTTTACATTTTAATGTTAATCTCACTGTGACCTTTTTTTTTAAATATCTGACATGTTTTTATATTTCCAGTAAATTTGTGAATGATCCCTATTTCTCAGCAAAAAAAAAAAAAAAAAAAAAAATGTAATTCAAATTTAAACATCTATTACTCAGTCAGTTTGAATGGGACTTTTTGTGTATTACTTCTTAGTGTAATAGGATATTTTTACTAAATAGTATCACTTATAGGACCGGAGGGGAGGGCGTATAAAAATTTAAATCTCGTAATTTTTTAATAAATACTTTTCTTGACCCAAATCGTTTTAAAAATATTTCTTTACCTCATTTAAAACATTTTTCTCATTGGAACTACATGTCTATGACTAACGTTTTAGGAACTGGCCATTGGGCATGGTTAAGAGTGGACATACTGTATATACTTTTCAGAATTTTTGATGTATATGCAAATATCACTTAATGTTGAAATAAGTGAGATATCTTGCATATGCAATAACAATTCTAATTGTGAAATTCTAAATAAGCTTTATAACCGTATTAAATGTTTTAAATAAAATAATTAATTTAAAAAATTCATCTTTGGAAATGCATGTATTTAAGTTGCAAATGCATTTTTTAAATTTTCGATCAATAATTTTTCTAGTGCTCCAATACTGATAACATTATTTGTATTATCAAAAGTCATTAAATATGCGTTTTTATAAATTTTTAAGTAATTTTTTGCAACAGAATTTCATTTCAGAATCTCTCATATCCATGCAAATACCAATCAATGTGTACACTAAAATTGAGATTACATCAAAATAAAATAAACAAAAAGTTTTCACACCTAAACAAATTGCTCTAAGGTATTATAACATACCTCTTTTTCGAGTAATAAATTATAAATATTTAATTTCAGATACATTTTAAGTAAAAGAGATTTTTTAAGAGCACGAAATTTTAATACAAATTAGAAGAAGGGCATAAAATAAAAATAAAAATCATGGTTTGTGCAAGGCATAAAGTTCTAAAGTCGAAAATATCACTCTTCTCTTTCCCATTAAAAGGAATTGCAAAATTGAAATCAGTAAAATTACTAGTGATAAAAAGAAGTGAAAATAGAAAATTATAGAGTTAAAAGAAGCGGAAACTTACTTGTGTCATTATTGGAAAACGTTTATTTTGAAATATAAAATTATTTTTCAAAAAGTACACTGCTCAAAACAATTAAAGGATATTTGAAGTTTTATATTAAATAAAGATATAAACGAAATTTTTTTTTGCCGAAAATAGAAGAAGAGAATCACAAATGCAAATTTTTCTGGTTTTCAAACTGTGGAGTATGCAAATTTTGAGTTCGACGTCAAAAACGTCGCTTCAGCGGCAGCGAATTAAATTTGACTTTCAACTGGATAAAAGAGAATGAAGACAAGGATGATCGGCATACAGTGATTGCTTTGTTTCGATGCGTACGATGTCTCAGCGAAGTCATTTGACAGATTCAGAAGCTTTGAGAATTGTTGGTAGGTTAGAAGGGGGCCAAACTCAAGCCGAAGTAGCGCAAGCCATTGGAGTGTCACAAAGTGTCATTTCTAGGATCTGGAACCGTTTTTTGGAGAGTGGATGTGCAGGCCGAAGACCAGGGCAAGGTCGTAGACGGTCAA
The DNA here is from genome assembly GCA_963932465.1 of Maratus speciosus. Lineage (NCBI taxonomy): Eukaryota > Metazoa > Arthropoda > Arachnida > Araneae > Salticidae > Maratus > Maratus speciosus. The sequence continues at coordinate 178,045,573 of OZ010786.1, forward strand.
CAACACCCAATGAAGATCGGTATTTATCGGTAACAGCTCGGAGACACCGAACCATGAACGCTACTCTTCTCCAACAACACCTTCGCTCGGCTACAGGCACCACGATTTCAACTCAGACTGTCCGAAACCGGCTCCATGCTGTAGGTCTGTATGCTCGCCTACCGATGGTATGTGTTAGATTAACATCAAGGCATCGTCGCGACCGCAGGGAGTGGGCAACCGAGCATGTCAACTGGAGGAGAAATGAATGGAGCAATATTCTGTTTTCTGACGAGTCCCGTTTTTCTGTGCATCCGGATAATACCGTATTTTCATCTGGAGGGACCGTGGCAGTAGGAATAATCCTGCGTTCGTGCACGAAAGTGTCAGATTTGGCGGTGGAGGAGTGTTGGTGTATGGTGGCATCTCCATTGACGGGCGCACTGACCTCTACATCATTCGAGATGGAGCTCTGACTGGTAGCCGATATAGGGATGAGATCCTCAGACCTATTGTAGTCCCTTACGCTGCAGCAATCGGAGATAACTTTATTTTAATGGACGATAACTGCAGCCCACATCGTGCAAACCTGGTGGAGGATTTCCTTTTCGAGGAAGGAATCGTTCGAATGGAATGGCCAGCGTGTTCTCCAGACATGAATCCAATCGAGCACGTTTGGGACGCTCTAGGAAGACGAGTTTCTGGCCGCCAACAACCCCCACAAACTCTCCAAGAACTGGAAAGAGCTCTTCTGGAAGAGTGGGGCAGAATACCCCAACTCGTCATTAATAGCCTCATTGAGTCCATGCCTCAAAGGTGTTCAACGTTGCTGGCCGCCCGTGGAAACCATACCCCCTACTGAAAATGATTTTCTTTGAAGAAAACACATTTTCTTATTCTTTTTTTCTGATATGCACAAATTGTGTTTTTTTCCTTTAGTACACAAATGCGCAATAAAACACATTTTTTTTTCTGCCAAACATGTGTAATTTATTCTCATATAACCTACTATGTCTGTCGACCATGTATCAATCAGCTAAACAGTTTAACAGATACAAAATCCACCTAAAACTGCAATATCCTTTGTTTTGAGCAGTGTATTTAGGGAATACAATAAAACGAATTAATTCTAGCTATTTTTTAATATAAATAGCCTTCATAAAAAAAATGGATGGAATATTTACATTTCATTTTAAAACTATAATCGCTAAATTCTTTAGAAATATTATAAAAACGGAAATAACGGATGAAAATTTTAAATGAATATAACATTATTATTAGTTATTTTTAAGTTAACTACTAATTCTTAATATCTAATAAAAATTTTAATGTCATATTATTACATTTTTTAAAGAATTGTCGAAGTATTTTCAGAAATAATTTTATTAGTAAAAATAAACAATTGCAAGATTTCATCAATTTTTTAATAATTTTTATGTAACACAATTATTTAATAGTTCTTAATGTGTATGCTAATATGAGTGATCGACAAAACAAATAAAAGATAGATGATATCTTAAATACGCATTACAGTTTTTACAGTGATACATATTTTAACGGTAACAATAATAACAATTTTATTACTAAAAATAAAAAAATAAATAAGGTTTAATAAATTTTAAAATACTTTTACTGTAATATAATCTCTTACCAGAATTCCTAATACATATGCAAATATGAATTAAAATTTAAATAATATGGAGGTGCTATCTAACATGACGAGCCAAAAAAAATTTCCCACGTTAAATAAATTGATTAAATTAATAACTTTTTTCCTTGGGTTATAAATTTTAAATATTTAAATTCAACTGAATTTTTAAAAGTAAAGTGCTTTACAAAGATTTTTTTTTATTCGATATTGGAAGGGGGTAAAATATTTGAACTTTTCACTTTTCTTTCTTTTTTCTTAATATAGATTTTAGTGAATCACATGGTAACTGTTTAAATACACGTCAATTCAAACATATGTATCCTCATGAGAAAAATAATATTAAATTTCTTTAAGTTAAGCCTTCTAAAGTTCTATTTGAAGTAGAAAAAAGTAAAAATGTTGTAACAAACGTTACGTTTAATAAATTAAATTTTTGATCTTCAATAATTGTAAAAATAAATAGATTTTTATATAAACTTTATTTAGCTATTTTAATAAAATTGGACAAAATTGTATATTTAAAATAATAAAATAAACAGCGTGAATACTTGATTCACAATACATTTATTACTAAATATTTTAAAACTATTCGAGATGTTAAAAAAACATTGATATCAGAAGATGTAAAAAATCCTTAGCACTTTCAACTAAACAATATCCGTCATCAGGGGAACTGCTGTAGCTTCATATACATACTCTAGTTAAGTAGCAGAGTGTGAAACCAAAAAAGCAATAAATAGTAGCGAGGGAAGTAATTTATAGAACCATCTCTATTTTCCTTCCTTCCCTCCTTCGTATTTGTTGTTTTATGGTTTCACCCTTTGCTACTTAACCAACGTATGTCTTTGAACCTACAGCAGTTCCCCTGATGACGGCTAATGTTTAGCTGAAAGCGCTAGGGATTTTTGACATCTTTTGACATCAGTGTTCATTTTAAATGTTTTTAAATCTTTCATATACTTGCACCTATTTAGTAACAAATGTAGTGTGAATCAAGTATTCATACAAAACTAAAGAGTGCTTCAAGATTTCGTTACTTGTTACTCACTATATCTTGCTCTATTTCTATAACTCCAAAACTGTGCATTAACTTTCGATATACATTTAAAACTATTAACATTAGAACAGCCGGAAATTTTGCTCAAGTGTTATAAAAACATTTTACACCAGAATTTTTATTAAAAACTATCTAACTTATTTATTTAACTTATTTGTCCGTGGTACATATTTTACTTATTTTAGAAAGAAATTTCTAGTTCGAATCAAAGTATTTTTATTTGGTACCGGTCAAAATGACCGCTGTGGTGGTTCTAGTATTAAAATGTCATTGCCAAGTTCCTGTATATAAAAAGCACTTAAGGGAAAAAAAATCGACATTTTGAATCGGCTATAGTCGTGTAAGTTAATTTAAAATACTTTTTCTTCAACTAATAAATTACAAGTCTTTCACTTCAACTACTTTTATAAACTAAAAGAGCTTTTTGAAAACCCAATTTTTTAATGAAAAGTTCAAGAGTGACACCAAACAAAAAACAAAGCAGGCTTGCGTCACACGTGAAAGTCTATATTTAAAACTGCGACTTTCCCTCTTTTATTCTAATTTAATTTCGAAATTGAAATCAATAAAATTACTCCAGTGATAAAGTGAAAATGGAGAATACTTTACGGTCTGAAAAGAAGCGAAAGCTTATTTGTTTCGCTATTCGTCAATGCTTATTTTAATTTATAAATCACTCTTCAAAAAGTAATTTTAGAAATTCAATAAATCATGCTTTATTTTTTTAATTAAATAGGATTTAAAGGAAAATGAATTAAATAGTATGTTTGCATTAAACGCTCTGATTATTAAATTCTTCAGAAGCTTTATAACAGTAAAATAAACTAATTTATTAAATTTAAAATAATTATAATGTATCGTATTATACTGCAAATCGGTGTATTTAATTACATTGATTAGCTTGAGGATAATAATAATTATTATTGCCATATTAACATGGAAATAAAATAAATCACAAGTTTATTAAATGGTGTATAGAGAATGTTGTAAAGTTAAAAACTAAACATACATTAATTTAAAATTTAACGTTTGCAGTAATTGTATTTTTTTTTTTTTAGGCTAAAATTTAAAGGAAAATTTGAGCTTCCAACCACAAATTTCGTGGTAATATAATTGTAATGTAATGTTTGTTTAGCTTTTAACTTTACAAAATTCTGTATACACCATTTAGTAAACATGTGATTTATTTTATTTTCACGTTAATATTGTAAATGCCCAGCTTTATTATTATTATTTTTGCTATTATACAGAATTAATTACAGATTAATTTTACCGATTAATTTTCAGTTTCAGTAGAAATGAAAATGCTGAATTATTTTCATTCGATTAAAAACAATCGGTAAACTCTTTGGAAACTTTGTAACTGAAAAATAAATTTATTTATTAATAAATAAATAAATAAATAATACATACGATTTACTACGTTATATGCTTTAAAATTCAGCTTTACTTTTTGCAATTTTACGAACAATAAATTAAAAATGTTTACCAATGCTTTTATTATTACACATCAAAAAATGTATAACCTCATTAATTTTAATAAATATTTTTATACAACATTTCTCTTCAGAGTTTATAATATATATGCAAATATGAGTGAGTGTTAAAATAAATTAGAGGCTGTATCAAAATAAAAGAAACCAAAAAGTTTTCCAAACTAAATAAATTGCTTTCAGTTATTTAATATAGTTTTATTTTCGATAAATAAATTACAAATCTATTATTTCAGCGGCATTTTTAACGTTAAAATTGTTTTTGAAGAACATAATTTTTTAATGAAATTTTGAAGACATGTATGCTAAATAAATAAATAAAGCAGTCTTAAAGCACACATAATGTTAAAAATTTGAAACTGTAACTCTTTCCTATTTTTTAAAGTTCAAAGTTAGAAATTGTAACTCTTTCCTATTTCAATTCAAATTAATTTCGAAATTGAAATCAATATAATTACTTCTGTGGTACTAAAGTTAAAATGTAAAATTCTTATAGCCCGAAAAAATACAGAATTTTTTTTTTTTTTTTTTTTTTTACATACGCTCTTTTAAGTTTATAAATCAGTTTTCAAAGAGTAATATATGGAAGTCAATAAAACTTGCTTAATTTTTAAGTTTGTTGCATGCATAAGAAAATTAATAAAATCTTGCATATGCATTAAAAGCTATAATCTTTAAATTATTTTTTAACAGACATATTTTTACAGCAAAATAAATTGATTTCTAAATAAAGTTTGGATATAAAAAACAATAGAATGATGAAAAGTTACCTTGTTAACAGATTACTTTTAATCGCCTGAGAAATAAAAGTATATATATATATATATATATATACATTTCAAATTTACTTTAATTTCAATTATCCTTGAACATTCTCACCAATGTTACAGAGGAGAATCTATCTCCTAAATTTTATTATTTCAACGCCAATGGTTTAAGTTGGAAGTTTATATGCAACGATTCGTATCATTGTAAATTGTACGCTTTTTCTAATATTTGCCTCACGAATATCACCATAACTCTTAAAAAAGCTCCATATAAGGATGTTTAACATTCGAGGTGTCCTAAAATGAACTGACTGATTTTAAAATTCATTAACTTGCAAATGGTGGAAGCTATTAAAAAAATTCTTGCAGGATGGTTTTGTAAGGTGTCAGAAGTTTTTTACTGTGATTCCCGATTTTAGTTCAAAATAAAGCGAAAAAATTGCGCTGAGAGCAATAGGGGCTAAATCGAGGCCCGATTTTTTTTTTTTTTTGTCTCTCTTTTGTCTGTCTTTTTTAAGTATTAATGCGAAAGAAGGCGTTATATATGTGGAGTGTTTCTCAGTCGCCAAAGCAATGTTATTTTTAGACACCCACTCCATACATTAAACCTTCTTCTTTCGCGTCAACACTGAGAAAAAAAAAAAAAAAAAAAAAAAAAAAAGCCCAAAATATCAGTCCTCAATGTAACGCACATTATTCTCAGCGCCATCTGTCGCTGATATGTACACTAATATGAGAAATCGCTATAAAATATTCTCCTGATATCTTACATAAAGCTCCCTGAAGAATTTTTTTAATAGATGTCATCATTTGCAACTTATTGAATTTTTAAAACAGTCAGTCTATTTAGGACATAAAGTACTAAGAATCCGTCCAGATCAAATTCAGAGACAAGAGTCATAAATTATTGCTCTTGACTTTCTTTTTCAAAGGCTCTGTGGTTAATTGTGGCCTTTCTTATTACTCTTCAAAGGTTTACAAGAGAAGCGCGAAAAATCAACAAAAGAAATTCTCTCTTTTAATAGACTTCATTATTAATAAAAGAAATGAAAGAAATCTCATATTTGGAATAAAAGGTATTCACATGAAATTACTAGATATTGTGTTCGAGCGAAATAAGCTAAATTCTGCACAAATGATATTTAAAAAGTAAAATAATAACAATAGGTATTTTGAAAAGCAATTTTAATCTTACTTTTATCATTGAAATTTACATATAAATAAATTATTTTCTCTTAACTGTCAATTTTATTATGTAAAATTCTGCGAAAATAAAATGTTCTTTTAAGATTTTATGCGTAATTTATAAATGAGAAAAAATTCAAATTTTAAGAAATTAGAAGTGAGCATTTCTTCGAAAACAATTCTCATAAATGCAATAAAAACTTTATTTTGCTGCTTATTATTTATCATTATTAAATTATGTTAGGTTTAATTAAATTAGTTTATATTAAGTATAGTAAAAGTTTTAATAATTCCACATTCCTTTTCTAAGAAAGAGTTCCTTTGTTTTGTTTATAGTATGTATAGTTAAAGTTTTAATAATTCATCCTTACTTCTCTGAGAGATTATTCTCTAAATCTAAATGAAAATTAAGTACTTCTTTACAAATATTTAACGAAGTTGCTTTCCTCGAAGTATGTATCACACCTAAACACGAGATGTTACATTTTTTTTTTTTTTTTTTTTTTTTTTTTTTTTTTTTTTTATCGATTGAACTCATAAGCACACTCTTCTTAATTGCGTTACCGTATATTTTAATCCAAAATAGTTAAAACATTTTAATTTTGTATCTAGCACTTCAAATGACTTCACTCAAAGATTCAAAGACATTTGGTGACATTTGCAGCCTGGTTCTCTGATTTTAAGTTAAGATATTAATTCCAAGGAACAAATCTTATTGTAATGTCTAATAATTATGCTGTTTGTGTTTTATAACTAAACCCAAAAACAACTAAAATAAAAACAAGAACAGGAAGTCATTCATTAAACATAGATTATGAACCTCTTTTGAACGCTATCAGAATAGTGTAACAAAACTTCGCTTTTACATACAATGACAGGAGATTAGAAAAAACAATTTATAAAATACATAGCAGAGTAAAAACTCAATTTCAGAATTTATTATCCATAGGCATTAATGTATGGAAATTCTTTTGTACAGCCCTGTACATATTCTATACATTTTATATATACTACATGTTAAAACTAAATTCAGGTGAAAACGCATAAACAATTAACTTTTACATCTTTAGATTTTCATTCTCAGATGGCAATGTATCCGTATCTTTTTGTGCAATCATTTATATGATTTTATATTTGGACCACACCACTTAATATAGTAGCTGATCTATTAACGAACTGTTCGGTTTACGATCACGTCGGTTAACGAACACTTTGGCGAGAGACTTTTATGTTCGGGTAACGAACATATGTTCGGTTAACGATCACCTCACAAAATAAAGCCTAGTAGAAGCAATGCCACTTCTGCGTTTTCCCCGAGATAAGTTGTGGTAAAAGCACTGTTTCCCTATAAAAAAATACCCGCCGCCGGTATTTTTTTATTGCTTTCCTGAACTGCTATTTTAAAAAAGAAAAACAGATAATATGGCGCCTAAAAAATTATGAAATGTCCTCATCATACACATTAAGCAAGAAATTTTAGTTAAAGTAGAAAGTGGGCATAAAATGTCTATATTGCTATGCATTATGGCTTGAACAAGACTACTATAGGGGCAAACTTAGTTAAAGAACAAGTAATTAAGAATACCCAAGTGGCTAAAGGAGCAGGGGCATTCCACATCAAATCAGGCAGTAAAATATCAATATGTAACCCACCATCACAGATTTTAATGAAACTGCGTGTGTTTGTTGTTACTATTAAGATATGATCAGCAGTTTTTTTTTTTTTTTTTTCGCTCCTTGGTGAAATACTTTCTGAGAAAAAAATTGTCAAAATTTTGAAAAACTGCCGTCAGTTGGCATTCTTGACTGCTCGGTTTTCAAATGTAGCATGTTATATATATAATCATATTTCAATATCTACTCTACAAATCATCTTCAAATAATTCATGCATAATATTTAGGGTACGCAGTTTATGAAAAAAAATATTGTTACGCTTATAACATTTTAAGTGTGTCTAAAAAAATGTTTAAACTTTGAAGTCGTGAATTTTTTATGAAAAATAATGCATTAACAAAAAAAAAAGCATTATCAACAAAAGGCGGTATTTTTATTAAATTTATTTTTTGCGGGAGATATACTTAAAGGTGTCCTTTACTTGATTTTGAAATAAAAATAGTGGGATTTTGTGTGTATTTAGTAGTATTTTCTAATTAAATATATTTTGAGGTGCATTTCAAATCAAATCAAGCAGAGACATTCCATGTCTGTTCCCCTAAGCCATTTAATCGCTGTCACAAATTTCAGTGAAACTGAGTATGTTTATAGCTCATTTTAAGACGTATTCACCTTTAATTTTCTTGATCCTAAGTAAAATATTTTTTAAGATAAAAAATATCAAAATTTTGAATAATTGTTTTAAATTTTTTTAATGACAGTTCTATATTCAAAGACTGCATTTAAAAAAGTTATTTCAATATAAAATCACTAAATAGGTTTCAAATAATGTATATGTGACAAATAATGTAGACAGATTATTATTTCTTGTTTTTTGTCATGTTTAAACACTAAGAGTGTCTTTTATCTTGTGAATTTTTAAAATCAAGAATTTTGTCAAAAATAATGTGTTAATCAAAAATTTATTACTAAGCGAAGGCAGGGTGTTATTGCTTTTTTTAATTGTACGTAAAAATATCTTTTAAATGGTTATAAAATAAAAATTGTGAAAATATGAGAAAAAATTATCAAAGTTTTAAAAATTGCCACGAGTTGCCATTAATGATTGTTCAATTTTCTAAGGCCTCATTTTAGATATAAAATAATATTTCAATAACTAATAAAGAAATCTTCTTCAAATAATTTAAGCAAGGTAAATAAAGTATGTACATTATGAAAACAATATTGCTGTAATGTTAAAAAATATTTAAATGTGTCTAAAAAATTGTATAATCTTTGAAATCAAAAATTGTTTACAAAAAATAATGAAATTATTAAAAAAGCTTTATCAATCAGAGGCGGAGTTTCTATGGCTATTTTTTAAATTTTAAGTTGTACATAATAATACATTATAACTGGATCTGAAATAAAAATAGACGGATTTTGGTTGGTTTTAGTAGTATTTAAATCATATTTAAAATTATCAATATTTTCAGATGTAAAATCTATGCAATGTATCATCCCTGGAAATATTTTTATTTATACAATTATTTTATTTTTCAAATTATCTTTTATGTTCATTTCTTAAGGAAACAAATAAGCAATATTGTTTTTTATTAAAACTTCTAGGACGGAGAGCAATTATCCCTTTCCAAAAAAGAGAAAAATCACTAGCTCTCACCGCCCAATATAAATTTTCAAAATGACACTCCTAATCTTTAAACTCATATTTGGCTGCTAGTATTGAAAATTTAGCATTGAGCTGCTAATATTGAAAAAAAAATACCAAATTTCGCTCTTTTGAGGAAAATTTTGACAGATTGTGCTTTAAATATATGCAAAAAAATGCATAATCCATTATATTTCTATCTTTCAAATAACCATATCAAAAAAATTATTTAAAACTTAATGAGTTGCACTTTTGTAACTTTATTCAGTTTCTAATGATATGTAATTTGATTTATTTCATTACAATATTGCTGAAAGATGGATTTTCAACATATATATGTATGTATATATATGTGTGTATATATATCCCTGTTCTCAAACAAATTAGTTAAAAATTATTCATTTATGTTTAATAAAGCATATATATTGTTTATACACTTATAGAAAATACATATGTTAAATTTTATGATATGTCATTAATATCTAAATGTAAAGAACTTATCTAATAGTATGTAACGAAAAATTTAACATCTGGTGTAATGACAACAAAATTTTATTATTGTTTTACTTAATTTGGATGAATGAAAAAAGCGTACATGTTTCTATTTTATTGAAGTACAGGTGAAAATGTCACAAAGACATTCCTAACTCAACAACAACTGAGTATGTCACATTCACACTACAGTTGATTTTTTCTTTTTGATCTTTCGGGTTTGATTTCAGATGGTAATGAATTAATTAGTTTTGTTAGAAGTGTCATTGCAGTCAGCATATTAAGTTCACTATTTTTTTTATATATAATTCATTTTGATTGACTCGATGAACAACAATATTTAAAGCGACCATTTCATGAATTTTCAATTAAAAGTTGATTTATAAATTCATTATGTTGTTTAGTTATTATTATTGTCTTAAGATAATAAGTTGGTATTAAGATTTTTAAATGTTGTTTATTTATTATTTGAACAGTTGAGAGTATTTTTCAATAAGAGTGGGCTTGATTTTAAGTCGGCTGTTGAGCAGTGAAGTGTTGGTAAAGGTACTATTTAATTTAATTTTTATTGCTGTAAATAATATTTGTGATTTTATTATTCTATGTATTATATTTAAGCAAGAGTAGCAATACACGATATCGTAGTCATTATAGTACATCTTAGCATGAAAAGCTTCAATATTTATCATTAAACATTCACATTTTATGAAAATTTTATTAAAATTGCTCATATTTTCACTATTTTTATTTTATAACTATTGAAAAGATATTTTTACGTATAATTAAAAAAAAAATAATAACAGCCTACCGTCGGTTAATAACAAATTTTTGATTAACACATTTTTTTTTCACAAAATTCTTGATTTTAAAAATTCACAAGATTAAACACTCTTAGTATTTAAACATGACAAACAACAATAAATAATAATCTGCCTACATTATTTGTCGCATATATATTATTTGAAACTTATTTAGTGATTTTATATTGAAATAACTTTTTTATGCAGTCTTTGAAAATAGATCTGTCATTAAAAACATTTTTAAAAAAATTTCAAAATTTAGATATTTTTTTATCTTAAAAATATTTTACTTAGGATCAAGGAAATTAAAGGTAATTACGTCTTAAAATGAGCTATAAACATACCCAGTTTCATTGAAATTTGTGACAGTGAATTAAATGTCTTAGGCGAACTGACATGTGATGGCTCTGCTTGATTTGATTTGAAATACGCCTCAAAATATTTTTAAATAGGAAATACTACTAAAACCACCCAAAATCCCACTATTTTTATTTCAGAATCAGATAAAGGACACCTTTAAGTATATCTCAGACAAAAAATAAATTTAATAAAAATACCGCCTTTTGTTGATAATGCTTTTTTAGTTAATGCATTATTTTTCATAAAAAATTCATGACTTCAAAGTTTAAACATTTTTTTAAACACACTTAAAATGTTATAATCGTAACAGTATTTTTTTCCTAAACTGCGTACCCTATATATTATGCATAAATAATTTGAACATGATTTGTCGAGTAGATATTGAAATATGATCATATTTATGTCATGCTACATTTGAAAACCGAGCAGTCAAGAATGCCAAGGGACGGTAGTTTTTCAAAATTTTGACAATTTTTTTGTCAGAAACTATTTGACCAATAAGTAAAAAAAAAATACTGGTGATCATATCTTAATAATAGGAACAAACACACGCAGTTTCATCAAAATCTGTGATGGTGGGTTACATGCCTGCCTGAACTGATATGGAATGACCCGTAACTAATATTCCATGTGGGAAACAAAAGTGTGTCATTCATGTAAAAATGGAGAAATTGCTTTAAGTTCGGATAAAAAAATATATAAATGAAAAGAGATGCAACCAGTATGGTTATCATTCCAGATAAATCTAGGGAAATTTTTGAAGAGCTGAAGAAACAAATCCCTCATTCATTAAATAAAGATTTAGAATTTAAGTATGGTTTGTGAAATTTAAAAAGAGAACTGGCATTAAACATGTAGTAATGCACGGCAAGTCTGCTAGTGCAGATAAAGAAGAAGCTGATAGGTTCTGTTTAGAATTTCAAAAAATCATTTAAACAGAAGGATATTGTACACAACACATTTTTAATTATGATGAAACTGGTTTGTTTTGGAAACACATGCCGAAACATACCTACATTATGAAGGATGAAAAGAAATATTCCTGGACATAAACCCATAGACAATCGGCTGACATCTACTTTTATAAGGTAATGCTAGTGGTGATATGAAGCTAAAGCCATTTCTTGTCTATCACTCTCAGAATCCTAGAATATAAAAAAAAATGCTATAAATAAAGAAAACGATCAGTGATGTGGAGATCGAATGGAAGGGCATGGGTCAAACACGTTCTTTTCAAAGAATGGCTGTTTGAAGTTTGCACCCCAAGCATCAAGAATTACCTTCAGACAAACAAAGTTCCGCTGAAAGTATTGTTGCCATTGAACAATGCACCAGCACACCAAAAAAACTTCATATGCTGGAGGATAAACGGCTTGAAGATTTTCCATGATTGACAATTAAGTTTCTACCGCCAAATACGATATCATTGACTAAACCCATGGATCAGGAGGTTATTGCGGGTTTCGAAAATTTGCACATTCATGAATTGTTTCGTCGGAGTTTTGAAGCATGTAAGCTCTCATCAACAATGATTTCAAAATTATTTTGGAAAGAGAACATTGCTATACCTGAAGCGCTACGGCTCGTTCAAAAAGCATAGTCAGAAGTCACTCAACGACGGTAAAACTCTTTTTGGAGAAAGCTACATGGATCTTGCATCCAGGAAGACGGGAATAATGTTCCTGAAATTGTCTTAACAACTAAAAAACTGGAAGAAGTGAATGACGATGACATTCAAGAGCTTCTAATGGAACATGAAAGTGAGCTAACGATCGAAGGACTCCAAGAACTTTTAAGAGTCCACATTAGTCATGAGAAAAGACGAAACCGCTAATGTTAAGTCTATGGGAGCGTTATTTTCAAATACCTCGCTTGAACTTGAATATTTTTAAATGATTTTTTTTTTCATAGGATAGCTGAGGACGATCTACAAACGGGCTAGGTTTTACTTTTTTGATTTTGGTTTATTTTTATTTTCGGAACCGGTTGGAACCGGTTCTGAAATTGGAACTATTGTAATATAAAAAAACTATAACCAAAATTGAAAAAGTAAAAACTAGCTCAGTTGTAGATCGTCCTCAGCTATGCTATTAAAAAAAAACATTCAAAAATTTTAAAATCAAAGTGTGAAATTTTAAAATGACGTCCCCATAGATTTAAAATTAAACTTTTCCTTTCTTTTCGTGACTTAAGTAGACTCTTAAATAAAGAAATCCAACAAACTCAGATGATTAGCATCTCAGCGTCTTTTGATAGAGATGAACAAGAACCAATTCCGACCTCTGTTATAAAAGAACTTTTAAAAAAGTGGGAGGAAGTCAGGAACACGGTCTCAAAATGGCTTACAAAAGAGACTGATGTAGATAGTCTTGGGGCCTTTACAACGAAAATGTTGCTAATCATTTCAGAAGCATCCTGAAGAAGAGAGAAAAACAACCGACTTCGAACAGTTTCTTTTTAATGGCCCACAAACTCAAAAAAAAGAACGTCTGAAGAAAAGACAAGACTGTATGTAATGTATGTTTTATTATTATTAAATTTAAATAAATTTAGGGAGAATTTCTATTAATTTTTATATATTATTTAGCTTTTAAGAACGAATTAATTGAATTCCCATACAAATCTATACTAAACCTATGATCGATTAACGAACATTATTTCGGAACGGATTAAGTTCGTTAACCGATCACCCACTATGTAGTAAAATTCTGTTCTGCTACAAAACATTAGCAATTCCTGTCCATACAAACTAATCAAATCGATTTTTGTTTTATATACCCAGTATATCCTCTATAAAATTTATACACACCATGTAATCTACTAAAATATAGTTAAACTTGAAAAAGCATAATATAACTAAAACACAATTTTTACAGTTATTGCTCATTGACGATTATGTGCATTAATTATTTTGTGTGTCCCTGTAAAAGAACTTTAAATGTTACAGATTCTACTTAACTCGTGGAAGATATTGCATATGCATCTCAGTTATGTAAAGACCTTTCACAAAGTGCACTGTAAACAATCACTGTCTATACCAAAAGTAATGCAACCGAATCCTTTTTGAGTCTTTATAAATGAATAATAAACGCTATGCACATCATGCCTTTGGGAAGAATTTTCTAATGCATATCAACATTTTACATCAATACGTGAAGTTTGGTATATATAAACATTATTAAAATGTACTTCAAACGATTTTCATGTACAGACAATAACGTAAATTATTTCTTTTTAGTGTCCCTATAAAATGAACTAGCAATATTACACAGCACATTTTCAATAAATAATATGCCTTGGTAAACCTCAATAATATACATAAATAACGTGGATATCGAACGAGAGATGAAGGCTGACAGACAAACAGATGACCGTCAAATATGTTGGAATTTAAAAAAAAAAAAAAAAAAAAAACAAAAAAAAAACAAAAAAACAAAAACGCTATGAAACACTTGAATAAAACATTTATCAATTTCTTATTTCAAACGAGAAAAATTGTCAAAACACCATCATTTTATTTTGAAGTTTCCTGTTTCAAAGGGTGAAAATGTTTTGCACATGTTCAAAATAGACATCTCATTTCTTGTAAATAATTAACAATTACTTCCTTTCATCATTCAGTGCAAAAATAAATAAATAAATAAATATTAATAAACACAAAAGTTTACATATATTTAGTGTATCTGTGTAATTAGCAATGATTCGGGAAACTTTTCCTCTACCTTTAGTAACCATTTAGAGAACAATCAATCCAAAATCTCAGTAAGCGAAAATTTCTGTTGTTTACAGAAATATTTTAAAATAAAACAGCCTCTTTCTTGGCCGAAAATTTCAGAAATTCCCATGAATTCGAAAACTTTTTGATTTATGATGTTTCTCCTTAGTCACTATCTATTTTTTTCTCAAGATAAGTCAAATTTAGAAGCATCGGTTACTACGAGGTTATACTGAATTTTTATAAACGTTTATTTATCAAGAAACTTTATTTTCAACACTGTGTTCTGTGCTTTAAGAATGTGTTTCACATTGGAATTTTTACTACACAATATCCTTTCATGTAGAGATTCGAAGTATTATTGGTTTACAACTTTATTATCCCAAAATGCTCTCAAATGTTTTTACACATATGAAATTTTCATTTCTTTAATTATTTATTTATTGTAAAACTCCTTTGAAATACGTCTTTTTTTACTTGACCAACACAACGTGATTATTCAATGGTCATAATAATTTATATAGTTTAGTAAATATTCAGTACGCATTCAAGGTAAAACGCACAAGTAGTGGACTACTTAAGGACACTTATCTAATTATTATTAAAGTGTTGGTGCATTCCAAAAGATGTATATATTTAAGCCTAGTCTTAACCTTAAAGTACTAGAATAAAATTTCAAAGTTTCAAAATAATGTTCTTTGAAAAAAAAAAATTAAAAAATGTTACCTTCCTCTATTCTCTAGTAGTAGGCCTAATAAATTTTAGATTCATTAATCTTTATGTTTTCCACTTATTCAACAAATTACTTATAATGTAATAAAGTATATCAACAGTAGCTTAATTTAAAATAAAACATAATATTAAAAAAACAATGTTTTAGATAAAAACTTATTTATTAATGAAATCTCTAAAAATTTTCCAAAAAATCTGTTTTTGAAGACATTTTAGAAAATAAACAAATATGTACCAGCAAAAAAAAAAAAAAAAAAAAAAAAAAAAAAAAAAAAAAAAATCCCAAACAGTTTATGGAAAGTTAACCTTTAAGGAATCGTTTCACATTGGAATTTTTACTACACAATATCCTTTCATGTAGCGATTCGAAGTATTATTGGTTTACAACTGTATTATCCCAAATTGCTCTCAAATGTTTTTACACATATGAAATTTTCCTTTCTTTAATTATTTATTTATTGTAAAACTCCTTTCAAATAAGACTTTTTTTACTTGACCAACACAACGTGATTATCGAATGGTCATAATAATTTATATAGTTTAGTAAATATTCAGTACGCATTCAAGGTAAAACGCACAAGTAGTGGATTACATAAGGACACTTATCTAATTATTATTAAAGTGTTGGTGCATTCCAAAAGATGTATATATTTAAGCCTAGTCTTAACCTTAAAGTACTAGAATAAAATTTCAAAGTTTCAAAATAATGTTCTTTGAAAAAAAAATAAAAAATAAAAAATGTTACCTTCCTCTATTCTCCAGTAGTAGGTGTAGTAAATTTTAGATTCATTAATCTTTTTGTTTTCCACTTATTCAACAAATTACTTATAATGTAATAAAGTATATCAACAGTAGCTTAATTTAAAATAAAACATAATATTAAAAAAACAATGTTTTAGATAAAAACTTATTTATTAATGAAATCTCTAAAAATTTTCCAAAAAATCTGTTTTTGAAGACATTTTAGAAAATAAACAAATATGTACCAGCAAAAAAAAAAAAAAAAAAAAAAAAAAAATCCCAAACAGTTTATGGAAAGTTAACCTTTAAAGAATCGTTTCACATTGGAATTTTTACTACACAATATCCTTTCATGTAGCGATTCGAAGTATTATTGATTTACAACTGTATTATCCCAAATTGCTCTCAAATGTTTTTACACATATGAAATTTTCCTTTCTTTAATTATTTATTTATTGTAAAACTCCTTTGAAATAAGACTTTTTTTACTTGACCAACACAACGTGATTATCGAATGGTCATAATAATTTATGTAGTTTAGTAAATATTCAGTACGCATTCAAGGTAAAACGCACAAGTAGTGGACTACATAAGGACACTTATCTAATTATTATTAAAGTGTTGGTGCATTCCAAAAGATGTATATATTTAAGCCTAGCCTTAACCTTAAAGTACTAGAATAAAATTTCAAAGTTTCAAAATAATGTTCTTTGAAAAAAAAATAAAAAAAATAAAAAATGTTACCTTCCTCTATTCTCCAGTAGTAGGCGTAGTAAATTTTAGATTCATTAATCTTTTTGTTTTCCACTTATTCAACAAATTACTTATAATGTAATAAAGTATATCAACAGTAGCTTAATTTAAAATAAAACATAATATTAAAAAAACAATGTTTTAGATAAAAACTTATTTATTAATGAAATCTCTAAAAATTTTCCAAAAAATCTGTTTTTGAAGACATTTTAGAAAATAAATATGTACCAGCAGAAAAAAAATTCCCAAACAGTTTATGGAAAGTTAACCTTTAAGGAATCGTTTCAATTTGGAATTTTTACTACACAATATCCTTTCATGTAGCGATTCGAAGTATTATTGGTTTACAACTGTATTATCCCAAATGGCTGTCAAATGTTTTTGCACATATGAAATTTTCATTTCTTTAATTATTTATTAATAATTACATCTAAAAAATGATTTTGATTACTGACATGCGAAGTTATTATTTTAATCTCGTATGTTTTGATTTTCTGTGACTTCATCTTACTAATTGAGGTTAACGCAACTAGCAGATAATATAAAGCATACCCCACCAAATTCGGAGTCAATCAGATTTCTTTCAATTGTTTACAAGAAATGCATTTTGAACTTTTTTTTGAACTTTAAAAACTAGCGGCCCACTACTGGTACTTGGCCCACTATAGGTGCATTTACCTTATATTTTCTTCTTCATAGACAGTTGATGGTTTCAGATGATGACTATCGTGATATTTCTCGAATAGAGATAAGATATTTCTTTATCAAATTTTGTATTTTTGAATATTATTTCTAGAAAAAAATTATATTACATAATAGAAAATGTAATTTATAAGTTACCTGAAATATTTCAAAAATCGTAAATTCGGAAATGTTAATCTTATACAACACTGTCTCATAATTAAGATAATGCTGTGCGTATCAACTATTTTTAAATGTCCGTTGATTACTTACTTACCGAAATATTTTAGTTAAGTTTATAAAAATAATTAATCTAAGCAGAATTTATTGCATTAAAGAGATTATATAATCAGCCTACAATCAATCTAAATTAACTAAACCAGCAAAATATTCTAAATTTAGATTGATTACGAGTTTAGAAAGAGGCTAATAGAAGAAAGTCCTCTAAAAAATGATTTTGATTAATGACATGCGAAGTTACTATTTTAATCTCGTATGTTTTAATTTTCCGTGACTTCATCTTACTAATTGAGGCTAACGCAACTAGCAGATAATATAAAGCAAACCACACCATTCTTTCAAATTTATAACATGTATCATTCGAGTCATTAACTGTAACTAAATGTACTAAAATAATAGATAGAGGCAGATTTCTCTATTTTAACAATATATCATTTATTATTAGTGTATTTTGTTTTAATGAATTAGCACGTTAAAATGATTTATGACATTGCTTTTCCAAACCTTATGCTGTTAACCGAGCAATTTTTGTAAATTTTTTTACTTACTTATTTATTTATTTTTGTACTCTCGAAAATGCCTGTAACGTTTTTCATAAAAACGTAGAATTAAAGGAGTTTTCGGTTCAAGAAATCGATATAGTCAAAAATACAAACATTGAAAAAGAAAGACTTCGTAGAAACTTATAAATTCAAATATGTACGACCCGTTAGATACTTCAGCAGTTTGAATTTCTATTTGTTAATTTTAAATTATATTTAAATCCTAAGACGTATTCCACTTTTTTTCGTTCCATATTTTTTCTCCCAGACGCACGTCAATTGTCGATGTGCGGATGTCTATATAATTTGATTGTGCAAAGTGGTAAGTTTCGATAAAAGAAGGAAAGATACTGATGTTAATATTGTGACGTGGACACGTAGTGCATAAGAAGTCATCATGGGGGACCATGGCACCGTCATTTGAAATACTTCCTCAAACATAGTGTTTTGCTGTCTCGCATTACATGGGCGCGTAACGCATTTGGTTTGAATAGTGCAAGAGACTTTTGAATACAGTTCGGTTCAACACTGGAATGAATAACACGAGCGTCTAGATAGATGTAGCGACGTAATTCAGTATTCTGGTCCAGAAACGAACGCATAAACTCACGTTTTGTAATTTTCTCGCAGACGTGTTGTAATGTTATCAAAGTTCATTTCTCTACAAGAAATCCCCAAAAAAGTGAGAAAACTGTCTCCTGAGAAGCCTGGTATGTGCTATCCGATTTAACAAGTTACCAAATAATGAAGCAGGTTTGTAACGAACAAACAATAACCTGACATACTAAATTGAGTCTTCATGGACATAATCAAGCATGATCAAAAGACTCTAGAAATAGGAGAAGTAGAATTTATTGAAGTTTAGAACAAATAAATACATACTATATTTTAATTTGTTTATATTTCTTTCAAAATGTTAGGGGATGTTGACATCTTGTTAAAAATCTTATCCCCCCTCCTTCCCACCCCCAACCTTGCTGGTGTGCCATTTGACTGGAGATTTTGTTATCTGGTACTATCTAATCTATCATATATTCAAAAATCAGCGACGCTAAACGTGGTTGCCCTTGTAGACTACCTCTCTACCTCGGTTTGAGCGAACGCAAAAAATCTGAGGTAAAGTACTCATATACTAAATGCAAAGTATCCACTAGAGTTTTCAATTAAAAACGGTTTTCATCTACTGTGTAAACCGGGCAGTATATTAGGTATCTTTAACTTGGATAGTCTGGTATAGTCCAAAAATAGCAATACTAATTCATTTTATAAATTTAAAATTTCATATAATTGGTTTAATTTCACTTCAAACTGTGAAACAAAAAAAGGTGGAGTCGGAGTGGGTTGGGTTGGGTTGATTTTTGACGGCCAATTATCTACACGAGGGATATAGGCCCGGGGGGAGTGCCCTCCGTGGGGGTCTTTCTAAGGGAACCTAATCCGTATTAACGCATGGAAGATCCACGGCTCGAAGAAAAGCACGACAACTCCGAACGATTAGGCCGACGGGCGCGATTGGGATCGAACCCAGCACTTCCCGTCTACCAGCTTCGAGAGCAGAACCTCTCGGCCACTGGTGGGTCGAGTCGGAGTGGAGTCGGCTTGTTTTTATAGTGATTTCGATTCCGACTCTTGTGCTCAAAAATGGGACTGACTCCGACTCCGAAGCCCGGCTTTTACTCGGAAATATTTGTTAGGCATTCTTTAAAGTTTATACTCCTAAATTTGTAACTGGGTGGGTCCAGGTCTAGCAAAGGTTAATTCAAGTTGTTATCGCAAGCGTGGTACCAAAAAGTAGTATTTAAGGTTCAGATAAACCTCTCAAAATATAACTACCAATATAAAGCATGAAAGTGGCCATGGAAAAAACACTTCGTCTACGAAGACACATATTCCTTAGATGAAAAAATCACAGTTTTTTTAAATACTAATAGAAGCAATATCTTTATTCGAACTGTTACTTATCAATTATAGGATACTGGTCTACTTGAAACGAAGACTTTATTTTCGCATCATTTATGAATTACAATCCTATGGAGAATCCACATATGATAATCCGTCGGGATTATCATCGAACAATGTAGTATCTTTCGGAGTTCCACGGGATTCCCCACTATTCTCTCTTTGTGAAATTTTGTTGTAAAATATGTTGAAAAGGCTCTACCGAATTTTTTGAAAATTAAATTAAATTACATATCAGAAAATATTTTAAATATTAAAAATGTCCTGGATTTTTTTTCCAGCCCAAATTTTTATAGAACTATAAATATAACCATTAATGAAAGACGTTGTTTAGGTTCTACACTGGTTGGTGATTTGAAATTATATGATACAAAATGAACAAGTAAAAGCTTTTTATTCCATTACTTTTATATTATGTCATTTATTTTTTTATCATCGCATTTAATTCTCGTTTCCTTTCTTTTCAATGGTGTTGGTGTGGCGTTTTCTATTTTTTTCCTATTTATTTCTTCAGATCTTCGTCCATTGATAACTTTATTTTGAAAATATCTTGAACTTTGCCGTAGTTAGAATTCGCATTCTCTAAAATTTCTTTCTCTCTCTTTTTTTTTTTTTCCTTTTTATAAAATCACACAACAATATTTTACTTATCCAATTTTTTTTTGTTTGCATATCGAGTTACTGAGAAAATTTATGATAAAAATCATAGTACAATTCTTGAAAAACTTAATTTATTATTTGTTGCATAAAATGTAACGGTGAAATACTATGCAATAGGAATATTGAATTCTTTTCAATAATCATAAAACCTCGCGGATTCTTTAACATAAGTCATTCTTAACCCCGAAGTATTTGGATCGATACTCTTTAATTCTTCTGCATTTGAACCTGCTTCTCAAATAAGCAAGGATTTAAATTCAAAAGGAACCCAATTTCAAGAATCGATTAAATATAAAACTATTCGTAATAACGTTTATCATAACAATTGTTCTAGACATGTAATGACTGGGAAATGTATTGAGGCCATTGGAAATCTATGCAGAAATAAAATAGGCAATCATTCATTTCTGTTGTAACCCGTTTTTTGAAAATCGGATTGTTTCTCGTCAGAGCGTATGATTTAGAAAGCGAATTTATTATTATTCTGAAATAACAACGCTCCTAAAATGAAATAGATATCTTGATAGCGAAATTACATTTCAAGTATTTTTAAGCAGTATTTTACCCTATAACGTCCGATATTGCAAACGCAGATGTGGTATTGCATTTACAAAAGTATAGAAAAGTCACATTGAGAAAATCATTTAACAAAATATGTAGAAAGTAAAATGAAATAGAAATAGCACACAGCATATATTAAATCAAAATGACATTTCAAAATAATCAGTAATGCGTGAAGTACTTGTTTTTTTTTTTTTTTTTTTTTTTTTTTTTTTTTTTTAAGTAAAAGTATTAGAATACTGTGGAAATTCATAGATGAGGATCACTTTTGCCCATTCCCAATACTGGAAGACTCTAAAAAATATGATATATTTCTATTGTTTTAATATAATTAATTCATGATCTTTATTTAATGCCTCTCTGATATCGATAAGGCTACGTTTTGCCTACCCCCGATATTGGAAGAATCTAAAAAAATATAACATATTTCCATTGTTTTAATATAAATCGTGATCTTTATTTACTACCGCTCTGATACAGATAAGGCTCATTTTTGACCGCCTCCGATATTAGAGAGGTCTAAAAAAATTATAAATGTCGATAATTTTAATATACGCTCATGTCCAAAATTAAGTCCATAAACATAAAATCTGTGAAAACTGATGAACACATTCACTGTGTTGCCACAAAATTTGGCACATAGGTATATTACAGCGGGAGAAAGAAAATAGTAGCAAAACAATATGGAAAAGATTTTAATTGCGAATTAAGATACAAGGTATATCAAAAAGTGCTAAATCATGAATCAGAGATAAAGCATTTATCTCGGGAAAAGTATATCTAAAATGGAGTGTGACCACCGTGCACTTCTATACAAGCCTCATAATGAGCTCCCATAGTGTTTATGAGGGTGTCAATATATATTTGTGACAACAAAGCTCATTCTTCCAAAAGCGCAACTTTTAACTCCTGGCGAGTCGTGGGAAGGCGGTTACGCTGTGCAATGGCTCTTTCTTGACCATCCCAAACATGTTCAAAAGGACTGAGCTCCGGAGACCTCGAGGGCCAATCCATACAGCGAATATCCTCTTCTTCAAGAAAATCATAAATAACGTGAGCTCTGTGTGGCTTTACATTATCGTCCATGAACATCAATTCCAGGCCTACAGCACCCGGAACAGCCTCACGTAGGCTTCAAGGACCTCATCCCTCATGCCCAGCGACCAATCGTTTGTGTCCCTTTCACTGCATCCAACAGGACAGCCCGGTTGTTGTGGAGCCGAAGACACCAGTCTTGTGCCTCAAGAATATGGGGCGTGTTATTTTCAGTGATGAGTCGATATTCACCACACAGAATGATTTTCTTCGAATCTTCATCAGGAGACAACGTGGAGTTCGCTATCATCCCTCCTATGTAAACGAAACCGACAGATGGTGCAAAGGAATCCTTGTCTGGGGCGGCATAATGTTGGGCAGTCGTACACCACTACACGTCTTCGATGCGGGTAGTCTCAGAGCACATCTATATACAGATGAGGTCCTTGATGTCTATGTGAGATTGTTCCGGGGTTCTGTAAGCTAGGATTTCATGTTTATGGACGATAATGGGAAGTCTCACAGAGCTCACATTGTTGATGATTTTCTTGAAGAACAGGATATTCGCCATATGAATTGACCACCGAGGTCTCCGAAACTCAATCCTATTGAACACGTTTGGGATGGTCTAGGAACAACGAATGCACAGCGTAACCACCACCCAGGACCCGCCAAGAGTTAAAAACCGCTTTGTTGAAACAAACATTTATTGGCACCCTCATAAATAATATGAGAGCTGGTTATGAGGCTTGTATAGCAGTGCAGGTGGTCACACTCCATATTAGACAGACTTTTCTCGAGATAAACGCCTTATCTCTGATTCATGATTTAACAGTTTTTCATATACCCTTTAATTCACAATTAAAATCCTTTCCATATTGTTATGTTGCTATATTCTTTTCCCCGTTGTAATATACCAAACATATACTCTGTGCCAAATGTCGTGGCAACAAAGTGAATAGTTCATCACTTTTCACAGGTTTTATTTTTCTGACCTTAATTTTGGACATGAGTGTAATTCTTGATCTTTATTTACCGCCTCTCTCATATAGATAAGGCTCATTTTTGCCCGCACCGGATATTAGAAAAGTCTAAAAAAATATGACGTATTTCGATTGTTTTAATACGATTCGTGATCTTTATTTAGTAACTCTCTGATATAAATAAGACTCATTTTTGACCGTCCCGATATTGGAAGAATCAAAAATAAATCTGATACATTTCGTATACGCTGCTAAAGGTAGTGGATTACCAAACATTGGGTTTGTTTGGGAAAATTTTGCTTTATAAAATAAAATCTTACAAATTGGACGTTCGTTTTCAAACAGACCGTAGGGCTCATACCATGCCCAGCTGTGCGCTGCCGGAAGAGTAGCGTTCCCAACTCTATGTTCATTTTGATAAATTTTCTTTTAAAATTATAAAATCCACTAATTCCAGAGTGCACGCTGCCTACAGCTATGTGTCCCCCAACTCTAAAATATATGTTTATTTTTTTCTGCTGGAGAAATATAATGATCAGATTACATTGCAACTTTCAAGAAAATAATGTACTAATTTAAATTATATATTTAAAGTAAACATTTGACAATGTTAATGAACAACTGTATTATAGGAAATTACATTTCTAATAGATGTGCAACTTCAGAAAAAGTAAGTAGAAGGAACAAAGTAAATGTATATGAAAAGACCTCTTATTAGAAAAAAAGAAACTATTGAGCTATGTAAAATGTATGTTTAATTTTTTTCTGTTGGAGAAATACAATGAACAGATTATTTTGCAGTATTAAAGTAAACTATATATTTAAAGATATATTTAAAGTAAACCTTTTAACAACGGTAATGAACAACTGGATTATAGAAAATAGTGTTTCCAATAGATGTGCAACCCCAGAAAAAGTAAGTACAAAGAATAAAGTAAATGTGTAGGGCAAGACCTTTTATTAATTTAAAAAGAAACTGCGGGGACTATAAAAAATATATGTTCATTTTCTTCTGTTGGAGAAATATAACGAACAGGTTATGCTGCAGCTTTCATGAAAATAATATATTAAAATAATTTATATATTTAAAGCCAATTATACATTTAAAGTAAACTTTTGACAATGTTACAGAACAATTGGATTATACGCAATAGCGTTTCCAATCGGTGTGAAACTTCGAAAAATGTAAGTACAAGGAGCAAAGCAAATGTGTAGGGCAACACTTTTTATTAATATAAAAAGAAAGTAGGGGGTCTATATAAAATTTGTGTTTATTATTTTTCTGTTGGAAAAATATAACTAACAAATTATGTTAGAGCTTTCAAGAAAATAATATTAAAATAATTTATATATTTAAAGCAAATTATATATTTAAAGTAAACTTTTGACAATGCTAATGAACAACTGGATTATAAGAAATAGCTTTTCCAATCGGTGTGCAACTCCGAAAAAATTAAATACATAGAGGGTAGAAGAAGACCTCATAAAAAAAGAAAAGAAAAGAAAAAGAAACTAAGGCTATGCAAAATGGGGGGAATGTTTTGTTTTTTGTTTTTTTTTTTTCGGATGCAGAAATATAACGAGAAAATTACGTTGCATCTTTCAAGAAAATAATACACGTAAATACCATAGTAAAATTGCAACATTTTATTATAATTTGTGAAGAGAAATGCTTGAGACTAAAATTTAAAAGTTTAAACTCTGATATATACTTTATTATTTGTGTAAAACAATGCCTTGAACTGTTCTGACTTTTAAAAAGTTTTGTTGTATACTAAGAATATGTTATGTAAAAAAGGAAAAAAGAACACTACGCAGGATGTTCCAAACAGATTAAAACACTCTTTAATTTTTTATCTCTTGGAAATACGTAGGCAGTGCAAATTGCAAAAATGTTTAAAATAAGATAGGAATTAATATTACGTTGATTAAATGATCCTGAAATTTATTTTCAAAAATTTATACTTCTTAATTTTTATAAGGCCTTATGTTCGATATTTAGTAAGAATTACTTTGTGACCCTAGAAGCTAAACAGTAAAACTTCAGTTCTTCAACCACCCAAACTCTCCGAGTTAAGATATTTTTTATTTTATGAAATTTTGAAGCTTCCCGACTTCGAAATTTCATAAGATACAATCAAAGTAACATAACTCCAGAAATTTTGATCGTAATAGAAGAGAATTTTTATTGTTGCACTTTTCAATAAAATTCTTCTAATTACAACTTATAGGACACAGAGACCGTATAACAAATTTAAAAGTTTAACATACTAAAAATTAATGGCGGGACAATTTCATCAATATAACCTTCACCCTTATCTTATTAGCCCCCGGTACGGTATGCTATTTCTTTCTCCCAGCTTATTTTGTTTCGTCTTCAAAAAATAACGTTACCTTACAGAAGCCAACCGTAAAACAAAGCAGTACGATTAAATACTCTATAGCAATTTTTTAAACTTCTTAGCATCACACATTTTAAATTTATATACTGTCGTATTGCGGAAAAAAAAGTACTTTTAAATGCAATTTGTTTCAAAACTGCATCTCCATTTATTTTTGAAATATTAATTTTTTTTTTGTAGTTTTTGGAGCCATTTGCAACGGAAGTACTCCATTTAAGTAGAAAGTTAAGGAAAAATAATTATAAAATATTAATTATATGTTTTTGTTGCCATTTTTTTCATAACAACCGAAAGAAAATGTAATTAAAATACGTGCTATTTTGAAAAAATAGAAGCGGGTGACTTCTGTTAAAACATGGAGCTATTATAAACTATGTTTAATTTTAAGTATATCTATATTAATGTTTCAATCAAATGAAGGCCTGTAAATCATGAGATAACCACCTTTTTTTCTCAGGTTTCTGGAATGACGGCATCTTTTTGATGATTTGTATATTATTTCGCGATAGTGACGCCCTATGCATACTTTACTGTAGAGTAGATGTTTAAGAGTCGATCGTCAATGTGGAATTCTTAAGCGGATGCCAATGACGTCATTTTACATAAAATAAAATCGTGTGCTGTAAGTCTTAAAATTGAAATGTGTTTTGTACTATTTATATATAGTACATATATTTTTTTTCATAGGGGTGGACACTAAATTCTGAAAAAGCAGAATTCCTGTTTTCTAGTTTGAATAGTTTTCCGGTTCATATATAGCAGATAAAAAATTAACGCTTGTGTCGTTCTTGTGGGGACAACCTTTATATGCACATATTAGGTACGTCGCGGAAATCTACCATGCTTTTGCGTAACAATAAAGTTTGTGAGCCACTGACATAATGAAACAAAATGCAGAGAATTGTGTACTATATACAGTAGAACCTCCATAACGGAAACTTCCTAATATCGGATACCTTTATTTAGTCTTTTTCGATCCCCAAAGTCTATGTATTTATACATTTTCACCTCCAAATTGAGGACAACTCTGAATAACAGACAAATTTCTCGCTCACGAGGTGTCCGTATTTCAGAGGTTTTACGGTATTATCAGCAGAAACAGAACTAATTTCCTGAAAGCGAACAATTTACTGATTTCCATATTAAATTTTCCAGTAGAAAACTCATAGAAATCGTATAAGACAGCAAATTACATTTTATCTCATTCTTCCTTTTTCCTAAAACTGGGTATAAAAATCTGATTTTTTTGTAAAAAATAAATCAATTAAAATTATTCTAATCAAAAGCCCCTGCAATTTCTAATTCATGATAAAATTCTTAATTCCATCATAATGGATTTAAATGTAAAAAAATATGTTACCGGATTAAACGGATTAAATGCATAATAATAGTCTTACTGTCTTCTTGTAATTAGAATTGTGATTGTCTTCTTGTGATTGAATTTTTTTGACCGATACAAAAATTCTTTCATTGTAACACATTGAGATTTTTTTTAATCCCTTTTCCATCCTCCATTTTGAACTTAATTAAACGCAGTCTCAAATAATTTAGTAAACTGAAACCATACATTATTTTCCAATGAATCTTAATAAGATTGAATTCCCTTTAATCCAATTAAATAAAATTTAATTTAAAAGAAGATTCTGGGGATAGTATTACCAAAGATTTTAAGCTCAAATTGAATTTTCATTTCTCACTAAAGACGTAATACAATATATTTTTCCATATTTGAAGCCAAACAATGCCTCAAGTTAGATTATGTAAATTAAACATATTAAGAAAATTTTAAACTTATTAAAAACTGTCTCGCTAATAATTAAATACAATTGTTCTACAAATCATCTTCTATAATCTATTAGGAAATGATAGAAAAAGAATGAAGTATCCGATGGCGATGCTTGTAATTGTTGCATTTTTATTGTTTGAATAAATCAGGGTGTCATTAAATAAAATGTAATGCAAACTGTCGAAAAGTAAAGAGTTGCAAAATGTAACAATAACGAAAAAGATTGCTCACAAAAAATGAAAGGAAATTAGATAATTATTTTGAGTTATTAAATAAATCATCCTTATAAAATTTGATCATTTCTGTATCTAAATTAAAGTAATTTCTTTTGCAATCTATTGTTAATTTTAAAATATATAATTTTTTAAAAGAAATTGAATATGTTATGTTTATATAACATTTTTAAATGGAGATCATATAATGCATGCAGAGTTCCCACAAACTTATGGAATCAAAAAAGAAGGATGACACGCTCCATACAGAAACAGATCATATTTGTCATAGCACATAGATTATAATCCAATTATGCAGTCATAAAATAATGTCTAAATAAGCATTCGATTTATTTATTTTGTTTTTCGTTATTCAGCAGAAAAAAATCGTATGTACAGGGGTGAATTATTTTTTTTTAATCTCATTCTCCTCCTCTCCTACCACCATATATTTAAATCTTACAGGACGACCACCAGACCTTAGGATCACCGTTTATCGTAAAAACTGTTCGTTAGCAGAAGAGTTAAATGTAGAAAAGTCTTCGAAGAAATTAACTACTACGTCTCAAAAGTAGAAAAGAAAAATTAGTGTAAATATCTTCCATATACTGTTGCATCTATGTAGGGGAGGGTAGTACATAGTGAGACGAAAATTATTATTACTTAACGAATGGCAACGATTTTTATTCTTTTGAAAAAATTTTTGCTACATCTTTAAACTACACAAATACGCTACACATTAATGTATAAATGGTTTTAAAAAAGTTATTTATAAAAGCACAGAAGCAGCATAACGGAGTATCGGAAATTGGTACACAGTGATACAATGTATATATTTTCATAAATCATACATTTTTATACTCTATCAATAATTTTATGCAGTTTATGACTTCTAATTAATATTTCTAGATAAAAAAAAAATTAAAAATATGAGCCTCGGGTGGGCAATGGCAGACATTGGGCTACGTTCATGCAAATTTTCAGCCTCTTACGTTTAGTAGACTTCACTAGCCATCGCACGCCCCCCCCCCCCCCCCCCCACACACACACACACAGATAGAGAGAGAGAAAAAAAACCTTTTTTTATTAATAAATAACTTTTTAAACGTCATAACCGCATAGTAGATACACAATTAGGCACGTCTCACTGTGTACCACAACTGTGTGTCTCACTGTGTACTTTCATTACGTTGTAACAAAATGGATGCCATATCTGTTTCATCATCAATTTCATAGCTTTGAATGCTTGTGTCGTTTTGTCGACATAGCCTATCACTAAATATAGCTAGGTTTGGTTAAGTAAATATACGCCATAATGAAAGAAATAAACTTTAAAATGGACGTTTATGTAACTTTAACCCCTGTAAAATAAATAATTACTTACTATTTTGCTGGACGAGTAACCGAAGTGCCGAAACTACATCCACGTGTTGCATAAGATGAGGTGGTTCAGTGTGTGTTCCAGCTAGGAGAAAAAGTTATAACTATGTCAAAATAGCTGCTGTTTTACTGTGTACAATCTCTCACTGTGTACTCCCCTACCCTATATCGTTTTTGCAAAGTACTTTGTCGAGCAGTATGGCTGAATCGGTAGAAGCTCTGATCTCTCCGGATCCATTGGTCTGAAGCTGACTCGATCTTTTAAAGAATTTCTATTATTTAAGAAAAATTTTATTTATTTTAAATGAATTAACTTTTTCAAAAAAAATATGTATTATTTTTTAACTAAAATATTAAACATTTTATAATAATAAACAAACAACTTTTTTTAATTTCAAATATTATTAATAAAAAAAGTCCATTACCTAACATGAATAAAGAGAACAAAAATGTTTATTTAGCAGCATTACTTTATTATTAAAATTATATTCAAACATAATGTCTTATTTTACATGTTATTTACATTATTTATTAAATATATTTTCCTTTGTTAATTTAAATAATTGATTTATTTTAATTGCACACGGTGATACATATCACAAAGACAGCAAAAGCAGAAATTAATACGGCATCTTCTGCTGCAGATGAGTTGTCACATCAAATAGTGTTAGATAAATCTATAAATAATCGTTTTCTAAATCTTTCGGTACCATACATTGATTTGAAATGATTTTTCTTCAGACAAATCAGAGAGCACAGGCGCACAGTGGGCAGTTTATAGGAAAATAGTCACATATGTAAAATGTAGTTATTTCTTAAAAGTCCTATTTCGTGGTACACTTGTTCTGAACACTTTTTAAATGGTAAGTCACTTGGTGGTCTTCCAGAAACATAAATAAATCATCACTTTTTTAGACGTGAGATGTCAAAAATAAGGTAATCGCACAAAAATAGTGCTGAAAATAACTCATGATAATTAATCGCTTATTCTCTTTTCACAGTTCACTGTAGAAGTCAGGTGAAATGTAAAACAAAATTCCTCGTCTCAGAAATATTCTTGTATTTTTTTTTTAATTGGTTAACTTAGCTGCCAATTTTTCACAAAATGTGACATAGGATTTGTGTCGAAGTGAGTCGAAGAACACCCGTTCCTCGGCTGTTCTTTGATCTCACCCAAAGAACCACCCGTACAATAATAAATACATATATTAGCTGTTACCGCTTGCAACCTTGGCAACTGTTTGTGTTAGAATAAACGTCAAAATTTTGTACTTTGCTACAATTTCAATATATAGACGATTCCCAAAGCGTAATTTAAGTATAGAATTAATTAGTAGACGTTATTACTAATTACTTAATACAAATATCATTTCTTTACCCTGATTTACGACAGGTTAGTACAGGGTTATCCTTTTTCTCCACGACTGTACAAAGGTCACAAATAATACATATTACTATAAGATTAGTTGGTGTTATTGACTCGGTCTCTCAACTTTTTTGCTGTTGAAAACAACTGCTAGCTTGTATAATATGCATGTTTACCGAAGTAAATAATACTCCAGACAGCCCATGTAATTATATTTGTAATCCTACGTTTGTGATTTCCTGCCAGTGCCTAGAAAAGTTTCTGCTTCGCCCCACTGTGTGGCGCTGAAGCCGACAAAAAGACAGCTGTCGCACTACATTTCGCGTTCGTCTCCCTTCGGACCGCTTGAGTTTCGTGATGCTCTTTTCGTGAACCTGCATTCGTGTTTTTCCAGTCCTTGCGTGACAAAAAATTCATCACATGACTCAAGCGATCGTGTAACACAGTGCATCAGCCTCTCTTTTTCGTCAGCCTCGGTGTGGCGCCTAGTGATGGCAGTTGTTTATGTTAACGTGTAACGATGTAATACAGTTTGTTTTACGTTTTAATTTTCACTGTGCAACTTGCATTTTTTTGTGCACAATGAAAATTAAATATGTTATTCTTAAAGCGTACTTAGTCCTTGTAATACGACGAAACAGTGCTTTTTATTGAATCCTTTGTAAAGTGCTATTATCAGTTAAGTTACAATCTTATTTTATTTTTTCATTTCTTTTTCTTAAGAAGTAACAAGACTCTTGTAAAGTTGAAAAAAAAATTCATTCTCATTCGACATATTTTCTTTCACCACACAATTTTGATAGCCATGCATATGTAATTATATACGAAAAAAATACTGACAATATTTGATGATGCATAAGAGAGTGCTTTTTTATGTTATCTTCGAGAGATAACTATTATTTTTCAATAAATATGAACAATTTTGGAGCTTTTTAATGATTTTTTTTAATTTAAATACATATACGATTGGCGCAATGTCGTGTATTAAAATAATAAAGCTAAATTGCAATAAATGAGATTAATTTAAAATTAATAACATTATTTCTAAATAAATAAAAGGAAAAGTTTTAAACAAACGAGTCAGCCTGAATTTCGAACCTAAAACCATTGGTTCCGCAGAGTCCACGTCCATTTATTCAGCCACGTTCTTCGACAACGTATTTCGAAAAACAGTTAATGTAACAGTTTATGGAGGATTTTTTAATTCATTTTTCTTTTCCATTTTGATATTTAGAACCTAATTCTCTCAAGGATATTTTCTACCATTAGATCTTCTGCTAATCCACAGTGTTTAAGGCAGATTCGTGATACCAACGTATCGTTGTGTCCTTATTAGAAAATTTTAAAATATTTGCCTATTTAAATCTTAAAAATCATAAAGTATTAAAGTATCAGTCATATATTCCTAAAATTTCAAACTCACGATAAGATTCTGTAATGCACTCAAACGCAAGTAAACAATTGTTACCGTATTAAACAGATTAACATTATCACACTTTTATCTTCTTATGACAAAAGATGGTACGCTTGGATTTTTTAATCAATACAAAAGAAATTTCCTGGCAACAGATTGATTATTATTCAAAAGCCTTTTCAACCTTCCATTCAAAACATTAATAAATGCATTGTCACATAAAACAGCAATAATACCTCCTATACAAATGAATGTTAATAAGATTGAATTCCTTTAAATTAAAAAATATATATAATATCGCGTTTAAAATAAGATTGTGTGGATAATATTACGAACAATTTGACGCCCACGTTGAATCTTTATTTCTCATTTACAATGTGATAAATTACACTCTTCTATATTTATGGTATTAAAAATATCTCAAGATATATTATGAATTTTAAAGAATTTTAAACATTTATAAATAGGATTTCTGAATAATTAAACACAACCTCTCCAAATAAGCTTCTCGCATCCGTAATAAAATGGGAGAAAACGAAAGAAATATTCTATAAAGGCTGTCTGTAAGTGTTTCACTTTTATATGCTGATTAAAATGCAGCGACATTAAAAAGAAATAAAAACTTAAATAATAAACAGTTTATTTAACAGGAAAAAATAGTTTGCTTTGGAGATTGGGAAATTGGATAATTATTTTCAACCAAAAAAATAATTTCTCGACTTAAAATATCACTATTTCTGTAAATAATTTACAGTTCATTTTTGCAATAAATTATTAATTTACAAAGGGATCAAAATTTATTTAAGAAAACTGAAAAATAACTAATTTTAATGTATCTTACTGAAAACAAATCATAAGATAAATCTTAGATTATTTTAATCTCAGATAAATTAACAAAAAGCAGGTCACAAAATAAACTGAAATCTCACATAAACATAAATATAATATATACAAATGTAAATATAAATAAGAGTGATAAGTCTTAACGACTTCTATTAATAACCATATCACAATAATATATATTCCAAACGGAAAAGTCAAACATATATTAAAAATATTTATTTGCTTAAAAGTAAACTATTTAGTAAAGTAACGTCTTTTGAGCAAATAAATATTTTTAACATATGTTTGACTTTTCCGTTTCGAATATATATTATGATATAATATATACTTAAAGTTATATACATATACTTAAAACTTATATATACTTACATCTTACATAAACTGAAATCTTATACATACTTAATATGACCTTACTTAAAACAGATCAGAAGACAAATCTTAAAATAGGTAAATCTTGGGGTTTTTTTAGTGTATTAAAATTACAGGTTTTAAAATTTTCAAACTCATGATAGACAACTATTCCGGAACGCATTCAAAAGCAAAAGTAAAAGAAAAGAAGTTACCGTGTTAAGCGAATTAAATCTTTAATAATAATTAAAAAGTTTTGTTATTCTCTTTGGATTGTAAACGGTTTTTTTTTTTTTTTTTTTTTTTTTTTAATTATTATTATTATTATTATTAAAGATACAAAAAAAAAAAAAAAAAAAAAAAAACGAATCGCTTTTCGAAAGTCCAGGTGAAAACTTAATTAAACACAGTGTCACATATCTCTGAAACCATATATAACTTTTTCAATAAATCTCAATAAGTTTTTTTCCCTTAAATTCAATTCAATTAAATTAAAATTAAAAGAAGATAATAGGGATAACATTACATGCGATTTTCCACTCAAATTGAAATTTTATTTTGGATAGAAAGTATAATATAATTCAACCTTTCATATTTATAGTCTTAAGAGCGGCTTTAGATAGATTATGCGAAATTAAAAATTTTACAGAATTAAAATTTTTTATAAATTTATTAAACTAAACACAATCATCTACAGATAAGCTTCTCTTACGTGCAGCGGTGTAGTCGTAAAATACTAGAGGGTATATGCTGTATGCTATAGGTAGATACTATACACTACATTATATACAACAATACATGATATACGCTTTAGCTACGGTCGACATATGGAGATTTTTTTTTAATCCAGAAGGTATACGTTCTACACCACCTCATATCTTCTATTCCCTGATTACGTGCAAGAAAATGTGAAAAATAAATCTTAGACTTCTTCCATTTTTAATTGAAAATATTTGTATTGCAGATTTCGTATTATGCTTATGACGATTGTAGATAAAATGACTAGAAAACAGGAATTCCGTTTTTTCAGAATTTAGTGTCGCCCCCGATGAAAAAAATATATGTATATATAAATAGTACAAAACCTATTTCAATTTTAAGACTTAAAGCACACACTTTTATTTTATCTAAAATGACGTCATTCGCATCCGCTTAAGGATTCCTCATTTACAATCCACTCTTAAACATCTACAGTAAAGCATGCATAAGGATGTCACTATCGCAAAAAAATACACAAATGCCGCAAAAAGATACCGTCATTAAAGAAACTCGACAAAAAAAGGCTATCTAATGTTTTATAGGCATTCATTTATTTGTAACATTAATATAGACGATTTCAGTCCTGACGTCAGTCGTGACGTTTTGGTTGGAAACTGACTCCAAACAAACGGTTGCTATGTTGTATTTTCTATTTTGTTTGTGTGTTGCAGCTATATCTTATATCTATATCTCACATCTAAGTGTTTTAATACTTGATATGTGCTAGTAACATTTTCCACAACTTATATTTAAAAAGAAATGACGCATTGCAACCGTTTGCTTGGAGTCAGTTTCCAACCAAAACGTCATGACTGAGGTCACACTGTAAGCATCTACAGATACTTAAAATAAAATATAATTTATAATAGCTCCATGTTTTAACAAAATTATTCGTTTACATTTTTTCAAAATAGCACGTATTTTAATTACATTTTCTTTCGGTTGTTATGAGCAAAATGGCAACAAAAAATATAATTGCTATTTTTCAACTATTTTCCCTTTGCTTTCTATATAAATGGAGTACTTGAGTTGCCAAAATTAAACAAATGATGCTAAAAACTACAAAAAAATTAATATTTCAAAAATAAATGGAGATACAAATTAAAAACAACGTTTAAACACACAATAAAATAAGTTGATTTGATCAGATGTATACGTTTCGTGAGTACAAGGACTCACATCCTCAGTGTAAAAAACTTTAAAAACAATATCCCCCCAACTACATGTACGGTGAAAACCCAAATGTCAAAACATAATACCAAAAGACCATCAAGTTCCAACAGCCAATGAAATTAATGCGGAAGTGAAGTGTCGTGACACAACAAATCCACCCCGAAAGTTGAGATGTATGGTGTACTAGATAAATCATTAAACAAGGAGTCTTTAAATTTATGGATATGAACAGCCTCAAAAACGTCTAAATCTAGAGGAGTAATGCATTTCTTGATAATGGTAGCTGAGTCAAAATTAAAATTATGTCCCTCCCCCCAGCAATGAAAGGCGATAGAGGATTTCTGCAATTCTTTTTTCTTTACATAGTTCCTGTGTTCATTGACTCCGTAACGGAGTTTTAGTTTAGTTTGTCCAATGTAGGACAAACCACATTGGCAATGAATGTTGTAAACGCCCCAATAATAATGCCAACAAATACAACATTCAATGCCAATGTGGTTTGTCCTACATTGGACAAACTAAACGAAAACTCCGTTACAGAGTCAATGAACACAGAAACTATGTAAAGAAAAAAGAATTGCAGAAATCCTCTATCGCCTATCATTGCTGGGGGGAGGGACATAATTTTAATTTTGACTGAGCTACCATTATCAAGAAATGCATTACTCCTCTAGATTTAGACTTTTTTGAGGCTGTTCATATCCATGAATTTAAAGACTCCTTGGTTAATGATTTATCTAGTACACCACACATCTCAACTTTCTGGGTGGATTTGATGTGTCACGACACTTCACTTCCGCATTAATTTCATTGGCTGTTGGAACTTGAAGGTCTTTTGGTATTATGTTTTGACATTGGGTTTTCACCGTACATGTAGTTGGGGGGATATTGTTTTTAAAGTTTTTTATACTGAGGGTGTGAGTCCTTGTACTCACGAAACGTATACGTCTGATCAAATCATCTTATTTTATTGTGTGTTTAAACGTTGTTTTTAAGTAATTTATATTTACACGCAAGTTCTGTACTTACTAAATGGAGATACAGTTTTCAAACAAATTGCATTTAAAAGTACTTTTTTTTTCAATACGACGGTATAAAAATTTAAAATGTGCGATGCTTAGAAATTAAAAAACAAAATTGCTATAGAACATTTAATCGCACAATGATACATCTGCTTTGTTTATTGCTGCCTTCTGTAAGCTTACGTTATTTTTTGGAGACAAAATAAGCTGGGAGAAAGAAATAGCATACCGTCCCGGGGACTAACAAAATGTGACGTATCGAGTAACAGATGCCTTTAACTGTTGTATTTTTAGTTGTTGAACAAATTACAGCTTCATTAAATAAAATTAAATAGAAACTGACAAAAAAGTGCAAGAAGTAACCCGCAAAAAGTTAATTGCTTTAAAAAAGGAAAAGTACGTTGGATAATTATTTTCAATAATCAAATAATTCTTTTCTTTATAATATGATTATTTATGCATCTAAATTAAAATATTTTACTTTCCAATCTATTATTAATTTATAAAAATGTTTTAATTTATTGAATAAACGCGTACAATATCTCATATTAATCCATGCATTTTTTTAATATTAATCATATGATCTATACACAGGCTAACAGCAAAACTGTCCAACCAAAAATTAGGGATCACAGTGCACAGAGAGACAACGTGACTTAGAATATAGATTTTAATCTATTCTATGGTCAAAGGTCTCTCATAAAAACGAAAGCTTTTGTAAATTTGAATCTAAGTAAAATCATAATAATCGTATAAAATACTAAATAATTATTTTTTTAGAATGCATAATTAAATCGTAGAAAGTATAGAAAAATATATTTATTATGATGATTATAATCAAAATCCATGAAATACGAAACTCATAATACGATTTTTAACTGTGTAGTGCATTAAAAAAGGAAAAGTATTTGTTAATTTTCTAAATGGATTAAATGTATCAAAATAGCCTTATTATACTCTTGTGATAAGAAGCAGGATGATGATTTTTTTAAACGTAAAAAGAATCGTGGCAACGTAGAGATTCAATCGAAATACTTTTTAACTCTCCATTTTAAACCATTATTAAATGCAGTGTAATATATATCCGAAAACATATCTCCTTTTACAGTGGATACCAATCAGATTCAATTACCTTAAATCTAATTGAATAAAATTTTATTTAAGAATAAGATTGTAGTGTATAACAAAGATTTTCTACTTTAATCAAATTTTTATTTCTCTTTAAAAATGTAAAATAATACACACTCCTACTTTTATCGTCTCAACAATGCCTCAAGGTGATTACGCAAAATTAAAAATTGGAGATAATTAAAAAGCTTTATAAATCTATTTTATGAATAATTAAACAGAACTATTTACATATAAGCTACTCTTATCTGTAAGCAAACGACGGAAAAAATGATGGAGTATCCAGTAACACATTTTTATAACGTCTGCTGTTTGAATAAAATAGAAGGTCATTAAATAAAATGAAATAGAAATTGTCGAAAAGTAAAGAGCAGTTAATATAACAGCAACAACAAAAAAGTTGCTTTCAAAGCTCAATGAGAAACTGGATAATAGTTTTCAATAATCAAAATTTTCATCCCATTGAAATAATTTATTTATATTTTTTTCGTACAATCAAAATTAAAAAAAATTAAAAACACATAATACTGTCAAAAATCATTTTATTGTAACTATTATCAGACACGTGTACGAATTTTTTTCAGCCCTGTTTATGTTGTATAGATATATATTTATGCATGCTACATAGTAAAACTAAAATTTAATTTAGCGAGAAAACGCTTAACACAACAACAACAACAAATTCTGTCTACCTATCTATCTATATTGTAAAAGACAAACATATATGTGCGTAACGCACACGTCATTCTGCGAATGGCAACACTTTCTAATTTGAAATGAATTTTCGTTTTGCAATTTTCGCTACTGAAAAATTTTAAACTTCTACTCATCGCACATTTTCAGTTTTTATACCGTCGTATAAAAGGAAAAATGTACTTTTAAATGCATCTATATTATAAAGGGCAAACATATTCCTACGTAACGTACACGCCATTCTGCGAATGGCAACACTTACAAATTAGAAATGAATTTTCGTTTTGCGATTTTCGCTACTGACAAATTTTAAATCGCACATTTTCAGTTTTTATACCGTGGTATAAGGGAAAAAATGTACTTTTAAATGCTATTTGTTTGAAAAGCTGTACCTCAATTTATTTTTGAGGTATTAATTTTTTTATAGTTTTTAGTACCAATTTTGTAATTGTGGCAACAGACGTACACCATTTCTATTAAAAATAAAGAGACAATTGTACATTACTGTACCTTTTTTGTTGCCATTTCCTCATAAAAATGGAAATTAAAATACATGCTATGTCAAAAATACTATATGTTATAAAATCCGGTGAATTTTGATTTTATTTCGTTTCTATTCATCAATTAAATATTTCTTAGTTTATAGCAAAAATATTTTACAAACGATATAACAATTCTCTTTACAAAAACACATTTTAAATAGTTGTGTGACTTTCCTTCACAATTACTTATTTTGTATCAGAAAGCTGAAAGAATGCAATTTTATTTATCCG
This sequence comes from Maratus speciosus, assembly GCA_963932465.1. Classification (NCBI taxonomy): domain Eukaryota; kingdom Metazoa; phylum Arthropoda; class Arachnida; order Araneae; family Salticidae; genus Maratus; species Maratus speciosus. Next base: position 178,084,521 of record OZ010786.1, read on the forward strand.
CGTGTGATAATATTTTCCGAATTTTGAAAAAATGATTTCTGATAAAACATAGAACTATTATAAACAAAAACAAGTGAAGGTGTATGTAACATTAAATACCCGATTTTTTTCGAGCTGAGCTTCTTGATTGACGATATTGCTTTTTGTTATGTTTGTGTATTATTCTGCGATAATGCATTTGAATACTTTTTTTATATATGTAGGACTTGCTATAAAATTTAAGAATTCTAGAAGCTCTATATAGATGTTGTTTAAGACTGGATCATAAAAGTGGAATGTTTTAGTGGATGCAAATGACGTCATTTTATAAAAAAGGCGTGTTTTTTAATTCTTAAAGCTGAATATGTTTCGTAGAAGTACGTCATTTTACCCCAGCTGCTTTGAAATTCTTCGCAGGCGAAAAAACTTATTTTAAAAATAACGTAATCGAAATCACAGGCGGATAAAGCGCAATGTTTTACAAAAATTTACAGTGACTTTATAGAAGAACAATAACATACAATGCGCATGCTTAGTTTAGAAGCCTTTGTTAAAAAAATAGTGACATATATTAAAGAAGGTTTAAAATAACATCAGGTTCCCCATGTTTTCGTCCAAAATTCTCTTCACTAATGAAATTTTACTGCTATTATTTAAGACATTCTACTATAATTTTATTAAAATAATAAAATTTGCTTAATTTATTTCTTATTTTATTTTATGTAATCTATATATTTAAAACACAAGGCTGTTTTTTATTCATCTGTCCTGAGCTTTCTACTGAACCGATTTTACTAATATATATTTTTTTTTAATTGGAAGCTGTTCATATGTATATGTGCTCTCACTTGACATTTTTTAATACGCCCACTTTAATATTTTAATTTAAAAAATATTTTATGCAATTTCTTCAAAATGATCGTAATTAGATAGCTTTCATTATTGCAGAATTGAGAGAATAATGAGGCGTATTTGTTTTTATTCATGCCATTTTTTGATAAAAATTAAAAAAAAATGTTTTTCTTTTTTTCTATGATTTAAATTTGTTGTATACGCTAAATGGCAAAGTGGGTTAAGTGGCGCAAAATACTATTAGGGACATATTACACCAAAATATTTTGAATGTAAAATGACGTACTGCTTTTGAAAACACGCATTTTCCGTTATAAAATTTCCATATTTTTATTTTCTTCTACATGATTGCTGATACTAATTTTGAGAGACTAGGAAAAAGGCTTAAGTACGTGAAAATGACGTCATATTTAAAAGAAAACAATCAATCTCTCAGATAATACTAAACATTAAAAAAAAACCCCATAAATTACGGCAATTTTTACTCTTCGGTATTGAGATTAGTATCTGAAGTTAAGAGTGACACTGTTCACATGCAAATATGTTGTTGACAATCGTGACTTCAAGTTTTGAGTTAAAATGAATTTAAAATGATCAAATTAAAATGTTATTTTTTAAACATGGTGAATACGGATATGAGAAGTACGTATGTAAATTATGAGAAGGTGAAAATGATGTCGAGTTTAAATTTTACACAGGAACAAATCTGATTGTATCAAACTAGAATAAATTTTATAGTTTTGATTCGGAAAAACGAAGCATAAGAGACTTAATTGACAACTTCATCATAATAACTGTTTTTTATTATATTTTACTGATTACATAGGCGATTAGTTTAATTTTAATAATTTATACAACCCGGGGTCGCATTCCATAGGGGAAATTTTATTGTTCCTACCAGAACTATTAATCAATTACCTTAATTTTTTTATTTAAAAAATACTATCGAAAGGTACTATGAATATATTATTTTAAAAATCGTGGTAGGAATAGTAACATTTTCCCTGCATAATTCGACACCTGGACAACTGAGTTTTATAGAAATAGTATTTTGTTTAGGTAAAAATATTATTTGTTTGAGAGTTAGACTAATCAATTTAAGATGCATTTTCTATTGTAACTAATTTTGTACGTTTATTATAAATCAATGAAACATTTCCTTCTTAAAGATTTTCCTTCGTCGAAGTTCGACGGGTTCCGCCTCGTTATTATAGTGGATACTTTGTAATTCTTCCACGCATTTTTCTGTAAATGTACAGGGTGATTCATAAAGATCGAAAAAATAGGCTATTTCGTTAAATATAGCCTCTAGGTAATTACATCTAATTGCAAAGTTTCATAAAAAAGGGTGCAACATTTGATGAGAAATAAGTTTTAATTCAATGGGGGGGGGGGGGAGTTATTTGAGAAAATATGAAACTAAATTTTTATACGTCCCCGTTGGGTAAAATTTCCAATTAGAAAATCTTTCCTTAACCCTTCCTCAATTGAACACACACACATACACACGCACACACAAAAAAATCCTTCTTCGTATCTGGGGGGAGGTCGAGGAATGATATTATATGATATCATAAGGAGGAAGAGGTCCAAAAGTGCTAAAAAGTTGATAACTTTTTATATGTACAGCCCTTTTCAATTCATATTTATAAAATCCAATTCTCTTAAATGCAATTAAGTAAAATTTAAGTGAAAAGGTAATTTGATAACATTATTAACAAAGAGTAAAAGTGAAATTTTAAATGGTTTTTTTTTAGTCATTAAAACTGCAGTATAAAACATCATTCCAAATTTATGGTCTTAACAATGCCTCAAGATAGATTATCCGAAATTAAGAGAATTTAAAAGTTTTATAAATCTGTTTCCTGAACAATTAAACGCAACCGTCTACAAACCAACTTCGCTTAACTGTAAGAAAATGGAAGAAAAAGAATGAAGTATCTGATAACGGATGCTTGCAACAATTGCGATTTTATTTGCTGAATAAATTGCAGTGTCATTAAATAAAATGAAGGAAACTATCGAACAGCAAGAACCATTAATATAACAGGGAAAAAAGATGCGCTTTGAAAATTGAAAAGAAAATTGGGTAATCATTTTAAGGGATAGCAAAACTTTGAAACCCAGAAATTCAAAGCTTTTCCCGGATTTTTGGTTTAAACTCAAAGTGTGTACAAAATACTATATTATCATTTCACCTCAAAGTGTATACAAAATACTATATTAATGATATATTATTTATACTAAATTATTATGCATATACAGTGAAACCGCCCTATGCGATTACCTACTTGAACGACCATTTTTTCATGGAACGAAATTTATTACCATAGGCTCAATACTAATTTTACCTCCATTCAGAGACCATTCCAGTTGAACTCCCTCCAAAAGCGACCAATTTCTTTGAAGAAAATGAAACAAATTTTGTTTTTTCCTGATCGCTTGAAGAACATTTTATTAAAAAAATAATTCCGGAGAGTGCATTATTCATCAAATTTCTAAACTAAGTTTTGATTTTTTTTTCTTTACTTTTAAGCGTTTAAAGCCCTTTGTGTATTTTTTAGGCAATGAATTTAACTCTGGTGACAAATTAAGAATGACGATTGATAAACTACCCTGCCCTATTCTGTCAGGAAACTCTCAAAGAAATAGATAATGAAATCGTCACTATTTGTTCCCGTCCAAAAATAATTGCATTTATTTACTGAACTTCGAAAGGACTTGGAAATTAAAGTTATATAAGATAAAACCGTAATATAAAAGCAAACGTCAATCTATTCATTTTTTAAACTCTACATTAATTAACTTATGTAATTAATTTTTGTTTTAATACTTAATTTTTTATATTTTTTTCCTAATGTGAAAAATAAATGTTAGTAACATTAATTATTAACTTTTTTCAACAATTAAAATCTAGATTTACACATGACCTCCATTAAGAGACCATCTTTAATTGGTGACCACTTTTTATTGGAACGGAATGTGGTCGCATTATGGAGGTTTTACTGTATTAAAGTTAAAATTTCCATTTTGTTTAGTTGATACAATAGAAAAGGGCAGTTTGGCTGCTGATTGGCGAGACTGCTTCGAAAAAAGAGGGTCAAGCGCGATGGGCACGATAACTCATAGAAGAATTAATCTAGAACAGCGTTTCCCAACATGGGGTACATGTCGAGCAAATTAATGGTACAGTCGTGGGGGATAAAATAAACACCCTCAACTAAGTCTGCAAGTAATTATAATAGAAAAAAATTACAGGTACCAAACGATTGGAAATAAAGTCTACTTTTAATTGGTGTACATAAAATTTGCTTAGGGGGCCATCTACAAATCAAAACCATACCAAACTTTGTTTTTTTCAATGGCAACACCCAATTCTCACAATATATTTTAAATCTTCAACTCAAACTATGCCTAAAAATGAAATTTCAAGTCATTTGGATAAGTTTTTGAATTATATACATTCAAAATTTAGAGTTTGAAATGTTAAATTACATTTTCATATTTTCATTAATATCTCCTGAAATTACAATCCTAATGTGATATATTTTTTCCTTAATTATAATACTAAAAAACCCAAACAAAATACATTTAATTTGTAATTAGAAAAAAATTTATAATATGAATTATGAAATTAATATCCGAAAAATACATGAATTTCAACGTATTTCTTTTTTTGATAGATTTATGTTTATTATGCCCTGCTTTATGAAAATTCACATTTTCAAATTTTTCTTCCGCGTAGTTTTCAAATTATGAGCAAAAAACGTCAAAATGACGGTTTAAAAGGTCATGTATTATGTCTAGAAAAGCATAATTTGATAAAAAATATATTTTACTCATTTTAATGAAACATTTGGGATGGCAATATTCGAAACATATTAACACTTAACTGGAAACGTACGTCTGTGAGATATTTGCGTCTACATATTTGCCCTTAATATTTTCTCTCTCCGACATTACAAACTTATTTTTATGCTGTTATAATAAAAGACTGGTCCCTGTTAATGCATCGCTATTAAAGATTAAATGTTTAAGCTCACTATTTGGTAAATTATTAAGTGTTCTGTTTGTGCACGGGATTTTTCACGTTTCCGGTTAAGGGTTAAGCGAGTGAAATGGTCATAGTGACAAGAAATAATACATTAATAGGAATGACATAGTTATTCTGTAGCATTTAAACAATTGAGTAATCAACTTGAATTTGGATACAGCCCCTAAAATATGCTCATTTTAAAATAATTGATTTCACACACAGTTCGTCATACATTGCTTTATTGGGCGTAGAGGACATATTAGCCGGAGACCAGAGTCCTCCAAGGCGGCAGCCGCCGGGATCAATCCAAGCAGTCCCAATTCCGTGTCTGTTCACAAGGGCCGCTCGAAGCAATCTGCATGAGTTTTAAGTTCAAAGAGATGATCACCACTTGAAAATTACTTTATTACAATTTATAGCCTTAGGCTGTTTTATATTAGATGCTCCTGAGAAATCTTGAATAATTGGCTTTCACTTTAGTATAGGATACGTGTTCATGCTCCCCAAGACTTAAAAGTTATAAATACTTGATAATCGGGCCATATGTTGGGAGTTACTTCTGTATTTAATTGGGATTTGAAGTAGCCAAGAAATTATGATCTTTGAGAGGCGTCAAGACATCGAACATGTGTCTGCACTCATGATTATCCAAAATAGACTATATTTGATAATATCACTTATGGGGTTCTAACGATTTGAAGTGCTACTTGGGACAGATACAGGAATTGAGTTAGCAACTAAGGGGAAGGTATACTAATTAAAAAAGGTTATAGAGCATCTTATCAATTTTATAACACACACATATATATATATATATATACGAAGATAGATCCCAAAAAAAGTTTACAAAGGTAATAAAAAAATATTTAGTAAAAAGAGGCCGAAAATACAAAAGGGAATTAAGAGCCTTACTTGCCGATCCCTTTTTCTCAAAATCATCAGGTCTATTTAGGCATTTATCTTAACGCAAGACCAACATGTTTAACCCGACTTTGTGGAAATCACGTCCTAGTCCATTGAACCATTTCTAGGCAACTTTTTTCACATCATCGTATGAAGCGAACCTTGTTTCAGATAAGTGTTTCTTTCAGCTTCGGAAACAGTAAATAGCCACTGGATGCCAAATATCGGCTTTTTCGCGGGGGGACGGGGGGCGAGGGGGCTCAAGACTTCCCACTTGAGACTTGCAGCAATTCTTGAGTTTGGCAAGCAGTATGGGATTGGTAATGTCATGAGAGAGGATAACACAACCATTTAACATGCCAGGGCTTTTGCGTTGGATGACTTCAAGTAACCTTGACAAAGTAGCACAAGAGAGAACACGTTTCTAAACGTCGTGCCATTTCAACTACTCTGTCGCCTCTCCGAACTTACGAGTATATTTAGAGATTATGTGGAAAAGTGATCGAAAACTATGCCTCCTAATTCCCTTTTACATTTTCAGTCTACTGTTAATAAATATATTTTTTTATTACCTTTCTAACTTTTTTTTATATCCATCCTCGTATATGCATTTTTTTGTGAAATGACATCGATTTTAAAAAATGCAAATTTTCTATCAAAATTTCGTTACTGAAAAGAGATATATCATTTTTTTGAAAAATTTTTACATAGTATTTTATTTTGCAATTTGTTATTAAATCACAAAAATTGCATTTCATTGAAGAAAACCAAATAATACCTATGCATAATGTATGAATTTACCGAATATATTTATAATCTATATACGATCCATATATGGTATCCACGAACTTTTGAAACACAATTTTAGAAGTTATGTAGTACATAACAATATAAAGATAATTTGCAATGAAACAAGGATTGCAATTCATTTATTCAAATAAAAATACAAGGTGTCATAAAGGTAAACAGTTTGGTATTTTGAGTATTTAATTATTCTACATTTAAAGAAGTCGTATTAAATTGTGAGTTATTTTTTTAATGTATGAACTTATCAAATAGAGATCATATATCTATACATTGTGTCCACAAACTTGTGAAACACATAAAAAAAAAGAACGTATATCATACGTAACGAAACAAAGAATACTTGCATAACAAAGATTGCAATAAACGTATTCAATTAAAAATACAGAGTCTCTTTAAAGGAAATATTTTGGTGATTATGGTGAACTTACCGAATATAAATCGTATAAGCTCATGGTGTTCAAAAACTTGTCAAACACAAAAAATAAATTATATAGTACATAGAAAAAAATTGCATACAAACAAAGATTGTGAACCGTTTATTCAATCAATGATACAGGATAATCTCCTATTTTCCGTTTCCTCTGCCCCCTTCTTTAGTACAAATCTAGTAAAATTATTATAATCGTAGATTCCTGAAGATTATCGTTATAAAATTTCGTAATACATTAAAAAACCCCTAAAAAGGTTATGATATTAAACGAATTAAAAAATAAAAACAATCTTCTTACCTTCCATTAATCAAAAACAGGGTGATTCCATTTTTTAAATCATACAATATTAATATCATATTAACATATTTAGACTTATTCGAATAACTTTTTAATCTTCCATTTTAAAACATAATTAAACCCAATATCATATAGTAAATATGAAACCATACTTTTTTTTTAATAAATCTTATTAAAATCCAATTCCCTAAAATACAATTAAATAAACTAAATTTAAAAGAAATTTGTGGGGATAATATTACCAATGATTTTATACTCAAATCGGATTTTTATTGCTCATTAAAAATGCAATGCAATACCACTCTTCTGTAGTTGGGTCCTAATAATACTTCAAGAGAGATTATGCGAAATTAAAAATTTAAGAAAATTACAAATTTGTATACATTTGCTTCCTGAATAATTAAACAAAAACGTCCGCATATAAGTTTCTCGTATCTATAAGCAAATAAGAGAAAAGGGATGATGTACATAATAACGGATGATTTTAATTGATGTGTTTTTGTTTGCAGAATAAATCAAAGCGTCATTAAATGAAATATAAACTGCCAAATGAAATATAAATTACCCGAAAAGTAAAGATCATTTATTATAGCAGAATATAAAGATATCGTTTTCAAAAATCAAACGGAAATTTAATAATAATTTTCAATAAAAAAATAATATCTAATTATTTATGTGTCGAAATTAAAGTATTTTAGTTAAAAATCTTTTATTGATAATTGTGTAATCTTTAATAAACACTAAAAATTAATAATTATGTATATTTAATAAACACGTATAATTAATTAAAAATTATGTATATTTTTAGATGTATTAATTACTTTAAAAATTTTTGGGGACATTTTTATTTACGTTTTCGTTTTAGGCCGAAAATAGAAAGACTACTGAAATTCGGTTTAGGTTTCGGGTTCAGTCTTAAAAAGATTTTTTGGTCAATTCTTAATTACAAGATTTCGTAATACATTCAAAACTAAAAAAAACATGTTACCATATTAAACGAATTAAAAAATTAAAACAATTTTCTTATCTTCTAATAATAGAAAAAGGAATAATTGATTTTTTTTAATGATACAATATTAGTATAATTTTAATATATTCAGATTTATTCAAATAACTGTTCAACATTCCATTTTAAAACATAATTAAAACCAATATCATATAAATGTGAAACCATATTTTTATTTCCAATGAATATTATTAAAATCCAAAACCTTAAAATTCAATTAAATAAATTAAATTTAAAAGAAATTTGGGAGATAATATTACCAATCATTTTATGCTCAAATCGAATTATTATTGCTCATTAAAAATGCAATACAATACCATTCTTCTACAGTTGAGGCCTAACAATGCTTCGAGATAGATTATGTGAAATTAAAAATTTAACAGAATTACAAATTTTTATAAATCTTCTTCCTGAATAATTAAGCATAAACCTCTGCATATAAGTTTCTCGTACCTGCAAGCAAATAAGAGAAAAGGGGTGAAGTACACAAAAGCGGATGATTTTAATTTATGTGTTTTTTGTTTGCTGAATAAATTACAGTAACATTAAATGAAATATAAACTACCGAATGAAATATAAATTACCGAAAAGTAAAGATCAATTAATATCGCAGAATATAAAGATACCTTTTTCAAAGATGAAACGGAAATTTAATAATTCTTTTCAATAATAAATAATTTCTCGTTTTAATATCTGACTATTTATGTATCGAAATTAAAGTATTTTATTTAAAATCATTTATTAATAATTTTGTATACTTAATAAACACTTAAAATTAATTAATATATACATATATTTAATAAACACTTAAAATTAATAATTTTGTATATTTAATAAACACGTATAATTAATTAAAAATTTATATTTTTATATGTATTAATTACTTTAAATTTTTTGGGGACATTTTCGTTTACGTTTTCGGCCGAAAATAGGAAAACTACCGAAATTTGGTTTACATCACAGTTTCGGTCCTAAAATCCTGTTTCGGTCAATTCTTAATTATAAGATTTCGTAATGCATTCAGAACCAGAAAAACATGTTACCATATTAAAAGAATTAAGAAATGAAAACAATCTTCTTTTCTTCTAATAATAAAAATGGGATAATTGAAATTTTTTTTAATGATATAATATTAGTGTAATTTTAATATATTCAGATGTATTCAAATAACTATTCAACTTTCCATTTTAAAACATAATTAAATGTAATATCATATAAATATGAAACGATACTTTTTTCTAATGAATCTTATTAAAATCCAATTCCCTAAAATTCAATTAAATAAATTAAATTAAAAAGAAATTTGTGGGGATAATATTACCAATGGTTTTATGCTCAGATCAGATTTTTATTGCTCATTAAAAATGCAATATAATACCACTCTTCAATAGTTACGGCCTAACAATACTTTAAGATTATGCAAAATAAAAAATTTAAGAGAATTACAAATTTTTATAAATCTGCTTCCTGAATAATTAAACACAAACGTCTGCATATAAGTTTCTCGTATCTGTAAGCAAATTAGAGAAAATGGGTGAAGTACACAATAACGGATGATTTTAATTGATGTGTTTTTGTTTGCTGAATAAATTGCAGCATCATTAAATGAAATATAAACTGCCGAATGAAATATAAATTACCGAAAAGTAAAGAAAAATTATTATTCCACAAAATAAAGATATCGTTTTCAAAAATGAAAGGGAAGTTGAATAAACATTTTTAATAAAAATATTTTCTCGTTTTAATATCTGACTGTTTATGCATCGAAATTAAAGTATTTTATTTAGAAAGCTATTACTTGTATTAAATAGAACTAATATTCTATTCAACTGGATTAAATCATATTCAAGTCTGGAGTAACACTGTTGAAGTCTATTCCAACAGAGCGAAAAATGTCCAGACCAGGAATCGAGCCTGGATACTTGGCTTGCCGTGCCAATGCTTTACCTGTTAAGTTAGCTGGACGATGCCTGGCTGATATAATTCACTCTTATTTGTTGGAATTGGCTGCGAACTACAGCGGTAGTTTCATTCATCCGAGCTATAATTATAGCATTTACATGATGAAAGTGTATTTTAACACAGTGACTCCTGTATCCCATGTAATTAGGTCAAAATGAAGATAACGAATATTTTATTTAATTGGATTAAATCGTATTTAAGGCTGGAGTAGCACAGTTGAAGTCTATTCTAATAGAGCGAAAATGTTCAGACCAGGAATCGAACCTGGACAAGAATTACGCAAAGTATCCAGGTTCGATTCCTGGCCTGGACATTTTTCGCTCTGTTGGAATAGACTTCAACGATGCCATTCCAGCCTTGAATATCTATTACTTATTTATAAATAGTACCAATTTGTCAGATAAAACTGCATAATATCTCAAGTGGGCGTATGAACTTTCAAAGAATAGATCATATAATGTATACTGGGTGTGCGCAATCCTGTGCAAAAAAAAAAATAAAAAAATAAATAAAAATAAAATGGAATGTGATAGCTAATAACAAGGCAAACGATGTTTTAGAACATAAATTGCAAACCAGTAATTCAATCAAAAATGCAGCATCGCGTTAAAACAAATAATTTCATGTTTTACATACTTTTATTATTCAACATATAACATAACAAGTCGGAAATTGTACGTCAAACGTGGCAAATGAGGTGCGTTCGTACATTCTCAGAAAAAACTGTAAATTTATGAGCGTTTGCGCTTCAATTTTCACGGACAACAGCCTTATTTGATGAAAAAAGGTCTGATCCACTAAAAAATTACGGTACGACCCCATACATTTTCCTCCGTTATGGTGTAACCCTTCATTTTAGTCGTGTTTCGAAAAATAATGTCACTTAACCGCGACCGTAACATATTTTTTAACCAGCCAAAAAAGCGATTCTGTGATGATTACCTAACGTAGTACCTGCTGCGGAACAGTAAGTAAAGTGTTATTGGGCTTTAAAGTGCATTATATCTTTGCTCTGTAAAATTACGGGCTGCACAAAATGATGGGCATGGATTTTTTTTTTTACGGTGTATGACTGGAATCTCTGATGCCGGCCTCTGCCCGTAATTTTACACAGATATTTTTAGATACTTAGAAAATTAAGGGCAATCCACATCAGTGGCGTGGCGTGAAAATTTTCGGTGGTCATCGCAATTATTTAAGTTTGGGGTGAAAAATTATCAACTCTAAAATTCAATGGTTGAATGTTCAAAAAAGAAACTTTAAATCTTACCTTCACTTATACATGAACTCCAAATGTTCTGCTAAAACTGGATCGTGGAGTATTAAAAGCCTATTAAGAGTTTTAAAATATGGCTTGGTCATCGCCGCATCCAGCGATGACCGGACGCCACGCCACTGATCCACATATCCTTGCAGTTCTAGCCCATCTGTTAGCAAAAATACGGTACGACCCCATACATTTTACTCCGCTAAGAAGTCATTCATTTCAACCCTTCATTTTAGTCGTGTTTCGAAAAATAATGTCCCTTAACCGTGACCGTAACATATGTTTTAACCCGCTAAAAAAGCGATTCTGTGATGATTATCTAACGTGCTACAGAATAGTAAGTAAAGTGTTATTGTGTCTTGAAGCGCATTATATCTTTGCCGCGTAAAATTATGGGCTGCACAAAATGATGAGCATGGGTTTTTTTACAGGGTATAACTGGAATCTCTGCTGCCGACCTCTGCCCGTAATTTTACAGGGATATTTTAAATAGTGTAACTATAGCTAGTTTTATAAATATTCATATCTTGGTGCAATAGCTGTTGCACTCTTATGTAAAAATTCATGAATACAAAATTTATTACGGTTATATATATTAAATTTAATAATACGGAAATAATATGACTCCATCTTAAATAGGACGCCATCGCCATGCAACCTAGAATCATTACCTATCATGGAATATCATTCAATTAGGTATGATAGGATTTAAAAGAATGAAAAAAACTTTTATTAATATCTTTTTAAGTTTTGATTCGATTTTCAAAAAACTTGAAATGACAAAATTCTGCAACGATTATATATATTAAATTTCAAACAATTCGGTTGGGTAGTTTTTGCTCTGTTATATGCGGACAGACAGACAGACAGACGGACCAGACAACGACTATAGGTGCTACGTACTTATATAATTACGAACGCACCCCGAAGCATTCGTATGAGACAGTGAATTACATTTTTTATCTCATCCTATTTTTCTTTTCTAATGCCATAGATTTAAATCTTAAAATTTTCGAAAAAAAAACGTTGTTTAAAATTATTGAAATTAAAGAACGCGAAATTCGCAACTCGTAGTAAGATTCTTTATTCCGAAATTTATTGAAAAAGAAAAAATATGTTGCTATTGAAATGGATTAAATATATCATAATAATCTTGATATCTTTCGCTCGAATTTTGAAAACGATATAAAAATAATTTATTGGTAACAGATTGAGATTTATTGAAATCTTTTTTAAATCTTGCAATCTGAAAACAAAATTAAATATGGTTTCACATAAAGTTGAAACTGTTCCTTCTTTTTCAATAATTTTTAACAAGATTGAATTCCCTTGGATCCAATTAACGAAAATTTAATTTAAAAGAGAATCGTGTTTGTAATATTACAAAAGATTTTCCGCTTAGTTTGAATTTTTATTTCTCATTAAAAACGTAAGATAGTACGCTCTCCAATATTTATGGTCTTAATAATAACTCAAGGTGGATTATGCGAAATTAACAATTTAAGTGAATTAAAAACTTATATCAACTTCTTTCCCGAAGAATTAAACACAATTGTCTACAAATCCGCTTCTCATACTTATAAGCAAACGACAGAAAAGAGATTAAATATCCGGTAAATAAATGCCTGTAACAATAGTGTTTTTATTTGTTGAATAAATTACAGTGTCATAAAATAAATGAAATAGAAACTATGGAAAAGGAAAGATCGGTTATCTTTCTATATCATAAAGGAAAAACGTGTTCGTGCGTAATGCTGACGTCATTTTGACGGTGGCAACAACAGTCAATTAAATTTAACTTTTATTAAGTTTTATTGCAATTTTTTTAATTTCTAAATACTGCGCATTTTCAATTTTTACACTGTCGAATAGAGAAAAAAATGTACTTTCAAATGCAATTTGTTTGAAAACTATATCTCAATTTTTTTGAAAACTGTATCGCAATTAACAAAATTTTTATTGTTTTTAAGTAAATTTTCAAGCATGATTTTTTAAAAATCATTCTCTATTGCCTGCAGACGATTACGAAAGGTATCGTTTGCACTTAAATTAATATAAAGAATCAAAAGCCATGCTTTGTTTGGATTCGCGAAGCATTATTTAATAAGATAAATATTTGAAAGCAACAATATTTTTTTATATTGCTTTTGCATCTTCATTAACACGTCAGTCACCGGTGACTATCATTGATCTTTCCGTTTAGGCCGCGCCAGTCATCGATGACTGAAAATTATAGATTCTGTAATGGGAGTCTTATTTCGTGACTTAAACAGAAAGACAGACAAAATAGACTTGGCATTCAACGTATTAAGTAAAAACGTTATTTTATGTTTTGGCATATTTTAACTTTAGAAATGTAAATGCAGCCAAATAACTAAGAATTTCCTCGGAATTTTTTATTTATGGTATAACGAATTGAACATTTTTTTTGTTGTTGTTTACAATTCTTTTGTTGCCACTTTACAAAAAAAATCAAAATGTAATTCTTTTAAAATGAGTAAGCATCCTCTACGTAAATGATTTCACATAATAAGGATAAATTGTGTATTTGAATTTTTAACACTGAAAAATACTTTTATAATTGAATATAAATAATTGAATTTTCACAAATTTTAATTCATTAAAAATATGTTATAATTTTCATAAAAAAAGTATTTTAAAAATTTCATAAAAGAAATCGCGAAACTATTTAATTAATCATGATTATATCTACAATTACTAACTCCATGATTTAATTTGTCTTCAGAAAATATACGTGTTTCTTTTTTTATTTGCAAAAATGCCTCCGTAATGGAAAAACATGTAAAATAAATTAATTAAAATAATAAAATTTTTAAGGTTATTCTGTAAAAAAAAAAAAATATTTTGTGCAAATCTACAGATTATGATTTACTTTTATGTTTAATTTCAAGTCAAATTACTGACTAGTTTTTTTGCAAAGTGTACGACAAAATGTAATTTGTGCAGCCTAGTAGAGGATTCACTTCGCTCATCCTAATAACTCATCATTTTATTCCAGCTTATATTCCATAATGAAATTAAAACATTCATCCATCAATAAATAAAGCAATAAAATATAAATAAAACACAAATTTAAGACATGTAATCGAATTTCGCGCTTTATCCACTGAAATGAACCGAATCAAAAAGGCTGTCTGTAAATGGCGACCTTTGGAAATTTCTTCCCCTGACGTGAGCCGAATATGAAAATATCCCTTTTAAAACGTTTCAAAACTTTATTTGAACGCGTTATTGCTATTTTTCATAATATAAACATGATCTTTAGTATTGTTAGTAGGCATTCTAAAAAATATTTTAAATATAAAAAATCTATTAGAGCTATCAACTTTTTAAAAAAGGCATCCATGCGACGCATTCTCACCCAATATTTGCTGATACGTTTTTACATTAATTTCACAAGCCTGCTATGATAATGTTTTTTTAAATTTTGATAATTGATTTTTAAGTATTTTTTTGTTGCGCTCAATTTGAAATTGACCTTCATTTTTAGCCACCACATCAGAATTATTTGCCAATCGTACATTTCAAAGATAAAATGTCAAAAAATAGCGAAAATCTGAAGCTGTAAAATACAGGTGTTCGGGTTAAAAGTATCCAAAAGTTATGGTTTATTTTTACGGAACTACCCATTAAAAAATTTAAAAAAAAATTATTTAAATAAAAATAGCATCTCACAAAGTTTTAATATCAATAGACTTCGATGTGTACACCTTCGGCAGCACGACAGATGTCTAAACGGTAATCCAGTTCTCCCCAAAGGTGTCGAAGCATATCAGGAGTTATTAGACAAATTGCTTCTATGGTACGCTTTTTCCACTCATCCACAGTTTCAGTTTTTTTTTTTTTTTTTTTTTTTTTTTTGTTCAATGTTTTAAAATTTTGGAGGAGATTTCCAATCCACGGAGGTGAAATCTCTTATATTCTAATGGGTAATTCACTAATAATAAGCCATAGCTTTTGGATACTTATAGCCCGGACACCTGTATATGCGATGGTTGTATTTTTTAGCTTTTGATAATTGATTTTCATGTATTTTTTAGCACTGAATTTGAAAATGACCTTCAGTGTTAACCATCACGTCAGGAGTTTTCGCAAATCGTAAATTTTAAAGTTAAAAAGGTAAAAATAGCGAAAATCTGTCAAAGCAATTTCCCAGAGCGTTATCAAAAGAAGGGAATAGTTTTAATTTCATCTCCGACAAATTTCTACCCTTATCGATCGTCAAAATAAAAGAGAACGCCGAGATGAACCCCATAGAGAATATAAAAGAAAAGGCGCGAGGCAGAACATGAGCAATTCAAAGAAACTGCCATACACGAGATAAAATTATAAGGATTTTAAATGCACAATGTTTTACACGTTTAGCTGTAAAAATTCTTAGTATAAGACAAAAGATAAATAAATTATTATGAAAAACAATGTTTTACGTATATTTTACAGGATCAGATTTTCGCAATATTTTGACTTTTTAAAAATTAAAAAAAAATGAGGTTTGCAGAAAAAACTGACGTGATCGTATAAACTGAAGTTCAATTTCGGATTCAGCCCTTCAAATTAAATACAAATCAATTATCAAGAGCTAAAAAACACAAACGTCACATCTACTTTATAGTATAAAAGTTTTGCTATTTTTTTACTTTTTAACTTTGGAACTTACGATTTGCGAAAAACCTGACTTGATGGTTAAAAATAAAGGTCATTTTCGGATTCAGTGTTAGAAAATACATAAGAATCAATCATCAAAAGCTAAAAAACATGACACAACCCAAATTTTGAGGCCAAGTGTTTTTGATTAACTGCAGTTATTTTTTTTCAAACAACGTGTTTTAACGATATATAAGTGTACTATGTGAAAAACCGCTTACAGTACCTTTCGAAAAATACCTCATTCATTGTTGTGCCTTTAGTATGGGAAGAGAAAAAAAGGTGATAACATCAGAAATAATATATAGGATGTTTTTCACTTATATTCTGTATCCCGGGAAGCCCGGGTTTATCCTCTTGCATACACTGTTAAAAATTTTGCAGCATTCTGGCAGGTCATTCGACCGTTTTTTTTTAAACTTTCATAATTTAAAAAAATTTAAATTAAAAAAAATAAATTAAATTAAATTAAATTAAATTTAAAAAATTTCATAACCATAATTCGGGAATTGGCCGGCCAAAACCCGAACTGGCCAGATGCAATCGGCCAGTTTGCGAAGTGGCCATACACTATCGGCCAATTCGCGAAATTGGTATATAGAAACCGATTTTTACGTTTTATCATTTTCTAACATAGTTGAAAGTGTTTATGAATTCAATTTGTCTGGTCGTATGCATGCCCGTGCTCTAACTCGGGTAAAGACTCGGATTGACTTGTAATTGTTATAATATTTAGGTTTATAAATACATTTTGGTATTACTAGTGAAGTTGTACTATTTTTGGTTAATTTGCAGGAACACACAAAAGTATTTCATTACAATATCATCAATGGTTTTCTCAGTGCATTTTAATGTTGTTACATTATCTCAATTATAATAAAATAGGTATGCTTCATTAAGATGGACGACAAATTGTTATCTAAAGGGTATGAAATAAGTAGCAATTATAGTTTGTCTACAGAAACACTCAAAAGTATTTCGTTACATTGCAGTGAATGGTGAAAGATCATTTCTAGTGCACTTAATTGATATTACACTATTTCAAATATAATAAAATTTACATGCCTAACTCATGTAGTGAGCAATATGTTTTTTTTTTTTTTTTTTTTTTTTTTTTTTTTTTTTGTAGAGTATTGATTAAGTAGCCATTATAGTTCGTTTATAGGACTCCCAAAAGAATTCAGATAAAGAATTATGATATATGTGAAAAAATCGTTTATAAGGTATTTTAATTATGTTACACTACTTCAAATGTAATGAAACTCTTATATATTACTAATATGCTCTACAACATTTTTCTATAGTTTATTGCTTAGGTAAAATTTGTCGTTTATTTACAGAGTCCCTCAAATAATTTGTTTATCGGATTGGACAATGAATCCGATGCATCGATATTTGTCACAGAGGACAGAAATCTTCAGCAGATTAGAATATAATGCTCACAATAAACCCAATTTATCGAAATATATCAAACAGGCGGGAAATTGTCCAACATATCAGAATATAATCGTCACAGTATAGAACGTTCTTTCCTATCAAGTGTGCACGTCATTGCCACCTACCGGGTAGCCTTGAATCCCCACTTCGTATATTGGCCAAGGCTTCCCGGCCAGTTCGCGAATTGGCCGGCCAAAACTCGAAATACGCTGTTCATTTCACGTATTTCGGGTTTTGGCCAGGAATCTCGGCCAGTTCCCGAATTGGCCGGCCAATTCGCGAACTGGCCAAGCTCCGGGTTTTGGCCGTAACATATATAAAAGTAAAAATAGTTTTTTTTTCTAAGTCGCTCTTTTATAAGCATTTAATGTTTGTCTTGAAAGTCATGCCTGATTTCATGACTTAAATTCGTGATTTTTTTCAAAAAAAAAAATTCCATTGCAATACGTTTATTTGGCGTGGACACCGAAACACCGATTATGAAAAATTCACATTTTTTTACGCTTGGTAGAAAGAGAGATCTATTTAATTGCCGAAACGTCAGTGAAGGCTTACTGTGGAGACACGAAAAGTTTTGATTTCTGTTAGTCTGTCTGTCTGTTAGTCTGTCTGTCTGTTCCGCGATAACTGCCGTAAAAAGCATCCGATTATCTTAAAAATAAGGATGCATGTTGGTGAAATCCCCGGATTTAGCTGTATAGTTTTTGGTTAAATTTGGTTCATTCGTTCGGAATATATAGAACATTTTATTTTGCGACTTAATGCTTTCCTATAGCAATTCAGACGATTTTTCCATTTTTATTTGTTGAAAAGAAATGGCTCATATGATTGAAGGATATAAATACTAAATTAAGGATGATGAAATTTCCTAATTAGAACCATACATTATTCATATTAGTTTGAAATTTTGTGTATACATTTGTCAGAGTTTTTAAATTCGGTGTATAACTTTTATGGAGGGATTTTATATATGTGTTTCAATAATATAAAATATTTTTTTTAATTTAAATTTTCTTTTTAAGCACATATTTAATTGTTTTTATTATCCTTTAACTGTTACCTAGCAGCGAACTACACCTAAAAATATCGTAAATGTGAAAGTATGTGTAATTGTTTGAAGTTAAATCAAAGTCAAAAGGGACGAATTAATGCCTTTGTGTCTTTACATATAGATGGAATTTACCACAGAAATAAAGAAAGACCATGTTCTATTTGTTTTGTTCAAATATTTTTCTTTTAAATTAAAAAGTTCATTATTTTCATAAGGAATAAATCGACATTTTGCTATGAAATTTAACAACCTTTTTTTTTTTTTTTTTTTTCGTTGCCACGAGATTTTAATCCCGGAATAAAAATTTATCCTAAACAGTTAATTTTGATTTGAAAGATTTTTATGTGCGAGAGGAAAATGAAATAAAAAATAGACATGAATACGCCTTCATATTAGAAATAAAATGAAAATACGAAAAGAAGGTGAATTTGATCTCATATATCAAAAATAAATCGAATAAGCTTTGAGGTTGAAATAAAAGGGGCTTGTGTTATGATATTAATTCTTATTATTAAAAAAAAAAAGTTACTAATATCTCATGGTTTATCGTCTGCACACAGCTAACAGAAATGTTAATTCTTAATCGAAAATTCCAATGAGAAAAAAAAAAAAAACTCTTGAAAAGCAAATATATAGTAAATATCAAAATTATGCACCGCAAAATTATCGCTGTCGAAAATGACGTCATTGTATCGGGAAATAAATATTTTCATCCTTAAAAACCAAGCATTAACTAGATTGCTTGAAAAAATGTTTTTTGACGGGTGTTACTTCTTAATGCTGCCTCATTTCAGAAAAGATGAATGAAAATTATTTTATTTTTAAAGTAAATTACATTTTCATTCATAAAACCTAAACGTTTAATATAATTGCGTCAATGTAAATCATTTTCTGTGTTACCAGAATTGAAAAATAAGGCTCGGAAGTGTAAAAAGAAATCTAAGATTTGCGCTAACCATTAGCGCAATCAATAAAAAGTTACGTATGTAAATTAATAAGACCACGGGGGGTTCAGGGGGGGCGGAGCCCCCCTGAAGAAATCTACTTTATTATTTAAAAAATATACCAGAATTAACAGCTCATGAAAATTTCGAAATATCCTTCCATAACGTTTTTAATTTAATGCTTCTAATGTCTGAAAACTTCGTATTTTTTATTCTTATAAATAATTACATAATTTGAAAACTTTAAATTGCGGTTTGCAGGAAACTGAATATTACCAAAGTGTGTCTAAAAACAATGACTTGCTGAGCTGACGTTGAGGCTCCTGATCTGCAGATTTACTAGTTTATCGGAAAAAAAATTTTTGGCTCTGTTTCTTTTTTAAGATGTGGCAACAAGAAACAAAAAAAAAAACATTATTTCAATTATCTTATTCGGATTTCTAAATATATTGCTCAGCGTAAAATCATAATTTAATTAATATGAAACTACTAATTGATTAAAGCGTATATCATAATAAATATATTAGGTCTTACCGGAAAGTTCTGTCCGATAATGTTATTTCACGCCTACTTTTTTAAAATTCAGATTTCTTCATCAGCACCATTTTTTTAAATCCCATTGTATTCACATCCCAATTTAAGGTGAAAATAGTAGGAATTTTACCATTTCAAAAAAGTGGTGCCAATGATGAAATCTGAATTTTTAAAAAGTAGGCGTGAAATAACATTATCGGACAGAACTTTCCGGTAGACTTAATATATATATACATATAGCATTCTTTATTTTTTCTACTTTTTAGTGTTGAAAATATTTTGGCGTTGCAAATTTACAGACAGTTGGCCTTTTTTGACGAGTGTGATTTCGCGCATCATTAAATCTATTATTGTTGTAACTCGTATATAACTGTAACCACAAAACATGATTTATCATCTGTTGGTGGACTAAAAAATGCCTTTAAATTCATTTATGAATTTATAATTAAGTTTTATATTATATAAATATGTTCTTTTGTCATCAAAAACACACATTTGTTCACAATGTTTATAATTCTGGCATAAGGAAAAGTTAGTTAAAAATCTATTACAAAATTCCATGTTTAGATAGAGAAACCAAATTTAGTTAATCCTTTAATGCATGATTTTTCATTTTGTTCGGAAAACATTATATTTGAGTCTATTTTTGTTAGTTATGTACTAAAAAAATAGTGAAAAATTTATTTATGTTGAACATAATATCACTCATGAGTAAGGATTACAACCCGGGATCCCGCTTTATTTTTAATCTCGAAAATCCCGGTATTCTGGATGCCATATCCCGGGATTGTCGGGATTGTCTTTTATAGGGTTTCGTTCATCTGACGAAACCCTATTCGTCTCGCTCCTCTGTCTGTCTGTCCGTCACAGAGCCCGCTCTCAGAAACTATACATGTTGGAGACTTGAAATTTTGCATACTTATGATGAACACCGCACATCATACCACAAATCATAAAATTTTGAAAAAGTCGTACATTTAACCCTTTGGGCCCCCATATGTGTATTTTAAAAAATTCTTTCTAAGTGAGTCCCTAATTCGGTTGCAGACGTGAAATTTTGCGTACTTACAGATGGACACCTCACATCAAACGACAAATCATAAAATTTTGAAAAAGTCGTACATTTAACTCTTTGGGCTCCCATATGTGTATTTTAAACAATTCTTTCTAAGTGAGTCCCTAATTAGGTTGCAGGCGTGAAATTTTGCGTACTTATAGATGGACACCTCACATCAAACGACAAATCATAAAATTTTGAAAATGTCGTACATTTAACCCTTTGGGCTCCCACATGTGTTATTTAAACAATTCTTCTATGTGAAACCACAATTAGGTTGGAGGTGTGAAATTTTGCATACTTATAGCTGCATACCTCACATCAAACGACAAATCATAAAATTTTGAAAAAGTCGTACATTTAACTCTTTGAGCTCCCACATGTGTATTTTAAACAATTCTTTCCATGTGAGCCTCTAATTAGGTTGGAGGCGTGAAATTTTACATACTTATAGCTGTACACCTCACATCAAACGACAAACAAAAATTTTGAAAAAATCGTACATTTAACCCTTTGGGCTCCCACATGTGTATTTTAAACAATTCTTTCGAAGTGAGCCCCTAATTAGGTTGGAGGAGTGAAATTTTGTATACATATAGCTGAATACCTCACATCAAACGACAAATCATAAAATTTGTTTAAATTCGTACATTTAACCGTTTGGGCTCCCACATGTGTATTTTAAACAATTCTTTCTATGTGAAACCCCAATTAGGTTGGAGGCGTAAAATTATGCATACTTATAGCTGAATACCTCACATCAAACGACAAATCATAAAATTTTGAAAAAAGTCGTACATTTAACCCTTTGGGCTCCCACATGTGTATTTTAAACAATTCTTTCTATGTGAGCCTCTAATTAGGTTGGAGGCGTGAAATTTTACATACTTATAGCTGAATCACATCAAACGACAAACTATAAAATTTTGAAAAAGTCGTACATTTAACCCTTTGGGCTCCCACATGTGTATTTTAAACAAATTTTTCTAAGTGAGCCCCTAATTAGGTTGAAGGAGTGAAATTTTGTAAACATATAGCTGAATACCTCACATCAAACGACAAACTATAAAATTTTGAAAAAGTCGTACATTTAATCCTTTGGGCTCCCATATGTGTATTTAAAACAATACTTTCTAAGTGAGTCCCTAATTAGGTTGCAGGCGTGAAATTTTGCGTACTTATAGATGGACACCTCACATCAAACGACAAATCATAAAATTTTGAAAAAGTGGTACATTTAACACTTTGTGCTCCCATATGTGTATTTTAAACAATTCTTTTTAGTGAGTTCCTAATTAGGTTGGAGGCGTGAAATTTTGCGCACTTATAGATGGACACCTCACATCAAACGACAAATCATAAAATTTTGAAAAAGTCGTACATTTAACCCTTTGGGCTCCCACATGTGTATTTAAAACAATACTTTCTAAGTGAGTCCCTAATTCGGTTGCAGGCGTGAAATTTTGCGTACTTATAGATGGACACCTCAGATCAAACGGCAAATCATAAAATTTTGAAAAAGTCGTACATTTAACCCTTTGGGCTCCCACATGTGCATTTTAAACAATTCTTTCTATGTGATCCTCTAATTAGGTTGGAGGAGTGAAATTTTGCATACGTATAGCTGAATACCTCACATCAAACGACAAACTATAAAATTTTGAAAAAGTCGTACATTTAACCCCTTGGGCTCCCACATGTGTATTTTAATCAATTCTTTCTAAGTGAGCCCCTAATTAGGTTGGAGGAGTGAAATATTGCATACGTATAGCTGAATACCTCACATCAAACGAAAAATCATAAAATTTTGAAAAAGTCGTACATTTAACCCTTTGGCCTCCCAGATGTGTATTTTAAACAATCCTTTCTAAGTGACACCCTATTTAGGTTGGAGGCGTGAAATTTTCCATACTTATTTCTGAACACCGTCATGCGACAAATCATAAAAATTTGAAAAAGTCGTATATTTAACCCTTTAGACTCCCACATGTGTATTTTAAGCAATTCTTTCTAACTGAGCCCCTTATTAAATTGGAGATTTGAAATTTTCCATACTTATAGCAGAACACCTGAAGCCAGGCGACAAATCATAAAATCTTGAAAAAGTCTTACGTTTAACCCTTTGAGGTACCACATATGTATTTTAAGTAATTCCTTCTAAGAGAACCCCTAATTAAGTTGGAGAATGAATTTTTGCATACGTATAGCTGAATACACACGACAAATCATAAAATTTTCAAAAATTCTTACATTATTTACTCCTCCGGTCTCTAACTTGTATATTTTAAGCAATCTTTCTAACCTCCACCCTTTTCACCCGGGGAGCACTTTTCCAACTTTTGCCGACACACCTTTGACCATTCCTTCATATTATGTACCATAGCCTTACATATTTTAGTTCCACTTTTTACCGCCAGGGGCGCCCACTTATCTCGGGTGCTAAGGGCTCAATCCCTTCGACTAATATATATACGGATAGTATGTAAAATGGAGTTTTGTTCGGATAGAGGTTTGTTTAGAATAGAGTGCGCCCCTGGTTGCGAAATGTGGAACTAACAAATTTTTCAAAAGTATAAAGTGTTTTGACAGGAATATTAAACGAAACCCTTTGTGCGATCTGTGATCACACTTACCCACTTGTTTTATGGAGCTATATTCAGCTGAAATTCAAAGTTATATTTATAGATTTTTGCTTTTGGAAAGGAAATGAATTAATTTTATGAAATTTATATATCATTGAAAAAGAATATATATCTCAAGTATTTCTTATATATATTTCTAAACGATTAAATCGTTTAACATGGAAATCTTTTCACGTGCAAATAGATGTAACCCGCACAGCTATTAGTCAGGAAAAATGAAATCGTTTGTTTATTTCGATTTCTCTGCGTTTAGGAAGCAGCAAATGGGAATCACAAAATTAATTTTTGATTTACAGTTTACTGAAAAGCGTCTCATTTGTGTTTCATAGTCATTATTATGTGCTAACTTTGTTTTTCGTGCCTTTATACTTATTTTTATTTAAAGATGTCTAATGAAAAGTGTTTTGTAGCTCATAGGAAAGATAATGGTACATCTTCAGTATGATACTACTATTGAACGTCAAATAATGGGGAAAAAAAGATCACGTAACTCTGGGGTTACACTATGTATTTAGGGTTAGCTCAGGTAACAGAACCCACGCGAGGTAACTGGGCCATAGGTTATTTTATAAAAAACCGTTGATGTTTTTCAGATTTAGCTTTCGGGAACAATGCACCTTAATCTCTCCTTCCTAAAACAACGTATGTCAACTCAATCATAACTCCCTCTTTGCTGTGATAGTTTGTCAAAAATTTACGTTTCTTTTTTAAAAAACAACGTCAATTTGGTTAAACTTCCTCGGCTTTTTGTTAAATACTATACCAGTAAAGTACTTTTATTAAACAATCTTTTTTCTTAAAGATTAGGCATATAACTACATTAATATTATTAGGTATCTATACATATTTACTTCATGTTTCAAATATAAGCCCGGTTCCCAGTTACCCCATAAATTTTTCAAGAATGGTGTTATGGACCATGTTGGATCCTGCATGGCATCATAGTGGTGAAATGGAACAACTGATTCAGAAGTACACTCAAGGGATGCCAAGACGTATAAAGACAGTCATAGCTGCTAAAGATGAGCATACGAAATACTAAAAGCCACGAGTGTACGTCTATAAATATAGTCATTGTAAGTAATACACATATATTCTTCCAATATTAAATGTAATTCAATAAACTAACATCTAGGCTCATTTATGCATAAATTTTGGTTTCTACTAGTCCATGAAATCGAAAGAATGGCGTGATAGTACATAGTGATACAAACATATAGATTATAATAAACTTATTCAGTCTAAAATATAGGGACTTGTTAAAGCGAATAATTTTCTTATTTTCTTCTTCGATTATTCAATAGATAAATTTAAAGAAATCCTGTGAGATAATGAAACTTCATAAATTACACAATATGAAGTTTAAAATGTTTTATGTTTATTTTAAAAATGACGGATGATAACACTGCAGATGTGACAAGTTTAAAATATACGTTATATTTCCTAGTACTTTCGGTCTGCAAAACCAGCAGCCATCGTCAGGAATTATTTTTATTAATTGCCCTTCTATTCATTTCAAATACGTCACTTCGTTCGAAATGGTAGAGCCTATAATTCTTAGGGTAGCTTAGGGTAGTGGAACTAGTAGTAATCTGGATTAAACTTTTGTAGAGGGAAAATATTTAACTGCTGTTCCATTCATACGTTATTTTTTTCACTTACAAAATTAATGGAACGGCAATTAAATATTTTCCTCTATACAAGTTTTATTCAAAACACTGCTACTACTACTACGGTCCAACTACGCATTTGAAAACAAAAATGACGTATGTGAACAAAGTGACGTATTAAAATGAACATATCGGTAGTTAAATACTTTTCCTCTACAAAAGTTTAATCCAAAGTACTCCTACTTCTACTTCCAGTTACCCTAAGAATTATAGACTCTCCCATTTCAAACCAAGGCTAACGAACAAGACAGGCTACCGCGGTGCATTTCATGTATCATTTTTTACAGACCGCTGGAGTCACGTGATACTCGAATGCGCCAATGCAGATGGAGGAAAAGAGCATCACGTCACCCTAGCAGTCTGTAAAAAAAGACACTTGAGATGCACCGCAGCAGCCTGTCTTTTTCGCTAACCTTGATTTCAAACGAAGTGACGTATTTGTATTTGAAAGGAATAGAGCAGCAATTAATAAAAATATTCCCTGACGATGGCTGTGGGTTTTGCAGACCGAAAGTACTAGGAAATTAAAAAAAAAATTATTTTAAACTTGTAACATCTGTAGTATTATTATCTGTCCCCTTTTAAGGAAAGAGAAAACCTTTTAAAGTTCATATTGTGTAATTTGTGGTTGAATCAAAGTGGAATAATGCATTTCGTCTCATGATTTTATGAAACTAACTTTTTTTAATCCCTCCATTTTTTTATAGAAGACAATATATTTAAATTTCAGAAATTTAAGGAAAATAAATCAATTAAATTTGTTTCAATCAGAAGCTCTTCAACTCCAAAGTTTATGATAAGATTCCTAATACCGCAATGCATTTAAAAGCAAAAATATATGTCACTGTATTCAATGAATTAAATCTAAATAATCTTGTTATTTTCTCATGATTGAAAAAGGAATGACTGAATTTTTTTAAACGATGCAGAAATAATTTTATTTGTAACATACTGATATTTATTCGAATCCTTTTTCGATCCTCCAGTACGAAACATAATTAAACGAAGTGTCATATAAACCTGAAACTATACATTTTTTACGATAAATATTAATAAGATTCAATTCTCTTAAATCCAATTAAATAAAGTTTCATTTAAAAAGAAGGTTGCGGGGAATAAATTACCAAAGATTTTAAACTCAAATTGAATTTTTATTTTTCGTTAAATGTGTAATAAAATACATTTTTCCATATATGAAGTGAAATATGATTGGATATCCAACTGCGCTTCAAAATAGATTATGCGGAACTAAAAATGAAGATAAATAAAAAGTTTTATAAATCTGTTTGGTGAATAATTAAACATAACTGTCAGCAAATCAACTGCTCTTATCTGTAAGCAGGGAGAGAAAAGGCATGAAGCATCCAAAAATGTTTGCTTGTAATTGTTATGTTTTCATTTGCGGAATGAATTACAGCATCATTAAATAAAATGAAATAGAAAATGTGGAAAAAAAAGAACAAATTAATATAACAAAGATGTGTTTTACTTTCAAAAATGAAAGTAAAAGTGGATTGTCATTTTCAACTACCATATAACTTTTTGTTTTGAAATATTACTATTTTAGCATTCTTGATGAAAGGGGTTTGTTTTCTGTATTCCATATTTATTTATAAAAGATCCTAAATTATTAAAGAAAGCTGATTTGTATCTCGAATTAATGAATAAAGGTTTTTAATATTGTTCATATGAGGTATAAAGAGTATCGAAAAACATGTGCAACTAAACAAGAAGTAAATCCACTGCGAGATAAACTACTCTATATTGTTAAAAGTTATTATATCATTGAGGATCTTATCCAAAACAATAGGGGAATACTTTGATTAAATTTCTCGTATTTCTTAGATGGTTAAAGTAACAGTAATAAATGATTGCGATTAATGTTTGCGGTGAATACTTCGTTTACATACTCTTTAATGACA
Organism: Maratus speciosus; assembly: GCA_963932465.1. Lineage (NCBI taxonomy): Eukaryota > Metazoa > Arthropoda > Arachnida > Araneae > Salticidae > Maratus > Maratus speciosus. The sequence continues at coordinate 178,111,983 of OZ010786.1, forward strand.
TGTATAAGTAAATGTATATATATATTCTTCTCTGTTCTTGGCTGTTCTCTACTGCTCTGCTCAACAACCGCAAAATGTTTTGACACATTTAGAAATTCATTTTTTTACGGAAAGCCATAAATTTGGAAAGCCTGACCATGGAAGCGATTAGGAATAGAAATTGTGTTTTCCATTTTTTTATAAATAAATTACCTATTGAGTTATAAACGATTTTGATTTCGTGACGAACACGTTTTTCACTCTTTCTTGAGTTGTTATTCTTCTTTCGCGCGGAAATTCGGTTCAAAACGCCGACTTTGACACTATTTTCCGAAATATCTATTGCGTTTGCAAAAAAACAAAAGAACAGCTCGATTACATAGTTTCTGAACAACAACACCTGCTAGTTTCGTGCAATTCCGAACAAAAATAAATTAAAACTTATGTCATAAAGTTGCACTTTTGTATTTGATAACAGCCTTAAGTATATTAATCCCATTGAAAAACTTTTGGATGCTCTCGGCCATACTGTGTTTTCACGTTTCCCACCCCCAGCTACTCTCACAGAACTTCAAGCATCTCTATAGGAGTAATATCGATTACTTGACTCTACAAAGTTGGTTGATAACCTCATGGAAAGCATGGTCACACGCTGTAAACTTTGTATCCAAGTGAGGTGTGCTCAGTTACTCTATTAATGTCAGTTTTGTTTGTTTGTTTTGGCTTTAAACAAATTTTTGTTAAGGGGGGGGGGGGGGGAGGGGATTCCCTTTAGACGTCTCAAAAAGAGTCATTTTTCATTAATTTTTTAAAGATGATAAAATAATCGGATCATTTTGAAACTGTAACATAACTTTATTACATCTTTGTGGAGTACAAATTTTTTTTTTTTTTTTTTTTTTTTTTTTTTTTTTTTTTTACAAAATGGTGGCTTAGCAAAATTTTTCTTCGGGCGTCTCAGGCGCGAGGCCCAAAAGTGCTGCATTCGTCAATCTTTTTCTATCGATCTGAAATATATATATATATTCTTTTTCTAACATATGCACGGAAAGGATAAGCCTATAAAACGATAAAAAAGTATACAATAAAAAATTAAGTACGGTTTTTAATATAATTTTCGGATTTTGTACTATTTTTTCGACATTTTTCTCCCTAAAAAATTCTTTATTTACACGAAATCTTTTAAACTTTAGGTACGTCCTTCCGGTAATGATATTAAGAAAAGCCTAACCAAAAATCAGCCAAATAGACCGATAACTTTTTGAGTTACAGCACGAACTGTTTTTGAAAACATAGTTTCGAGATAATCACGTTTAAAGTTTCAGTACGGTAAAATTACTGGTTTTAGTGAATTACCGATCAATCAGCGATCCCAGGTGCATATATTAGACCTTCGGATTCCTCGAGAAGCTAGTTTTCTTCCAGTTGCTGCAGTTTTCGGGCTGTACGAGCTGCTTTTGTCTGAAAAAGCACTTTTCCGGTTCTGTCTCGTTACTCGCGCCTCATCGGCGTTTTCGGCAAAAACTTTGGCATAGGTGCCAACAACAATATTTAAATTATCCATAACTCTAAGAACGGGAGTGTAGCCTACTTTAAATATCCCAGCAGTGATGTATGCTGAAATTTCAACAATTTGTAGTCCAGAATGCAGGTGTTTTGGAGGTAACCACCAAACTGTTGCGTTAAAACTTTCGTTAGCGTTCTGGGTATGGCCATGGCCACACAAGCATCTTTGAAGTAAGTCATCTCTAGATAAATCTTGGTAGATTGGTAGGAGATTCTCTTGAAGTTTTTTAAGGAAGTAAGGGAGAAAGATCTTCATTTAATCTTCACTAGCACAACATGCAGCCTCTAGCGCGCTCGACTAAAAGTGGGATAACTCAGTTAATATTGAAAATTTTGATTTTTCCTCTTGCCAATATATTCTCAAGATACTATATTTTTGAAATATGAAAAAAAAAGAAAATCTATTTTTTAAAATTTCTAAAGGGACTTCCCCCCTTAATGTCTCTAATGGGCTTATCTTATAACTTATGAAAATTCAGTACTGTTTTCACTTTTGTATGTAATTCTTTGTTTGTTTCATGTCACACACTGAAAAGGTGTGCTCACAATCACTCTATTAATGTCGGTTCGTTTCTCTGTTTTGGCTTTAAACAAGTTTTTTAATGTCTCGAATATGGCTTCCTCTTATAACTTATGAAAATTCAATGTTGTTTTCATATTCGTATAATTTTTTTTGTTTTTTCTCATGCATAAATACATTTGCTACTTTCCTGATGCTTTTCATGTCAATCCAAGTGGTACTTGCTGATTTTTCCGCATTATAATTTTTGGCAGTGAGTGTATATTGAAGTATGCTGAATCAGTATTCTCAAACTTTTGCTTTAATTTTTAAATATTTCCAGCGTGTAGTATGCATTATATGTCCAGTAGCCATGGGAGACTTTCGATTGTAGACGTTTTTCCGAATATTTAAAGAAATGTTGCCAAACTTTTCTGGAAAATCGGGAATATAAAGAACATGTTTGCCTCATATTTCGCAAAGGAGGTTTGACCACCAGTGCAACTAAGTGAATAACAACAACTTGAATAAAAATATTAATATGTTTGATCACCCTGTAAAATGGAATTCTTTAAATGACCTGTAGCTGCAGCGCGTGACTATATATGTTTCTGTACAACATTTGTGTTAATTTGTGTAAGAATAGGACTTACATGTATGCAGATATAAAAATTTCTTTACAAAATTCAAAACATTTCTTTACATTTTTTACATGCTTTCTTTTAACTTACAATTATGTTTGTATGTGGTAGTCAAATATTGTTGTTCATTTTTCACCCACTTTCTGTTGACATAGATCTTTGAAATTCGGAATAGATATGTATTCCTGAGGGCAATACATGAATTGTACATTGATTTTTTTTTTATTATTCGATTCCTAAGGAGGGCAACGGTTGGCAAATTTAAAAATAAAAAAAACATCTCATAAACCAATGAAAGTAAAATCTTGAAACTCGGCATGCCTATAGTATAACTAAAATTAGTAAACACGTGTTTCGGTATTTTTCAAAATTAGAAATGCCCTCCGCCAAGCGCCCTCCGTTTTCGAAAGACATCGCAAAACGCTTCTTAAGGTTAAACTAAGACTACTAAAGTTAACACTGCTTAAACTTAATGATTACTCAATTATAGTTTGATTTCCTATGGAGAAATCAGTATCAGCTTCAACAATGAGTACTTGTTGGAAAATACTAATGGCAGGGTTACCACAATAGTGCCAAATTTTGACCAACTTGGCGAAATATTGCCAAATTTGGGGTCAAAAATAAGTTGCCATATATGAAGCTAACTTGGTGATAGCTGGCTAATTTGGCGAAATTCCCATTTAAATCAATTAATCCATATTTCTACATTTATTTTTAGTTTTAATTAAAAGCATGACTTATTATTATTATTATTTTTACATTTATAATTATTGTTTATAGCTTACAGGATTTTTGCCCTAATTTAAAGTCGTATTCAGGAATCTTGACAAATAACAGAAACAAAGTACTACAATTAGAATGTGCATATATTAAATATGTAATGAAATATAATCATTTAAATAGAATAACTTTAAAACTGCGCATGAACAAAATATAATAAAAATGCTTTTGCGTATTTCGTTTGTCAACTTATGCACGGTAACCCATATAAAAAATGCAGTCAAATATGTTGAATATCCAGAAAGATATCGGCGATATTGTGAATTGCAGTTGTTTTCTAAAGGTAGTTCAATGATAAGGGCTTTCCAATAAATTGTCATTTTTCCTTTTTTATTTCATTTTATTTTTTATTTTATTTTATTGATTCTTTAGTTCATGAAAAAATTATCAGAAAATACCATTTAAAAAAAAAAAATTACCAAAATCAAAGCATTTGCTCCAAAGCTACACATAGATATGCATTAAATATTAGTTCTTTTGTCAGTCAGATAGAAATCAGTCTCTAAAAAATTACGATTTGTGAAAAATCCTTTATGATCAAGCCAATATTAGAAAGCGACAGAAATTCAGCTAAACCGATATTTTTACGCTATTCGACAAGTCACATTTGAAAGCTATATTTGAACAATTACTAAACATAGCCGGACAAGTACTCCAATTATTTTCTGCATATCTGTGAATGATCTGTGGAATTGTATACGTTCTACATAGCATGCTAAAACTTAGTTTACTTAGAAAGCGCATAATACAACTGAAAATTCACATTTAGCAATTTCTATCAATAGGCATAAATGAACTTGAATTATTTTGTACAGTCCTGTGTATTATCTACAGTTTTTTATACACACCACATATTAAGTTGAAATTTAACTCAAGCCAAAACACGCTTAAAATTTCTGAAATGACATCCAAGAATTACATAGGCGGCAGTGGTTCTACATTTTTGCTTAGCCCTGTATATAGTTTTATTTATATGCTACAGACATCCCTTAGTATACTAAAAGTAGTTGAGCTTGAAAATGCATAACCCAAATTAAAAAACACCTTTAAGCAATTAACGCTCACTCTGAGTAATGCCTAATAATTGAATACTTAGCCCTGTTAGTACTTTGAATACTTAGCCCTGTATATGATTTTATTTATATGCTACAGACATCTCTTAGTGTACTAAAAGTAGTTGAGCTTGAAAATGCATAACTCAAATTAAAAAACATCTTTAAGCAATTAACGCTCATTCTGAGTAATGCCTAATAATTTTTTGTGTAGCTCTGTATATGGCCTATAGGTTTTATACACACCACGTAGTATGCTAAAATTTAGTTTTACTTAAAACGCATACCATAATTGAAAACGCACTTTCAGCAATCATCCCTAATAGACAATACTTTGAATACAGTATTGTATCCGAAATCTATTATGCGTCCCTGTAAGTTAACGATAAATGCAATGTACATCATATTCTATTGCAAACATCTTATAATAAAGGTAAATGAACTGTGATTGCTACATACTTCATTATCATTAAGGAACATGCAATGATAAATCTCAATGACGTATATCAATTACATGTCAGTCCGAGTATGTTTAAGAGACTTACAGCACGGACGGACAGACGGCAGATAGATAAGTCGAAGTCATAAATACTTTTCAAGTATATTGGAAAGTGCTAAAAATTGAAAGTACATTGGATATCATTTAGCCATGTACAGTATCTGTTAGAACAAACTTGTAATTAACTTGTTCAGTCAGTAGAAGGTCTCAATAAAGCGAACTAGTTGGTGATCTTTTCATTTTTTTATTCTTCTACATGTAAACAAAAAAGGGGGTATGAAATAGTGAATTTTTTCGTAAATCTCATCCTTCCCTTTCCTAAGACAATATTTATTTAAAACTTTGATTTTTTTTTAACCATTTGGAAAAATGGTTATTGTTCTCTGTCAGGGTAGGAAATCAAAAACATATCTGAAGAGTTTTACTGGTTGAATCCGCATTTTATTCGTTTTCTGATTGGTCTATACAGTAATCTGTATTTTCCTTTATTTTCAACAGAGATGGATAATGTTGCCACTATGACAAAAAAGTAATAAAACTACAAAAAAAATTAATAACTCAGTAACAAAAAGCTTTCAAACAAATTGTATTTAAAAGTACATTTTTTTCTCTATACGACGGTGTAAAAAGTAATATTGTGGGATGTTTAGAAGTTTAAGAATGAAATTTCATTTAAAATTTATCTTCAGATTTCTTGGACGATGACAAAGCCTTTTCCCGAACAGCCAATGAAATGCTTGGATAATACGTAAGTTTGAGGTGGATAATACGTAAGTTTCAGGAAATCTGACTTGTCGCAGGCGATTTTTGTTGCTTGCAATTTTTACGTGTAATAACACTATTAATGTTTAATTCATGGCGTACGTAATGTATGATCAACTCCGTGCGATTTTTTCTGTCTTAAATTTTAGTATTTGAAAAAATCATTTTCCAAATGGTCGTTGTAATTTGTTAAATTGCTTTTTTTTTTTTTTTTTTTTTTTTTTTGAAAATACATCTATTAAATTTTGTATAATAAAAAATTCCTATATTTCCAAATTGATGCTTATATTCTTAATTCCGTAAAGCACTAAAATAAAAATATTAAATGTGTCATAATTGTCTTATGATTAGAATGGCATGCTTGCATTTCTTTAAACGATACAAAAATAGTTTTAATCTTATATATTATGATTTATTCGAATCCATTTTCAACTCCCCACTTTAAAACAAAAATAAACGCCGTGACACGTGGACATGAAACCATACCTTATTTCCAATTAATCTTAATAAGATCCAATTCCGTTAAATCGAGTTAAATAAACTTAATTTAAAATAAGATTGTAGAGATTATATTACCAAAGATTTCCTGCTTAAAATGGATTTTTATTTCTGATTAAAAATGTAATAAAATACACCCTTCCGTATTTATGGTCTTAACAAACCTCTAGATAGATTATGCGAAGTTAAAAATTTAAGAGAATTAAAAACTTTTATAAATCTGTTTAATTAAACACAGCCGCCTACAAATGAGCTTATGTGTAAGGAAATCGGAGAACAGGAATGAAGTATCTGATAACGGATGCTTTTAACTGTTGCGAATTTATTTTCTGAATAAACTACATTGCCATTAAATAAAATGAAATAGGAACAGTCGAAAACCAACAACAGTGCATATTACTGTAAAAACAGATTACTACATAAATGAAAGATTAAAAAGATAGACATTTTTAATAATCAAATATTTCTTTGCTTTGAAATATGAATACTTATTTATCCACATTGAAGTATTTTATTTTAAAATCTATTAGAAATTTTTGAAAATTCTATATTTATTTAAGAAGTCAGAATTATATCGCATCTTAATATGCGAAGTTTTTGAATGTATATAATATAATTTTTAAATGATTAAAAATTATAAGAATAATAAAAATTACTATCGTGCAAAAGTACAGGCGTTGCCCGAATTGTTTTGAAAAATCAATTTCAAAATTAAACTCTGTACAGGCTACTGCATGTCAACATATTTTTTTTCCCTTCAGTACATGAATCTTGGGCAAATATGATTTTTTTTTCCTGAAAGCGTTAAAAGATTTTGCTTTTATGGCAGTATTTAAAAAAAATGTTTCCTAAGGCTAAATAAATATAGTTTTCATTCTTAAAAAAAAAAAAAAAAAAAAAAAAAAAGTAAAAATTCGTGTTTTAGAAAGGAAAAGACATTCATTGCATCACTTTCTCTTGTAAAATCCCTAAATTAACCACATATTCGTTTTAAATATGACGTCATACTTACCTACTTTCAGTACTTACTAATACTGATGCTCTTGTATTATTTTCAAATTTTTTAAAATGTTCGTTTATTTCAACTCTGACGCCACATTCATCTGCTTTTTGCACCTACTCATATTTACACTCCTTGCATTATTATAAAATATTCGAAAATGTCAGTTATACTTCCTGCATGACGGCATGTTCATTTTCTTTTTAATTCTTATAATGACGTCATATTCACCTGATTTCTGCACTTAACACATATTCATACTCCTTTTATTATTGTCAAATATTTGAAAATGAATACTCGTCTATATCTGGTTTCATTCTCCAAATTTTCTTATTGTCGCCGTCAGTTTTTTTGCAAAAATTGCTCGTCTCATTAATTCTAACTTAGGTTCAAAACTAAATCTGTTCAATTTTTTATAACGTTCCAGGTATTAGTTTTATCCAAGGCAAAATTTTCTGTTCGAAATGCACAACTGAAAAATTGTCTAAACATCATAAAATCTCTAATTTCATACCATGTTTCGAATCATACTGGGTTTTTTTATGTTTTTATTATCTAATAAAGAATTAAGTATTGTTTGAAATACATCAATCATGCGTTATTTTCTAATTAATTTTCTTAACAGTCAGTATTCATAAATTTAATAAATTTTATTGAAAAGATGCTTACGGTATTAAATTAACGAAAACTAGATTGTTTCGAAAAAAAAAATCATTTTTTTTAGATTTATAGATTTCCTGATTTTATAGTTGTTTGAAAACATTACTACGGAAACTATTAAAAGCTAAAAGGTCTTATGAAAAGTCGATTGTGTATAGATATAATCGATCAGTTATCGGGTATATTTTTCCTCATATCGTAAACATAATATTTACAGTATTCCAAAACAAATGAACTCAGCATTTAACCCCTTAACCTGCGATTTACGTTTCAACAGCTGATTCCGAAACTTAAACAAGATTGCGCAGCCTTCGAGCCATTTCACGATTCGGAAAATCAACTGACAAAGCATAATACTGAGTACAAAGTATAAATACTGATTGTAATTATCACAGGTCATGTCCGTGATATTTACATTTGGCTGGATCATTGTACCAAGGGCCATGCCCGTAATATTGATATTTGGCCCGACCGATGTACTACGGACCAGGCCCGTGATAACCAGTTTTGGCCCGAATACAACACCACGTGTCTCGCACATAGTTGTAGGTTAAGGGGTTAAAGAAGGTTTTCAGATATTTTAACTCATTAAAAATACAAATAAAAGCAAGAATTACGCATTAAAAAATAAAACATCTTTTTATAATCCAGGCCAAACATGGTTTTTATTTTTGAGTACCACTATTTTCGAGTAATAATATTCTCCTTATTAAATCTCAGAATTTCTGTCATGAAGTAAAGTGAGCATTACCAATCAGAATTAGCAGTACTCAGAAGTACTCGGAAGTAATGAAATTGTGCGAGATTTGCATAACGTTTTTAACTCGCTACAATTACAACCGATTTACTTTATACTTTAAAGAAACACAAAAATAATTTTAAAATATTCTGAGGTTTATACGAAGTTAGTTTCTTCAGAGTTTTAATAATCTATTTTACAAGATAATTAAATACTATTTTAAATTTTTCTAACATGCCTTGCTTTCTAATTAGTTTTTCGTAACAGTCAGTTTTCTTGAATCCATTTACATTCAATTTAAAAGAATATTATGAAATTGTAATTAATAGCATTTAATTCTCAGATTGGTCTTAAAAGTAAATTAATTAAAACTTTTATATTTACAGTTTGTTTATTTTGTTTTTTCATATTTTAGAATTCTGAGAAAGTATTTTTCTAAAAGTATGTAAAGCAGAGATTTCTAATCATACTCAATGCTTAAAACATCTTCTAATATAATTTTGTTATCTCATTTTGAATTTAACTGATCTCCTTTGATTTTGTAGTATCAAAATTAATACTCTCTATCCGTATGAATTCTTTTTAATCACAGTTTGAAGCGTGTATTTTAAAATATAATTCGATTAATATAAAATAAATAAAGAACTGGCTTTTTGTTACTGAAATTTTAAGACAATTTAGATCCCTTAAATCCAATTAAATTTCATTTCATTTAAAAGAGGATTGTGAGTTTACATTACCGAAAAATTCTTCATTTGAACTATATTTTTAATTCCTTTTTAAATTATAAAGTGATATATCCCTTCACATTACCTATGTATTAATTTACATAAAAGTCATGCAAGTACGTAAACATTAAGAATTAAAAGTTTTAAAAAGCATTATTTATAAATTAAACAAACAATCACTAAAATCCTCAAGTCAATCATTTAAATCTGCAAACAAACTAAAGAAAAATCTGATTTACCTAATAATGCATGTCTGTAACTGTTGCATTTTTATTTTGTCAAATAAATTAAGACATTAAATAAAATAAAACGAGATTTTGAAATAGAAAATTGCGTAAAAGAAAGAAATGTTTCTACGGATTGAATGGAATCTAAAGACTCGTTTCAAAACATAAAGTAAAACATTTTCCGATATATAAATCGACTAATTTATTTAAATTTCTCCGATACTATATATTTTGAAAAAATCTACTTTACATAAATTCATGCAAAAGAGGAAATTAATTAAGCATTAAAATTATTAATTAACCATAAAAAATTGGCTTATATTTTTATTAACTTTCTGTAATGGCAAATAAATATTGTCCGAAATACCCGAAACTTTAATTATATTTTCTAAAACAATTTTTTATAACAGTCAGTTCAATTAGGTCCATTTAAATTTGATTTAAAAGCAATGGAATTACATTACAAAAAATTATATTTTTAGATTGTTTTGTAAATTTCCTGTCTATAGAAGAGTACAATTTAAAAAGAAAAAAATCGGTAAAGTCAATTATCAATCGACGTTATTCATACCTGAATATCGATATCATAGAATGAATCAGTTTTGAGGTACTATCGACATTTTGCTACTTATATTTTCCCTAAGTAATAAAATTAATAAAAGAGCTGGACATTTATACCATGAAAAGTTCAATATTAACCCATTTGTGCCTGAATTTTTGTTTTCTCAAACTTGTTGATAAATTCACTTTAAAAGTTTGCAAAATGAACTGGAACAATACTAAAAAAAATGACGCTAAAATTCTTTTGTATTTATTTGATAAAATGTAAATGCTCTAAATATGCATAATATTTGTAATAATATAATATACATAATTAGATGTTTTCTCTAAATTTATGTAAAATAAGATTCTAAATTTTATATTATATACTATAATTTGTATTTTTATGAACTACTAAAAAAATATATTTATTTCTTTACAGAGGATAATAACATTATAAGTATTAGTAACAATAAACTAAGAATATCGTATTTGAGGCTTAAAAACAATTTTTTTCTTAATCATCTTAAAAAAAGGACGTCACATGAATGACTGTCCCCTAAATGTCTCAAATAAATATGTACACATTCGTGCTTAGAGTCCTATATTTTGTACGTTACAAAAATGCTTAACAAACAGGCTTGAACATATAATTTCACAATTTAAAAAAATTCGTATTTCAAAGAAATGTACAAGCTAAGATTATGACTTATTTATTTGAATCCTTGGTATAAAAAACAAAAATAATCTTACTTTTTACGTTTCACCATCTTGAAAAATGAAAAATCTATAAACTCTTTTAAAAGCCTTCATTTATACAAATAAATATCCATCTTATGCTGTTATCTTTCGGAAACATATGAAGGCCTTTATAGTTAATTATTTTGCACAATTTTCATGTTATAAAAAAAGAAAAAATTATAAAAATCCATTAATAATCGAAACGTCTCAAAATTGGGACGCTATGCATAGATGGGTTAACGTGAAGCTAAAAATCACAAATTTACTAAATAGTGTATACAAAATGTTGTAAAATAAAAAATCTAAACAAACATTAAATTAAAATTATAACAATCGACGGTTCGGTCATCATGTACGACCACCTTCGGAAAAGAGTTGTTACATTGCTTTTAAAGTTTTAAAGAACAAATCCAAACCGTCTTGAACTTGGAACTTGGAATAGGTATTTTTCAGAGTACCTGGAGAGTAACTCCTCACCTCTAGTAGAGAAATGAAACGTAAGAGTAATTCATGTCATAGCCGAATTCTGACAAAATTACGTCACAAACGCGGAAAAGGGAAAACTCCCCAATTAAACAAAAAAAAAAAAGAAAGGCCACTTAAAGGCGCCATACAAGTAGGATTGTAAATATTCTCTACAGCGCATCTTGACTAACTCAAGGGTTTATTTAATAAATATGCAATCTTAGATGAAATAAAAAGTACAACACGGGGAGCGCAGGAAAAAAGCTAAAAATGTGTGGCAACGGTTTGATAAAATATTAAGAGAATTCAAGAAATGTTTATGTTTTTGGAAGTTCGATAGATATTCAGCAATGTAATCGGTTGGTGGTTTTTAAAGCAAGGCCTTGGAAAGCTCTTGCGAGTTGTACGATGTTATTTTGAATATTAAGCTGTATGTTTGGTAATACATTAAACCTTTTATACCTATTCACAGTTTGTAGAGTACTAGTTTCGATTAAGCAATACATTATTCGCATTAAACCCACATTAATAAGATTATGAAAATACAGTAAGCAAAAAAGATTACATATATATAATAAAATAGGGAAAAATATAATAGTGGGGGGAAAAGGAATATATTTATAAGGAATATTTACAAATTTACAAATTTATAAAAGAAGATAATGAACATCCAGGAAGGACAAGCCCTATCAATGAAACAAAGATTGGGAAGAATTGACCCGGATCGATGTTTTCAGCCAAATGAAGAGTGACCCGTAGTCTTCTCCAGTGGGCATGCTCATCGGAAATGGAGAGGTTTTGAAGAGTGGGATTTGGGATATTTGGAATATTTCCGAAAAATCTAATTGCATGGTTTTTAATAACAGATCGAATAGGAGGAATATTCGGGTCTTTATGAATCACAGTATTTCTACGATACCATGGGGAGTGCACAATTCTACGAGGGGTTTTGTTCTGAACCACCTGTAAAATGATATTTTCTGTAAATTGGTTTTAGCCATTGAGCCGCAGATCTGAGCGCAGTAGAGAAGTATCGGACGAAGTACTGTCTTGTATAACAGTAATTTATTGCCCATACTCATCTCATTACTGTACAGGTAATGGAAAAGGTCATTTTTAGCTTTATAAAACTTTTGGACGCTATAATCGATATACTCGCGCCAAGTGAGAGTGCTGTCCAGGAATACACCCAGATATTTCACCTCCCGTCCAAAGCTGACAAAGGAGCCATCAAGGTAGAGTGAAGGAGGGGTAGTACGGTTACGGGTGAAGATAATTGCCTGAAATTTATTGGGATTAATTTTGGAAAGTTTCTTAGGATTCCTATGGATTATCGCTTCAACCAATCGTAAGAAAGAGAATATGCAGTAGCAGCATCTATCGGAAAAAATCAGAATAAAAATTTAAATGATTTAACGATGGAGTATGCAGTGGCGTCAACTATCAGATAAAAACGAATAAAAGAAAAATCGAATAAACAATATGACATGCATTATTAATTATTACACGGCGCTGTAAAAAAAAGTTCCATTTATTGTCAATACAATTTCCGGATTTTTACGAAATTTTTTCCCCGATGAAATGATTTTGTGAATTTGTCAGAAAGTAGTGAATATGGATTTAAGATTATAATTCACAGATAATAGTGCTAAAAGATTAGTTGCTTTGTTATTTTCACTAAGGCTATTGAGTTTTGTATACTTTTACACACTAAAAAAGTTTCCGTATTTTTACGCTATTTTTTTTCTTTTGCTTGCTGCCTAAAACACCTTCTTATAGACTTATTAAATGAATCTGTACAAATAAAAGCGATTTCTTTTTACATTTAAATTATACAACAATAATTCCACAATTTGCTAATATTTATAATTCTTATCTAGATTCAAATTTTAACCCTCTAAACCTACTAGCTACTTTAAAAGATAATTAAATATTATATACAGATAATTTCTCTCTTTGGTAGAGATATTTAAATATATACTAAAATGCATTATATTCTGATTATTTTTTGTAACAGTTCATCCTCTAAAATTCAATTTAAAGTAATTTAAATAAAAATTACGTAATTACATAAACGAAAAATCAATTAATAGTTGCTCCAAAAAATAAATCAAATAAAAGTTGTGTAGTTTTTCAGCTTTTATAATTCTTAAAAAGATGTTCTTCAGAAATTAAGAAAAGTACAGATATCTTATCATATTGAAAGAGTAAAATGTATCTCTTATACAAAATAAATAATGTTATTATAACGAACCTTTACAAATTAATTCTAGTAGATGATAATCTCTATTCATATGCATTTTGCTTTAATCACACTTTGAAGCATGTATTTTGAAAGATAAGTAAACGTAGTTTGGCTGAAATAAAATATGCCAGTTCTCTTAAATCCAATTAAATTGCGCTTCATTTAAAAGAAGATTTTTAAAATTTACATTACCTAATTTGTATTTTGAATTTACATTTCCCGGTTTAAAGAAAATTTTTATTTCTTTTTAAAGCGTAACACAACACACACCACTTAACATAATCAAACCTTTAACAGCCATAAAAATAACGTATGTGAAATTTAACAATTAATAGAATTTAAAAAGATTATTTATAAGTTCATTAAGTAATTAATCACTAAAATCTGCAAGTCAACCTTTCAAATTAAAATACAAATGAAAGCAAAGCCTGAAGTATTCTATAATGGATGCCTATAACTGTTGCATTTTTATACATCAGTTAAATTAGACATTAAATAAACTGAAAATAAATTAAAAGTTTAAATAAAATGAATATTAAATATATTAAATAAAATGAATCTCGAATTTTTAAAAGTGAAAAGTATATAAAATATACCAAAGATAAAGTCTGTCTCTAAGACTGGAAAGATACTATATAGATAATCGCTTCAAAACATTAAATAACTAATTTCGAATGCTTACATTTTCTCTAATTTTTAAAATTTTCACAGATACTTGTAACAGATTCTTCAAAAATATTTTCATGAGTAAAATGCACATAAAAGGAAAAATAATAAAAGAATTGAAACATTTTCTTATTTCCTTATCTTTTATGATTGCAAATGATTCGTTTTATATATTTAACTAACACAAAAATGCTTTCACAAATATTGAGATTTACACTAAAACTTAAAAAGGTAAATGTCTGAACAGTCTGTCGTATATCGATATTATCCATAGCTAAAATCGATACTGTCACAAGAGACACTTGTTGGGTAGGCCTATATGCAAAACGTTCACTTTGACATTATTTTCTGAAAAATCTATTACTTTTGCGAGAAAAAAGAAAAAAAAACGGAAAACACTGTTCGATTAAGGTAAAGCGAGGAGAGTCTGCGCACATTTCAAAATAATAATAATAAAAAATCTAAATATTAATATTTTGCTAAAGTATGCATGAATAATTTTGACTTCATTTGTTTTTTATGCCTTTCCATTGTTATTTTGTTGTTATACTGTAATTTAATAGAACAGCAGTAATAAAACCAAGAAAACTATTTTGCGCAATCTCTCCTTACAGGGTAGGAGAGAATGCGCACATGTGTAGGAGAGATTGCGCAGATAGGTAGAAGAGATTGTTACTAATAATAACTGCAATTAAATTGTTAACAATAATAATTACACTTAATCGACATTGTTGAAAGGTTTTTGTGAGTAAATATTATTGTATTAGGAGTGAATATTTCAACCAAATGTTTAAATAATAAATAAAAGAAAGAATTTTAACAAAAGTTAAAAATTTTAATTTAAGAAGACTAAAATATCAGAAAACGCAAGCCGTACTAAGATTACAAAATAACATTAATCTAGTTGATAACATGTTTAACTTGAAAATTACTTCATATCCATATAAAGAGTTTCATTGCATTTTGTTTGCTAAACGAAGTTGTCGTCGTTCACAATCGATGCACTTATTGTGGTAAATCGTGCATCTTTCGGGTAATCACCTGCAACAAGCAATACATTGAATCCAGTCAGTTGCCGAAGTTGTGTCCTGGTACAGTTCCAGACATTCAGTGCACTCATCCTCACTGACCTTCGGGTTTTTTCCCTTTTAGTTTTTTATCCCACTTTTTGTGGAAACACCTTATCTTCAGCAGTTTTTTTTGTAGCGGCATCCTTCTTAAGTCTTTTTTCATGTATATTTTGTGGATCAGTAACATTAGTTGAACTTTGTTTCCTTTTGATTTCGATGGCATGACACTACACTGTAAAAAAAAATTTGCAAAGTTACTAAAGTTTTTCTAGGAAACTGGGATTCCTAGAACTTTTTATGTAACGGCAACAGCAAAAATTCCTGTAACAGACGCTGTTACAGGAATTTTTGTTGTTGCCGTTACATAAAACGTTCTTGGAATCCCAGTTTCCTAGAAAAACTTTAGTAACTTAACAGATTTCTTTTTACAGTGTACTTGGGATGGGTGAAAGCTTTTCCAAAACATTGTATTAGAAAATTTATTTTAGTTAACAAAATTAATTTATTAGCAAATTGTCCATAAATTAAAAAAAATATATAAATATTTAATTAAATTATTAACAAATATATTATTAAATTATTAACAAATATATTAATAATTTATTAACAAAAATAATTACATAAAATTAATTTAATAACAACTGTATTGTTAATTTATTAATAAAATTTTTATCTGCAAAAGTATATTTTTGCAAATTAATTTGTTGCCAAATTTAGTTTTGATAATTATGTGTTTTTCCGAAATTATTTCAAAATTGATTCATTCATACGTTTTACACGTAATTTGCAATTCATACAAATTTATCAATAATCTGTGTAATTTCTCCTAGCACTTAAACTTATGAGGAAATGCGTCATCTCTCCTAAGTAGCAGATGCGTAAACTCTCCTATTTTGGTAGGAGAGATTGCACGGCCTTTTATTTAAATATGATCACTTCTAAAATGAATTGTTGGTGTTCGCATACTTAGTCCAGGTTAGTTTATAAGAAATCGTTTAAGTTCAAAGTATTTTGTATTACTGACGTTCTATAAAAATTCTAACGAACAGTTATGAAAATTCAAGCACTTACCTTGGAAAAACAAAACAAAATAGCACCGCTTTATGCAAGACGCTTGGAAGAATCAATATACACATTCATGTAGACACTGCACTAATGCTGCTGTACAACTACCTGGAGTCGCTGCGCGCGCACTGTAGTCCTTCCCGTCGAATCTCTTTTTGCGCAATCTCTCCTACCGCGCGAACTCTCCTCGCTTTACTATACATAGTTTCTGAACAACAACACCTGCTAGTTTCGTGCATCTTCGAACAAAAATAAATTAAAACTTATGTCATAAAGTTGCCTTTTTGGATTTGAGAGCAGCTTTAAATAAAGGTTTTTGTTTATACTTTTTATTTTATTATGATTTATTTGAAAATGATGAAATTAATGATGAAATTAATGATGAATTTAATGATGAATTAATGATGAATTTAATGATGAATTAATGATGAATTTAATGAAAATGATTGTTTAATTTAATATTAATAGTTTTTATGCAATGTTTAATATATGAACGTCATATTTTGCCTTTTTAAGTAGTGAAATTTCTTTTTCTTGTTATTAGAAAAACAATATTTCTCATGGCCCAAAGTTCGGAAAAATCCGAAGTTCGGACTTCGTAAAGTCCCGAGGATTCCAGAATTTAGACTTTGTACTTTATATTAAATTCTAAAAATAATTGCTTAATAAATAGATATTTAGATAAATTCCACTTCAAAATTTCAATCATGCATTTAAAAAGATAAATATGTATAATTTAAAGAATACCAAGCATGCTTTATTTTCTGGCTAATTTTCTATAACAACTAGGGGCATCTTCCCCTTACGAGCTACGCTAGCCAAGCCCTGTTCAGGCACCGCAGACTCTAAAAACACGCTAATTTGAAAGGCTTTAAAAAAGATTACGGGAGATTGAATTATAATAATTAAAAAAACAGTGGCGATCTTCATACGAACGGGTTTCCATTCATTTCCAATTTACTGAGGGATTTTTAAGGCAGTTGATTTTAATCAGTAGCTGTTAAGATCCTAATGGCTTTTTTCGAGTTTGCTTCAATAAGATCAGATAAACGTTTCAAAATCAGCTAATATAAAATGAACTAAGTCAGCAGAGTCTTTGCCTCCCAGTAGTTTGAACTAACGTTATAAGAATTTTTTTAAATGAAACATTTTAAATGTATCGTTTAAATCTGACATAATTTTCAACAAAATTTTATTTTCCCTTTTAACATTCGGGAAAATATTTTTATTGTTACAAAGGAAATATTGCTATTTGTGCTGTCTTAGAAATGGCAACATTTGTTAAAAAGATCATCTCGAACTATGCAATAAATTTCTCGTGTAAATATATTTTTTCATTTAAACTGTTATTATTTGGCCATTTTAAATCTGAGGTAATTTCCCCTATTTGCTCCTTTTAACACATATTACATTAACATTATTTTACACTTTTCTTTCTTCTTTAATATTCACGTATAAATACAATTTTTAATACGTAATTTTCTATATTTTCCTGCTTTGAACATGTAATAAATTAATTCTATATATATATATATATATATACATATATATATATATAATTCTATATATATCAAAAATTTAAAATAATAACCTTTTCTAAACATGAAAAATATATCTCATGAAATGCTGAAAATTTTAATAAAAAACTGAAAAAAAAAATCACCAAATTTAAAAAAACGTAAATGGACAACGTAAACTGTACAACACGAGATTGTAATATATATCCTTAAAAGAAAAAAAAATATTAAATCCCTATATATAGTTTTCGCTTCTTGCTCAAACATTTCTCTATAATACTATATTTGTATATATAGTTTTCTTAATATTAGCAAAGAAATATCTCCAGTCACATAAAATTCATTTACGGCAGCGGCAGCGAGAACGCTAGTTACTTTTTAGGTGCGTCCGTAATTATATAAATACGTAGCACCTATAGTCGTCGTTCAGTCCGTCCGTCCGTCTGTCCGCATGTAACAGAGCAAAAACTACCCAACCGAATGGTCTGAAATTTTAAACATATGATTGTTGCAAAAATTTGTCGAGCCATTTCAAATTTTATGAAAATCGGATGTATAGTTTAATTACAGGGACAGTCAAAAGTTTTTCTTTACATTACGGCCAATGGGAAAAATTATTGCAAGTGCATTTTAATGATGTTACAGCCTTCCGAATGGTCTGAAACTTTAAATATATAACTGTTGCAAAATTTTGTCGAGCCATTTCAAATTTTATGAAAATCGGATGTATAGTTTAATGACAGGGACAGTCAAAAGTGTTCCGTTACATTACGGGGAATGGGAAAAATATTATTGGAAGTGCATTTTAATGATGTTACAGAATGATGTTACACCTTATGAAGTGCAAAAAATTATACATTCAGTACAATGGGGTGCAAAAAATAATTATAAAACTAGTTATAGTACGAACGCACCTCATTTGCCCCGTTTGACGAGCAATTTCCAACTTGTTTAGAATAGAGAGATTATTTCTCATAAATCAAATTAAGTAAAATTTGAAATAATGATTTAATTCATAGAATTACATTACCAAAACTTGAATTCTTAATTTTTTCCGAAAAATAAATTACTATAGTTTCTAAGATTTTATAGCTCTTAGAAAAGTTTTCTTGAAAAGTATAAAAAGTATAAAAAGCAGGAATAACGTATCACACATAAAGCTTAAAATATATTCTGATAATCTCGTTATCTGTTTGTGATTGAACGTGAATTGTTTCCTTTTTTAAGTCGTATAGCAATAATAACTGATTCATGGGAATTATTTTTAATCTCTATGTGAAGTATCTAATTTAAGATAATAAAATATAATTTTAAATAAATCTAACATGTATTTTCTTACTGAAATTTTATAGCAGTCACTTCTTTTAAATCTAATTAGATTTCATTTAATTTAAAAGATAAGTCTACATTATCGAAAATTTCTGCATTTAAACTAGATTTTTATTTCATTTTAAAAGTGCACTGCAATATACAACTTCTAAATTTTTATGTCTTAAGTTACGTTTAAGTTACGTAAGTACGTAAAGATTAAAAAGTTAAAAGAATTTAAAAAGGCACTGTTTATATGTTTCCTAATTGATTAATCATTAAAGTCCGCTACACTGTAAAAAAAAATCTGTAAAGTTACTAAAGTTTTTCTCGGAAACTGGGATTCCTAGGTCTTTTTATGTAACGGCAACAACAAAAATTCATGTAACAGACACACTTTTGCGCTAAAAATAAAAAAATCTGTATGGTTACTAAGAATTTTTTAGGAAACTGGGATGCCTAGAATTTTTCATGTAACTACAACCAGGGTTACAGATAAAATTTTAGTAAGATTACTGTAATTTTAGCAGATTCATTTGTAAAGTTACAGATTTCTGTAGCTTTACAAAAACTAGTTTTGTAGATTTGCAGCTTTTCTTGTACAGTTTCAGATGAAAGTTTAGTAAGCATGTAACTTTGCATCTGTAAAACTACAGATTTTTTTTTTTACAGTGTAGTCAATAGGTCTATTCGGTGAGCAAATAAAAGAAAAATTCGACGTATCCGATATTAGATACTATAATTTCTTCATTGTTATTTATCAAATAAATTAAAGAAGATTAAATAAAATAAAATACGATGTTTTGAAAGAGATAATCATATGAAAAATAACAAGATGGTAAGTATTAAATATATAAAGAAATTTATATAATCGTTTAAAACATAAATGTATTTGAATTTGCCACATATGTGTTTTATCCCATAACCTATAATTTATTTGTAAAAGTACAGAAAAAAATTATAGAAAATGTTAATAATAGCAGATAGGCAAAAGATATGATATTTTGGTTTCTGTAAATGTTGTAACTGTAGTATGAAATAGGCTAATAATGCTCAAAAACATTAAAAAATCACGTAATATTATTTTAATATTATTTTTAATATTACATTGTAATATTATTTTTATTGGTCATATATAAACATAGCTTGCGTTGTCAGTATTCCATGCTCATGGCTCTTATTGTAGTGTAAAATATTAAAAATAAAAAACAATTGATAAATTGCACTGATCTCTAGTGGCGAACTGAGCCTGAAAATATTGGTCCCAGTAGAAAAGCGAGCTCACATAATACTATCATTTAATTCTTTACTAAGACTTCCCTCAGAGGGATTAGTCTGAGCGATATTGCAGGAACATAGATTTAATAATAACTTGTGACAAGTAAACAAAATGAGATGCTACGTTTAATTGATCATATATTATTGCCACAAATTCAAATTATGAAAATGAGCAAATTCAATCGGAGAATTAGAAAATACAATGTATAAATTCACATACACTGTTAAAAAAAATGGAAAAGCAAACCATGCACGACAGCATGGGTATAAAATTGTACGTACACAATACATTAAATGTACCACAGAAAATAACACACTAAAATATCTTATATCGGAATTTTATTTCTTTGAAAGATGTCAAGACATAAACAGACGCTCCGCACCAATTTTAGTAATTCTAAAGGGCAAAAAATATGATATTTTGAGAAAATGGAGTATTTTTTATATGATAATTATTATCTCCCCACGAATAGATAGTGTTGAATATCTGTTTTCCATGGATGCAATGAGGTTGTCTATAAGTGTTTAGGGAATTCTGTCTTCAAAAAGTGATATATCAAAGTCCCAAACACGTCAACAGTGGCATACAATGCGTTTTTCAAATGTTTTCCACTTTAAATGAGGAGTGCAACTGTCCACTACATACTCTGTATTGTTTTGTTTTCAAATATACTATGCACAAGTTCAGCTGTATTACTCTTTAGCACGCAAATAAAAAGAATCGGGTAATGACTGGAGCGCAAGGTATGACATGAGATATGAATTTATTGTCTGAATAACCTTCGAGCCGTCAAAGTGTCATTTCAAGTTATTTACAAATTCGTACATATTTTTTCAGCAAATCATAAAATACGCCAATTTGAACCCGATTATCGAATTTTACACCAATAAGTTATTATATAAAAAATCTGCTAATAACAGTTAAGAAAATGATTTTATGATAAAATCTCTCGATTAGTGAAACTGAAAAAAAAAAAAATTATGTAAAATTTAAACCAGCACTTCCCTCTGTTATGGCGAAACAGAGAAAAGTCTAAAGGAAGATTTTGACAAGTATTTTCGGTCAACATATTCGCTGTTTAATACCAACATTTATTCAATATTTACACAATTTATTCAATGCTAGGTGGATATCTATCCCTTTTTTTTTTTTTTTTTTTTTTTTTTTTTTTTTTTTTTTTTTTTTTTTTTCATTTAAATTGCTTTTTGTGTGGGGTGGGGGGATTATTAAACATTTAAAGTTTCTATACCTAACAATTCCAAATTAATAGTAATTTAAAAAGTTTCAGTTCATTTCATCTTCTTAACTTTTGAATTTTTTAGAAATCTTTCGTCATTTACATCTTTAAGAGTAACAAATTAGTCGATTCAAAATTGTAAGTTTTTAGTGGCAATAGTAACACAGAAATAGAAAATTTTCCAAAGTGTTTTGTTCCTGCCCCGTTTAACGTAACGAAATATTTAGAAATTATTCTATTGCGAGTATTTACGTCTTAAAGGTAACAGTCATGTAAATTTCTATGTTTATATTCTTAAAAATTCCATGTACTTTTTTATTTAGATCATCTTTAGAACTTTGTCCGCTTTATTTATTCATATTTTTTAGAATTCGTTCTATAACCAGCATTTACATCTTATAAGTTACGAACATGCCAAATTTCAGTTTCTAACCCAAACGGTATCATAGAAATTGCAGTTTAGATCGTTTTCTGTCGTGCACCTTGTTAATTTTTGGGGGGTTTGTAAACTGATAGGCATCTTAAAAGTAATAGCCATGTGAAATCTCAAAATTTCCCTTCCTAACAATTCCAAATAAATCGTTATTTAGAATCCTTTTTTATAAAGCATTGATGACGAGTATTTACATCTTAAAAGTAACCACCACACCAAATTTCAAATTTCTAGCCCAAACAATATCACAGAAATTGCAATTTGAGAAATTTTTTGTCCCCGTACCGATGGAGGATGTTGTTCCGACATAAAATATAGTCTTTTCCGGAGCAGAGATGGTCACCAACATTTTTTTGCCATCATTGTTTTATTAATCCGTTAGGTAGTTTCAGAAATGATATCCCACAAACACACAAACGTTGCCACTTTATAATATTAGCATAGAAGTATAGATTCAAAATCCGTTTGTCTGTTATATGCAAACATAAATAATTTATCTAATACGAGTTAACAAACGCACTTTCTAAAATTCGTACATAAACCAGTACTTCTTCAGTTTTATTTTCATAGTCGTTTATATCATTTTGCAAATATATACCACTTTTTTAAACCCAAATTGCGTCGAGCTTTTTTAAAAACGTGCCAAGGTGCATATAACAGCGAAGTACCGTGGAAGGTATTAAATACATGATACTAAGGCACTTAGCCGAGCGTAGGTGATAAAAAGCCAAATATTGTTCTTATCGCCATTTTTCGTAATACATTCTTTTCATTTAAAATACATACATTTAAAATTCGTACATTAAATACATTTAAAACACAAGACTTTGACTCATTTCATTTAAAATACAAATAAATAAATAAAAACAATAAGAAAAGATAATAGAATAAATCAAAACATTTTATTTTCAACATCAAAGAATTGTTTCTAAGTTACATAATGCGGAAAAAATGCTGATTTTGGCGAAAAAAAAAATTCTCTTGGCTAAATTGAAACCCGGCTGACAAAAAGTATCGTGATTAATTAAAATATTATAGGAATGTTCTGTAATCTTGAGGCCTACCACGAACAGATCGAATTCCCCCTTTCTCGTAAAATCTTCTGTATTTCCCGATGTGACGTTGCATTCCGATGACCCTGGGATAAATGCTACCACGACACAATCGAGAACGTCTTCCATCGGATTACTGTCATCGAGATCTCCACGAAAACTTCCGACCCCATTGAAGGGAGTGAGAAAAGCATACATTGTCGGAAGTGCGTCTTTGGGGAGAGATTTTAAAGCGGTTGATATTGTTTTCTCTGTTTAGTAAAAATACCATCGACACACGCCTAATTAAGATATTTTCATAATCTTTTTTTAAAACGAGAGTGAAATGTTCAGATTTTCAGTTGTCAAAATCTCAAAGTGATATGACTGATAGTTATTTATAAAATGGAAAATAAAAATGAAATTTGTTTTTTTAACCAAGCAAGGGTTTTTCTTTGAAAATTAATAAAAAATTAACATGTTAACCTACAAATATTTAATTGGTATCATAAGAAAGATCTTATTCTAGATTTTTAAATGGTATAAAAAGAAAAGTTTTATAAGTTCTTCTTAAGCAAATATGGGTATAAATACGCCAAAATTTCAAGAAATTCTACTTAAATATAAAATAACTGGGAGAATATTATAAGTTTTGAAAATAATTTTTAGCACTAATAATAAGCGTTTTTTTTTTCTTTTTGCAAATACTGCAAACAATTTTTTGTAGATTTAGATTGATTTTTCTTTGTGATACGCTATCTTTTTAAAATGAAATGTTAACTTAAAATAACAAAAACTAATACTAATTTGAAAAAAAGTAATTGAAATGCTTATTAAAACATAATCTAACAAATCATCACGCACAATCTTATTAATCTGCTTTAAATAAACAACGCGCAATACCAAGAAAGCTAATTATATCATAGTTCTTGCACAAATAATTAGCAGTGTGACCAAGTGCTGCATATGCCCCAAAAATAATTGACCATATACTTTTACTAAAACTTCTGTATACTAAATATAACATTTATGCTAATATTTAAGCCCATGTGCGCTCTATCGTTGTTTACTCAAACAAAATAATTATCCAAAAAGTCCAAAAGATTTTCCTTTTCTTTTTTTTAAATTATTATTAAAAGTTTGCTGTATCAATTTTAATGACTTGTTGTATAATATATATATTTATATATAAATATACAAAATCTTTTAATAACATCCAATGAGAATTTCCGATTAGTACAAAATCAAGATATTCAATCAAAAAGTTTTCGGAAAGAAAAAAATCTTAGGAAAGTTTTGCATGTTTTTGAACGGCATATTTTATTATGGAATTTAAATAAATTGTAGCGTTTCTAAGGTCATCAAAAAACAACGTATTTCCTCGTAACTTTTTTACAATAAATTTCGAAAACTTTCAAACAAAATAATATATATATATATATATATTGTTTGAAGATGATGTGAATCAGTCTTCTTCACTTTTCATTTTTTTCTGCCTTTGATTATAAAACTATTTTTTCGGAATATAAAATAATTATTGCTCAAATTAACAAAAAAAAAAAAAAAAAAAGAAGTTTCGATATTAAATAAAGCTTAATATTAGGATCGCCAGAGAGTCCTCTTTTTTGTGTGTGTGTGTGTGTAGATTGAGTAATATTTAACTTATATTTTGAAAGATTAGTTTTATATAGAAATTAAAGACGGAGACAAAAAAATAAAAATTTACGAAGACTGATTCACATCATCTTCAAATAATATATTTTTTATCTTTTCTAAATTTACTGTAAAGTTACTATGAAATAAGTTGCTTTTTTATGTTATTAGAAACTTTACAATTTATTTTATATCCAATGAAATATGAAGTATAAAAAATGTAGTATCTGAAAGTATTCAAAATCCTGCAATACTTTCCAAAGATATTTACTTCTTTTTTTTCTTTTTTTTTGCGCAAAAATTTTAAATTTAATATTTTTATCTTGTTCTAAAAAGAAATTCTCTATCTATTTACTAAAGTATTTTGTTATTTAGGCAACAAATAACAAATCTTAAAACTGATACAACATTTAATAATCTATATAAATAAATATTTGGAAATTTTGAATATTTGATTTATTTGGGTAAACAATGATAGTGCACACATGGGCTTCGATATTTTCAGAAATGTTATATTTACTATAAAGAAGTTTTAGCAAAAATATCTAGTCAATTATTTTCTAGTAAGCACAGCATGTTTTCTCTGCTAATTTTTTTATGCAACAACTATTGTATAATTAGAGTTTTCTTAGCATAACGCACTGTTTATTTAAAGGAAATTAATAACACGATATTTTGTTGAACTATATTTTAATATGTACTGCAATTATTATTTTTTTAATTCACATTAGAATTTATTTTTTTAATTTTGCGTTGAATTTTCATTACAAACACAGACTCCATACTGCATCAATCTAAATCTACCAAAAACTGCATGCAATATTTTCAAAGTACATTTATTATTAGTGTTTAAAATGAGTTTCAAAGCTTAAATATTTTCGCATTTATTTTGTATTTAAGCAGAATTTCTTGAAATTTTTGGGTATTTATGCTAATATTTACTTAACAAAAACTCACAAAAAATTTATTTTCATATCATTTTAAAGTTTAGAATAAGGCCTTTCTTATGATAGTAATTAAATATCTCTAGAGTAATTTGTTAATTTTTTATTAATTTTTAAAGAAAAGCTCCCGCTTAGTCAAAAAAAAGCTAATTTCATTTTTATTTATCATTTTCTAAAGATCTACCGGCCTATTCTAGATTTTTAAATGGTATAAAAAGAAAAGTGTTATAAGTTCTTCTTAAGCAAATATGTGTATAAATACGCCAAAATTTCAAGAAATTCTACTTAAATATAAAATAACTGGGAAAATATTATAAGTTTTGAAACTAATTTTTAGCGCTAATAATAAGCGGCTTTTTTTTTTTTTTTTTTTTTTTTTTTTTGGCAAATACTGCAAGCAATTTTTTGTAGATTTAGATTGCTTTTTCTTTGTTATACGCTATCTTTTTAAAATGAAATGTTAACTTAAAATAACAAAAACTAATACTAATTTGAAAAAAAAAAGTAATTGAAATGCTTATTAAAACATAGTCTAACAAATCATCACGCACAATGTTATTAATCTGCTTTAAATAAACAATGCGCAATACCAAGAAAGTTAATTATATCATAGTTCTTGCACAAATAATTAGCAGTGTGACCAAGCGCTGCATATGCCCCAAAAATAATTGGCCATATACTTTTACTAAAACTTATGTATACTAAATATAATATTTATGCTAATATTTAAGCCCATGTGCCCTCTATCGTTGTTTACTCAAACAAAATAATTATCCAAAATTTCCAAAAGATTTTCCTTTTCTTTTTTAAAAATTATTATTAAATGCCTGCTGTATCAATTTTAATGACTTGTTGTATAATGTATATATCTATATATAAATATATAAAATCTTTTAATAACATCCAATGAGAATTTTCGATTAGTACAAAATCAAAATATTCAGTTAAAAAGTTTTCGAAAAGAAAAAATCTTAGAAAAGTTTTGCATGTTTTTGAACGGCATATATATATATTGTTTGAAGATGATGTGAATCAGTCTTCTTGACATTTCTTTTTTTTTCTGCCTTTGATTATAAAACTATTTTTTCGGAATATAAAATAATTATTGCTCAAAAAAAGGGGAAGTTTTGATATTAAATAAAGCTTAATATTAGGATCGCCAGAGAGTCCTCTTTTTTTGTGTGTGTGTAGATTGAGTAATATTTAACTTATATTTTGAAAGGTTAGTTTTATATAGAAATTAAAGACAGAGACAAAAAAAAAATCTAAGAAAACTGATTCACATCATCTTCAAATAATATATTTTTTATCTTTTCGAAATTTATTGTAAAGTTACTATGAAATACGTTGCTTTTTTATGTCATTATAAACTTTACAATTTATTTTATAGCCAATGAAATATTAAGTATAAAAAATGTAGTATCTTAAAGTATTCAAAATCCTGCAATACTTTCCAAAGATATTTACTTCTTTTTTTTCGCGCAAAAATTTTAAATTTAATATTTTTATCGTGTTCTAAAAAGAAATTCTCTATCTATTTACTAAAGTATTTTGTTATTTATGCAACAAATAACAAATGTTAAAACTGATACAACATTTAATAATCTATATAAATAAATATTTGGAAATTTTGAATATTTGATTTATTTGGGTAAACAATGATAGTGCACACATGGGCTTCGATATTTGCAGAAATGTTATATTTACTATAAAGAAGCTTTAGCAAAAATATCTAGTTATTTTCTAGTAAGCACAGCATGTTTTCTCTGCTAATTTTTTTATGCGACAACTATTGTATAATTAGAGTTTTCTTAGCACAACATACTGTTTATTTAAAGGAATTTAATAAACTTACACACGATATTTTGTTAAACTATATTTTAATATGTACTGCAATTATTATTTTTTAATTCACATTAGAATTTATTTTTTTTTAATTTTGCGTTGAATTTTCATTTCAAACAGACTCCATACTGCATCAATCTAAATCTACCAAAACCTGCATGCAATATTTTCAAAGTACATTTATTATTAGTGTTTAAAATGAGTTTCAAAGCTTAAATATTTTCCCGTTTATTTTGTATTTAAGCAGAATTTCTTGAAATTTTTGGGTATTTATGCTAATATTTATTTAACAAAAACGTATAAAATATTTATTTTCATATCATTTTAAAGTTTAGAATAAGGCCTTTCGTATGATAGTTATTAAATATCTCTAGAGTAACTTGATAACTTTTGATTAATTTTTAAAGAAAAGCTCCCGCTTAGTCAAAAAAAGCTAATTTCATTTTTATTTATCATTTTCTAAAGATCTACCGGTCGTATGATTTTGAGCTTTTAACAGCTAAAAATCTGTATACTTCACATTCGTTAAAAAAAAAAAAAAAGGGTTATCAAAATATCTTAATTAGGTGTTTGTAGATGGCATTTTTAATAAACACAGAAAGCAAAATTAAACATTTGTTTTCTTTTCAAAGGGGAGAAAAAGAGAAAAGGTCAGTGAGAATTGCCTCGCAACTGAAGTGGTCAATCTAGTTTTTTCCGATGCCTACTGGAAAAGGAATCTAGAATCCGTGAGCTATTGCCGAGCTCTTCATGGTAGCACTTAATCTGCGTATCGGAAAAAATTTTCGGGAAACATGTAAATTCGACCTCGGGTTCTTCTCGCTTCGGAAGGAACTCGATGCGCTTGTGGTAGGGCCCATGGTTCTCAACCAATGTCGTATTTTAAAAAACGCCGCTTAACGCCAATTTAATGTCATTGTTGTATCTGTTTTAGGGGAGGGAGGGGCGAGGTTGCATATATTTACATTTGAATTTAAACTTTTGTTTATATAACTGTTACTTGTATGAATTAGTTCCTTGATGATCGGCCTTCTTTCGAAACGTATGTAAAATACTACTTGTGTGGTTGTTTTACTCAAAGCTAATTTTATATCGCTATTATAACCCTCATACTGTTATAAAAATGTTGTCGTTAGTATGACTGTTGTTTGACGCCAACCTCGCCTGTGTATCTGAATGCGGATTATTAGCCATTTTTCTTGTAGGAAAAGTAGTTATAACATAACTGTTTCATTTCGCATATCATGTACAGTCGTGGAAAAGAAAAAGTAAACACCCACTACTAACTCTGGAACTAATTATAGTAGGACCCAATAGTAGGTACCAATCGATTGGAAATAAAGTTTACTTTTAAATTATGTATATAAAAATTTACTTATGGGCCATCTAGAAATCAAAACCAGATCAAACATTGTTGGGGTTTTTTTTTTTTTTTCGATAGCGACGCTCAATTTTGACAATGTAATTTAAATTTTTGGTTCAAAATATGCCTAGAAACCAAATTCCTAGTAATCTGAATGATAAGTTTTGGAATTATAAACATTTAAAATTTAGAGCTGCTGATGTTAAATTACATTTTCATATTTTTTTTGTTCATATCTCCTGAAATTATAATCTTAATTCGATAATTCTGTGTGTGATTATAATATTTAAAACCCCAAACATAAATACATTGAATTTGTAATTTTAAAAATTTTACAATATTAATTTATCGAAATTTTATGAAATTAATATATGAAAAAAAATATGAATAGCAACCTACAAATTTTATGACAAATTTCTACTTATTATGTCCTACTTTATGCGAATTCTCAGTTTCAATATTCTTTCAAGTAGTTTTCGAATTATCACTAATAAACGGCAAAATGATGGTTTAAAAAAAGCATAACCGAAAAAAATATATTTTACTCATTTTATTGAAATATTTAGGCTGGCAATAGTCGAAACATACTAAATGAGTGAAATAGTCATATTAGCAAGACATAATATATGAATAGAAGTGACATAATCATTCTGTAGCATTTCAACAATGGAGTACCGAACTTCATTTTGGATACAGCCTCTAATATATGCTCATTTTAAAATAATTAATTTCTTGAAAACTAATAGCACAAATTTCACATAAATTTGGATTTACTCTAATTGAAGAATGTAGAATTTATTTATGGTATCAAACTTGGGTATTACTATTGAAAAAAAAAACATAGTTAGGTTTCGTTTTTATATGTGGATGGCTCCCCAAGCAAATTTTACATGCATCATTTAGAAGTAGACTTTATTTGCAATCGTTTGGCACCTGTAACTTTCTTCTACGATAATTTGTTGCAGAGTTAGCAGGAGTGTTTACTTTTTTTTTCCCACGGCTGTATCAATTGCAATATTGATACTTTTATGTTATCCGAGCGCAGGTGCTAAATTGCCAATAATTTTCCCATACCATATTCATATTACATTTATTCCATTTAAAATATAAACCTTTCATTCACTTAATTTAAAATACATGATTTTAACTAATTTGCATGGTGCTTTTGCAATATCATTTTGCCATGGTTTTCTTTTTATCTTTGTGCAGTTTCGGTTTCAGAAACTGAGATTTGTTGCAAAAAGATATAAACAGCTATGTGCACAAACCTCATGAATGTTTATGATTTTTACAAATAAATATAAACATTTTACTTATATATAATACTATTGTTATTTTTTATATACAATTTACTTCTGTTTGTATATAAAAATAGGAAAATGGCTTGCTTACGCTAAAATAAACCGTATAAATCTTTAAAAAATTACTTGGGTATATGAAGCAATGAATAGGTTGCCAGAAAATATGCATGAAAAGTTTACATCTCAATACCAAACCCATTTTCTGTACCTCGCCAAGACTCCTATACTGGAAAGTACCAATTTTATTTGAAATATTAAAAAGAAAAAATAAATAAAACAAGAAGAAATGATGCTATAAATCAAAATATTTTATTTAAACATCAAGTAATTATTTCTCATTTTCACACGCGATTTATGACAGATGCTTTTAGCGATTAAAAAATGCTATTGGAAAGATTATCGCAAAATCTCAAGTATTAAGTTATTATGGCTTTTTTTCTCTTAAACAGAAAGACAAATCCAGATTGCTGTTCCTGTTTGATTAAATTTAAATATGTTTTATTGCTCTTTAATATTACTGCGTGCACATTTTCTTTGCTCCATGTACTCTAATCCAGTTATCTACGAAAACATCCAGCCGGTGAAAATGACATACACTAAATTTCTCTGACGTATGTAGATAAATTTAACTTTTTTTATATAATTTTTAAACGACTTGAAACTTATTCTTTCTAATTGGCGCATTTGGTAGGTTACCCTCCTAGGTCCTTCTGATATAAATTAGAACAAAATCCGACAAATATTTTTTTAGTTATGCTTGACGAAAGGTTTCGATATCCATCGTAGCTGTATATGCACGGAAAGTAATACTGCGCTGTGTATTAGCCTTTGCTTCGCAATAAAAATAAGTAAATAGCTGAAATTTTCAAGTAATATATAAAGGACACCAAAACAATTGCAATTTCTAAAATAAAAATATTCTAATTAAAGTATACATGTACCTGGTAAAAAACAAAAATACCAAAATAGTAAATACAGAATTTTATAATTGAGTTAATAGTAAGTTTAAGATGAATATATAGTATTTTTGTTATTCTAAAACTATACCGTTATTTTAAGAATTTTTAGCCAAATTGATAAAGACTGGCAGTTTTAATATTTTTAATGAATACTTCTTACTGTTAAAGATTAATAGATTGCAAGTTTGTTAATATTTTGCTGACAGACAAAAGTACGAAATTCATCAAAAGCAATTTCCAGTTTAAACTGAAGACCAATAGCTTTAAACAGTAACTAATTCGAATAAATATGTTTTGTACCACAAATTTTATTTAAGAATGAAAATCTAACATATGCTGCACAGCGTATGCCAAAAATTATTTTTAAAAAAAGTTGGGAAGCTGTATCGTACAAGTAAACACTTGTGAAATACTTATGTAAATGTAGCAAATGTTTTATTTTATTTTTTCTCACTGACACATATGCATAAAGCCTAGGGGTTACTATTGTATAATGGGGCGAACACAGCTGAAGTAAACGGTAAACAAATAGATATACAATAACAAATAGATAGATTATAATTTGATTTGCTTTGGGGACGCAAATTACAGTCATTTCGAGCATTAATGATATGTTAATCATCTTCGTGGAGCATCTCTTCTGCTTAACACAGTCACACATGTAGATAGACCTGTATGATGTATATTTGATAAGCATGCGCACTCGTGTTACTTAATTACAATTACCTTCAATCATAATTTAATAATTCCCTATTTGTAAAATTTGTTTACAAACTACATTGACTAAAGTTGGAGGTTTTTGAAAGCATTTGTAATTGTTTTTGTTGATAATTACGATTCATAAAATATTTAATTTGACGGATGCAAATAAAGAATATAGTTGTTAGACATGGCAAGATACTTTGCAGAACCTTAAAAAAAACTGCTGTAATTCCAGTCACAGAATGGGTTAAATGGCAAAAGGGGACCAATATTGGGACCACTACAGAGAATTGATTTTTGGTAGTAAATACAACCATACTAGCAATATTAGTTCGTTGTCTATAAATCCAACTTCTTTCTGTTTATTTATATGAAAAATGTATAGTGCTACTGTTTATACTTTTCTAATTATTTATTTTTTATCTATTATGTGACTTTTCGATCACCCTGTATATGTCTATATATAGCAACTGAATATTTCATAGAAAAACTAGTTCAAATGTTCCTTAAAGGAAAATCAAATGTCGTACCAGAACGCGGTTTATACCGAAAGACGTGGCAAATGGTCAGGATGTCCATGGCGAAATTTAAAGAAAATGTAAAATATTCATTTTCTATCGCCATTACACTTCTGACACGTTAAAAAAATCTCTTAATGCAAATCACATTCTGATACGGATGTTTGTTATCTTTTTATAATTTTTGAAAGTTCTAACGAACTTTCGATTCAGCCGGAATCTAAAACAATAATTTAAAATGCCACTCATTTAAACATGTTTACTTCCAAGAAATATTTCAACATCTTTTCTTCACTGATACTAATCTCAAGATTAAAAAGAAATTTATTTCCAATATGCGCAATTGCAAATTAAATTGTGAAAATATCTGTGCCTCAAAAATATTTAACACATTCTGTTCAAATTATGTCCAGGTTAAAATTTATATAATTATAATCAAGCAATTTAAAGGAAAAGAACCTTCAATATGACATTCATTAAAATCCGTATAAGCAGAAATAAAATGTACCAAAATTGCTTTTAGGTGCATATATAAAAAATATAAGATTATTTAAAATACATTAAAGTACCTTAAAAATAAATTAAAAATAAAATTAAAATTCCAAAACGTTTCCGACCAAATTCACACAGGCCATCGTCAGTGTTTATTTAAATGTTGTTATTTCTCAAGTCTGGTTAGGTTGTTGTTAGTAGAGAAACAACATCATTTAAATAACCACTGACGATGGCCGTGTGAATTTGGTCGAAAACGTTTTGGGATTTTAATTAGATTTGCAATGTATTTCTAAGGTACTTTAATGTATTTTAAATAATTTTATATTATATATATGCACCTAAAAGCAATTTTAGTCCATTTTATTTGTGCTTTATACGAATTTTAATTATTTACTCAGGTTGAATTTAGCACTAGAATTTTAACATTTCTTTAGTGAAAACTGCATTGTTTGCTATTAATCATTATTTTTTTTTTAAATCGTTGTACTTCGTCTGTAAAACATAAAAGATAAAATTATCTACATGTCTAAAAGTCCAGAAGAAAATGGATATTTACTTCCATTACCCTCAATTGCAAATTAAGTTGAGAAAATATCTGTATCTCAAAAGTATTTGACACATTTTGTTCAGACAAATTACGCACCAGTTAAAATTAATATTATTATAATTAAATGATTCGAAGGAAAGGATCCATCCAGTAATTATCCATTGTGTGTGTGATTATAACTAGTAAATTAAATCAGTATGTTGTACCTGATGCATAGTGATATAATCAGAGTTGTCTGTTCATTGGAACTACAAAGGTAATCGGTGTATATGGCAACGAATGTTAATAATGTACTATTACTAAATTAATTAGTTTCCGTTCTTATTAATCTTAACTCACCTTGCCACGTTTTACAATATGATTTACATAAAGGCTTGTGTTCCAACAAATAAAGTTATGTCTTTGAATAATTGAAATGAGTTGATAAATGAGCCATTGTTATCTGTAAATATTGCAGGTTGGTTAACATTTTAATTTGAATAGCGCGTTCCAAAGCATCGGAAGCCATTATAATTACAAAGAGGGGTGCTCTAAAGGAAAACTTCATGTTTCATCATAACAACGTATAATTTATTTAAATTTCGGTTGATATGATTCCAAAATGGCATAAACTATTTCCATATCTTTATTTAGAATTGTATTTAAATTATTAATGATTGAAAGGTATTCAAATTTTATTCATTTTTCGGTATTCAAAATTCACAATGTAAATGAATGTTACATTCAACGGTGACGGCAAACAGCCGGGAGCAAAGGAATGACCATTTCTCCTCCTTTGATTTAAAAAAATTTTTAACAAGATTTTTTTTAACTCGAGTGATTTTTAAAAATTATTAATATTTATTCTTCCCAAATGATTTAAAATAATTAAACACAAGAGGTATGAAAATAGATGTACAGTCGTCGTGGAAAAAAAGTAAACACCCCTACTAACTCGTCAACAAATTTCGTAGATGGCATGGGCATCATAGTGATTAAATGGAACGACTGATTCAGAAGTATACCCAAGGGACGCCAAGACGTATAAAGACAGTCATAGTTGCTAAAGATGGCCATACAAAGTACTAAAAGCCACGAGCGTACATCTATAAATATGTCCATTGTAAGTAATACATATATATTCATCCAATATTAAATGTTATTCAATAAACTAAGCTCTAGGCTCATTTATGCATAAATTGTGGTTTCTACTAGCCCATGAAATCGAAAGAAAGGTGTGATAGTACAGTCGTGGAAAAAAAAAGTAAACACCCCCTACTAACTCCTCAACAAATTATCGTAGAAGAAAGTTACTGGTACCGAACGATTGGAAATAAAATTTAGTTTTAAAGGATGTATATAAAATTTGCTTAGGTGGCCATCTATATATTAAAACGAACCCAAACTTCATTTTTTTCAATGGCAACACCCAATTTTAACAAGATATTTCAAATCTTCGGTTCAAAATATGCCTTCCCACCAAATTTCAAGTCATTTGAATGATAAGTTTTTGAATTATAAACATTCAAAATTTAGTGCTTATAATGTTAAATTACATTTTCATATTTTTATTAATAGCTCCTGAAATTATACTCTTAATGCACTAATTTTGTGTGTAGCAATAATACTAAAATACCCAAACATAAATACGTTGAATTTGCAATTTTTATAATTTTATTATATGAATTAAGAAATAAATATTCGAAAGAATTATGAATTGCAACCTACAATTTTTTTTATGGATCTAGATTTATTAAGTCCTGCTTTATGGAAATCCAAAATTTCACATTTTTCTTCCAAGCAATTTTCAAATTATGCTTAAAAACGGCAAAATGATGGTTTAAGGGGCCGTCTATGATAGAAGTGACTAGATATTAGTGACCGTAGACAAAGTTATGGTTCATTTTAATATGTACTTTAGATGGCCCCCTAAGCAGATTTTATATACATCATTTAAAAATAGACTTTATTACCAATCATGTGGTACCAGTAACTTTCGTCTACGATATTTTTTTGCAGAGTTAGTAAGGCGTTTTTACTTTTTTTTTCCACGACTGTACATGTACATGTGGTCACAGAATACGCTTCGTTATTTTACTGAAAGTGCCTCAAAACGTTGTTTGTGAAATTAGTGGCTATGCTGAAAATCGAAAGAAACTACATTTTTCAAAATTCCGGTCGCTTCAGAACTTCATTTGACTAAAAGCAGTATGTAGTAACTAACTTATTTTTAATTGGAACAGAATCTGAATGATAATCAACTATGATTTGCAAAAATGTTCTGAATAAAATACTCAACTTTAAAACTCGAAAACCGCAATTTATGATTACAAAATTTATTTAACCCTCCGAGCGTCTTGCAAAAGGGTAAAATTGTAATGTTGGCTTCTTTGCATTTTGTTTTAAATACTCAGAAAATATGATTCTTTCAACATTATAAAAAAAAACTCAATTACAAATATGAATGTAATCCTTGAGAGTATTAATCATTCTTCAATGTATTTAAAATTCATTAAATCTATAGAATTATATTATCTTAAATATTGCTTGCATTGCTGTGAAACCTGGAGCTTAGTGAACGGAATATTACGCCCCAAACACTTAGAGGGTTAATATCAAATCCTGAATTCTCTTTTTAAGGCTGCTCTCAACTTCTTTGCTCAACAAGCGCAAAACGTTTTGACACATTTACAAATTCTTTTTTTAACGGAAAGATATAAAATTGGAAGGTCTGACTATATGGAAGCGATTTAGAATTGAACCGGTTTTCATTTTTTGATAAATACCTTTTTAGACAACTATTTAGACAATAGCGATTTTGAGCACGTGACAAAGACGTTTTTCACCCTTTGCTGACTGGTTTTTCTGCTTTCTTCGGACACTTCGGTTCAAAACGTCAACTTGGATATTATTTTCTGAAAGATCTATTGCGTTTGCGAAAAAACGAAAAAAACAGCTCGAATTCGTAGTTTCTGAAAACAACACCTGCTAGTTTCATGCATTTCTTACCAAAAATATATTTAAACTGATGTCATAAAGTTGCCCTTTTGGATTTGGTAACAGCCTTAATTCAACATCTATGATAATTAAAAGATATTCTTAGCAATATAATAAATTGCATTTTTTTTTTCTTTTTACATCCAACAGTCAAAAAAAAAAATCCATTGATACTATGGAAATTAATCTAAATATGATTAAACATATATCTTTCCATTTGCAGAAAAAATATATAAATAAATTATTGATAAAATATTGATGCAGACTGGTTATTTGACTTATTAAAATGTAACATGCTTTTTGAAAAATCAACTTTTATGCTTTTCCTACTTTCAGTTAATGAATAACAGTATTTTCAGTAAATAATAACTCTTTCTATTGATTCTTTTTAAACACTCTGTTAAATATCTTTCTTTATGTTTGTGTAATGTACAGCGATTTCACAAAAGATCCATTTTGCAGAGGCTGTAAATGGAGGAAATTACAGGCCAATTTCATCAATACACTGATATTAATACAAGTCAGAAATTTCGACAAAAAA
Source organism: Maratus speciosus (assembly GCA_963932465.1). Lineage (NCBI taxonomy): Eukaryota > Metazoa > Arthropoda > Arachnida > Araneae > Salticidae > Maratus > Maratus speciosus. Next base: position 178,149,057 of record OZ010786.1, read on the forward strand.
GCGTCTGAAATGGATGGTTCAATTTTAAGACAAAAAATGTCTTTTTTATTTCCGTCATTTGTTGTGTACTAAATGCCTCGTTATTCCAGACACTTGAAACATCTTAATTGCCACTATTTTGAACCTCTACTTTTTCGGCATGAAGCGGCCATTATCGATTAAACTTCTAACCACAGTTCTTGACGACATGCAGGATTACCATAAAGGAATAACCAAATTTTAAAAAAATATATTTTGAAAACTATTACACATATTATAATAAGTGACACATGAAAATAAATAAATATTCTAAGATTTTTTTTCTCAGTTGCACATTTTCAATGTGTAAACGTTTTGTAATACGAGAAACAACTAACCTGCACTCAAGCTCATTCCACACATTTTACAGTTTTACACTGTCAACGGCTCTTAATTCAACTCAGATAACTTCTTTAAGTTCTTCGACTATTTTCAGCTGTGGTGGTTCAAAAAGAAGATCTTTGATATAACACCACAAAATGAAATCACGTGGTATAAGATCCGGGAATCTCGGTGGCCATGTGCAAAAAGATAAATCTTCCTTCCCTACATGTCCGATCAAGCATTGGGAGGCGGCAAAATAAACTGGGGATATGTTTTTCTTTATATTTACATATCATTTATTATAATATGCGCAATGGTTTTGAAAAAAAAATATTCCAGTCATTCATAACCCTTCATATCAAACTTTGGATTAAGTGAGAGCGCAATACCTATTATCAAACACTTCGCTCCACAATTAACCGCTATTTGCAGAAATCTCAGTCGACACGAAAGTTGTGTAACGAAAATTTCCGACAGAAAGAACCACCTTTATGATCGAGGTATTGCTTGCATAAAGTATGGTTCAAAACGAGATTCCGATAATTTACTTCAGATATGCTATGAAAAAAAACTGATGTGATTATGGTTTCTCGATAATGTTTTTGTGCTTGCGTAATTATGTTGCGTAAAATTACTCTATGGTTATTAAAGTTTTCTTTGCCCTATCCCATAAGACTCTATTCTTTTTTCTGATCTGTTAATCATAAAACGTTACATGTTTGCCAGTAATTACATAGGTATATTAAAATACAAACCCCATTAGTTTTCCTTTCCTATTGTCGATTAGTGTGAAACAAGTTTTTCACTTTGGTTGTTCACTAAGCTTTGCACTATTTTTCGTCAATTTTGCATTCCCGTGATAGTCTTTTTTTTCTAACTTCTTTCTAACTTCGAAAAACGGAAGTGACACAATTGAATTATGCAGGTTGAAGTTGAAAATTAATTAATTATTTTGAAAAACTTTATTTGTAAATGTTTTTAAACACCAGATGGGTTAGAGAACGAACAAAGTGTTTGTTTTTCATGTATAAACTAAATTTTCACATTTTCTTCTCGTTTGACGCATTTCTTCTAAGCTTTACAACTGACTTTGTCAACCAAAACAAATAATATCCCTCATATTAATCCTTTTTTATCTCTTTATAAGAACGCATCATGTTTGACTAATTACGAAGGGATTTATGGATATGGAAAATGTCGTAATTACTTAAGTGATGCCAGCTGTTGGGATACATGTATCACAGTGATATAAAGAGGCGACTAAGCATGAATTAGAAACTTATGAGCAAACAATCATACAAAAGTACTTTTACACTTCATTTGAAGTAAAACGAAATATGCCTGTATAATCCAAACTAAGCTAAAAATTACTAAGAGGGATAAAAAATACACTTAAAAAGTCATATAAATACCTTTATTCAGATCGACATATGTTTCATCGTACAAACGACGACATTTTCAAGATATTTGTTTATACAAATATTTCCGAAAAAACTTTTAAAAATAAAAAATTGGTAAGTAAAATTCAAAGACCTCATGCACAATGAAAATCAAGTGCAAAAATAAAATAAATAAAAATGGATATACATACTTTTATGCCTATATCATGTAAGTTTTATATCTGTAAATTATTACAAATTATTTTCGCTTATTTTTTAGCTTTGTATGATTCGACGATATCATTGTTTCTTATGCTTACATTACAGTAATTATTCCAATTACGGATTGTTTAATATACATATTCAAATATGCAATGAAATATTTTAAAACGAATTATATACACAAAAATGTGGCAGTGAGATATTTAATAAGTATATAATACATGCACATTAATCATTTTATTTTGTCAGAAAAGGTTTTTTTGACCGGGAAATTATGCTTCAGTTTGTGATACATTACTTGCTCAAACTCCATACATACGTAATGAAACATTATGTAAAACAGTATATTAAAGGCTTTCAACGACAAGCAAGTTTATCAAGCAGCATGCATTAACTGCATGAAAAGACTAGATTACTGTGATTTAACGTAGCATCATTAGGAAGCACGTTATCCCTCTTAATTGCCAGCGTTGTTTGGATTGACTAACGACCTCAAAAATAACCAAATAGAGATGCAAGACAGCTCAAGCGAATAAGTTGTACATTACAGAGTATCCAAAGTATAGATAATTGAAATTCAGAACAATTACCGTAAAATTCAACGTTCAGAAAATGCTACATTTTCCCTTTTCAGCCGACAATTATTTTCCTACAATGGTAAATTAATGAATTAATGTAAATAAAATACCAAAATATTTCTTTAAATAAAATAATTGGACAATATTTCGTTTCATACCAAAGTGCTACTTTTGAAGTGAATTCTTGTATGCTAATACTTGAGTTGGAAGAAAAACAAAGAATTGGTAGGTTAGAAGCATTACCACAGTGAAATAGATATGACATCGAAGCAAATATTGGAGGAAGATATGGTTATATGTGCATGATATAACATAACACTCCATTAGGATATACAATGTACATCGATAGTTATTCTTGCATGTACTTATATTAATGCAAATAAATATATAGATTTCATATACACATTCTCATAAACTATATTGACCTACATACATATACAGAAACAATGATTATCGTGCTGAAGCTAGATTTGTATAGATAAAATATGTACAAGGATCGATGAAGAGTTATGCGAAATGAAGCAAATTTGACATCATAACTGATGTTGAAATAGAAACTGGTGAAATGTTATATGCGATGAAAAAAAAAAATCTCTCCAGACGCATAATCCATTTGGTTTATAGGCAGGGAATAAGCTCTTTCCCGAGATAAGTCGGGGGTAAAAGTACTGTTTTCCTATACCCATCGCCGGTGAAATGGTTAAACCCGAAAGAAAAGAACCATCCACAACTGAACGAAACAGGCTGGGGTATAAACATAGCATTCGACAGTAGTTATATCTTAGTTATGATACATACAGATAGTCAGCAAAATTATGGACACATATTCCAACATTCTTGATTTACTTTGCATTTTTGATGCAACGACGTGTGTAAAGTGTGCATCACTTTAAATGAGCATCATTATTCGTGAAGAGACAACATTTTGTGCAGATGTGTTTGAATCATGCCAGTGCGAATGAAATTTTAACGCGGCCAAATTTGGAAAACTCGTATGGTGAGTGCTTTTGTAACCAAACTAGCAAAAGTTTCTGATGTATCATGAGGCACAGCATCGGAGATTGTGACTGCTTGTAGTAAGACTAAAAAACTCGAATCTGTCAAACGCCATCAGGAAAGGAAATGTAAGTAGAATGATAGAAGCAAACGAATATTGATACTGCTGTGATGAAACATAAAAAGTCTACAACTGTAAAGTGACTTCTGGGCTAAATGCTGTGTTTACAAGCCCATTAAAAGCCAAAGAAGTTATGGAGGCACAAACGAATTTTTATGGCGAAGCTGCCACTCAAAAACAACTTACGATTGATTAAAATCCTACTAAGATGAGACAGCGATATCAAAATCCTAAAACCTGTATCATAGAGTGATAGCAAAATGTCATTTGGTCTGATGAGCTTTACACTATGTTCTAATACTTGGTTAAATTTACGTCTAAAGAACTCATGAGAAAATTACAATCTGTGTTATTTGCTACCAAAGATTAAACATGACGAGAGGTTTTGTCATGGTACTTACAGACATTTCGTAATATTATACCAGACCCATCATTATCCTGTAAATTCATGTCTATAGCAACGACTACTTGAAGATTTCCAATAATTAATTAGTTCCCATGAAACAAATATTATTTACTTATGATGATGATGCTTATCAATATATTAAACTCCATAATCACATAGCCCATATTGTCCAAAAGTGTTCTGCTGGGAAACAAGAAGTGTCATATCTGCAATGGCTTCCACAGGAGTCCACAATCTTAATATTATTTTTCCCCCGTGATCACTGTTGCTAACAAATATTCGACCGCGCTATTCACATCCCTCCTCATTTACAGAACGTGAAGTATTTTTGACAAAAGAATAATACAAAATTCCTCTAAAAATTGCCTCTATTCATTCCAAGGGCATTGAAAGCAGTTCTTAATGCTAAAGGCGATGCTAAGCCTTATTAGTCAAAGTTATATGTTTTTGTATTGAGTGATCCCATAGTTTTGTTAACTCTCTGCATTTCTTTGTTTATAAATGTATAGTTACAAACAAATACACGCAATTGCATGCATTGCATACTCATTTGCAGACTTATGCTTACCCACATGAACAGACAAATATAATTTTCTGTACATGTTTCTAGATCATTTTTATTGATCGAAAAACTTTTTCACAATATCTTGTAAATAAATTCTGGAATTTGATATTCTAGAAACGCATGCAATACTTTAAGACCAGCCCAACTATTTGCATCTCCACCTGGTATTGC